>CM071849.1:35213937-36456437 GCA_036507275.1 Sicyos edulis
TCATGGCATCTTAACATGCTGCAAAATGGAGAATATCACAAAAGAGGCTTAAAGTTTTTATTTATTTTTTTTAAATAAAACTTCTTTTTTAATATATATTGAGGTCGGAGACCACAAATCCTATATAAATCCTATGAGTTGAGCACGATATTGAATTGGATTACTACCAAATAATAAAATCAATGCACCACTAACATTTTTGATAAATCTAAAAGCAAACTTAAGCTAATTTTAAGAATCTTTAAATGGAGAATAGTTTTTTTAGTGTGAAGTGAGAGATTGAACCATAACAAGTGTTTTAGCCATAAAAGTGGATTTTGTTGAATTACTGACATTAGTGTGTTTATGTGGTAGAAAAAGGGGAAAAATGGCATAAGTACATTTATGACCAAAATGTAAATAATGTGAATTCTCACCTTCAATTTCTTCTAAACTAAAAAAAAAAGAATGACAATTAAGAGTTCTGGCGTCAATGATATACTCTTAAGGGGTGTTTGTTTGACGTTTTTAGTTAGGAGTTAGAATTAGGATTTATTAACTCCTCCTTGAAAACCTACATTCAAACGAGTTTTTATCAACTCTTCCTTCATTTTACTTTTGAAAATAACTCTCATTTTTAACCATTCATTTATAACTACTTAATCATTTATAACCACTCATTTTTAGTCATTCATTTCAAATCAATCAAAATAATTTATTTTTAACCACTCATATTTAATCATTTTTTTAACTACTAAAAATAACTACTCATTTTTACATCAACATCCAAACAAGGTTTTGACTATAACTACTCTACACAAAAACTACATTCAAATAAGTTTTTGGCACCACTCTCAATTTGTAACTACTCAATATAACTCCTAAACCTAAAAACTATCTAAATATGTCAAACAAACACCCCCTCAAATCTCTCTTCAAATATTAACGAATAAGAAAAGTGATTTAATTTAGGTTCATTTGTGTGCATTAGCATATTTACCATTTGATAAAACTAAATTTATTACACACATCCTTTTGAATCCATCATCAATTTACCATGTCAGTGATAAATTTTGTAATCTAAAATAATAATAATAAATTTGTGGTGTTTACTATTTCCCAATTTATTTGTTCATCAAGCCAGCATTTATATATTTTGTCCAAAAAAAAAAAAAACCAGCGTTTATATATTGTATCAATAGATTACCAAGAATTTAGTTCCAATATCAAGCGAACATTTTTATATTTATCAATAGTTTATGAATAGAATAAAAACTAACATAATGAGGCAATCATCTTGTAAGAAGTAGACTCGAACATTGACTTGATATAAGAAAAAAAAAAGTTTTGGATGATAAAAATATTTTGAGAAAATTACGTTTTTAATTTCTAGTTTTTGGATTTGGTTTCAATTTTTTCAAAATTTAACATTTGAAGAATACTTATTTTTTTCGAATTCACGATAATGAGTGAGTATGTATTAATTTAAATTTTACTTTCATATTTATCTTTTTTAAATATAAATTCATATGAAAATGAATAAATATCACTTCATCAACATATTAAAATTTTAATTGATTTATCGAATGGGTCGGCGTCGTTATCTAGTTTGATGATAATTCATTTGTATGTATTTCTCCCATTTTGTACTATTTTTTTTTAATTAATTTAAACCAAAAGGAGACCAAATTAAAAGGATTTTGTTTTTTTCTTTTTAGAATGTAGACTAAAGGAGAACTAAAAATTATTATACTAACCAACATGAACAGTTGACAGATGCTTAGTGACATGTGTATGTGCAATGACTAGAGGTCTTGGATTCGAGTCACCTCACGTCCAATTGTCGTAATCTAAAAAAAAAAAAAAAATTATTATACCAAATATTTTTGGGTGAGATTTAATAATACTAAATTTCCAAAGGAAAAAATGCAACGAAACAAACGTTAGTAGCAAAAACGTAGTTTAAACGAATCAGAAAATTTGATAAGAAGAAAAGTAAAGCTAAAAAAGAGTGCGTTTACCCTATTTCCTCAAGCGCCTACCGAGACCGGTTAACGCCGTCGTCGGTGCCCTTCGAATTCTCTATTTTCTTCTCCATTCTCGCCGGTGAAGGTATCTGAACGAGCAAGAATTCAATTTCCCGGCGGATTCGTAGAGATGGGAGACGTCTCAGCCGCCGCCGCCGCCGCCGGAACCAAGGCCACTAAGCTTCCGATTCCAGGAAAGAGGAATATTCTCATCACCAGCGCTCTTCCCTACGTCAACAACGTTCCTCACCTTGGCAACATCATTGGCTGTAATTTCCTCTCTCACTCTTTCCGTGCGTTCGATTGATTGAGGACTGTGTTGTTTCTTCGAATTTCCGAACCTTCCAGTTTGAATTAGGTTTCTATTCTGTTATTTGAGGAATTTTGTCGACCTTTTGAGTTTTACTCCATGTGATGCGGATTGCTGTTATGATTGTAGAAGGCTGAATGAAATGTTTTGATTTATGTGTTTAGAATTTTGGTTTGATTCTGTTTTTGTCTGTGCAGGTGTGCTGAGTGCGGATGTTTTTGCTCGGTATTGTCGTCTTAGAGGTTATAATGCTATTTACGTTTGCGGAACCGATGAGTATGGAACGGCGACGGAGACGAAAGCTATGGAGGAGAAATGTTCTCCTAAAGAGATTTGTGACAAGTAATGTCTTTTTCAGTTTTGGTGGTCACTGATTCTACATAATAATTTGCTCGGTTGTTTAGCTCATTAAGTATATAATTTGTACTATTCTTAATGCTGCCATTTCTATATTCTCTCCACTCTTTCACGAGTGTAGTTTTATAAATCGAACAGAAATCTGCCAAGCTTTGAAGTTTGTTTCTTCCTCGTACAATGGTTTGGTTTGGCTGAATTGTATGTACTTGTACATTCAGTTGACCATCTAGAATGGATTTTTGTTTTGTACCCTGCAGTTTTTCTCTTCCTCTAATGAATGCCACTACTGTTTAGACGTGAACTATGTATTGTAAAGATTTGGGCCTTATTTAACTATTTCTCCACTGTCAGGTACCATGCAATTCATAAAGAAGTTTATGATTGGTTTGGTATTAGTTTTGATGAATTTGGGCGTACATCATCTCCACAGCAGACAGAAGTTTGTCAAGCAATATTCGGAAAACTGTTGGAGAACAATTGGCTTTCTGAAAACACGATGCAGCAGGTACACAATTGTTTGTCACTTGAGAGTTGAGTATTATTCATCTCTTGGTTACTTACGATTCCATGTCGTGTACTTCAGTTCTACTTCTCTTCACTGGTTTTGTGCATGATATTTATTTATTTTTTAACACATAATTCAGCTTTACTGTGATACTTGTGAGAGATTCTTAGCCGATCGGCTTGTTGAAGGCATTTGTCCTACTCCAGGTTGTGAGTATGACTCTGCACGTGGCGACCAATGTGAAAAGTGTGGGAAACTCCTTAATCCAACTGAGTTGAAAGACCCTAGGTGCAAGGTAATTACGTATACCAAAATACCTACAACTTTCAATGAAATTATGAAAAAACATTGCTAATATTTGGAAAATAGGTCTGTCAAAACACCCCACATATCCGGGATACAAACCACATGTTTCTTGAACTTCCTTTGCTAAGAGATAGATTGGAAGAATACATCAACAAGACCTCTGTGGCCGGATCTTGGAGCCAAAATGCAATTCAAGCAACAAATGCTTGGCTTAAAGAAGGGTTGAAACCTCGTTGTATTACAAGAGATCTAAAGTGGGGGGTTCCAGTTCCACTTGAAAGGTTTAAGGACAAGGTTAGTTGTCTTTTCAATCTTTTAATTGTAATAGTTTGACGATTTTCTATGATAAATATTTGTTAATTTCCATTTCATTTTTGTTAGGTCTTCTATGTCTGGTTTGATGCACCTATAGGATACGTCTCCATTACATCAGGCTACACAAATGAATGGGAGAAATGGTGGAAGAATCCAGAACATGTGGAGCTTTTTCAATTTATGGGCAAGGATAATGTGCCCTTCCACACGGTAGGGTTCTCACCATTAAACTTTGCTTCTCGACTGAAGAAGGTTTTTTTTTAAATGTTTTTTTTTTATAAATGTCACCCTAATTTTTGAGAATTAAGTACCAACGTTGCATGCTATCGAAAAAATAGTTTTCTATTTCTTAAAATTACAAATGTCAATTATATGCCTTTTGGTTTTGGTAACCGTTTCTCTTTCAAATAGTTTATTAAAGTATATATTCTTGTTGGTTGTAACTAAAATACCCATTTCTCATTAAGTGGAAGTAAGAAATAGGACGTTTTAGCATGAACGTTGTAATAAATGTCTCTTTCTGGAACTTATATGTTTTAACTTCTTTGGAATATAATATGATTCAGGTTATGTTTCCTTCCACTCTTCTTGGAACCGGAGAAGATTGGACCTTGATGAAAACCATTAGTGTTACTGAATATTTAAACTATGAAGCAGGTATCAGTCAATAATCTAGTCAGTTAGTTTTACCTATAATTCATTTGTATAGATGAGTAATTTGTATACATCATTTGGAAACATGTTACTGCAAACATTTATTATGGATTGCTTTTTCAGGAAAATTTTCTAAAAGTAAGGGCATAGGAGTTTTTGGTAATGATGTAAAAGATACAAACATTCCCGTAGAAGTATGGAGATATTACTTACTAGCTAATAGGCCCGAGGTAAATTTGTGATTCTCTTGGCTTTAGCACTCTTTGCTCTGTTCTTACTTTATGCACTATTTTTTAAATACAAATTCTATTAAATCAGGTTTCAGATACATTATTTACATGGGCTGACTTACAAGCAAAACTGAATGGAGAGTTACTGAACAATTTGGGCAACTTCATTCATCGTGTTTTGAGCTTCATTGCCAAACCTTTAGGTTGGTACTTTTGTCTTTCATTTTTTATAAGAAACCAAACTATTCATTGATATTTGAAAAATAAAAATTTTCCTATTGAAAACAAGGGAGGGGAGAAAAGAAAGGGGGAGGCCAATTAGGGTGAAAAAAACACAATAGGCTGAAATCCTGAGGATAATACAAATCCAGTAGAAAATAAGGTGGCCAAGGAATCAATTCAAGAATGATTTTGATAGGAGCACATAAAAGGGTGTTCCAATCCAAAACCTTATAATTGATGAACTGAAACTTGATCACCAAAAGGAACCATTACAGCATTACTGTGGACAATTGTTGTAGCTTGATCCCAACCTACGAGAGGTCAACTTAGTGTTTTGAACAGATGTGTAGAAATTGATAAATTCTCGGGTCCCTTTTGCTTTTTTTTTTTTGCGGTTGCTGTCTTTTTGTTGGTGGGTAAAGCCATGATGCATAATCCCTTCTTAGCTAACCAAAGAGCAAGAATAAAAAGTAAAAACGGGTCAAATTTTATGTCGTCTTCCATAGTGTCTAAAGCTTCTGCCTCCACTTTGAGCTAACTAAAGGTTCTTTAGTCCTCACAGGAGTAGGGGTATTGATTGGAACTATAGATTTTATAACCAAATTGAAAAATAATTCCTAGATTGTAAATTGAATTTGAAGAGTATATATTTATGGCCTAAGAAGCATGAATATGGACATGAGACACACCATCTTATGAAAAGATAGGGCATGGATGTGTCGGGACACATTATTTATTATATTATATTAAAAGATCAAAATCAAAATATTTAGTTTTCTTTTACTAACTCAACATATTTTATATTTATAATGAAAGTGTTTCCTATCTAGAAAAACATGAAAATTTAATGTGTTTGAGTTTAATTCACATAGTTGACAGTATCACTCTAAAAACAACCCATATACTAAAGTAACTAAACATAATTAAATTTCCCGAAACCTAATTATGTTTTGTATGAAGAGTTGCTTCAGTTTCCTACCGTTGAACATATTTGAACCCTATTTACAGGGCAGGGTTATGGTTCCATTATTCCTGATGCACCTGACGCGAACTCTCATGAATTGACGTTGGGTTTGGCGGAGAAAGTTGGTAAATACATTGACCAATATGTGGAATCAATGGAAAAGGTGACACATTTCTTTAAAAAATGAACATATTTCGTAATGCCTTTTTGTTATAACAGGGTATTTTGTGATATTTAAGGCCCCATTTGATAACCATTTAGTTTTTGAAATTTAAGCTTATATTTACTCAAATTTCCTACAATATGTTCCATCTTTCTTGCAATGTGTCCATCTCTCCTTAAGAAAGTATGTGAGCTAACCAAATTTCAAAAACAAAAACAAGCTACTTTTTTTTATTTCCAAATTTTGGTTTGGCTTCTAAAAATGTGGGTAAGATGTAGGCATCCTAGTAAGAAAAAATATTAACAAGGTAGTTGTTGTAGGCTTAAATTTCAAAAACAAAAAAATAAAAACAAAATAGTTATCAAAGAGTTCCTAAAATATTCAGTTTTCTTTTTTCATTCTGTCAATTATTGAAATAGAATTGTTGCATGGAATATTTACAGGTTAAACTAAAACAAGGATTGAAAGCTGCAATGGCTATTTCAAGTGAGGGAAATATATATTTGCAAGTGAGCATATCATTGACTCAGTTGAATCTTGTTTCTTCTCATGTTCACTATTGATTTAATTTTGGCATTTATTTGCAATTTTCGCAACACTGCTTGCCATTTATCATGCTTTTCATTCAGACAGCACAATTCTGGAATCTTTACAAGGAGGATAAACCTTCCTGCAATCTTGTCATGAGAACTGCAGCTGGACTAGTTTATCTTCTGGCATGCTTATTAGAACCTTTCATGCCTTCTTTCTCCCTGGAGGTAATTATTCACCGGCTACACATTTCTACATTTCTATTAGCAGAGCTTTAACATATGTGCTATGTGATCTAGAGCATTCTTCAAACTATTTTAGGTGTGACATTTTATATTTTTATGTTAAAGAATCTCAAATTAGACTAGTTATCTTCTGGAAGGCCATTGTTATTTAATTATCTCCATATCAAATCTTTTATCTTTCCTTAAAAGAAGTGTTTGAGTTAGACTACGAAAGCATCTACTATTCTCACAGGACAACCGCTTGACCCTACTACATTTAGTTGAGATTGAAATCTATATGAAATTAATTCTTTGGTAGGTGACCATTATGGATTGAGCTTATCGCCACTTAGTTTTCCAAGGCCCTCTTGACAATTAGACTAATCTATAATGGTTAACAAAATGTAGGTATTTAAATTAATATCTCGTATTCATTCGTTCTTTTTCTCTGTAATTTGTGAGAGTAATAGCATAGATATATATGATTTCCAAATATATATATATAGTAAAGATATATATTGGTAATAATAGTATAATTGTAGTTGGGACATAAGAGTAACTGGATTTGGTATTGATTATAAATAGGAGGTTTAGGGTAGGGGTGTTTATCGGTCGGTCGGAGTCGGTTTTTGGTAAAAACCGACGCCGACCGTTGACAAGTCGGTTAACCTCGGTTGGTTTTCACTGACAAGAAAATGATTGGAGAAATCGACCGACCAATCATATGTTCGGTCGGTCGGTTTGGTCGGTTAACGTAACTCTTAGAAAACTAAAGAGAAAAACAGAGGAAAAAAAAGAAAAAGAAGAAGTTAGTTGGAGAAGATAACCATGCTAAGAACCGTGTTGAAGGTAAGAAGGAGATAGGAAAATGATAATGAAAAAAAAGGACGGATGTTTGTGCAAAATAATAAAAATAAGAAGGGAAAAAAGTACTAAATATGTATTTTAAATTTATAATAGGTACATTTTTAATAATAAATATATTATGATTTAAAATGTAATGATTACTTTTATATTATTATTAAAATAAAGTAATGATTACATTTATAAAACCAAGTTAAATATATATTTTAATGGTATTTTTTGTTGAGAAAATATTAAATACAATAAAAGTAATGATGATATTTTAAAAAGAGTAAAACTTTCCTACACATGCATGTGTAGGGAAGCCCTACATTTTGTCCATGTGCATTATTGAAAGCCAAAAAACTCCACTTCTTTTTAATATTTTTATTTATAAAAAAACATTTGTGGCACCTAATAGTGTCACATGGGTAAAATGTAGGGCTCCCCTACACATGCATGTGTAGGGGAGTTTTCCTCTTTTAAAAATGTTGTGCATTTACGGTGTTCTATCAAATCAGCCGTAAAATGTAAGAACTTTTTCTTTTATACAAAATTTTCGGTCGGTCGGTATAATTTTTTTCTTCAGCAAAATCAACCGACCGACTTGTCGGTTTTGAATATAACTAAACCGACTCCGTCCGATTCTTAGATAAAACCGACCAACCAACATCATTTTGGTCGGTTTTTTCGGTCGGATCGGTTTTAGAGTTTATGATGAACACCCCTAGTTTAGGGCCCTTAGTTGGGTGTGAAATTTTGTTGACAAAGTGTCTAGAGGGAGAGGCCAACACTCTCAGATTGGTGAAGGTCGTGTGGTGGAGTTCTGTTATTTCTCTTATCTTGTAGTTGTAGCTTAGTTAATGAATTTATCTCTCCCTGTATATTAAATAACTATCAACATTACTTCGAGGATTCTCCATTGTGATCTTGCTGTTTCTTGCGAGAAAACACGTATTTAGTATTTGGATACTTAACAGTTAACATATACTAACAGAAAAATATTGTCTCTTAACCTTTACCTACCTACTTAAAGGTGTGTAGGCAGCTAAATTTACCTCTGGAAGGGCACATATCCCTTTGTGAAGAAAAGGGAGACATTGAGAGAGAAAAACAACCTTGGAAGATCCTACCTTCTGGTCATAAGATTGGCACACCAGAGCCATTATTCAAAGAATTGGTATGCCTCATTCATTCCTAGTGTTTATAACTTTTTTTCGTTCATATAAATTGAGAATCCACAATTTTTATAATGCCGAACGCGAAATGACCGCAGTGACTACTAATTTTCTTTCTCCAGAAAGATGAAGAAGTAGAACTATACAGAAACAAGTTTGCCGGAAGTCAGGCTCAACGTATTGTGAGAGCAGAAGCTGAAGCAGAAAAGCTTGCTGCCCAACTTAAAAAATCTAACGTTTCAGGTTGTTGGAGTTCTGAAAAACATTAATGTTACCGAATTTTACATATAATAACCATTTTAAAGCTTTATTATAAAATTTAATTCTCATTTCAATCCTTTTTTACTTCCAAATAACTTTACGGTTGATTCTATTTTGATCCCAAACTTTCAAAATATATTTTTATCTTTTTAATATAAAAAAACTAACCACCTGAGTCCTTGTCATTATCTTGCTACTGATTGTTTAATATTTGAAATAACATGACTTAGAATATGTTTATTAATAAGTCAGATGTGATATGTAGTAGAGTTGCATGAGTCGATTTAGACAGGTATGGAATGGGCATGCATTAGGCGATATAATAGTAGGTAGCAAGAACAAAACACAAAAATAATAGTCAGGTTCAGAGACCAAAACAGAATTTAGAACTTATTTTAATATGCATTTATACACTAGATATTTATTTCTCTAATTGTTATTTAATTTTCTAAGATGATTTTCTCTTAGTAAATGCTTTCTAAATGGTTTTACTTATTTTTTCTTGATGAGAAGGTAGTGGAAAAAAACAACAGGCAAAATCCACAGGCAGCAAACCAAAAGCAGCTGTGGAACCAGAAATTACAATTACTAGACTCGATATCCGTGTTGGCCTAATTACTAAAGCTCAGAAGCATCCTGATGCCGATTCCCTATATGTGGAAGAAATAGATGTCGGGGAATCGCAACCTCGAACTGTTGTCAGTGGACTTGTGAAGTACATTCCTCTTGAAGAGATGCAGGTTTTTGTTAAAAAGCAGCCCCCCTTGTCCATTCACTTGGTTGTAAATGTTTTTTGTTCTCCAACTTATCATCATGGAATTTGCATTGTAGAATCGGAAGGTCTGTGTGCTTTGCAACTTGAAGCCGGCATCGATGAGGGGCATTAAATCGCAAGCCATGGTCCTTGCTGCTTCCAATAGCGACCACACCAAGGTGAGCGATTGTCATACACAAAGAAGTGAAAAAATAAAATCATTTTTAAATTCGAAAATGGCTTTTATTGAGAAATGAAATGAAATTATGAACTGTTTTTGGAGATTTTGGGTTAAAATTAGTTGTATTCAAAATTATTTGGAAACGTACTTGTTAAGATTGTTGTTCTGATTCCACAATAATACTTTTAATTATTCAAAATCGCATAAATTGCATTTTATGGTAGGAAAATTGCGTTAACATTAGGTTGATTTTCTATGATTATAGATATGTTTTGGAGGAATTTTAAACGCGATGTAAGTGTTTTTAACCATTTCAAAATCACAACCACACTTTACTTTATTCATTTGGTAGACATCATTTTGTCCTCTTAAGTAATCCCAATTAAATCATTTGTCCAAGATGAATAAAATAGCAATCAACCTCCAACTCATTAAGTAGTTTTTTTTGTATTCTAAAAACATGTTTGGGAGTGTTTTTGAAATTGTTAAATTCACTTGAGCATTTAACATCACATTTTCAATTGATTTTGTTGATATCGAACTGTTTATCATGGTACATTTTTAGGTCGAATTAGTCGAGCCACCAAAAGGCGCTACTGTCGGAGAAAGAATCAAGTTCCCCGGATTTGAAGGCGAGCCCGACGACGTACTGAACCCGAAGAAAAAGGTATGGGAGACGCTGCAGGTAGATTTTGCTACCAACACAGACCTGGTGGCTTGTTTTAAAGATATTCCATTTACCACATCGGCGGGTATTTGCAAAGTTTCATCTATTTCCAGTGGCTCTATCAGGTAGATCACATCGATATATACTTCAATTTGCAGGTTTTGAATTTACTTTTTTCTGGTTGTGCTTTATTTTTCACATTTTCTTTTTGTTGTAATTGGAAATATTATTATGCTTTATTTATGGGATGATTGGTAAATCAAATTGTCCCTTGTCATAGTAAGTTGTATTCAGGTTATTGAGTTTATAAAAATAAAATCTATTAAAGTATTATGGATTACAACTTTTTTTTACACACCACAGTTTCATTTCTGATTAGTTTGGAATTGGGATAATGTTTGCTTCAAAGATGAAAAACCTAACGTTAATAACCACGTTTATCCTAATGTTCATTAACTTTTGTATTTATATATGAACAGAGATAAACAGATATTTAATCAATAATTAAAAAAAAAAAATTAAGTTCACCTGACAAATGATTTTCTATTTTTGTTGAATTATTATTTATGATATCAAACGTCTAGTTAATTAATAAAGATGTTAGAAATTTTTGAGCACCTTTTAATAGCCATTTAGTTTTTGAAATTGGACTCTACAATTACTATCCAATGTATGGTATTTTACTTGTGTTTGTAAAAATCAAGCTAAAATTTAAAAGTAAAAAAGAAAAAAGTATTCAATAATTGTTTTATTTTGGTTTATGAAATTTGGTTAGGATTTATATTTTTTTAAGAGAATAAACCTATATAGCGAGAATTTGAGTGAATGTAAAAAATGATAAACTAAATAGCAATCCGTGCTGGATTTATTAATTTATTTTTAATTCACATTTTAGGTTGGGGAGTTTAAGCTCAACAATAATTTTTTAAATAAGACCATGTCATTTAAGGTCAATTTTTTTGGGTTCAGCGTTCAACTTTTTGAAATATCTTTTCTCCAAAATTGGATTTGGGGAAGAAGAGTAACTATTTTCAAGATCATTTATCAATCCCTTAATGGGACTTTTGCATGTGTAATACAAAAAAGCTAAAATATTACTTAAATAGTATAATAATGAAAATATTTGCACATATAACGAAAAGTGTAAATTAATTGATTTCCATATTGATAGATTCTATCAATAGAGATTGATATAATCAATTACTAATAAATAAAGTAAATTGATAGAATTCCATTAGATTCTATCAATAAGGGTTGATAAAATCAATTACTGATAAAATTGATAGACTTCCATCACTAGAGAATGATAGATACCATCAAAGTCCTCGATCAAAAAAGGTAAATAGAGATTTTTAAAAAATAGGCAGAATTTACTATAAATGAATTATTTTTAAAAAGTTCTATAATTGTAAATTGCGGTAAAAAAGTTGTTATACATGCAAATTCCCTTTATTAATTAGTTGACAAAGGTCCATAGCTAGCTAGGTTTGCTCGTATGAAATAGCCATTATATATAGAATAAGTTGGGGGAGAGAGAATACAAAGAGGGTAACTACTACTTTCAAATAAATAATAGCCATATATCGATTACTAAGATTGAACTCGTGTCTTTTATGTTAAACTGGATTACCACCTAACAATGAAATCATCAAGCTACTGTCCCTACTAACTAGGTTAATCTTTATTTTGTATAACATTTTGCAAATTATATACTTCATTTTGTCCCTATTAACTAGGATATATAGTTTCTCAAAAAAAAAAATGCAGGGTTCAATCTATTATACTCACCTACTGAGGGTTAACCTAATTCTAAAGCGAATGAGGGTTAAATAGTTGTAGAATTAAATAGTATGTCAGGTAAAAATAGTTGAAAAAAAATATTGTAACAAAAATGAGGGTTAACCTAATTCTAAAGCGAAACATAATTAAAAGATGAGAATACAATTATACTAAAATTAACATAAATCAACATATTTAAACCATCATGGGTAGCATAGTAGTCAAAAAGGTCTTGGGGTTTAACATAATTCCGTACAACCCTTTTTAAACTTTATTATAAAATATAAATCTCATTTCTGTCTATTTTTTCACTCCCAAATAACTTTACATCTTACTCTATTTTGATCCCGAACTTTTAAATATTTGTTTTAGTCTTTTGAATCTAAAACATAATAGGGAAAACTATCTTCTTAGGCTTTAGGTCTTGGATGTAATTTCTATTTGGTTCATATATTTTAAAATCAAACTCTTTTACCTCTTACATTTCAATAATGTTCAATTTTAGTCTTTGTTAATTGCATAAAGGAAGGTTGATTAAGATGATGACTAGATTAATTTCAGATTTTAATATATTGATCCGTCTTAAAGTAAATTTAAAAACAAACATAAAAATGAATTTTAGTACATATTTATGCGCAAGATGATACTCTTCTACTAATAAATGCTTTCATAAATGGTTCTACCAGAAATTAGAATTACTAGACTGCAATTACTAAAGCTAAGAAGCATCCTATTCTCTTATACTTTTGAGTATGATAAGTTTTGTTCGTAAATGGGTTACACTTTTTTGAGTTGTCTATATTATAAATTGTAGTTAGGGGTCGTATCTGAACAGGTTTGTATTGATGTTATTATTGATATTAAAAACTTGGCTTAATATATGTCTGCAAGAGTGAATGTAAAAAATAATAGGCGCAGGAAATCGAGTAAGTGAAGGCAATTAGAATTTATGCACAATTTTAGATGTAGTCAAGTTTTGAAGGTTACCAACATTTCATAGCTTACTCCACCCACATGAATAGAGAGCATAGGCACAACTAATATAAACTTCAGATCAAAAGTTGGATCCTAGATGGTGTCTGCCAAGCATCATCCATTCATATGAATTGCTTTAAGAACTCCGTCGCTACAAGCCTTCCTCGAGTATTCATGGACATTTTAAGCTCGCTTATCTCTTTGTCAATATCCTGAGCACGGAAAAGGAATCTAATTCAATAAGTTCTCAGCAAATTGAAATTTTCTGTTCAGACATTAGAACATTCATGCCAAAAAAAAGAAAAGAAAGAAACACGAATCCACAAGTGAAGTAGAAATATTCTCATGAATGAAGCTACTTATTTCTATACCACAAAACCTAGTTAAACAAAGTTTCTGAAATAGTTTTCTTCATGCCCTTATGATAGAGGTATTACATGAATTAGGTTGGGTTGGATTAAGGGTAAGATCACTTTTCTAAACCCAACCCAATTATATAAACAACCCAACCTAACCTAATCCTACATTTTCGAGTTGAATTGGATTGGGTTCATGAAATATTAATTGGGTTAGAGTGTAAGATTTATTATTATTATTTTTTAATCAGTTAAAGTGCATAGAACATACCCTATTTTATTATTTAATACTAACTATAAAAATGTTAATAAGAGCCAATGATTATTATGTTTTTTTTTTTCAAATGTTTAAGAGCCTAGTTGATTGGCATAGTATACATTTATAATAAAGATCATTAACTATGGGTTTCTTTGACATCTAATATTGTAGGGTTAGATGATATATATCGAAATGGTCGAACTACACGAAAATGGCCCCTAACATTAACCGATACAAAAAAACAATGAATTTTTCAAAAACTTTTATGGCCACCACTAGTTTCTCGAAAGGTCTGTTTGTGAGTATACCAGAATCCAATGCACTTAACATGCATTATAACTCTGTATTTGATATTCTTATTCATTCTTTCAAGAAATGAAAATTTTCATTTGATTATTTTAAACATATACATATATATAAATATAATTGAAACATGTAAATTATAGTTAATGAAATAATAATGTAAGGCTTAAATATTGCTCGAACGCTTTATGGATATTTTTTGTTGCACTGAATGAAATGAAGTAATTAACCACTGATTTGTGGTAGTGATGATAAAGGTTCTTACCTCCATGAATTGTACAATAAAATCAATGAGTTTTTGCTTCTGCATCTCCTCGCAGTGGTAGTTTGTTATGAGAAAGCTAATGTCATATCCCCGTCAAAAGGAAATAAAGTAATTGTTGTTAAGACTGATATTAAGCAGAATAAAATAAATAAATAAAAATTCATGTCTCTGTAAATGTTAGTGTTTATATAATTAAATTTACCATAACCTGCTAACTTAGACCCCGTTTGATAACTATTTTGTTTTTCGTTTTCTGTTTATGAAATTTAAACCTACAATAACTACCTCACTATACATTTTTCCTTATTTGGATATCTACATCTTACCTATATTTTAATAAACAAAATCAAAATTTGTAAACAAAAAAAAGTAGCTTCCAAAAACTTGTTTATGTTTTTGAAATTTAGATAGTATTCTCCTACTTTCTTAAGGAAAGGAAAGATGGATACATTGTAGGAAAGATGGAGCACATGGTAGGAAATGTGAATAGAAATAGCCAAATAGACTTAAATTTCATAAACAAAAAACAAAATGGTTATTAAACGGGGCCTAAAAGTTTTGGGTTGATTTATAATTTAGCACGGTAGAATTATTGTTCATTCTGCTAGTAACCAACTCCAAGATTAGAGCAAGTCATAAATAATCGCGTAACAGTCGCATGAATTTATTGTTCATCTCAAATGTAGGCATAAAGTCAATGATTGGACACTGTCAATACCTGAACAGGTTTTCTTCTCAGAACCTGGAAAGCTTCTGCCCTCATCGACAAAAATCGGAGGAACTTTTTGGTTAGGATGTTCTCCAGTTCATCTGTCTGCTTAACCTATTGCACAAAAAAGATTTCAGGTGATATTAATTTGTGATGATAATCTCATACACTCACTAGTTTTTTCTTCAGGTACAACTAATGGCCTAGGCCTCGTCTAGATGGAGAGTAACTAATGGCCGTACATATTTCTACAAGGTTGAGTTTTGATTTGTGCTGTAATTGTAACCATAAATATAACACCTTCTACAAGACAACAACTACCCTGTTAAAGTTTTAAAAAATTAAAATCAAATGTTTACACGAAGAGAATCCAAGGATACACAGTAAACATATGGAGAATGGAAAACTGCTCAAAAAATAAAACTACAAAACCCAGATAGCCTAGACCTCAAGGCTCAAATAAATTATAATCCCAATGAAAGTTGAAGTTGAAGTTAAATCTTCTGGGAAAACCTGACTCTGTGTTAAAAAAGATGACCAAAAACCAATAATACAAAACGACCTTTTACACATGCATATGCATAGCCTAGTGGTTCTTGTAGCTAATCCAAATACCGACTCCAAAGTTAAGAATTTAACTCAATCCATGAGAAAATCCCTAAGAACTAGGCAACTAGCTTCAATTCAAAGGAGCACTTTTTAAAGCAGTTAAAAGGACCCACATGACTTGAGTACACCTATCTCTTTGTCACCTAATCAGCAACGGCAAAACATGGAAACAAAATACATCCAAATTTGTCTTCAACCCATCACCTTGAGACTGATGCGAAGTGAATTTATAGACGTCTCAATCAAACACTTCTCTGACTCATTTCGACATATTAAGACCTGTCAGAGCAAAACATTAAGTGAGATCATAGATGTCCATGAACTTATTATTTATCACAGTTATATAGAGATATATAGACAACCCGTCAGCTACTCCCAACTCCCAAGGATGTTCTTTGCATGAACATGATTTTCCAATTTAGGGCATATTTGAGAGTCATTTTGGAATGGCTAATTTAAATCACTTTTTTCATGTCTTAAAGAGAAAAGGCACGATTTTTTTTAACTAGAACTATATGTGCATTCGGAGGGAGTCTTCTAAATATAGCCACGATGTCAACCAACGCAGCCTCCCTTTCTGCTGCTAAATGTGCCGTTGAGCACAAATTTTTTGTCATAATAGGGGTGGAGGAAATTTCAGGCTTGATGAAAGAAGGGGGAGATCATATAGCATCTCCCTGTCTTCAGAAGAGCTCCTTTGGCTCCAAGATAACAGGTCAGATTTGGCCTTAACCAAACTTACGAATTCTACAAAAACTAAGCGCTTAGGGTAGCAACACTATGGATTCAAAGGATTTCCATCAAGTGTGGCATTGTTGTAGAGAAAATGAAGCTTGAAGGAAATGATAGGAAACAAAATATTGTTGTTCCTCAGCAAGGAGGGGCAGAAAAGATGGCTTCCTTGATCAAGGATTTCTTCTCCAATGAAAGCCACGGATCTGAAAAGCCTAGCCCTTGTTGGGGACTATACTCTTATCTATTAATTTAAGCTTGCAGATGGCTTTGGGTACTGGATTTAAGAGGTCTACGTGATCAAGGATTTAAAATCTCCCAAATCAATAAGCATGTATTTCCGATAGACAGTTTCAATTTAATGGGTTCTAGAGCATAAAACCAGAAAGAGAAGAGGTTGGGTGCTCAAGTTGGATTTTGAGAACGCCTATGACATGGTTGATTGGGAGTTTCTCCTTGGAATTTTTTTACCTTCGAGTCATTCTAGATTTTTGTTAATGGCAGGTCAAGGGGTTTTATCCATGCTTTAAGGCATTAATTGCAGGTCAAGGGGTTCTATCCATGCTTTAAGGCATCGTCTGAGACAAAGGGATCTCCTAGCTCCTTTTCTCTTAGCCGTAGTGGTTGATGTTTTGAGTGTTATGTTGGAAAGAGCTTTATAAAAAGCTTGCATTAATGGTTTCAAGACGGGGAGGAACGACGTTCAAGTAATTCATTTCCAATTTGCAAATGGTACTTTGCTGTTTCTGAAGATAATGTTGTGAAACTTGAAAACCTGAAGAGTTATTGTTGCGTCTGAGCTAACTTTTGGGCTCAAAATAAACAGACACAAGACTAGTATTCTGGCAATCAACAGCTGGAAGAAAACCACTTCTTTGCCAACTCCAAAGGTAGTCTCAAGTCGGGGAATTTAAAGAGCAAGAAGATCAGCTTGCTAACCAAATGGGATAGAGATTTTGAAGGATGATTATTGCCTTTGGAAAGATGTGAATCTGATTGCGAGCAAGTATGTGATTAAGGAGAGGGAGTAGCTCTGGTTGGAGATTGCAGTCAAAAGGGCTTGGGAATGTCATTTCTAAAGCTTGTTGCATTGCTGAAAATGGTACAAAATTATTTTGGGTAAACAAGACAAGATCCGGCTTTGGATAGGAAGTTCTGTGAAATATTCTTTCCCCCGAATTTTCATTGTCACTTCTGCTAGAGATGAATATCGAAGATTGTTTGTACGAGTCCTTCAATAGTTGAGTGGTGTCGATTAGAAGGAACCTAACTGATGAGGACCATTGAATGGGAATGCTTTATGACGCATGATGGAATCCTTAAGATCATCTACCAGGGAGTGCTCCGAAAGGTGGTCCCTCAATCATGATGGTTGTTTCACGATGAAATCATTTACCTCTGTAAGAAGACAGCATGATGTTTCCAGAATTTCACTATCACCCCTAGTAGTTATGTTAATGTGATTTCCACTCACCCCAGCCCATCGAATAAAGCAACTAAAATAATAATAGCAAATTGCTTATTATTTAAATGACATGATCTTACAGGATTGAGAAGAAGTTCCGAGCTGGTCCTGGAAAAGGAAAACATAGAAAAAAATTTGAGAACAGGAAAAATAGAAAATTAGAAGAGGCTTAAATTAGCATATTTTCATTGGACGTGACTTAGCAGTAACCAAATATGATTTATATAATACATTTTTTTATAGGAAACAAAACTTTTCATCGGTAATATAAAAGAGTTACAAGTGCCTATCGAAATAAGAAGCAAATACGAACAGACACAGTCATGGAAAACGATAGAAAATGTGTACTATCGGTTACAATGTGAGACGAAAAATTGGAAACACAACTGCCATCCATCCATAGAAAAACACAGAAGATAAATGCCCAAAAGAAGCTATGCAAGATCCAATCTATGGCAAGCGGATAACAGTTAAGACACAAGGGTATTAAGGGGATTTGAAAAGGAACACTTTTGGGCTTATGTGCCTTTCCAAATCCTAGAGAAGGAAAACAATGTAGTCAATTCCAAAAACATCCCCAAAAACTATTTTTGATATCCACGAGTCCGTGACTGTCCAAGCTGGCTTCCGAGCACCTTGACTGTCACGAGACCTACCACCTGATCCTTCACCATGTGGATGTCAAGGAAACTTGTAGGAAATTAATTCCCAGGTAGATGACCATCATAGATTGAGTTTATCATCTCTTAGTTCTCCAAGACTGTCTTAACCATTAGGTCACTCCATGATAGTTAGCATCCCCAAAAACTATGACCATCGCCGTACAAAGTAGGTATATATAAGTTTGTATTCTGATATATCATACTCCCAATAAAATCACTAAAATGGTTCATTTCAAGGTGCTTGACCCCAATCACCTTGCAGACTCAGATTTAGTGTTGTATTAGACAGAAGTGTATAGGTTTTTTAGCTCCCTATCCCCTGTGGTCTTCTATTTCACTTCAGTTGAGGTCTTGACGGTCAAGGGCATCAATACACATACTATTTTTTGCTAACCAAGGGTAATATAATAGTAAGGCTAGATCAACATCGAAATCCTCTTCCACATCTATCTCCACCTACCTTAGAACTCTAATTGTTATCAATATTCAATACACAAGTTAATCACTAAGGATGGATCTTCGATCATCAGAGGTTTAGGTTTTAGGGTTAAGCATGATTTACATAATACAATAATGATCACAATGCTTCTCTGCAGTATTGATAAGTGAATCGCTATTAGAAATCCAAAAGACCTACTTTAATAGCTTTAAATGAACCTCAAAAGGAAGGGCCAGGGTTTTCTGTGAATTTTCGACATGGAGTTTAGGAATAAAGTCATTAACCAGGCAAAAAAGGTCACCAGTGGCTCACAAACGAAGATAACTCTAAATAAATACAGTAAGAGGTTTTAAAATGTAGAAGACATAGGCATACTTTAGTTCGACCTCCGGCTTGTTATGTCTTTCAACTTCTTGGCAAGGAAAGTTCTGCAATCATGTGGGAAAAATTGACAAATCAAACACCAGATCATGTGAAAATAAGCCCAACAGGGTGGGGAGATGTATTTTAGAAAACAAATAGTTTCAATAAGTATCAGGGAGTAACACCTATTCATGCTAGGTGTAAGCTTCATTCACTCTAAACTCAATGCGCTTCAAATGCACACATATATTCACTACGCTTAACGCATATATTGTTTTGACCTGAAGGGATATGCATGTCAGCCCGTCAGTCACCTGACTGTCTATGAATTAATCATGCAGGAAAAGGAAAATAACAGATTTCTTTCTCTTTAAATCTGAGATCCAGAATTATACAGTAAAAAGAATTTCGACTTGTGCGAGACACAATTCTAAAAGCATAGCACTCTCAAGATTTTTTTTTTTTTTTTTGAGATTACAACTATTGGGGGTGGGGGATTCGAACCCATGATCTCATGATTATTGGGTGCATACTAATGCCGTTGGCCATAGCACTCTCAAGATTTATTACCACAAATTCAAAAGATCAACTAGCTTTCCTCACAAACGCCCTTCTGGAAGGAAATTAAAAAAACGTAGCAATGCATAAAGAAGTATTTCCACTCGCACATACACATCATCTAAATCGTACTATTCCATGTTCTTAAAGCCAATCATCCGGAATCAAAAGTCAGTTAATATAGCTCTCACTTCACTTCTCAGATAATCAAGGTCGAACTATTTTACAGAAGCTAACAAGTTCGAATCCACAAATAACATATCAAACTGCAAAAAATCACAACTCAAACAAAAGACGACAACGATTGAAGTACCTGAAGACACATCGCGGCTTCAAGAGTGTTCCGTGTGCACGTCAAATACAAGCGTAAAGTATTTGCCTGAGATTCCACATAACAGAAGAAAAATCAGATAGGAAAAACAAAGAAATATCAATCTCGTTCAACAATTAAGCATTCAAACTAATCAAACGCCATGAACGCGGAGACAGAAGCTCCAGAAACGTCCGTGTTGATAAACACCATCAATTTAAGCAAGAAAATGAGTTGAATCAGACATTGTTAAGCAAAACAAGTGAACTTCACTGGCAACGATCTCCTCGTAATTGAGGCAACAGATAAACGAGATTCAGAGAGTCAAATTGAAACGAAGAACAGATCAAAGATGAGAAGAATTGTACGTAACCAACCATTTCTGAATTCAAGAGAGTAGTTTCTGGAGATCAAAATCCTCGCGCTGAAGTGAAAATTTGGATGGAAAAAAAAAATATATATTGATTGAATTGTGCAGTGAGGTTGCGAGTACGGGATTATTGGTGTGCTCAGCCCAGAGTTCCAAATATCCGACGCAGTAGAAAAGCATTTTAAAAGTTAAAGTTCAGTCTATTTAGGTTAGAAAAATTTAGAATTTGATTTGATGGTTTCAAAATTTATATCTAAATCCCTATTATTTGATGTTAATAGATTGAGAGAATATGAAATTGTTATTGAGAAGAAAAGGGTGGAGCCACTATTATGTCACTCACCTCATACCATAATTGAGATGCTTATATGGTGGGACGGGGATGGAAAAGACTTTACCGTCCCCCATTCTTTCCATCATTTCTATCCTCCATTGCGAGGATTGGGTGGAGATTACCCGCAAGGAATTTGAGGGGATCAGGTTTCCAAGAATAAACTTTGTCATCATTTTTTTAATATAATTCTATTTTGATTTTTTAACATACAAAGTTTTTTCTTTTGGTTTAAATTAACAAAACCTATAAAATGTGAAAATAACTATTAAAGGCTATTATAATCTTATTTTTTTCAAAAAAAAAAAAAAATGTTAGTGTATTGTTATCTTTTTCCAAAAGCTACTATTTTGATATTGTTTTTTTTTTTTTGAGTACATAGTGGGGGAAGGGGGACCAACAAACCCTACATAGAAGGCACAATTACTCTCAAATAATATGAGACAATTACTCTCAAATAATATGAGAGTCAAATATCGATATTGTTTTTAAAAGCTACTGTATTGATATTTTTTCAAAGTTTTTTTTTTAATATCAATGTGTCAAAATATACATAATCAATATTAAAATTTTAAAATAAAAACATGTATAATAAAGCAATATTGACAATTTTAATTGAAAAAAAAAATTATTCTTTAAAAAATAAATATCGGGGTGAGACTTGCGAAACAAGAATGGAGATCCATTTAGTCATCACAAAAATTTTCTCCCCCTCACTCCCCTACTCCCCATAGAATCAAGGATCACCACCCCACTCAGGGTGGGTCTCCGCAAGACCCCGACCCCACGGCTTAAATGTACATCTCTAACCATAATCCTATTCAATATATAGGAACATAAGGCACAACAGATTCTATACAAAACAATAAAGTCAATTTAGTTTTAGGAAATTTTCAAGATTTTTTTAAAGAATTTAAGCATAAATATAGCTAAATGTCTCCGGAGACTTAAAAACTATGGTAAAATAATGTGAGAAAATAAGTTTACTTTTCAAAAATCAGATAATTAGATCATTATGAAATGGGATCATAAATTTAACGTTTTGAACTCTCAATCTAACCCTAAAACCACCGTGTAACTTCCTTTTTTTATTTTTTCATCGTTCATCAAGCATTTCTGGAATCTCTGTTAAAAGGAAATCATGGAGCCCAAATGCGGAAAAAAACCTGAAGATAAGTAACAATGAAATTTAAATAACAATGCGCCAAAACTGTGCAACTACAAAAGGATCAGAGCTTGTTGATAAGTATCACTCACTAATCTCTCAGAAAAAAGATACACAATTGTTCTGTTAACACAAGAACTACAAGTCAACATCTAAAGAACAATCTTTCATATCCTGCCCCTATAAAAGTCATTCATTCAACCAACATTTACATCCAGTAATTAACCAAATCTAGAATATTTTAGAACAGGAACTCGAAGCGCAAAGAGGAACTACGGCGTGGAAAAGGAGATCAGATTGAAGGTTGTTTACGCAACTTGTTTGCAACATAAAGCAAATGACTGATGTTTGCTGGGGGATAATGTTGGAGCAGTTTGAGATTAGCTGTAAAATCGCCTGCAAGTAGGCGTCTTCTAATAAGAATCAACATCGAGCAGCATATTCGGAGAAGTGTTTCCTGAAAATTGTGATTGAATATCAAGCCTAGCTCGATTTGATACAATTAATTTTATGCTAAATAGAGTGAAACATTTAATTTCAAAATGGTCCTGGTCCCCCAACTACACATGCATGAAGATTAACTGTGAGGTAAGGCAACAAGATAATATGTTCAAGTACCCACAAAAGGAACGGTAAAATTCTCCTGCACTTTCGAGCACATTTTCATAACACGCTTGTGTTCTGGATTTATCGAGCATGTTGTCATCATGTGCAGTGTCTCTTATATGATATATGGACAAGCATCATTGGTAGGCAATGCCTATAATTTCTGATAGCTACCGAAAAGAAACTCGTATACAGAATGAAAATTCATCTAAAGGCAGCTAACTCTCCAAAGCGGATATGTTTATCATCCTGTTTTTATATGTTCTTTTGACATAGTTCTTTACTAAATGGTTCAAATTTTATGCATTACTCTAGATTGACATGGATCTATAAGAGAAGAAGGGAAGTGAAAGCTCTTGAGAGAATAACTTGAATAAAAGAAAAAAGAAAAACTTACTAAAGGGCCCTCAGGATCACTCAAAATTGTATCCCAAATGTGGAGGCTGTCTGCAAAATTGAACTCCTGAGTCAAGAGGAGAGTGATCCACCTAAATGCATAAAACTGGGGGTTTACCTGTAATTTGACAAAAAGAACACAACAAACAAAGATAATGTTGAGAAACAAGTAACAAACTTCGTTTCATAACCTATGTAAGTGTATACATAAAAAAGGAGTCTTCTAAATAGTTGTGCAAACTAAAATGAGCTTAAATTATGGGTTAGACTTGTATGAAGCTTCAAGCTTGTATGAGACTACCGTGCCAACCCAAGCCTACACCTAACTCGAGTGGGTTAAAGATCTATAACTCCTCTTTTAATGAGTTAAAAGTTTTCTCTATACTCATGACGTAGTATTTTAAGAAAATGACTAACAAGTGAAAAGATTCTTACGTAGGAAAATAGATATTTTGTTTCATCCTACCCTAGAACATATGACACTCATAAAATAGGCAAAACAAGTTGGACATAATGAGGTCTCAGACTTTTATAAATATAAATAAGTTGGACATAATGAGGTCTCAGACTTCTATAAATATAAATATACTCATCTCGACTATTCTCACAGGACAGCCATCTGGCCCTACTACAATTGATTGTTAAGATAACTCACAGGACAGCCATCTGGCCTTAAGATAACTCGTAGGAAATTCATTCCAAGACAAGTGGTCAATATAGATTGGTTCAGCTCTTGAGATGCAGGCAATAACATTTTGATATATATGTATAAAAGGGTTCCAACGATCAACATATAAGATCTCTAATGATCAAGAACAAAAGAATATTCCAAAGCTGAAGAGAACGAATTTAAAACTTTGCCTTTACAATTTCAAAATAACTATGAAAACCTCAGTGCTTTAAGTTTTATCTCTTCAAATTATCTCCTGCTGAATAGTAATCTGAGAAAGCAATCAAGCTTCCAGAGTGGTTACCATACATCCAAAGATGGAACATAGAGGAGATCTATAGGACTAATCATGAAAAGAACTTAGCACAAAATACAATTAAACCCTACTTTGGTTGTGATCTCAAGATGACGCCAGAGCTCTTCATCATGCTCCTTCAGAAGTTGAGACAACTTTGTGATTGTGGAGCGAATTCCCACAACACTATTGTCTAATTGCTGGCAGAAATGATCCCTAAATCCACTCAACAACTCAACAAAACAAAAGAACGTGTCTGCTTCAGCAGATGCCTGAAAAATGAACAGTAAAAAGTCAATAAAGAAAAACTTAACAAACAGCTCATGTGGTCATAACCATATTGAACCTTCTTGATCTTTAAAAAAAAATCTCAATTTACATCTGATAACCGGATAACAACATATTGTCATTAATTAAAGGAATCCATTAAAACACAGAACATTTCTCTTGCAAAAGATGACCAGGGAGAGAGACTGGTTCTTACAGATCATCACCCACTAAAGATATACACAATTGAAATGAACATACACGATTTTTTCTAAAATAAAGTTAACCAACATGATACATCTCAAAGGATGCATTCACAAACTACCATCGCTACTCACAAGAAAAGGTTTGTCAAATGGTTCGAAGAGCAAAAGAAATGAACAATCCATTTAACTACCAAACTAGATTTTCATAATAATGCCTTAACAAGTTGAACCATGTCAGGTTGGCTATCAAAAGTTTCCAGTCATCAAAATGTGTCCCAATAGGCATTAGGCAAAAAGGGCAACTTATTTAGCAGACTTTTGCGATACCACAGAACTAACATCACCTATATCCAAATAAACATCAGGAGGATGTGGGATGTAAAGAAAATTTACCGCATTATCCTCATCAGGATCACATCTAAATACATAAAATAGAGGAGCTAACAGTTCATTCATCCCTTGAACATATCTGATTCCTGGGTTCAACTTCGCAAATACAATTAAGATGTTTCTCAGAGCCTCCTGAAAGAACAAAGGGCAATTAGCATAAAATAATTGTCCTACTCCTAACCACTATAAAGCTGAAATTACCCATGCCAATTATTTATGCAATAATCAAGAATAACCTGATTAGATTTTGCAAGTGACGAGTCCCCAGAGAAGAAGTGCATATCTGGATGAGTACGCTTCACGTCTCGGTCAATCTGTTCTATAATCTCGGAGTCCTAACACGTACGCGATAAATTAGACTAGAAAGATGTTATAGCAGATGATCATGCTGTTCTATAACTGTAAAACAGCACAAACATAAAAGGTTCGTATGAAAGACTGAGACACAAGGCCTACGTTGACTTTCATATTATTCTTTTATATCCTAAGGTTATTTGTTGATTTCCATCATGGTCAAAGTTCTTTAAAAAGCAGGTCATATGCATGACTTGAGAGGGGCGAATTTCAAATGAATAACCTTAGGACATAAGGACACCATTGTACAACCTATAAAGCAGAACTTGTTCAAATAAGGTTGTTTCAAATGAAAATATCAGGTTCCCTGGAAACAAATTATAAATTTTCAAGTGATGTAAACTCTTTATAACCAAAGCATACTTTTCAAATTGAGCTTTCTGGTCTTGACTTCCTCTACGATTCCATGTACACAAAGGGTCCAGTTACATAAACAGTATTTCGTTTTTTTAAAAGAGTTGCATAAACAGTTAACCCATGCATAAGGTTGATAATTTCTCATTAACAATCCCTAGAAGAGAGCTCACAGAGGATGATCGCATAACTGAAATATTCAAGTTCAACTAGAAAATCAAGAATTCATTCCATCCTCCTAAGAACTCATGGAGACTAAGAAAAGATTTTAACTTTTTAGTTTAGGTTAGGAATCAACATAACTACTTTAGTCCAAAGTTCATCATACAGTTCAATGAAAATTTCATATTGCAGTTAAAGGATCTGTTTAACAAAAAGTTACGGTTCACAATTATTTAGATTAAGAATTCAATACAGAGAGGCCAAGTAGTTTTTTTTATATATATACATATATACATAAATTTGCTGCATGTACATTGTAACGGATTTAATAAGATTAAAACAGCAGTTAAAAAAATTATCCATGAGTTAGTAATAAAGGATACCTGGAAGTACTGATTCCAGATGCTGGTTTTCCCAAGACTTAAAGGATGCTCCTCCTGACTTATTTCTGACCTAGAAAGCGGACCTTTGTTCGTTTCATCATGCTCACAACTTTTGGCTTTCTCCGACCTCCTTGAAATTTCTGACTGACTAGCCACAAAAACATTAAGAAAACCATGTTTGTACATACAAACAGGCAATATAAATTGCAGCATATCCTTTTTTTTATACTTAGTTTACTGTATGGAACAAATTTGGAGAAGAATCACGCCGATGTTGATTAGAATAGGTACAAGAACAAAAACTGGTGACTACAAACTAGCCTTAAAAAGTAAGTAAATGGAGAAGAGGTACACAAAAAAACTTCATTCTTATAAAAAATAAAAAATAATAAAAATCAAACTTTCGGAAAACAAATGACTATCTAGGAAAATGAGAATGAAGAACAAATGTTGCAATTCTCTTGTTTTTTATATCTAATTTACAAACAAGAATTTCTTTTCTCAAAGCTAAGTTACAACCCCATAAGATATGTTTACCCCTTGCGAGTGTAGTATAAATGGAAAGAACAATAGAGAAGCGACTACGCCACAGACAATAAGGTGAATCCTTGTACAAAATGTTAGATACAAAAATAGAGGGTGAAAGTTCCACAATATGACTTACAGGATTCATCAAAAGATCTTCCTTAAAATGTTTGTATTGAGACCTCTTTTTCGCTAAGTCGGACGGCCAGAGCCCACGATCCGGTGGCAGATAACCCAATAGAAGCTGCGATCAATCAAACGAACGAACCATTCACGAATTATTTAGAATTCTTCACGATCAATCGTTTTCAACAGATCATTTTCACACACAATCAAATGCATACCTTCCAGACGGTAGAACGAATTCCTGCACCATCCGGTAACCCCTGTGACGCAAGTTTACGCAATTCACGCAGATTTAGAACCTTCTTCGACAACTGACATCCAAAAGAAAACGAAACAACCAAGAAATCAAAAGAATGATAAGAACAGACAATACAGACCATGCAGAAGATCAAACTAAAAGGCAAACCTCAACAAGAAGCTGTGCCTGGCGAGATACGTCCTCGGCAGAGGGACCTGAGGAAATGCCATTATCGTCGTTGCTGGCATTGTTATTAGCCCAGGAGTCTCTAGTATCAGACTTGGGAGACTCGGTTCTAACGGCGGTGCTCACAGACGGCGGAGGAACCGGAACGGGAGGTTGGACGACGGGTTCCGGCGACGACGTGGTGGCAGCCGGCTCGGAACTGTATCGTCGGAAGCGATCGTCGTCGACGGAGGAAGTGGAAGACCAGAGAGCGCTGTTCATCCAATCCGGCACGCGTTTCTTCACCATCTTCGCTGTGAGGAACAAATTCGGAACAAATTACTGCAACAATGGAGATGAATTTGAGCAATTGAGATCGCCTTCAACCTCTCGATTCGATTGCTAGGGTTTCGAACTCAGATTCATTTTCCGGTTTAATTATTCGTTAAACAATTTTTTTTTCTTGAAATGGCGGTCGGTTGTTTTTGTTTCTCTGAAATGGGAACTCTGTGGAGGAAAGTGGGAGAAGGTTGGAAACCCTCGGGGTTACCGAGGCCTGCATCGAGTTTCGTCACAGGCAAATAGAAAAATGCCACGTCATGCTGGCGACAATTTTGGAATTTTTCCTAAAGGTGCATTTACTGAACTGGAGATTGAACTCCCTTCCAAAAAATTAACTAAAGATAATTTGTGCTTTGGGACATAGTTTTTTTTTTTTTTTTTTTTTTTTTTTTTACATTTTAGAGTTTTCTTTATGGTGGGTTTGTTTTTTTTGGACATGTGGAGAGTGGTTAATAATCACCCCTAAAAATTCTCTAGTTTGTTTTTTTTTTTGTATTAAATAATCATTGTTAACCATTCTTCAATCATTTTATCAAATTTTACATTAAATTTATCATTCAATCATTATTAATATCAATCTTGGAATAAGTAGTTGATTAGTTCATTATTATTAACTTCAATCCTCAAACGAGTAGTTAACCATTCCTAATTACTATTAATCACTTCATTATTTTCACTATACTCTTTTCTACAACAAAAAAAAAAAAAACAAACACACCTTAAGTGAAAAAAATTAAGAACGTCAAAGTTAGGCTCCGTTTGATAACCATTTTGTTTTTCGTTTGTTGTTTATAAAATTTAAGCTTACAACAACTACCTTGTTATACGTTTTTCCGTATTTGGATATTTACGTCTTACCTACCTTCTTAAGGAAATATGGATACATTGTAAAAAAAAGATAGAGTAGATGATAGGAAATTTGAATAGAAATAAACTTAAATTTCATAAACAAAAACACAAAAAACAAATAATTATCAAAACGGGACCTTAGATGTTTGAATATCTTTATTTCACATCAAAAAAGAACCAACACACATTTAAACATTTTTTTCTCAATAATAATAATAATAATCGTCAATTTAAACCATGTAACGAAATTATTTTGAAATTTTTGTACTTGTGAACATAATTACAATTTAAACAATTTTTTTTTTGGAGGTAATTTAAACAAATTCTAAAACATTGGCATCCATGTAATTATTGTGTTTTAATAATGTATTATAAATACTTATTAATATTGGTATATTTTATTATAAATACTCATTAATATTGATGACTATTTTTATTTAAAGTGATAGTATTTATAATTATTTTGTAGATTTAATTTTTTTTTTTTAGTACATAGTGGGGGAAGGAGGACTAACAAATCCTACATAGAGGCACAACTACTCTCAAATAATATGAGAGCCAAATACCGATTTTCGGGCTCAAACTCGTGACTGTGGAGTTGAAATGGATTAACACCAGACAAGATAACCAACTGCGCCACTGACCCTCGGTATTTTGTAGATTTAATTAATCGGTAAGTTTTCAATTAATTTTCATTAGTTTTATTAAATAATGTAAACTTACAAGATTGGGCAAAATTATAAAATAATTACAAATATTATCACTTAAAAAATAACAATTATAAATATTAATATTAATGACAATAGTATATTAATAATACATAATGTTGTATTAAAAAATATTTATAATTATTTTGTTAGAAAATTTTATTTCGTACAATTTCCCATTAAATAATTTAGTGTTTATATTTGACAATACTTTGGTTATTTGTTGTATTTAAGCCGGTAAAGTCACATGACCTATTGCTCATTTATTGGCATGCGAGCCCATTCTGTTATTGTTGTTGTATACTATGTCTTGGCGTGGTATTATTGTAAGGAGACATCAATGCCTTCAAATGCGTCATCCTCCTTGTGTGAATCTCAATATAGTTAACTTCGTTTCATTTCACTGTTTAGTTAACATTCGCATACTTGGTTCTGTCCATATGCAATTTCTAGTTGTTGTGTTTACTATTGGATAGGTACGAGTCTTAAATGGAATTGGAGCCACAAAAGCTAACAATTAATAGTTAAATAAAAAATGATAATAATCTTTAAAAATATATAAGAATCATGTACGAGATATTCTTGGAAGAGTAGACTCGTTCCATGGAAGAGTAGACTCGTTCCAAAATTTGTGATTCAATTGTTTATTACCTCTGTATAGAAGATGAATCTGTCTAACCAAAGAGAAGAAAAAGTACCATGACTTTAACAAGATAGAGATCTTTTACAAGAAAATAAATTGAGATGTGGTTGTAGTTTGGCAAATAGAGATATCCATGGGTAAAAATCTTTGTGTAGACACCAAAATTAATTTCCGTCCCCATGAAAATCCTCATTTTTTTAGGAATCAGGGTTGGGATTTCCCACGCGGATGCCGCTCCGAGGACATTTCTTTTTAATTTAATTTTTTCTATTTTTTATATAATGTTTTGGAAATAATTTCAAATAATTAGATCTTGTTAGAAGATATCAATAAGTTTCAACTATAATATTAATTATTAAAAAAATACTTATATGCATTGTTAATTAACGATATATATATTTATTTGAAAATTAAATGGGTAAATAAAAAAAAATAAAAATAGTAATTGAGGCGGGATTAAATTATCGTCCCCGGCTTCGTTTGACCAATGAAATTTTTTTTACTCCGTCCTCGGCCCCGTTACATGCGGGAGCTCGACCATACGGAGAAAATGAACATCTAATGGTGTACCCAAAATGGGCCACTTCTAGGTTCAAATAACCAGGCCAATTACAGCCCACGCGTCCTCCATTTTTTGTCAAAATAATGATTAGAACGTTGAAGTGTTAAGCAATCAGCACCAACTCCCTTACTCTTCTTTTTTGTAGGGCACTTCGAATTCACCTAAATACAAATTTATCGTGGATACCAACTACACCAAAATTGGTATTAACAATTCACGCAAAGCGTAAGAATTTCATTATTAATTTATTTTAGTTGGCAACAGTTAATAGATTCGTATCCATCAATTTTATGCTACATGTCCGTTATTGTTTTTCTTAACACTCGATTATTGTTAATATAAGCTCATTTTAGCAACTAAAATGGCATTACTAAACCTACTGGGTACAAAATAACCTTGGTATAATTTAATCCATTTTCAAAATGCAAAATATAAATGAAAGTAAACCCCTACTTAATTTATTATTTTTTTTAAAAAACAAATAAATAAGGCTTCATACTATTTTTAGAACGGTATACAAATATGATAACTAAAAAATCTAAAGCTAAGTTGAATTAAAATTTTCATTCATTGAATTATAGTTTTTTTTTATCGGTTTAGTTGATTTTTAAGTTGAATTAAAAATAATATTATATAAGATTAATTAATATCCTAAATTCCCAACCTTCATTATCAAAATTATCTTCTTAAAATGATCAAATAGTTATCATGTTTAGCTGATGAATTGAATTCATAATCATTAAAGAAAAAGAAAATCTAAAGATCGACTCTTGTTTTTACATAAAAATCTTCTTTATTTGGTAAAAAAATAGGAAGTTTTTATAAGAAGAGTAGAGGGTTGTGCTTTGAATCAATAAAAAAAATATCGATGTCGACTGTGTTTCAGCCATACCGATGGAATGAGTAACTTTTGCTGGATCGCTCGAGGGATGAAGAACTCTTGAATGTTTCAAGCACTTGGTATTGAAGTGCATATAATAAATCCTCAAGGTAAGTCTTTGGTTTTTTTTTTTTTTTTTTTTTTTAATAAATAGGGTTTTACGACTACAAAGAATTTTTATGAACAAGTTTATTTTGAGTTCAAGTTGGATGACGAAGAGTTTATTGACAAAGGTTCTACTAGTTTAGTGTTGTCTAGGTTTACTTTTCGAGGTGAGCTCCGCCCCTTTATGGTTCCGCAGCTCCTTCTAATTTCAATTTGCTTGGAGGATTCATGGTCGTCAGTGAGTAGCATGGAGGTAGGTTTAATCCTCATACTTAAAAACTCAACACTTGGGGGCTGTTAGTTTGACATATTTAGGTAGGAGTTAGTAGGAGGAGTTATTAACTCCTCTTAAAAAACCTGCATTCAAACGAATTTTTATTAACTCCTCATTTTTACTTTTAAAAATAACTCTCATTTCTAACCATTCATTTTTAATCATTCATTTATAACTACTCAATCATTTCTAACCACTTATTTTTAATCATTCATTTCAAATCAATCAAAATAACTCATTTTTAACCATTCATTTTTAATCATTTCTTTTTTAACTACCGAAAATAACTATTCATTTTCAAATCTTCATCCAAACAAGATTTTGACTTTTAACTCCTCTATACAAAAACTACATCCAAACGAGTTTTTGACACAATTCTTAATTTTTAACTACTCAACATAACTTCTCAATATAACTATTTAACCTAAAAACTACCTAAATATGTCAAACAAACAGCCGCTTGGTGTGTTGAAATGAGGTTATTGGGTTGTTAACTTGGGATTTTGCTACCCTTTGTATAAAAGAACTCTTATTTAAATTGTCCTCTTTACTTTCAACAGTCTCAAGATTGTTAATTCTTTGTGTTTTTATTTGGTTTCAATTCAACTTATAGACTGAGACTAATGCTCGATCTAGGTTTCTTTTATTTAATTTTTGACATATATTGAATTTTAATGTAAGGATGTTTCTTTGGTTTAAAAAAAAAGAAAAAGAAAAATCTCCATTAAATTCTTCGTATTTAATTATTTGTCTCGGCCCTCAATTATCCTCTAAATCAAAAGATATTTTTATCGTCTTCTCAAGCAAGCCATTCACCATCATGTTTGGTTTCAAGTTTTTTTAGAGAGAGAAAAACACAGAAGTGAAGAGAGAGAAACAGGGAAAACAGTTCTCTCCAGTTCTTCAAACCCTAGAATCTATCTCCTTCGATTCACGCATCAAACCCTACTGTTAATCCCCCTTTCTCCACCATTTTCTTCGCTGATTCAACCGTTTTCCCCGCCTGAAAAAACCCTAATCCCCTTTTGTTCCTGCTCCCCAATCCAAGATTCTCGCCTCCGCCGTCGTCGGTTGGTTGAATTTGAATTTGCGAGCTGTGATTCGTTCAAGAGATGTACAGGGATCGAGGAGGCGGAGGCGGGATTGGTGGTTCGTCGAAATCGGAGATCGCCGGTGGTACCTTGGATCGGAAGCGCATCAACGATGCTCTCGATAAGCATCTGGAGAAGACTTCGCCGTCTACTTCTCGAGGACTTCATAGTAAGGAGAAGGAGAGGCTCACTGTACCTACCTCCTCCACTGGTAAAACGCAGCTTGATCATCGTTGCGCGTCTCTATCCAAGAACAAATGTTCCGATGGTTGGTGTTGTTTTTTCTTATTTGTTCTCATCTGTTTTTTAGTGGTTTAGTACTTTGGGGATCTGGGTTATTTAATGGCGATTTGAAAAATGTACCTAAAATTGAATGAACTGGGAGTTTCATTTTTGCAGTATGAATGTTTTTTAGTGTTGTTCAATGATGGGTGGTGCTACTACTAATTGGCTTCTATGGGTTTATGGGTTTTAACTGAGTTTTATTAATGGCAGAGGAATCTGAAACAGATAGCGAAGAATCAGATGTCAGTGGTTCAGAGGGGGATGATACATCATGGATTTCGTGGTTTTGTAATTTGAGGGGAAATGAATTTTTTTGTGAAGTTGACGAAGAATACATACAAGATGATTTCAATCTCTGTGGCTTGAGCAGTCAAGTTCCGTACTACGACTATGCACTTGATCTTATTTTGGATGTTGAATCTTCTCATGGTAAGGCTATATTGTCCCGTGCAGAACTTATGTTTCTTCCATGTTTTGTCATTGTGTTGTAATGAGTGTGTATTCACTGCCTTCTAATCTTCCTTAAATTTCATATTATCATCTGGAAGTTCAATTTATGTGTATTAATTTGACTGCCGAGCTACAATAGCTTCTTTTGATTGGATGGTTGGAAGACATTAAGATCCATTGTTAGAAAGCTAAGAGTTCCTTCAAAATTACTTCCTTTGCTAATGGATTGATGTTGGAGTTGTTAGGGAAAATCTTTTTTTTTTTTTTTGTTTCCAGCTTGTTTCAACAATGAATTTTTTACATGTGACCAGAATTTTTTTTTTTGTCTTATGTGTTTCTACTGTTAAAAAAGCGCTTAAGGACATGTTTCTTTCTACATATTAACCAGCCTCTTCTTACTTCTAACTCCTGCTCTCTTTGAAATTACGATACTGCTTCTTACTTCTCACTCCTGTCTCTTTCAAATTGTGATACTACTTCATAGTTCATACTTCCCACCTTTGTTCTTTCGTTGTGTGCATCTATTTTTCAATGACAGGCACTTAGCTGTTTCCTATGATGTTTTTTGTGTATCAGGTGATATGTTCACTGAAGAGCAGAATGAACTAGTTGAGTCGGCTGCTGAGATGCTGTATGGTCTGATTCATGTCAGATACATACTAACCGGCAAAGGAATATCAGCAATGGTGATTTCCCATACATGTTTCTTGCTACTTATTTCTTCTCTTTGTTTAATTGCTAATCAGAAAAATACAGTTGGAGAAGTTCAAAAACTATGACTTTGGGAGGTGCCCAAGAGTATACTGCTGTGGACAACCATGCCTTCCAGTAGGGCAGTCAGATATTCCTCGTTCAAGCACTATAAAGATATACTGCCCAAAATGTGAAGACATATATTACCCTCGTTCAAAGTATCAAGGAAGTATCCTTTTTATAACCTATCATTTCCTGTCCTTCTGCTTTCTTTTCCATTTCTGTTGTAATTATTTTGATTATTTGCTGTACACGTCTACATGCTTGTTATTGAATTCAAAATGAAGCATGTCCTGAACTTTTTTATGAGATTGTTTTATTTTACATTTCTGTTTCCTATTAATTTTTTTTTTCATGAGATTGTTTGGATGTGCTTTACTGAATAAGCATTTTTAAAATTTAACAATTTTTTCTTCTAATGTTGATTTCTTCCCCATTGCAATTTTTTTATAATTAAGATAATATTTGGATATACTTTTCTTTCAGTGATTTCTTTCCATGTGGATTCTTATTTGGGATCTCAAACTGAGTTTGAATTTTGAAAAAAAAAAAAGTTGAGCCACGATGATGGCATATTGTTATGATGAAAATTCTGTTTTAAAGGTTGTTTCATGACATTTATAACCTCAAGTTGCTGATGTGTAGAACGTTAGTTAATATTTGTCGCGGTTCAACTAAGCGATCTGTAGGTTCAGATAATTATGAAGCAGTACTGTAGAACCATCGCGGAGGTCTTCTCTTACTGCAAGAATATGCTCACTGCATTCTTAATTGATTCATCCATGAAAAGTGCTTGATCATGTTTAGTTCCATAACTCATGAAACGATATGCTTAATGAAAAGTAAATGATGGTCATTTACTTTGTTACTTGTGTTTTGAGTGATACGGTAAATCTGCAGTCAGTCTTTGGTTCTATGTAAGAATTTTTTTGGAGAAGTACTTGATCTTACACAAGTCTTGTTTAGAGAATAAAGGCTGGGTTTGGAATGATTTTGGGAGGATGGCCCATGCTCTTAGCTAATTTATAGTGTTGAGCTAGATATTAATCAAAAGTGGTTTTTGGAAATTTTTTAACACAGAGTTCTTCTGGGAGAAGCACGTAATTAGCGTATGCGTATCTTGCAAAAGTACTGATAGAAGAAAAGAAGTACTTTCACACAAATGCACTTTTTTTTCTTTTAAAAAACCACTCTCTTCATTGATGTGCTGTTAAGTTGAGTTGTCATTCCAGATTTTCGCAAACATCATTCGAAAGTTTCTTTGCAGATGAATTTAGTTTCCAAAGGGTGCTAGAAATGGTATGCTCTTGTTTATTTACTGCTTGCTATTATTTGGCTTCTCTATTTTCGTAATGGTTTTTGAATTGTGGTTGGTTCTCTCAAGGAATTGTTGTAGACGACTTATGCTTATTTTTTTTCATTTGCAATTGAATGTTTGCTAAATATCATTTTACATGCAATTTATCTTGCTTTTGTTGATGAACTGGTAGTGTACACCTCTCAGTTTCTTCTGTTCTTTATGATTTTCCTTCACTCGGCCTAAGATATTGATGGAGCATATTTTGGAACCACATTCCCACACTTGTTCTTGATGACATATGGACACCTTAAGCCACAAAAGGCAACACAAGGCTATGTTCCCAGAGTTTTTGGCTTCAAGCTTCACAAAGCATGATTGAGTTTGAGAGCTTCATCTTGGGTTGAGATCTTCAATATTCATCCATTTTCAAATGCGCTGCTCGCATTACTTCTAATACCTTCACAACGCTGCCGATGTGCGTGCTTACTCTGGTTCTTCTAACTATCAAGGTAAAAGCAGTTGTTCCAAAAGTATTAAAATGATTATTAAAGAAAAATGTTCGCAATGCAAAATCGTCATAGTAGCAGAACATGTCTTCTTTTCTTATTATTTGTTGTTGTATCATGAATTAAAATGTTGTTTGTAAGTTTATTTCTCTTTATGGTTGGGTAATCAAATTATTTCTTGTTATGCATTCCAGTCCTTGTACTTTGTTTTTCTTTTTTCCCTTGCCTTAATACACCTTAGTTTTATGCATCTTGCCACTATTTCTGAGTTGTAATAAGAAGTTATTGCCTTTTGTGTTGTAGACTGTTTGAGGATGATTGGTTCATGAATTTAAGCAAGTTTGTGCTTCTGAAGTTCTTCTGGGCTGAAAATTTAGAGCACATGCAGTGTGCTTTTGTATTTTATGTAAAAGAAATAGTTATCAAAGATTGTGAATCTGCAGTGTTTTAGTTTACAAAATTCACAGCTTGTGATGCAAACACTCAGGCTTATCTCATTTTTTCTTTTTCTTCTTTTTTAATAAATGAGGATATGGTTTTTGTATTGCCTTTCATATTTGAATATGCAGTGCTATTTACATGTGGTTGTTGTGATGCTTATGTTGGTGTTTTTTGTAATGTCTTTGTAATGTGGTGGTGTTTGATTATGAGAGTTAATTCTTCAAGTATTGTTTATGTATCAATTTCTTTTGGGATTTCGGAGGATTATAATTATGAATAGTGACTATTTAGGTTGAGCTTCTTGATGATTCATTTGTTATGTTTTCTTACTTGTTCAAAAGCATGTTATTACTTATTAGCATTATTTAAATATAGTGTCTGCCTTGCTATTTTGAATATATGTTTTAAAATAATACATGTAAATCAGTAGTTTCAGAAGGGAACTAGTTAAAATGCTTCTTTTGAAACATATACTTTTGACTTATATGTTATATAAACAATTTCGGAGGATCATGTACGCTGTTTCTCAGTTGAGTTATATGTTTTTTTTTTCATTTTTAAAGAGTTATGTATTCTTGTTAACATTAGTCATTTGGTCAAGAAACACTAGGTCATTATTACAATTAAAAAAAGTTAGAAAATACTTTTGACTCCCATTTTAATATTAAAAATTTTAGTTCGGAATAATCCAACCTTTTATATTTTTAAATGGCAATTATTTAGTATGCAAAACCTCATCAAAGTAGTACATATTAAACTACACCATACTAATCTCTCTCCTTTATTTATTTATTTCTTTTTTTGAAATATCCTTTATTTATTTATTGTTCTTAACTAAATTTGAAGAAAAAATAAGTTTAGATTCTTCTCCTAATTTTCAAACCATTTTGAAAAATAATATATATATAAAATAGATAGAAAAAACAAGGGGAAAAATCATAATTACTTATATTTACCAACTTAATTTTAAAAAAAAGACAAATACATAATTATCAAATACAAGTGCTTGTTTAATTTATTTTTATTTTTAGAATTTAACTTAAGAATTTAATTGTTTGATGATTAATTTTTTTAGTTTAACAACATTTTGGAGTGGGGATATTCAATATGTCATTGTATCACTCTTCATTTTGATTGTTTGGTATGAAATATAAACTAACGGTTCGATTAAAAAAGAAAAAGAAAAAAATGGCTTAAATAATATTCGATCCAAGTGTTTTCTTTTCTTCTCTAAATTGTTTTTTCATTCTTTAACTGTGAGCCGATTTCAATCCTCTTAGTCAATAGATATTTCGTTTATTCCAAATTGTTAATTCAATAGACAGAATGCGATATTACTTTTAACAAAATGACGACACACAATAAAATATAGGTAAAAGGATAAAATGATTCCATTTACGGCATATTATTGTGCCAGTCCATACAATAAAGAGTACATTATAAGTTATTTTTCTAGTTTATTTAAAAGATGACAAAATATAAAATTTTTATAATCACATTTTTATAAATTAAAACAATATATTTTAGCATATTTAAATTTGATAAAAACATAATTTATCAATTAAATATATAGAAGTAGTTATTACGTGTAAATGAGTTAATTTTATGTTAAACTTAAATTTTTTTTTTGAAAGCTTCTGTTAAACTTTTTTTTTTGAAAGCTTATGTTAAATTTAACCTATCATTATTGATACATAAATAATCAATTTCTCACACTTAATTTTGAAAGAGTTGGTAACATTAGTTTGATTGTAATGTCATTAAGTTCCTATTTAAATTGATTGTAATCGGAACTCCAATAATAAACTTTTATCCTTAATATAATAGAAACTTCTATGTAGAGTTTCTGCCTCTCCATTTTAAATTTTTACAAAAAATTCATCCATTTCGTGAATGATTAATAATATTAATTTTGAAAATCACATACTTCTTTTGAGATCATTTGTCATGCGATTTTCAACAAGTTATTACAATTATTATTTAAAAAATTTCATCCAAAATGAGCTATTTTAACAACTTAAAAAAAATTACTTATAACACTTGTTGTAACTACACAAAATAACCAATCAATTCTAATCATTCAAAATCATCCTTCATTTTTAAACCAAGCAATAGACAACTCCTCATCCAAAATTCCCATCCAAACTAATTGTTTTCTACAACTTCCTTACCAAAATCCTCACCCATACAAGCAATTATATGTAATTCCTGCACAAAAAAAAAAAAAAAAAAATCTATCCATATAAGCCATGGCACAAAATCAAGAAATATACAAAAGTAAATTTGTAAAAAGACGAGGGCATTTTGGTAAACGTGCATGTTCGTTCCCCTTTCTTTTTTGGGGTTTCGAATTGATCAAAATGTTGGGATACCATAAATTCTACGCTCATTCTCTCTCCTCCGTTTCTCACTCTTCATTTCTCTCTCTCTGTGATTGGAGAACCGCATCGTCGAGTTTTCTTCGCTCAATTCCAAGATTTAAACGCCCAACCATAACCTTCAATCATCATCAAAGCTCTTTCCAGGCAAGAATTCCATTTCATTTCGATTTTGTATCGATTTTCTTCTTTCAATTTGGGTTTATTTCTTATGTAATGCATCATAAGAAATCCGAAGTTCAGATCGGAAAAGAAAGCACCGGCGTTTCTTCCGATTTCAACCCTTCCCCTCCTCTCTTTTTCCCTTCTTCAATCTCGATTCAGCACAAGCAGCCTCAGTCGCAGAATCATCCATCTCACCAATCTTGTCTTCTTTCTTTTGCCGCTCCTCAGATTCTGATCGAAACCCCTTCCAATCATGACCCGATTGTGCCGTCGCCGTCGTCTTCTTCGTCCACTGCGCCTTACAAGCGACCCCTCTTGACGAATAATCACTCTTCCCTCACCAAATCCCCTTCTCTGTACCGGATTCCGTCGACCCCTCATTTCAATTCCGTCAATCCCTCTTTCTTCTCCGTTTCCTTGGCCGTTCGGAGCGCCACTTTCCGTTTGCTCCGGCGGCTTAAGCAGCTTCGTTGGCTTCGCCTCCATTTGCGGTTGATTCTCTTGTTCTCTCTTCCCTTTTTCTATTTCTTGGTTTCCCATCCAACCCATTCGTTTTTCCTTGATTTCCTTTCCGCTTTTGCTTTCTCTGCTGCCCTTTTGTTTTCTCTTAATCTCGCTGTTCCTCGCCTTCCCTCCATTCGTTTGTTCCTCGCCCGCTCTTTCCCCGTGAAGCTCATTTCGTCGTCTTCAGCATCTAGAGCGCATCTCCCGGTGTTTTGGTCGATTGGGTCTCGGTCAAAATCGGAGAAGAGATTGAATTCTGGTTGTTGGGTTCAGGTCTATAGTGATGGCGATGTTTATGAGGGGGAGTTCCATAAGGGGAAGTGTTCAGGGAGTGGGGTTTATTATTACTATATAAGTGGTAGATATGAGGGAGATTGGGTGGATGGGAAGTATGATGGATATGGAGTTGAGACGTGGGCAAGAGGAAGCCGGTACCGCGGGCAGTATCGGCAGGGCCTTCGACATGGTTTTGGGATGTATAGGTTTTACACTGGAGATGTTTATGCTGGAGAGTGGTCGAATGGGCAGAGCCATGGGCGTGGAGTTCATACCTGCGACGATGGGAGCCGATTCGTTGGGGAATTCAAGTGGGGTGTCAAACATGGGCTTGGCCATTACCATTTCAGGTAGCTAATGTGTTTGTCTAAAGGTTTCTAGCACTTGGAATCCAAATTATGCATTGCTGTTTTTACCAGTTACTTTTGCCTTTTACATCTGTTTATGAAATTATTCATTGGTGGTTGAATGAGTTCTGTGAAATAGTAAGTATCCTTGGGTAGTTATGCGGCTATAATCTGCTAGTGAACACGATTGAGGGAAGCGATTATTCTCTATGGTTTCCTTCAAATTTAATATCACTTGGGTAGTTTGTGCCTTTATGATTTTGTTTGGCTTTGGCCATTGAATTTAGGATCTTATTTACGAAGATGACACTGTTTGTTTTCTTTGGCTTCTAATTATTTTAGTTCTAGCCATATGGTCTTAAATGTAGTTCTTGTCTTTAATCCATTACGGAAAAGAGGTGGCAAAGCACTGCAATGTAGGTACTGTAACCTGCCTAAGTTTGTAAAGGAACCACTAAATGTATGCTTTTCTTCTGTCAAGTAGGTTGTGTAAAGCAGTCGTGATGTCATCAGCTTAATTACATTGACTCATTTGTTTTGAAATTATATCCCAAATATTTTATTTTTAACAGTATTGAGCTACTCATGGCCCACCTCGCTAAATTTCTCTTGATAAGTTTTGACCACCCAAGAGTAGCTAGCTCTAGATGATAACTTGTCTACTTGAGAAATAAACTTCTTTAGCTTTTCACTAGGAGGCTTGATCCTTGGAGGTTATTTTCCATCATTGAATCCCCTACTATTAGACCAACCCTTCAGATGACACAAATAATTTCAACAACAATTGGGTTGGGAGGATTCAAGCCCACGACCTCTTGGTCGTGGCCCTGGCCCGTGGGCATACTTATGTCTATTGAGCTATTGCGTTGTGGTTTGTTCCCTGCAATATTTAGGTTTAGAATGTCAGTTGTTTTTAAGATGAAGGAAAGTATTAGAGAAACCATCCCAAAAAGGGGAAAAAAGAAGTCAAAGAGACCTTGTAATCTGTCCCCAAGGGTGGCACAAGTGGTTGAAGGCTTGAGTTTTGAAGGTGCGCTCCTCTCAAGGTCCCAGGTTCGAAACTCATTTGTGACAAAAATTTGTAGGCACTTCCCATGTCTCTAATCCTTCGATGTCTCCCGGTGCCTGGCTTAGGGGCGGGCGTGGTTACCCCGGGTGTAGTGGAGCAAAGCTCCAATTTCTCGGTTTCAAAAAAGAGAGAGAAAGAGAGGGTCTTGTAACCTTTGTTTGATTTACTCTGCATTTTGCCTTGAGATGGTTGTGGTTACGAAATTGGCAAGGATGTGAAACAGCTCTGTATTATGCGTATTGTCCACTATTGAATTTTTTTTTTGTGGACACCGAGAGATTTAGGACTATTGTTCGTCTGCTAGGAACTGATAAAACTTCTCCTCCATGTGCTACGATGGAAGTTGAGTTTTCAGCATTTCTCATACAATATATCAATGGAAAAGTGTTAATATGGAGCAGCCTTTGATCTTTCTCATTTTGTGCTTAACTGCAAGTCTATTCTGTTATTGTTGTCTAATGCTATTGCCTTGCAAATTAATTTGAACCGTCTCCCCTTTCATATATTGATATTGGAACTCTATTGTAAAACTTCTAGAAATGGGGATACATATGCTGGTGAATATTTTGCGGACAAAATGCATGGATTTGGGGTTTATCAGTTCGCTAATAATGGACACCGATATGAGGGGGCTTGGCACGAAGGCCGGAGGCAAGGTCTTGGAATGTATACATATAGAAATGGAGAAACTCAATCCGGTCACTGGCAGAACGGAGTTCTCGACATTCCCAGCACTCAGAATTCTACTTTTCCAGTATCCCCTGTAGCAGTTTATCATTCCAAAGTACTGAATGCAGTGCAGGTAAATATCCCTCTTCCCTACATCAACTCAGTTGAATTATTCAGCAGAAATGGTTTTATGATTGCTTTGCAATTTGCATTGTGTCTACAGGAAGCAAGACGGGCTGCTGAGAAAGCCTACGATGTGGGCAAAGTGGACGAAAGGGTGAACCGTGCTGTAGCAGCGGCAAATAGAGCAGCCAACGCAGCTAGAGTAGCAGCCATAAAAGCCGTCCAAAAGCAAATGCAACGCGGCAGAAATACCAACAACAATACTCCAATTGCAGTTGTCTGAGTCTCTGCAGTAGCTGTTCATCAGTCAATAACCTCTTAGGAAGGTTAGTTCGATTCCCGTACGGTTTTCTTACTCTTTAGATCGTGTGTTAAGAGGAAGGATTGGATATGGAAAATTGAAGAGGAGCTGAAATAGCTAGGATTGCTATGCATCAACATTGTCTAATGAGAGGGAAAAGGAAAAGAGAGAGGATAAAGTATGCATAAGTCAATACTAATTTTACACTTTATTCCATTTTTGTAAAGATGAGAGGAAGGAAGGTAAGATGATGAGAATGAAATTAGTGGTGGAAGTGGATGAAGGTATCATCCCCAAAGCCATGTTGTATTTGAATTTGTCGGACTTGTTCTTCACTACTATATAAAATTGTCTATAGAGGTAGCCTGATGTTACAAAAGTGTATGTGCCTTTTTTGTTTACAAATCTAATCTACCCATGATAGGGCCAACTTAAGTCTAGCTTAACTGTTCAGACGGGATTAGGGACGGCATAGTAGTTGAGCGCCTAGGCTTTGAGAGTATTCTTTCCCTAAAGTCCCTGGTTCGAAGCGGTTGTGGGAAATAATTTCTCAAATGACCCCAAATTTCACTTACAGTTTTGCTATGTATCCTAGTGCTTTAGTGTAGGGACAGATTAATAGTGCTCCAGGCTTATAGGAGCAAAACCCCAAATTCTCAAGGAGCAAAACCCCAAATTCTCAAGTCGTTAAGACATAGATAGATTATCCTCTTAACCTCAATCAAGGTGAATGTAGCAATCTAGGCTCATTTTCTTTCAGTTCTAATGGCCATCTAATTTGAATTTTTTCGCACTAAATATTTGCTTGGCAAGTCAAAACTGAAATAACCAACAAAACTGACATAATGAATCCGTTTTGTTGGTTTGAATTATCTTTATTGGTTGTTTTTTGGGTTTTGTGTATGGTTGGTGGTTTAGTTTTTAAACATTCTTTAGACAACAAAACTGAACTATGCTCTTACTGCCTAGTTATTTTTAATACTTTATTTTGGTATGAATTATTATTATTATTAATACACTCCGAAAGAAAATATGTAAGAAGGTTGTTGGGCAGTTTGCTCTGTTACTATCCGTTATGAAAACTAGAGATGTCCACGGGGCGGGGCGGGGCCGGGGAATGGCTTCCCCGTCCCCGTTCCCGCCATAAAATTCAATCCCCGTCCCCGGAAAAATCCCCGGTTTTTTTTCGGGGATCGGGGCGGGGATTCCCCGCGGGGATTTTTTACAATTTTTTTTTCATTTTTTAAAATATTTTTTATAAGTTTCAATTACAATGTTAATTATCAAAGAAAATATTCATATGTATAGAAAATATCATCAACAAAGATATATTTATTTGAAAATTAAAGGAGTAGAATTAAAAAAAAATATAAAATAAAATAAATAAAATAATCGGGGCGGGGATCGGGGAATCGGGGACGGGGAGTACAATCCCCGTCCCCGGCACCGTTTAGCCAACGGGGATTTTTTCTCCCCCATCCCCGGCCCCGTTCCCCGCTTAATCGAGATTCCCCGCCCCGTTAGGACCGGGTTCCCGAGTCCCGCGGGGAAAATGGACATCTCTAATGAAAACTGTTTTAAAGTAAAAAAATGTACTTGTAACTGTTTTGAAGTTAAAAAAAAAAAAGTAAAAAAAGTAAATGTCGGCTGTTGAGAAATTTATACCGGGGTCTTAAATTTTTTCCAATTTGGCTAATGCCGAATTAAAAGTTAAACTACAAATTTAGAAGTTATGATTAATTTTTTTTTATAATTTAATCATATGGTTCTATAAAATATCATCGCTCATAATTGTTTTTTTTTTTTTGAGGAACATCGCTCATAATTGTTAAATATGTGACAATCAGTTAATTCATGTGTCAAAGATTTTTTTTTTATCGTATGGTTATCGTATGAAAAAAATTAATCCATGTGTCAAGATGGAACTTTTTTTTTTCTTGGTGTGGGTCATTGTATAAAACAATAGGTTGGTATTTTGTAGTTTTATGCATTTTCATTGAAAATTAACATCTTCAATTTACGCCATTAATTATTTAACCAAATAGAAAATATCACTTTATTTACAGTGAATGGGTAATTATTGTGTATTTAATTTAATTTCTTAATAATTACTAAAGAGGACTATTTAATCAAGTTTTATACTAAAAATAGAGTTATACATTTTCACATTCACAATCTCTCAAAAAAATCCCAAGAACATAAAAATAAAAATAAAAATTAAATAGTGTCGAAATAGTAAAGTCACGTAACAAAATTAGGAATTTTTGTCGACGTATAAATTAGTGTATTGTAAATTAATATATTAATTATTGGCTTACATTAGTGAGTGATAACCCATCACATTTATTTATTTATTACAGTAGTGATAATCATCCTTAAACAATCCTTTAAAAATGTTATAACAACAGTTCTAAAAAAAACACTATAACTATAACTATATATATGTGTGTGTGGAGGTTCAAATATCAACCACCCACCATTATTGAATTGTAAACCGATTTGTTTATTCATTTGAATTTAATAACATTTTAGATAAACAAAAATTGTAAATCGTAATCTATTAATTATTATATCATAAATAATATCATTTAAACTATGTTCTTTTTTATATTTAAAACATACTTTAGTTGCCAAATAATTAGTCAAATTTACACTTGATATCAAGAGCTCTTAATGTGTACACACAGACAAATAAAGAATATGTAGCCTTTCAAAAAAAAAAAAAAAAAAGAAAAAGAAAGAATATATATTCACAAATGTTACGATGAGACTTAGCTTCGTATGATTTAAGTCGTAGTTATATAATATAGAGTTAAGAGGCTCAATGATAAATGTTGATAAGAGAATTTACCATCCACAACATATTCTATCATATTTGTAGTAGAATTTTTAAAATAATTCATTTATAGCATATTTATTTCTATCACTCAAGTAGTGATAGAAATCAATTTGAATTCTTATCATTGATAGAAAACTCAGACAATGATAGAATGAATCTATTATTGATTGAATTCTATCACTAGTAGAACTCAACCAATGATAGAATTCAATCAATGATAAAACTCAGTATGAATTTTCTACTAGTGATAGAATTCGTTAAATTCAATCAATGATAAAACTCAGTCTGAATTTTCTGATACAAATGAATTAATTTTGATTTTGTGCTATAGATAAAAATATTTTGCACATTTTTGTGCTAATTAAGGTTTATAGAATAATTAAGGCAATAAAGGAAAATAAAGAAATTCAGCATTGAAATAGATTACATGTCCAAATAAGGGTGTGTTTGGGCCCGTTTATGTAAACGGCTGAGTTGGTCATAATAATCCAACCGATGTTTGTTCCACCGTTTATTGTAAACGGTGGTTACCTAAACCTGCGTGCCCGTTTATCTAAACTTACGTGTCAGTATATCTACATCTTACATATATTATTTTTTGTTACATAACTAGCCCCTCAAACACCGTTTATCATAATTCCTATTATAATAACTTGCCCCTCAAACACAATTTATAATAACCTACCGTTTATTATAACCTTCCATCTATAATAACCAAGTGCCCCAAACGTCACCCTAAGAGAAAATCGAGCCAAGCTAGAGTCAGACCCAAAAAGAAGGGATGGAGAAAAGTACGAGTTTCTGTTTATGTAATAACTTAATTCTATATTTTTATCATCACATATATCCTTCAATTAATTTATCTATAAATTTTATAAAAAATTAGCAATATTTTTTACCATTAAGTTGTTTTTTCTGAAAGCTATCATTAAGGTTAAACTGTCGACCATTTTATGATACTAAAATTACATGATTCCATTTTTAAGTTTAAAGACTAAACTGTTGTAAAAATAAAATTTATAAACTAAACCATTGAAAAACAAAATTAGGGTACAACTCATTTAAACAAAAAAAAAAAAAAATTACAATTAAAAAACATTAGTTTTCAACTAATCGATATAAAAAAAATGGTTAAAATACCATTTTGGTCCCTCAATGGTCCCTAGACTTTTAAAAGTCCAAATTGGGTCTCTCAACTATTATGAAAAGTCCATTTTAGTCCCTAGACTTTCAAAAGTTCAAATTTAATCCCTCAACTGTCATAAAAAATTTATTTTGGTCCCTCAACTTTGGAGAAAGCTTAAAAGTGGTCCCTAACTTCAAATCTATCTAACTTCCGTTTGTTAACTAATGAGGTGTCAAACAAGAAACAATAAATAAATGGTAAATGAATTTTATTTGAATAGATCTATTTTTTTAAAAAAATCCAGATGTCTATTTTCTTCAACCTCTTTCGTGAACCATTTTATTCAACCTCTTTCCTGGCATTCCATTTTTGGCCACTAAACACCTCCCTCCGCCGCGTCACCACCACGTCCGACAGCAAAATCCTCTTCCCTACCGTCGCCGGAGCGGGAGATTCAAACTCAAACGCTTCCGCCGCCGGCGAAATTGCTATGTTTAGGATCTGAATCGGCGAATTGAGTCTGATGGACTTGAAATCGAAACGACCCTTTGAGTTTAGGGTTAATGGGTCGGCGGGTTTCGGTGGGAAAGTGACATGCGGCGACGGTGGAGGGCGGATTGCACGGCGGAGAAATGGAAAGCGGTGGAATTTGGAATCAGACTGTGGAGAATTGAGAAGAGCCATGGGAAAAGAACAGGAACAGAACAGCCGACCATTTGGGGAATTTAACGAATTCGAAGAGAAAAAAGTTGTCACTTTCTGAATGATTTTGAGGTAGTTGCGTCCAAATTGAATTGTGAATTTCGTTCATTTTCAAAAAAAAAACGTAAAAATGGGTTGAAAGAAAAGAGACGATATGAAGATGATAAGGTGGAAATGGAGTAATGAGATTTCTGAATTTGATAAGAGAAATTCAATGTTGAAGAAGCCACATTTAAAGAAGGTTCAGGAAAGAGGTCGAAGAAAATGGTTTAGATGTTGAAGAAGCCAAGCATCTAGATTTTCTTAAAAGAATAGATTCATTCAAATAAAATTCATTTACCATTTCTTTCTTGACACCTCATTAGTTAACAAACGGAAGTTAGACAGATTTGAAGTAAGGGACCACTTTTAAGCTTTTTCCAAAGTTGAGGGACCAAAATAAATTTTTTTATGATAGTTGAAGGACCAAATTTGAACTTTTGAAAGTCTAGGGACTAAAATGGATTTTCATGATAGTTGAGGGACCAAATTTGGACTTTTAAAAGTCTAGGGACCAAAATGAACTTTTCATGATAGTTGAGGGACCAAAATGGTATTTTAACCAAAAAAAAATTAGGTCTATGTTCGATCCGACTCGACTCAACCCATAACTCATATGTACGAAAGATGAGTCTAATCAAAATTTAGATTGAGTTTAGATTTTATATATATATATAAAAAGGATTTTGTATGTATAACAAAAAAGAATAAAATATTTCTATCTATAACACAAAATCAAAATTAATTCATATGTCGCAGAAAATTCAAAATTAAATTCTATCACTGGTTTAGTTGTATTGGTGATAGAATTCAATCTGATAGACTCATTCTATCATTACTTGAGTTTTCTATTAGTATTAAGTTCTATCACCAATTGAGTGATAGAAATTAATATGCTATAAAATAAGTTATTTTAAAAATTTGATTGCAAATATAATAGAAGAGGTAAAATGTGGTACTGTTACCGTACTAAATTAAAGAAAGAAAGATTGTATTTCGATATTTTCCGAAAAATACATTATGGGCCTATTGGGCTTTTATATCGCAGCCCTAAAATCAGTCGAATAGCAAATTTTAGGTTCCATTACCCACTCGTATAAAGCAAACAAATCACCGAAGAATTGATGTAGCCGCGCCGGAAGATTTCTAGGGTTTCTGCTCTCTCCGCAAATTCGCCAAAATGGTAATCCCAAAACTCATTGTTCATAATTTGGCTCAATCTTTACCTTCATGTTTACGCTTGGGGAACGCTATATGCTTATATTTTGAATGTTCGATTGCCGAAATTGGTCGAGTGTTTCGTAACGACTCTTGGGCTTTTGATGATGTTTTGTTCTAAGCTATCAAATTATTCTTGCTGTTTTTGTTTCCAAGGACATTTGAAGGGATTATATTAATGTAGGTTTTTCATGAATGTGGTCGATTAAGTATTTTGATTTGGTGCGATATTTTTCGTATTTTACGTATTTTTCGTAAGAAATGCGTTAGACTTATTTAGAAGTTCGTGTTAGGCAATATTTTGATATCGTCGATGTAAAAGGTGAAGCTTGGGCTTGCAGGGTATTGCGTTTTCTGTAATGTATAGTTATATATCGTAGCACCTAGCCGGCATATGCTATTGCCTTAGAAAACCCCACAAGATTAATCTTTTTCTTCATTTTAATTTTTTTAATGATATATATATATATATATATATATATACATTGGTTGTATACTAACTTACCCATCGTCTCTTATGATCTTTTGTAGACAAAGAGAACCAAGAAGGCTGGCATCGTTGGCAAGTATGGTATGTGTGGCTTTCATTCGATAATTTTGGCAGGGAAAATGTCAAACTTGGGATTACATTACAGATTTTGACAGAGGAGATTGTTCTGATAGGATTTATTTATTCCTATGATAGAATTAGGATCACTTCTTGGTTGTAATGAGTTCAAATTATCATATTGTATGGCCTCTTGCGAAGAAAAAAGGAATAAGAAATAGAAAAGCTTTGATCTTTTTCTTTGCAAACTTGCTTCTTTCTCTTGTCTTTTGCTCTCTTATTATTATAAACATGTTAAACTGCTTTCTTGAATACAGGCACTCGTTATGGTGCTAGTTTGCGTAAGCAAATCAAGAAGATGGAAGTCAGTCAGCACAGCAAGTACTTCTGTGAGTTTTGTGGAAAGGTAAAATATTGTTTAAAACGCTGACTACACATTTCATCAAGATTTATTCGAAGTTATGAAAGTGAAATCTTTGAACAATATATGTTTATCCTTTCAGTACGCCGTGAAGAGGAAAGCGGTTGGAATATGGGGCTGCAAAGATTGTGGTAAAGTGAAAGCAGGAGGTGCTTACACCTTGAAGTAAGGATATATCTGAATTGCTCTCTTGAGTCTTTTTTTGTCATCATTTTTTCAATGTTTTAATGAAGTTTTGTATATGGCAGTACTGCAAGTGCCGTCACTGTGAGAAGTACCATCAGAAGGTTGAGGGAGCAGACAGAGAGCTAAATTAACGTCCAGATTTCTCATTCTATCTATTGAGTAATTTTGTTGAGTGAGGTTCTTGAGTCTTTGATTTCACATATTTTTGCCGACATTGTATCTTCTCAACAGAAGTTCAAAGAAGTTAAGTAAGTTTGTTTAATCTACTTTTGACGACAATGAATGATGGATAATTATTTTAGAATTTGAATTTCAGTTTAGTATTATGAACTACTAGTTTTTCTCTTTATACTGAATTTGATATGTTGTGATAATTTAGGTAGGAGTTGTGGTGTACCCCTTTCCTTTCTCCTCAACTTCTAAATACAAATCCTTAATACAATCATCCTCGTAGGGTTTAAAAGATTATGAGTTCAATTCGAATGGCAGTAGATTACCTACTGAATCTACTGAAGAATACTACTGTAAGGCAAGATGAGACGACATTGTTCGGTGAAAATATCCATGTTCTTAAAGTGGCTAGGACACTCATGGTCACATAAAATAAATTAGCCAGGAGATTATTTAAGATCTTTGAAGACCGGGTAGTATGTACAAAGAGTTTTGTGATGAGTAAGTCAATCTTTGCCTTCTTGAGATGAAAGATTTGAATACTTGATTTTCGAAGGAATATAATTTATTAGCTTTGAAATTAGTTTAAAATTTCTTGTTCCTCTGGAATAGAAGAGAAAGACAAGGTAGGTAAAGAAGGCAATTTAGACATAATGAATAAGAAAGAAAAAGGAACATAAACTTTTCATGAACACAAACTTGTCTTTGACATCTCATATTTCCATTTATGATATTTTTTTTACTTTTCAATCTCTTTATTCATATCCTCGGGTTTATGTTTTCCATATTTTAAGAGGATTTAGATTTAGAATTTACTCACTTGGTGAAAAATTACGTCTAAATGAGTTTTTTTTTGTAACAAGTCTAAATTATTGTTTGTTTTATTAATTAAAACAATAATTTATTTTTAATCATTTTTTTTAACTACTCAAAATAGTTACTCATCTTAAATTTTCATCAAAATAAAATTTTGACTCTTACGTTCTCTACAAAAAATACCAAAAAAAAGACATTTAAACTAATTTTTATTTATATTTATCAATTTTAAATTACTCAGAATAATTCATTCTCAAACTACCACTTTCCATTCAAAATCTCATGGAAACAATTATTACAAACGCTAAAACAATGGGAATGAAATAGCCCTAAATAGCAGGTTAAATCAGACATATCCTCTATAATGCTTCAAAATTCAGCCAAATTTTGGAAAACCTCATTAATAGTATAGATAACTATATAGACATCATACCAAACAAGTTGTAGCTCATTGGCAATGTGTTAACTGGTTCAGGGTCAGTATTCACATGTCGCGGGTTCGATCTTTGTTGGTAACAACAAAAACTATATAGACATCATATTTAAATGAGATATCATCAAGTAAACGTTTGCGAAATGGCAAGATTTGAGAATTATCTCTACCTTCACGGCAAGACCCATTCAGAGCTTGGCAGACGACCAACACTCTAAAACCTATCCTTTGTTTTTGGATCAATTCAACAGTCTCAATTTTGTAATTTTGTTCAGCCTTTAAAAAAATGCTTTTCATAGTTTTTCAGGTAACACGTTTTTAATTGAAAGCATGGCATAAATTTCTCCACATGTGGTAAGAAACAAGAAATGAATGAAACAAGAAATGAATATAGCAAGACTTGACAAAAAGCAAATCGCTCCTCAATCACCACAAATGCAAAATCGGCAGGGAGAGATTTTCCGCTCCAAGAGATGAAAGAGCTTAACAAGAAAATCAGTAAAAGATTTTTAACTTTATCACGAAAAGAGAAAGATATGTCCTTAAATATATGAAGCATATCTCGAATATCACCTACAACAAGGTGTGTCATTACAAAGTACACGAAAGAATGTACTTTAAGTAATATAAGATGATAATCATCTAAGAGTTAATTTGATAGTTGACTTAAATGGATGAATGAATATCAATTCATACCAAAATTTTATTTACCACCAAAAAAAAGAAAAACTTAGAAGTGGCACAATTGTAAAAATAGAGAAAAAAAGTGGGGGAAAAAAACAGAAGAGTTAGAGTAAGAGTACAGATGAGGCAGGTTTATATGAGAGACATGCGAAGATTATGAGTGGGCCCAAATAACCTCTCCTATAACAAACTTTTTCCCTCTCTAACGACACTACCAAACCAACCCCATATCTACCATACAATTCTTCTTCAATCTTCATTCATTCATTTATTTATCAACTTCATTTTATTCCTTATGTTCTTATGAACTTCGAGATCATTAATTAAGGTACTTACTTTTGGCTTATGGGTTTAATTTCTTCCTCTATTCTCTCTGATTTTATTATTATAATATTGGATTTTAATGGTGGCAGCAAAAGCTTTTAGTACGAAAAAATGAATGAAGATGGCTATGGAAATTTTGCTCGAGAACGACAGAGAAGATTGGAATTGAACAACGAATATGTAACTCTTAGGAGTTTGGTTCCTAATCCTAGCCAGGTTTTTTAGCTTAGTTAAATGGACAATTTGTTTTTTTTATTTTTGAAAACTGAACTTATTTTTAAGCTTAATTTTTTTATGGTGTCCATCTATAATTAAGATAGTATGTGAATACTAACAAAATTTCAAACAAAAAAAAATAAGGTTCTTGGAAGCTTTCTATTTTTCCAAATTTTAATTTGGTTTTTAAAAATATGAATTAGATGTAGATATTCGAGTAAGAAAAAATATACGACGTAGTTTTTGTAAGCTTGAAATTTTAAAAATAAAAAATGAAAAACAATTTTTTTTTTAATTAGTTTAATTTGATTTTGCTTTATGGGTGTTCCCTAATTTAGCTTTTTTCTACTTCTAACTGCATATTTTTCTTGTTAATTTCTCTTTCATGATCCTCAAGTAGAAACTAGCTAGACCGATTAGATGATTTTCTCTATTTTTGGATGAATTAGAGTTTGATTTTTGTCTGTAAGTACAGAATCAAGCTTTCTGTCCGTTTCCTTTGATTTTAAATTACAAATTAAACTTGATTGATGAAGTTTATCATTTTTTAACAGCTTTAATAATAATTTGGTTTAATGAGGGTGTGGATGAATCTTCTTTTCTTTGATAATTTTAAACAAGCAGGATTGATGGGTTAATCTGATTCAGTACCATTTTAATTTGTTTTTCTCTGTTTCCTTTCTTGAATCTCAAACTAACTGAAGATTCTATTTACCACTTTAATAAACCTTCAAATTCTAGCTTAAATAACAGAGATTAATTAACTAACCTGAAATAGAGAGCTTCATCACCTTTAAACTTAATTTGCTCTCTGTGTTAAACAAAATCTAGCCTTTTTCTTTGTAACCCATCATTGTTTTCTCTGAATCAAACAAATTAACCAGGCGAATAGAGTATCGATTCTTCGAGACGCCATAGAATACATCCGCACGCTTGAAGGATCAGTGAATGAACTGAAACTGCTGCTGGTGGATTACAAGATCATAGAGAGCTCAAATGGAACCAAGTTCACATGTCAGCTGTGTAACAAAGATGGTCACCTTGCATCACACTGCGATCTTTGATTCGACGAAAACTTCAACAATTCTAATGCTATCAGTGCTAATATAATTGCACCAACTGAAACAGTTAATGATCCCGAATGACTCGAGGACAGTAGAGCTACAAATCATATCAGGTAACCTAAGCCTTAAAGAATGGTTTATAATAAGCAAGCTTCTAGCTTTGCTTATTTATCTTTGTTTGTCGAGTCTAAGTCGAGAGTTGCTGAGTCTTTATCTATTTTCTTGTCAAGTACTGAATCGTGTAAGTCCAAAGATGTTTGGCACCGTCGATTGGGTCATGCTTCGTATCGCATTGTGTCGAGTGTCATCAAGGCCTGCAGTTTGACAGTTTCATCCAATAAAGAAATTTAGTTTTGTAATGTTTGGGGAATTACCTCTTCTCTTGTTACAACTCAACAATTCTACAATTTGAGAACTCGTTTTGATTATAAATACTATCTAAGCTTTGTAGAATATTTATGCAAATTACACATTTTTTCTCTTAAATCCAACCACTATAATTAGGCGAGGTTTGTAGAATACTATCTAAGCTTTGTAGAATAAATACTATCTAAGCTTTGTAGAATACTATCTCGGTACCCGACCTAGAGACGAGTGTGGTTATCCTTGTTTTTAAAAAAAATAGAGAGGTGAATTCCCTACTAATAACCACTATAATTAGGCGAGGTTTGGGTAATCGTGGTTGGAAGGTGTGTGAGTTGAGCCTAACCCATTATTTGATTTTGATAGTGAAAAAAAGAATTCACTCATCAAACCTCCTTTTTTTTCTTCTAATTGAACTCTTTTTTCTCTAATTTAAGTTTATGATTTTCACTAAATATCATTTTAAACAAAACTTAAATGAGAAAGTTGAATTTAAAACAAACAATAATTTTTATTTAGTTCAATAATTATTGAATTTTGAAAACCAGATTAGAAACCTATAAATTTAACTACAAAGATCAAAATATAAAAATAATATTAATTTTATTTTGTTGTTATATTGACAAAAATAAAAAAGAAACTTGTACAAGCAAATTTAAATTTGCAATGAATAGTTATTAGATAATAGGTAGAGTAAGTAGAATGTAATCTTTAATCTTCAAGTCATTAGTATAAGAGTATTGGCCGGTTAAACTATAATCATTTTGGCAATTCCAAATGATATTGTAAAATAAAATTTAAGCTTTCTCAAAAAAAAAGAAAAAAAAGAAAAAAAAAAAGAAGCATATTTTATTATTAGGAAAGAGAGAATTGACGGGAAAGGATAATAAAACAGTTGCATTTGAAGGAAATAAAAAAAAACAGTTGCATTTTGGAAATTGGTTAGTTTGGATTGGCTGATTGCATGGACAGCCCAATGTGGGTCCCATTCATGATTTTTAACTACTTGTATTATCTACCAATAACTGCACTGCCCTTACTTTTGTTCCCACTCCCTTTTTCATATTTTCATATATACCCTCACAACTTTGCATTATCACGAAAGTCACCCCTCATCCTTCCATTCGTATGTGTAAATAAAATATGTTATTATGGTAATTTGACATATATTTGCATTTTTTTAGTACATATTGGGAGAGATGGGATGATTATCGATTTTCAAGATCAAACTTGTGACGATGGTATTGAATTAGTTTACAACCAAACAATGAAACCATTGTGTCATGACATATATTTGCATTTAGATGATGTTTAAACTAACTCAATTGACTTATTTTGAAGTTGTGAAATTACATTAATATAGCTCCAAACTTGGGACATGTTTGGATAAAGAAGATGAGAGAAAGCGAAGAATAATGTAATTTAGAAAGTGGGTTTATGAAGAAGTGCTAGTAAAAAGATTTTGTTTGAAAAATTATTTAGAAGAGAGGATGTAAAAAAATTTGTCAAAAATTGTTTGAAGGAGAAATAGTAAGAAAACTTTGTTTAGTAAAAATTGTTTCAAGAAAGGGATGGATGGGAGCTGGCAGAGTAACAGTTAATTAGGGAAAGTTTTTTCTACATTAAATAAACATGAGGTAAAAATCCTCTGCCTTCATATTCCCCTTAAAATGTGTTTGGATTCCTTAGAAAATAATGAAGTGGAGAGGGGTAAGGGTTAATGAAACTTAGAATAATTAACTACTTATTTGAAAATTGTATTAAAAATAGTTGGGTAATAAACTACTAGTTTGAAAATTAGTATTATATAATAGTGGTTGAATGATAAATTTGATGTAAAATTTGATGAACGGTTTGATGAGTGATTAAGAACGAATGTTACCCACCAAATGCAAACGAGGTTTTAGAAAAGTGGATTGTTTACCACTCTTCTTCTACTAAAAACAACCTAACATGTGAAAATTAAGTAGTACCACCAAATTTTTTTCTATATAAAACCATTTAAATTCTCATCTCAAAATTATAATATAATACAAATGAAGCACGTGAAAATTCATATATAATTCATATCAAGATTAAGTGTTGGCTATTATTAAGTACAAAAAAGTTTGTACGTAAGCTATAGAAATTAAACCATTCCAAAATTTAAAGTACAAAAAACTAAATTTGTTACATACTAAAGTATAAAGGTAATATTTGAATTAATAATCAAATTTAAAAACAAAAATTAGTTCTTAAAAAATATGTTTCTTAATTTTGGAAAACAGAGAGAAAAATGAGATAATAATGATGATAAATCTTAAGAAAAAGTAAGTAATATTTGTAGATTTAATTTTTAAAAACAATATAATTACTTAATGGGGCACAAGTGATCATTTTGAAGAAAGACCATTATCATATATTAATACTTACAAGAGCAATAACTTATTAAGATAAATCTCAAAAAAAAAAAAAAAAGGCTTATTAAGATATAACAAACGAGGCATGAATTTTATCTCAAATGGTTGCTTACTAAAAAAAATTATCTTATTTTAATCACATTTTTATTACGAAAAATAGAGGAAAAAAAAACCCAAAAGTGGCACAATTGTAATAATAGAGAGAAAAAAACAGAAAGAAGTAGAGTGACAGTAAAGATCACGCTCAGCGTTGGTAACAGAGAAATACGGAGATTATGAGTGGGGCCCACCCCCTCTCTCTCTCTCTCTCTCTAACAAACTTTCTCTCTCTAAAAACACACTCTAAAACTTTCCTTACAGTACAAGCAACCAATTCTTCTTCTTCTTCTTCAATCCTCACATTTACATATATATCAAATTAAATATTTCATTTGTTTCTTTTGTTTTTAATTTTTAGATGAAAAACCCTCTCTTTTCATTGATCCATTGATGTGAAATTCCAAGAACTTCCACAGCTAATTCAGAGAGATAAGGTTGTGGCTGTTCTTTCTAGTTTCTCTTTGTTTTTGGTTTCGTCTTTTTTGAATTCTGACATGTTTGTTTGTTTGTTTGTTCTTTTTTTGATCGAAATTGCTTTAATGGCGGGATCAGAGCTTTTCGTACGAAGTAATGTATGAAGAAACAGGGTGCTCTGAATCTGACCCCATTTCCGTATCAGCTTCTCTACCAAATGTTTCTGCAAATGGGTTTCCTCTAACAATGGCCGACGTTGCTGCTCTCCCTTCTTTTCCTCCGCCGCTCATCGCCGGCGCCGGCGAAGACAATCTCAATTTTCCCATGGAGGAGCTTCCTTATCACCAGCACCACCGTGTCGGCGGCGGAGTCGCCATGGAACTTGAGTTTCAGGCGGCAGCCACGGCGGCGGTGGGGTTTGGTGACAGTAGCATGAACCCTAATTTTGGTCAAGAAGCAAATTCCGATTCGAATCGAATGGCGTGTTTCGATCAATCCAATTGGGTTGGGACGCAAATTCAAGAAATGGGGTTTAATCAACACAACCATCAGATTCAATCCCAATATCAGTTTTCAGATTCCGCCATGGCTGCCGCCGCGGCCGCCGCACCGGATCTCTTGAATTTCTTCAACCTGCCGCCGGCAGCCAGATGCTCGAACTCCTCCATCTCCTTCTCCAACAATTCCGCCATGGGAGGGTTTCTCTCAGACCTTCCCGCAGGCGGCGGCGGTGGAAACCCATCGTCGACTTCGTTGTCTATATTCTACGATCCTCTGTTTCACCTGAATCTGCCGCCGCAGCCGCCGTTGTTCAGGGAGCTGTTTCAGTCTCTCCCAACTGGGTACGGTCTGTCGGCGGCGAGTTCAAGAGAAGGAACCGCCGCCGGAGTTTACGAAGACGGCGATGGGAGTGGAGTGTTTGAGTTTAGTAGAGATATGGCGGATTGTTGTATTAAGAAAGGGAGAGAAGGGAAAATGACTCAACACTTTTCTAATACTGAACGACAGAGAAGAGTTCAATTGAATGACAAATTTAAAGCTCTCAGGAGTTTGGTTCCCAGTCCTACTAAGGTTTTCTTCTTCTCTTTTTTTTTAGCTTTGATTTTGCTTTGTGGGTGTGGTCTAATTTAAGCTTTTTGTCTCTGAACTGCAATTTTTTGTTGTTTGTCTTTGATCTTTAAGAAGAAACTAGATTGATTATGTGTTCTTTATTTTTGGGCTTGGAATTTGATTTCTGGGTTTCACTGAATCAAGCTTTTTCTCTCTGAACTGCCATTTTTTCTCATGTATTTTCTTTGATCTTGAAGAATAAAACTAGATTGGTGGGTTTTCCATTTTTTAATCAATTTGGTTTGTGGGTGTGGCTGAATCTTTTTGTTGGGTAACTTGAACACAGCATTTTCTCTCTAACTCACCATTTTTTTTTTGCTTCCTTTGTTCTATCTTGAACCCAAACAACAAAGTAAAGTGATAGGTTCACCATTTATGAACTCTAATTTGCTTTCTGGGTGTGATCTTATTGAGCTTTGTGTCTTAATAGAGTTCAATAAATGTCTTAGGTTCACCATTTATGAACTCTAGTTTGCTTTCTTGGGGTCACCACTTTATTAAAGCGTCAAATTCTACTTCTCTCTTTTGAACCCACCATTTTCACTCTCCATTGATTTAAAAAACAGATTAATTATTAACTAGGCTTTATTAGATAGTATGGTCATACCCACCTTTCTTAGAAGAGTGCCACTTTTGGGTTATCCGTTTGGATTAGACGAGAGCTTTATACTATATTAGATAGTGTTATATTCATATTAAAATCAATGGATGATGAAAGAAGACTAACACACATATCTTATAAATTATGAGGAGGTCTCCTCACATTCCGATGTGGGATCCTCAGTAGGCTGAAATAGCTTCATCACTTTTAGCTCTTTGTGTTTAACTGAACCAAGCCTTTTCTTTCTAACCCATCATTTGTTTTCTCTGAAACAAACAAACCAGGCTGATAGAGCTTCAATTGTTGGAGACGCCACAGATTACATCCAAGAGCTTCAAAGAACAGTGAAGGAGCTCAAACAGCTGGTGGACAAGAAGAGATGCAGCAGAGAGAGGAGGAAGAGGCACCGCACGGGGGAGGAGGATGGCGGCGTGTGGGACGTAGAGACCTCGAGTGCAAAGGCAGCGATCGCTGGAGACGAGGATCAGAGCTGCAACTTGAGAAGCTCATGGCTGCAGAGGAAGACAAAAGACACTGAAGTTGATGTGAGAATCATAGAGGATGAAGTGACAATCAAGCTTGTGCAGCGCAAAGTCAACTGCTTGTTGCTTGTCTCCAAATTGCTCGACGATCTTCAGCTTGATCTTCACCATGTTGCTGGCGGACACATTGGCGATTACTACAGCTTCTTGTTCAATACCAAGGTTCCTAATTCCAAACTATATACATAATCTTCTATTTTTAAACTTACTTGCATTTAACCTTTGATTTAGCTTTAGCATGCTCGAAATAGGATGATTCAACCTTTTTGATATTGAAAATTGCATGTTATTAAGTTGAGTATATTTGATGAAAGGGATTGGTTTATAGGATTTCGCTTAATCCATGAACTATATGAACTAATTGCTTCATCCAAAAAATTGAAATTCATTGTAGAAGAAATAAGAAAAAGATTTTTTTGTTTTTTATAAATTAAGTTTATAAATATTACTTTTCAATTTGTTATCTACTTTTCACTTATGATTGTTTTTTTTTTGGAAAAAAAGAATACTTCATTAACTTTGTGTGCCAGGAGCATACAAAGGTGAACTAGTTATCAAAAGAATTTCTAATTGAAAGTAGTAACATGTTGATTATAATCTTTATACAAGTTGAATTTTTTACCCTAAAAAATCTATAAAAGTAACAATGTCTTTCCAAAAATTTAAAGGGAGATTTACAAGCAAGTTTGGAATTTAAATCTTTTCACACAAAAAAAAAAAAAAAAAAAAAACTAAACTAAACTAAGTTTTAGAAACTAAAAAAAAGCTAGTTTTTTTTTCAAACAGAAAGTTTTCACTTTTTTATTTGGAATTTAGTTCAATATTCAAATCTTTTCTTAAGAAATATTAGTAGAAAAAAAACAATTAATTAATATAGCTTTTTTGTTTTTTTTGGTAGCCTCTAAACAGCTGATCATACTAATTGAAGCATGTTAAAAATGACTCTTAGTGAACACAATTAAAGATATGTTATTGGAAATTTTATTTATGTGGATGAGATTAGGGGATTGAATTTGAAAGTGTGTGTTTGAATTGAACAGATATATGAAGGTTCATCAGTGTATGCAAGTGCCATAGCCAACAAGGTGATAGAGGCAGTAGACAGACAATACAACAACAACAACAAAATCTATTAATTAATTGATTAATGTTAGTGCTGTTATGAGGTAATTATATTAACTGACACTAAACCAACACTAAACTGCTTTCTAATTTCCAATCCTTAATTTCTATTACTTTACTTAACATAGTTTGTCTCTCTTGATCTTCCATGAAAAAGAAAAAAAAAACACCATCATTTTGTACTACTTTATCTCAAATAAAAAAAAAAAGAAATTAAAACCTTTTTATTTCAGCTTTTCCCCTTTCTTCACTTATTCCATTACGTATATACAAACTTTCTCTAAACCAAAATATGTATCGCTTATATGGGACTTTTTCTTTTTAGGTTAAAAAATTAATTTCAAATGATTTCGAGAAAGTTACAATTTTATTCTACATGATTTTAAAAATTATAATTTCGTCAAAGTTGGATAAAATTTGATAAATAGTTCTTAACTAACAGATTGAATATGTGGCCATCAGAAGCCATAAACAGTTTTTTTTAAAAGGAGTTCACATTAAAAATCATGCTACATACTAAATTTGTTATTGATTTTGAATTGTAGATATGAGATTTTATAAAGTTATAAAGGTGAATTGTAACTTTTCAATCGCGAAGTGTGTGTATAATATATCTCTTATTGTTGGTGAATTATTACAAATGAACAAGTTTTGGGCACTTTAAAATGAAATTTGAGATTGTGTTGGGCATCTTAAATTTAAGGGAAAGTGTAGAAAGTTCTGTAATTCATATTTAAAATAGTGGCTAGATGAACAATTTGTTGTGACAATGAGGAATAGAAGTAAACATAGTTAGCATAATTCAATATAATAAGTTATCAACTTTGCTTTCTTCAAAGTCCTATGTGAATGTGAGATGTTTTTCTCGTGGAGAAAGGTGGGATGTTGAAGGTAATGGTGGGAAAGGAAGTAATTTGAAGGTTCATTATCTTCGACAATGAAACCATCATGGAATGGTCTAATAATCAAGAGAGTGTTTGAGAAACTAAGAGTTGATGAATTTGAGACAATCACCTACATAAAAATTAATTTCTGAAGAATTTTTTTAACATTCAAATATTGTAGGGTCAGACAGTATCTTCCGTAACAATAGTCAATGTGCCCTAGCTGGCACGGACAATATTTAAAAAAAAAAAAAAACTAAATGGGACAAAACCAAACGTCTAAAATTCAACATTCTACGAACTCAATACGTCTTGAAATCATAAAAATAGATGGAGAAACAAAAGAAAAGGAAATAAAAGGAGACAGGGAACAACAGCAATATATTATTTATTTTGCCAATAAACCTATGAAGACAAAGTAGTTCAAAGATTAGGCAAACGGGAAACAAGAGTTAAAAGTGAGTTGTCTCTTTTCTCTTCTGTTCCTTCTTATAATTGATTTGTTTATGGCTACAAATGCAGTGTAACAGCCATATATATATATATATAAAATATGATTGTTTGTAGCAGAACTGAAACATTACCTGTTGTGTGTGGCAACTAGTCAACCACTGACTTTACTGTTACTTTTGCCACTACTAACGAGGGCAGCCCAGCTCCTTCCTTCTTTAAGGGGATGTTTGGGCCACCAAGAATAAGGAGAATGAGAAGAGGAATTATTCTCCATGTTTGGGCCATCGGGAATCATTCCTCCCATAATCACGTTTTCCAAAAATCACTTTTTTCATTCCCTCCATAACTACTCTTTATTCTCTCTCTAATAACTTTTTATACATCACATCAATATTTTTTACTCACATCATATTCATTATTTTATTTTTTTCATAATCATTACCTTTATTTCAAATACAAATAATCATTCTCCCCATAATCATTACCTTCACCCCAAACACAAATAACCATTACCCCCATAATCATTCCCCTTCCTATTCTCCTCCTTATTACCATTCCCCCCTTAATCATTATCATTCCCCTTGCCCCAAACACCCCCTAAATTTCATTAAAGTGTTATAATATAACCATAGAAACATATGAAAAATACAGTAAAAACACAGGAGGGAGGCCATAAACAGGGCCCTCAAAAGTGATGAGCAAAAAACAAATATTCAACTATAGAAAAGGAAAGCCCTCCTCATAATACTTTTGGGACTGGTTTTGATGCAGCCCAAAGGATCAAATGAGAAAATTCTCCTAGAATCACACCATTGAACTTTATAATCAATCAAAACTTGTGAAATGCAGGAGAGAAACCCTCTATTTATAAGAAAATTAAGGGTAGAAGAAATTAACCTATTTTTCTTGATCCTACTTTCATCATTCTTTCTATGCCTAAAAAAAACTCATCAAAAGTTAGGTGAAAAGAAGAAAACAATCATAAAATCTGCAAAAAACTAACTCAGCTGATGGCTGCGAAAAACTTCAACAGTGCTTTGAAGTCCAACAGCGCTTGTAACAACATTTGATGCATTCAAAATGTTGATGGTTGTTGAAATTATGCATTCAAGATACTATAAATTACTTCTAGTGCGACTTCTAAGGAAAGGAACTCAAGAGGAAATTCATTTTCAAAGTCATTTTGGGTGGTAGGATCAGGCTCTTCTTCTTCACCTTGTCCTTGGTAAATTGGGCTTCTGGAAGGCAAACGACTCTACAGTTCAACAATCTAAACTACATTTCCATCCATTGGATCCCTAAGCAGCACTTGTGATAATTGACTTCTTGTGCTCCAAATTGAGAACAATCACTCTTTCTCTTCTCTGCCCATGATATTGGAAGGATATGGCAACAGAGAATCGAGAAGCCAAAGATATCTCGTAAGAATCTTGATGTAAGAATCGTGTTCTTGACAGAATTTCAGGCAGATAGGAATTTTGATTTTCTTGAATTCTACTCGCATGATACTTTATTCTAAGAACTGTTTTTTTTCTTCTTCTAAGTAAGGTAGAAGTCCTTCATTTCCTCATTGATTTCCTCCATCAAACTTTTGAATGACAGTATATATCGTTCTATTGGTCTGTATGAAGCATCGATCCATCTAGACAAGGCTTCCGCCATTTTAGGTTGTGAATCGTATTTGAAATGGGAGTTTCATGCCTTGAACGTTGTTCTTGAACTCTAAAGCTCTCTCTTACGACCTGTGTTGCCAAGGGTTTCCCGATCTTTCACCTGAAGAAGTCAACATTGGGCTAGGCAACGCTATGATACCAAATTGATGTAGCATAAAGGACCAAAGGAGGAGAATTCTCCAACAATCACACCAAACCATTGAACTTTATTATCAATCAAATCTTGTGAAGTACATGAGAAAACCCCCAATATTTATAAGAAAAATGAGGGGAAAAGGAATTAACCTAAGATATACCCAAGACAACCTATTTTTCCCAACTCTACCTCCATCAGATTTTAATGGCTTTCCAAATAAAAAGTTATGTCTGCATTGATTCTATCTTATAATTTCAATCACTCAACTTTACACAAAAAAGTATTTTAATCTTTGTGGTTAAACTTTTGTAATAGATTTAACAGAATTCTGGCGTGGTATCATGTAAACTAATATTTTGTTTTTGTTTTTGGTTTATGAGATTTAAGCTTATTTCTACTCAAATTTCCTACCATGTGCTCCCTCTTTCCTACAATGTATCTACATTTCCTTAAGAAAGTAGGTGAATGCTAACCAAATTTCAAAAACAAAAAAAAGCTTTTGGAAGCTACTTTTTTTTGTTTCCAAATTTTGGTTTTATTTATTAAAATATAAGTAAGATATAGATATACAAATAAGAAAAAAGGTATAGTAAGGTAGTTGTTGTAGGCTTAAGTTTCATAAACAAAAAACGAAAAACAAAATGGTTATCAAACGGGGCCTTAAATAGCGCAAATTGGATTTTGATATCAAACTCAAAAACAGGTGGCCAGAGATTAAGTCAATATGAAAAATTTAACAAGAATACAGAACACTTGAAAGGCTCAAGTTCAACATGAATCTAAATCACAATGCTTGCATAGATTAGAAACTAGACAGCAAGTGGATGAATTTCCTTTGTATGGCATTCAAAAACAAAACATTACAGCAAACCCCAAAAGTTAACTATAAGAAATTTAGGCCACAGGCAAGCACAAGAAATATCATTCATCAATCATGCAGATAGAGAGGAATCTAAAATGAAAATGAACAGAAAAGAAAAGAAGAAAGCATTACTCATTGAATATATTTGGGTATTTGTCCCTTTCTTAAAAGGGAAAGAGAGTAATGAGCAGTATCAATGAGATCTTCAATATTGTGAAGAGATCGCTCTTCAGAAGCAAGCAAGAAAGTAGCACGAACCTCAGCCTTCTTCGCTAACCTCGCTGCAAAGCTTAGAGGCAAATCTGGGGAGTTGAGGCTACGCAATATCTGGCGATAAAGCGATATGACACGCCCTCTGTTCCTCGCCAAATCCTCCGCTGTTGCCCATATCACTCCTTTCGCCATTTTTCAACCTGAAAAGAATCAAGCAATTGAAGACATCAGAATGATGGTTAAAAAAAGACCCAGCAACCACAATTGCAGGCCAAAGTTCTTTGCGGCATTTCTTCGAACACTTGGTGCTCATGTCCCTAATCGAGCTCGATTTCTTGAAGTGATGATTAATTTTTCGTTAATAGAACAAGGAAACAATAAAATATTGGGGTTTTGTTGAATTCTTCGGATTTTGGGGTTTCGATCATTGATTAAACCATCATTTTATGGCCATTCAATCGATTCTTGGTGCCGTTTTGGCAGTAAAAGGAATGATTGAATATGAAAAATTGTTTACCAATAATTGATCTTCTGGACTTGAGAGCGAACGGAAGAACCACTGAACCAACGGATGCAGAATTGAAGGATCGAAGAACGATGCTAATGGCGCTCGGGGAGAGTGAGAGGCAATGCATACAATTTTAGTTTTTTTCTTAGCTCGTAAGAATATAATCTTAATCTCAAAAAAAGGTTCTAATTTCTAACAATATTAATTATAAAATACATGGGATTTTTTATGAAAAAATTTGTGCCTAACACAAAATTGGAGTGGAACTAATAAAAAAAATGAAAATTTTTATGCCTATGATAACTTTAATGAATGCAATAGATAGTTTTCAATTAAAGACATAAATAGTCGTCTAGATATAGTCTCGAATGAAGAAACAACAAATGACATAATTGAAATATGCACAAAAAACACTCAAATTTTGCTATGGACCAAATATTTCTAAAAAAATGTTATAACTAAAATAGTAAAAAAAAAAGTTGCCACATAGAGTAATTCCTTAAAATAAATGTTTCTCTTTCAATCCTCAAGTTAAAAGATATATACACACAAAATTTAGTTCATATATTTCAAAGTTAAGGGTTTATTGAAATTTCTATATGTGAATTGATAATGTTATTTGACATTTATTAACTATAAAATAAAAGGGAATTTTCTTTTAATTTTTCAATTTTACATTTTCCACATCAAGCACAGATTGAATTGAAAACTATCAATAAACTAATTGAATCTCTAAGTAATTTGATTGAAAACTATCAATGAAGTAATTGAAAATCTATTAGCTAACTAATTAAAGACTATCAAATGAAAATTAATTGAAGACTATCAATTAAAAATTAATTGAAAATTATTGATTGAAAACTAATTGAAGCGTGGATAATTCAATGATTCTACATGAATCGCCTCATTTTTCTACTTCATACATAATGTTTTTTAAGAAGTGCTATTTGCGTTTTTTTTTCTTTTATGCTATACATGTTATTATAATAGAACCCATACTCTTTTTAAAAGCATAAACCAGCACTTAATTTTAATGGAATATATATTAAAAAAATTTAATGGAATATTTTACTATTATAATTAACTAAGAGTATTTTAGAGCTTGACGTTTAATAGTTCAGTTTGATCTGATTTACTTTTCAAGCTAACTGAAAATTGAACAATCATAGAAAACAAAAATCGAGCTTATCGAAACTTTCTTCCTCAACAAACACATCAAATTAGTAGTTAAGTAAATTTAACGAATTTCTCTAATTTACCAAAATCAACTTGCAGGAAAGAATCCATGGCAGGCAAAATTCCAAAATCAGCATGGGACATGAACAAATTTTGATATATTCTGGTGTCTAACCGCTTACTAAGTACAAGTTTTCTCTAATTTAACATCATGATCAATGGGGATGATATTTGTACCTCTCGTAAATTGCCTCTAACTCATCCATTTTTATTATTCAACAACATTCATTTATAACTTCTTAATTATTATGTTATACATCATGCTACTGGAGGTATGCATCTCATTGCTTCCACGGAGAAAGTACTAACCAATATAGAAATGGAAAGATTCTACTTATGATGTATTACTACTATTTCTTTTGCTGTTAAGGCTACTAACCACGACGCAGTGCACATAATCGTCTCGACAACCGACGAAAATATGCCCACCCACCATAACAGGTGAGGAGAATATGTCCCCTTCAAGATCCAATCTTGCAAATTCCTCCACATTTGTATTTTGGTAATTTCCGTCCTGCGTCGCATTCAAGTTAACTCGAAGCAAATGTATGGTTCCAGAACTGGAGCAAACACAAATTAGCCTGAAAAAACACTATTTTTTCTTAGAAACAGTTGCAGGTATTTCAATGAAATAGCTCAATGATATCTCATGATCATGAAGAAATAACAACTCCAACCGCTGGTAGAATTTTGTCGCATCGACCAATGGTATATCATTACCATGTCAACCGATATTATTAATGAGTTAAGGATAGATTTGGGTTATCAGTTCAGTTTTGTTTATTATGCTATTTCTATTACCTGTCAAAGATGGTGGAAGTTTCAGATACAAGTTGCAGGTGCTCATCAACACAAGCAGATGCAGTTATTGGATTGCCAATGTTGTACTCCCACACTAAATTTCCACTGTCCTGAGTATTCCCAACAGAGAATAGATCATTTCTCATACACCATAAGTGTGAACTTGGAATAATATATAATGCAATAAATGTCTTAGTAGGGATTCATTTTCCTTACCTTTATGACGGACTTGTGAACATTTATAAGATATAAGATCTTAAAAGGCTCTAATACCTTTCTTTTTTAAAATCATATTATCCGGATTAGCTTATGTGCACCTCCACTATTGTTACGGGACCATATCGCCTAACCTACAATATTTGGATGTCAAGGAAACCGAAGTTAATTCTTAGGTAGGTAGCTATCATAGATAAGATCCCATCATCTCTTAATTACTTAAGGCTCTCTTGTCCCCAAGGAGCAGCCCAGCGGTTGAGGCTAAAGACTTCAAGGCATGCTTCCTTGAGAGATCACTGGTTCGAGGCCGTTGGAAAGCGTTTAAACTAGAATACTTCCCAGTGCCACAATGTAGGGATGGGCCAGTAGTGCTTGGGTATAGAGGAGTAAAGCTCTGATTTCCCGATTTTCAAAAATAAAAAAATAAAAAAAATACTTAAGGCTCCCTTTGATCATTAGGTCACTCCATGATGGTTAAAGGCTATAATATTAACAATTACGACCAGTATCTATTCTTTTTATATAAAAAAGACTAATAAATAACTTTTTTTTTTAAAAAAACACCATAACCAGATTGTCATTTACAGAGCAAGAAAACTTTTATTTTTTCTTTTTTATATTCAACAACATTGGGGGTGGTGGGGTTTGAACCTATCTTCTTGTTGGCAGAGCAAGAAAACTTATAGCTAAAGAGATCAACGTGCAAAGTGGTATTTTGCAGGTGTGAGAATTATTGGGGATGCTTACCAAAGGGCATCGCTCATGCTCCATCAATTGACCCATACCTAGGACAAGGTGCATTATGGGGTAGAGTAATGTTAGGAGATTTAGCAGAAGGGTTACCAGTAATTATTTGGTTAAGTTAGGGATATGCAAACTATAACTATTGTGGGTTACAAGAGAGTTCAAGATGGATAACTTTTTTTTTTGAAACAAGGGTAGCCACGCCCGTTCCTAGGCCAGGCACCGAAAGACATTGATGGAGTAATGTCACCGGTGAGTCTCGAACCTGGAACCTTGAATGGAGTATACCTTCAAAGTCCAAATTTTCAACTACTGTGCCACCCCTTGGGAACAGTTCAAGATGGATAACTATAGAGTGACTATTCCAAGTAGGGGATAATGCCACTGAGAAGTGCTTTAAAATTAAGAGGAAGAAAACAAAAATATTTGAAAATTAACTACAATGGCGTTTACCAGTTCAAAAGAATAAATGCTTCCATTTCTGGAACATATGAGAACCTGAAACACAAGATTTATAATAAGCATATTTCTTACTTCAAAACAGAGTAAAGGGTAGTAAAGCAAGCACATATTCAGAGATCAAGGGAAGGTAAGATAAAACCAAAAAACAAAAAATATCAATGAGTTATATTTTAGATTAAATTACAATTTGTTCCCGGAATTTTACGGTTTTTTTTAATAGAAAATAAATCTTATAAAGATCTCTTATTTTTAGGGGAGGTAGAAAACTAACCTAGATTTAGTCTTTTCTAGTAATCTATAAATAATGCATTCATTCCGTTATTCATCATTGAAAAGAAATAAAAGAAGTTTACTCTTCTCCATTTCTATGCTCGTGTATGTCTCTCTGGTGTCACCTCCCTCCCTCAACGTTTAGCATCTATTAGGTTTTTGAATTTTAAAAAGTATCACATAGATCCTTGACTTTTCAATTTTGAGTAAACTAAGATTCTTGAATGTTAAAAAATGTCAAAACACTCAATTTTTGTCCAATAGATTCGTGAATTTTAAAGAAACTTTGGATAGGTCAAGGACCTAATGAACACAAAGACACAAACGTATAGTTTACTATACATTTCTTTTTAAGTTTAAAACAACACAAAATTTAAAGTATAGAGATTTATGACACTCTTAAAAATTCAAGAACCTTTTCGATACAACCCTAAAATTTCAGAAATTAAATTTGTAATTTAGCCTATATTTTTTTAAAACTCACGATGATAATGCAAAATGTACCTGCGAAGGGATGGCAGAGGATATGCAGGCTCCAGCAAATATAGGACCACCAGTTTTACACTGAATGAGAGAATGGTTGATGAGCATACAATGAAGAATCTTACACACAATTTACAATTCACAAAAAGAAAATGAATGCAATTGTAATAACAAAGAACTGTACCTTCCATGAAATAGATCCACTTGAATCCAATGCAAGAACGTGACCATCCACCAGGCAACAAATAACTGTCATCAAGAAATTTAAAAAGATGATGTGAGCAAGCCAGTATACCAGTATCATAAATCCATAGATTCAGAATACGGAAGCATTTTTTTCTGGCTGTCAAATTTTGTAAATAGATAACAGTTGAGGCCGTACAAATTTCTAAATTAGTATGCTCCAGATTGAGTACAAGGGACTGTTAATTTAAGCCAAATTAACCGTCACAGATTTGCTAAATGAGAACAATATAAAAATGCAGGTGAGGTTTCCTTTCTTATTAGAGAAACTTTGAGAAGAGCTAGGAGTGAAATAAATTGTCGTTGAGAATTGCACAAAAGGAAAGGAAAACTTTTCTACCAGATGGAAGAAATGTGGACTTTCTTAAAATCTATTGTATATCTGGAACAGATAGTTGAAATACGAGAGGACTAAATAAAGTAGCAAAGGGTTTTTTTTAAGTAAAGTCAAACTAATGCCTCAAAAATAAAGAAAGATAGTATCGAAGAAACAAGAAAATAAAATTGAAGTAGCCAAAACTAAAGAATATTGTTTGAATTGGTTTGCGAGCCAAACATCTGTTCTGTACTTGAAGAACTTAAAAGAGAATAATTTCAATATCCAGTATCATAACGACTCAAAGTGAGCCAAACTTCCTCATTTTTCCTCCTTTAGGGTGTGTTTGTTTTTTGTAGAAAAGAATGGAGGGGAATGAAGTGGTTAATAGTAATCTGGAATGGTTAACTACTCGTTTGGAGATTGGAGTTATAGTAGTCGAGTGATAAATTTGATGTGAAGTTTAATAAGATTTAATGTGAGATCTGATAGAAGGGTTGAAGAGTGGTTAAGAGTAGTTATTTTCTACAAAAACAAACGAGGGGTTTTTGAAGAGTGGTTATCATTAACATAGCCTAAAGACTTGCAATGTTTTCCCAAATTCAGCCCACTATCCTTTAAGTCTACAGTCTACAAAAGCTACATGGTAATGTCCGGAAGAAAAGGTCATTCAGAAAGATCATAAAGACATACCATTTCTATTGAGCGGATCAATTGCAAGGGTCCCAAAGACTGGCGCTTCTAGATCATAATGCCATAAAGTATTGAAAGGAAAATCCTGCAGTAATTAAGACAAGGAAATAGTCAACAATAAGTTACATGGCTTTAGGCTTTCAAAAAAAAAAAAAAAGATACATGGCGATAGAATCGTAGCATAGTATAATATAGGAGACATCTAGGATTTTCTACCTTCCAAGATATTTAAGCAATAATAGAAATGCTGATCATTCAAGTTGGAGGATTTGGAGAAGGGAGGAGATGAAAATAAAAATATAAAAGATAGAACTAAACACTTAATTGAAAGTTCCTTGGAGTGGAGAAGGAAATAGAGTAAACCAGACAATTTAGAAAACTACAGGATTCCTGCTTGCTACCCTAGAAAACCCTCTGGATTTATGGGTATTATTTTTTAGGTTTAAATCTCATTTTGGATTCATGAACTTTCAAATTTAGTCCATGAAGTTCAAAAAATAACCATTTTGATCCTTGATATTATTATGTAATGTAACATATATGCTAGACAATTGCTAACTAACACCAATAACTATTGTTTAGAAACTTGGATTTTTAGGGACTAAGCTATAATATTTTGAAAGTCCAAGTATCAAAATAAAATAATTCTAAAAGCTCGAGAACCTTTTTTTTTCTTATTTACTCCTCCCCCCCCATCATATTTCTTATATCTTAATGGTGTACAGGTACTCATATAATCCCAGCTTTCAAAGGGTTAGGAAATGAGGTGCGGAAATGTTAAGGAACATGGATATTAACGAGGATAATTCATTCCTAAGATATAGATTTGATATAAAACTATTAAGTAGTTATTTACTTATTTCACATCACCAAGTTCACAAGCCAGATTCATGATTAAAAGGAATCAAACATATACTGGTGATTGCCATTGCCTTTATCAATAGCGCACTCATTCGCCCATTTGTTGAAGCCACATAAAGTCTATGTTGCACCTACAGAAAGAGGAAAGCTACATTAAAAAATTTTATTATGTTACAGTTGGAAAATTTTCAATATTCCTTACATATTGCAGCTTAATTTTACAATGTGCAAATGTCTTGAAATGACATCCACTTATAAAAATATATGCAAACACCAGAATAGTGGCAACACATAAATGAGCATTCCGTGACTCACAATCAAAGCCAACTCAATGAAATTATAAAAGTGAACATTCTTCAGACATTTTTGAATCTATGATTTTCCAAATACCATACTCCTATGATCCTATCTCTAGATATACTGTTTTCAGCTGCTTAAATACCCTCTTTTTTTCTACAATAGGTACAAACTTGTGCACAACAAAAGAATCAAGCATGCACCAAAAATAAAAAAGAAGAGAATGAAAGAGAAGAAAAAAGAAACCAAAAAGAAAAATAGATTATTTGCTTGGATTTCTTCTAACGATCCTCCTCCACAAAGCTTGCTCCTCGTTAATAAACCTCCACGACGATTTACTAATGTCTCAGTTGAAAATAAACACCAGTAAATATATTATATTTTGAATTAACTACCGATCAATCATTCTGAAAAGTGAAAAGCAGGTCACTGATAGAGTTTACCCCATCAATTGCAGGTGATCCATATACACTTCCTCCACATGAAAGTTTATAAACACAAGAATGCCTCACGTAGTCAAGTGCATATAAGTTATGGTCATATGATCCACACCTGCATGAAAACTTATAAATCTTGACCTAAAAAATTATGTGCATCATGAAAATTTTAAAAAATTTAACTCAAGTCAGTGTTGATATCAGATTGAGGGGGAAAAACAACCATGACCACTGAGAGACCAATATAAACTGGAGGAAAAAACTCCCCAGCAGGTTTTTTTACTTCTTTTTATATCTGTAAGTGTCCAAGCCAACTTATGCATATTTTGATTATTCTCATGGAACATACTGCATGACCCTACAACATTTGGATGTCAAGAAAATCTGTCGAAAATGATTTCTTAAGTAAATGATCACCATGGATTGAACGCATAATGTCTTGAATCCCCAACGCCCTTTTTTACCAATAGACCAACCCATGAAGGTGAACTCCCAGCAGGTAATTGAAATGAAAAAACATCCTAATAGAAGAGAATAATAGACCAGTTGGGTAAAATTCAGAAGTAAGACCATACCAGATCAAATTTCTGTCCGGGTCAACCACTGGCTGTGATTTTACCTTCATTTTAAAAAATGAAATTTTTTAAAATTAGAAGAAGCTGATGAGTAAAACATGTTTAAACATAGGCAGATAACTCATTTATATCAAAACATGATCATGTGCAATTTTGTTCCCTTTCTTTAACATACAGTACTGGTACGTACTAAATAGACGCAAATCAAAAGTTATGAGGTAGATGCTATTCTCATTCTTCTTTTAACATGTTCAACAGAATTTTTGTGCTTGATATAAAAAAATTCCCCTCACCTCACCACATGTCTGGAATGTCCATTGGATAATGCCAGTGAAAAACTCAAGAAAATATATCTTTCCTTTGTAGCATCCTACTACAACCTAGAAAATTTCCAAGAGAAGTAAATAAATATAAAAATATTCATGTTCTAAGATTAAAAAAATTGATTAATTAATTAAATGTAATGCCTAACATATGCATCGAAATAATGAGAAAACCTGGGAAAAGTCCCCAACAATTGCCGTGGAACATTCAATGCGTCCGTCTAGACTTATCTCCCATTGAAGAGAAGCACTATAGAAATCATGCAATAAAAGAACTTCAGTAAACCAAATAAAAAAAATTAGAAATTATCAAGTGCGCACTTTTTCTTAAATATGAAAACAGGAATTGTTCTTGAATATCCATGCAAAGTACAAGAAAAAAGGAAAGAGACAAGGCACTTGCACATTCACACGCGAGGGGGAGGGAGGGAGGGAGGGAGAGAGGGAGAGAGGGAGAGAGAGAGAGAGGGAGGGAGGGAGGGAGGGAGGGAGAGAGGGAGAGAGAGAGGGAGGGAGGGAGAGAGAGAGAGAGAGGGGGGGGGGAAGAGAGAGAGAGAGAGGGAAGAGAGAGAGGGGGAAGAGAGAGAAAGAGAGGGAAGAGTAAGATGAAGACATTGGACTGATGCTATCTGTAGTCAAGAGTAATTGGACTAAAAACAGTCTGTTTTATTCATCGATAGTCAATGCCTTTATATAGGGATTACAACGGGCCTAACGGGCTTCATACTAATAGTATAATAAACTATACAAATATACATTTATATTCTAATACTCCCCCTCAAGCTGGAGCGAATATATCTATCATGCCCAGCTTGTTACAGAGATAACTTATCCGAGCGCCATTTAATGCTTTGGTGAAGATGTCACCCAACTGTTCTCCTGTCTTCACATAACCTGTCGAAATCAATCCTTGTTGTATCTTTTCGCGAATAAAATGACAATCCACTTCAATATGCTTAGTTCTCTCGTGAAACACCGGGTAAGAGGCGATATGGATTGCTGCTTGATTATCACACCATAGCTTAACAGGTGCGCGGCTTTCATTCCAATTTCGTCAAGAAGTTGGGTCAGCCATACTATCTCACATGTCACCTGTGACATAGCTCTATATTCTGATTCGGCACTCGAACGAGACACCACGTTTTGTCTCTTACTTCTCCAAGAAACCAGTTACCCCCATAAATACACAAGATAACCGAGGTTGACTGCGTGTCATCCTCTTTAGACCTCGCCCAATCAAAGCATCGAGAAACACTCAATATTTGAATGACCATGGTTCTCATACAAAACCCCCTTCCCAGGAGCAAATTTAAGGTAGCCTAGAATTTGTTCAACAGCTGTCCAATGTTCGACTGTGGGAGATGACATGAATTGACTCACGATACTCACAGAATAGGCAATATCCGGTCTCATGTGAATCAAGTAATTTAGTTTTCCAACCATCTTCTGTATCTCTCGGGATCGAGGAACGTTGCACCCTCCTTAAGAAGTTGTTGATTTGGTACCATTGGGGTACTACATGGTTTCATTCCTAGCTTTCAGCCAGTCAACAAATCAAGAACATACTTCCTTTGTGACAGGAAAATTCCCTTCTTGCTTCTCATTATTTCGATGCCCAGAAAATATTTTAGAGTCCCGAGATCTTTAGTACTAAATTGACTATGAAGGAATGCCTTTAATGAGGACATCCCTGAATCATCGCTTCAAATAATCACGATGTCATCAACATATACCACCAAGCAACACAACCCCATGTTTGATGACGGAAAAATACAGAATGATCGGATGAGCACTATTTCATCCCAAACTTCTCAAGAACTTGACTAAACTTCCCAAACCATGCACGAGGGCTTTGTTTTAAGCCATATAACGATTTTCGGAGGCGACAGACCTTGGCATTCTCCCCCTGAGCAACAAAACCAGGTGGTTGCTCCATATAAACTTCTTCTAGAAGATCACCGTGCAGAAACGCATTCTTAACATCAAGGCGATACAATGGTCAATCATTCATGGCTGCGGAGAAACAAGCAAAGCGAATCGGCGACATCTTCGCGCATGGAGAGAACGTCTCACTATAATCAACCCCATAAGTCTGAGCATACCCCTTCGCAACCAAGCGGGCTTTGAGACGACCAACCGACCCGTCAGCATTCATCTTGACCGCAAATACCCACTTACATCCTATGGTTTGTTTTCCCGCGGGACAAGCTACTAGTTCCCAAGTGTCATTCGCATCCAACGCAGCCACCTCCTCCACCATGGCCTGGTGCCATCCTGGATGTGACAAGGCTTCACGAGTATTCTGAGGAACTTTCATAGAATCAAGTGAAGTAAGAAACGAAAAAGAAGAGGAAGACAGCTGACGATATGACACACATGAAGAGATAGGATATGTACAAGAACGTTTACATTTGCGAAGGGCAATGGGCAAGTCTAGATCATTACTGGCCTGTGAATCAGATGACGAAGAATCCACAGGTACGGGGCATGTCTCCGAGGGTCGTGGACGCCGGGTATAGACCTGAGTAAAAGAAGGTCCCGATGGAACAGGTGGCAGTTGAGGAGGTGGGTCGGGAGAAGACACGACTTCATATATGAGCAAATCATCCTCCATAGGTGACAGTCTGTTTTTAGTCCAATTACTCTTGACTACATGGTATCAGAGCACAGTTAGGTTGAGATTTATTTTTTTAGGTTTTTTTTCCGGGTTGACCGCCTCCGTTGACCGTCACCATCACCGGGAAATCGCAGCCCAGCCGCCGATCTACACAGTCGTGGAATTCGCAACTTCGTTCGGTCCAAAACGAAGCCGCACGTGCCGCCGGAACCCTCTGCCAGCCGAAAATCGCCGCTGCCGTCGACGCTCTAATCTAGAATTTTTTCGGTGGGTTTTGCTCGCGCCGAGGAGTAGTTTAAGTCTGTCCAGGTTTCAACTCGATCCAACGGTGGGATTGCTCGAAAACCTCTCGGGTTTGTTTTGCTTTACTGTTTTAAGGAGCTGTTTTTTTAAAATTTCACTGCTTGAAGGGCAGTTTGTTCTATTTTTTGTTGAGTATACATGGCTGATTTTAACGAGTATACACAACTCGATCCAACGGTGTGATTTCGCATTCGATGGAAATCACGAAAAGGAAGTTAAATGGCACTAATTATCTAGATTGGAATCGGACGATTCGCAATCACCTGTTGAGTAATGAATTAGAAGGGCACATGGATGATGAACCGCCTAAAGAAGAAGTTGAGAAGAAAAAGTGGGATCGGGTTGATGCACGTCTGTATAATCAGATTACTAACTCGATGAATGACGAAATTGTGGATCTTGTTAGTCATTGCACTACAGTAAAACAACTTATGACGTATGTGGAGTTTCTGTACTCCGGGAAGGAACAAGTAACGAGGACGTATTACGTTTGTTCGTCCTACTTTCATGTTGATCAGAATGGTGAGACATTGATGGCCTACTACACGAAGCACAAGCGGAATAGTGCTGAGTTAAATTCTCTTATGCCTTTCAGTACCGATATTGCGGTTCAACAGACTCAGAGAGAAAAGATGGGAGTTATCAGCTAGCTTCCTACGTGGTCTGGGTCCGGAATATGAGAATGTCAATTCTCAAATTTTGTCTGGAACTGAACTACCATCATTGGATGATGTGTTTCGTCGACTACAACGACCAGAGGTGAATTTGATTGAACAGTCCAATAGTGCTTTGCTTGGGAGAAGTGACGTCCGTGGTGGGAGAAATATGAGTACTCCCATATTGAAACCTGGCTCTGATACCATGTAGTCAAGAGTAATTGGACTAAAAACAGTCTGTTTTATTCATCGATAGTCAATGTCTTTATATAGGGATTACAACGGGCCTAACGGGCTTCATACTAATAGTATAATAAACTATACAAATATACATTTATATTCTAATACTATCTTCTAATATATATTGTTGGTTGATATAATTAAATTTACCCCAACCCACCCGCTTAAACTTTTGGGTTGATTGGTGATTTAACATAATTCGACATGGTCTCAGGGTACAGGGTACAAAGTCTGGAGTTCCAACTCTGCCGAGTCATTTCATCCCCATTCCACTTGTAGGGCATTTCTAAAATTTCAAAGCCCACAAGTGAGGGAGAGTATTGGTTAATATAATTAAATTTACCTCAATACACCAACTAAAGTTTTGAGTTGATTGATGGTTTGGCATAGTAATAGGCTCTAAAATATATGCATAGTGATAAGGGGTGAGAGATAAAGTCCATCAAGGAAAAAAACACATCTATATGCATGACATAAAGGAAGAAAATGTTGAAGACAACGTAGAACGAATACTCTGGCTTACTACATTAATGCGAATGCATATGTTCTGATTACTTAATGCTACTTACATTTTTGCATCCACGCAAACAAACTTCTGAGAGTGAGAACCAATAAACAAGTAGATTTTGGGGTGTTTAAACACAACAAGTGGTGAAGCATCCACGCAAGATTCCATGTGAACTTTCCATAGTTTTGTCAGAGAACCATTTTCACCTATCAGGGACTTTACTGACAAGGTTTCTGCACATTCATTATTTGTATCAGCAATGTACTTGTGTTCATACACAACCTCGTTGCATCGACTGAATGCACACGACACGGCTGTTAAGAGAGAATCCCACAGGTGCCCACAAACTTGACTTATATCTTCCAGTTTGATAGAAAAATCAGAAACCTCCTTATAGTGTTTCGAAATTGAAGAATTGTCATTCTTTGGTACGACTGCTCTTGAAAAACCTTCATTTGATTGAACTTGTTTCCTTTTTCCAGAATTCCCATCCTCTTTAAGATCAAAATTGTTCAGAAACTCAGAGTCGTCCAAAGAAAAATTTTTCAGGTTCTTTCTTGAGCCAGCATCTCTATTAATAACTATGGTATTTGACCCTTCCTTCTCTAGAATAGCCGTAAGAAGCTTAGCTGGACTTGGATAGTGATACAGCCATCTCATATCAACCCCCAATTTATGTGAAACATGCGCTGCAGTTATAGAGTTACCACCCATTCTAAAGAAGTCATCATCACTAGAGATCTCTTCAACCATTAAAACATCAGAGAAGACCTGCAATGCAGAACAGATGTTGAAAAAACTATGCATTATATAGAACGTACTATATTGGCTATTTCACAAGCTGCTATAAATGAAGCAACAAAGCTTGAAATAATAAGATGATGTGGATCACCTTTTTTATGACTTGCATGAAGTCATTTGTGCGAGTTTCATCAATATTTTCATGCACATCCTCCCAAAGAGGCGTTGAATTCGTCAAGATATCATAATCAACTTTTCCACTGGATGACATAGGAATTGACTCGATGATGAAAAAGCGGTTTGGAATCATAGCCAATGGAACTTTGTCGACCATCCAACTTCTAATAATGGATCTGAACACCTTACTTTTTTTGTTATCCTTTAAAACTAGAAATGCCACTAGATATTCAAGTTCCCTGTCACTTCTATTAGAAATTATAGCGGCATTTTCTACATCCGGATGTTCCCTTAAAGCATCCTCGATCTCCTCTAAAGCAATACGCTGCCCATTAACTTTGATACTACGATCTTTTCTCCCCAAGAACACCAAGTCACCACTTTGAAGCCGTTGGACAAAGTCACCAGTTTGGATATAAATTTGATTACAATTTGAACTAAATGACCCTCCATGAACATTGTCTTCAGAAAATTTTATACCATCCAAAGGGGCAAAAGTAGAATCTGAATAATATCCACTGCAGACGCAGGGACCAGAAACACACAGTTCTCCCTGGTTCAGTGCATCACTATCACCGACAACCATAACGTCACAGTGAGAAATCGGCACACCAATTGGAACAGTATTGATTGCTTCTGCCTCCAAAATCATTGGCATCCTCTTGCAATCAAAATATGTACAATCACCAGATACCTTTTTGTTCAGAAGAGAGATATTAAATTAGTAGCCAATAATTATGAGTAATGGAGCAAAAAGTAGCTCAATATGTTCTAAATTAACACTTTCAATGAACATAGTTGCTTGCAACTTTTCCTCCATTCTCTACCTCTAATACATGAAGTGAAAAATTAAATGCAATGCATCCAACAAAAATGAAGGACGAGGAGCAACTACAGAGATTGAACTAAAGATAACAGGTTCAAGCATTTTTTTTCTTATATTATTCAGTTACAGATTAGCATCGTAAATAGAACCAGATGTTGTACAGACAAAAAGAACAGGAAAATGAAGCAACGTTACAAAGTGAAGAGAATCAAAAAGTGGGAATATTTTTACATAAATTAAGTGTATAATGCCGGTAGGCTTCAAATCCGAACCTCTGTACTACCATACAAATTCAAAATAGCGGTCTCTGGTAATAACTTGTGAAGTGCTTTCCATAATTGTATTGGCAGAATTTCACCACTCAGAATTAATAATCTTAGGGAACATCTGTTCTGTGTCACCCGCAGTCTTTGGAATGCAGGAAGGAGCGCCCTCATTAGTGATGGAATAGCAGTAACCTTGGTAATGGAATACGCCTTCACAAAAAGAGATTAAATGTGGTCATCCACTGAACATGAATTTACTAGCACGAGTTATGAGCTAATATCAACTATACAGAGCAGCAACGGCTGAAAGTAGAGATACTACGTGAAACATCCAAATGTAGAAACCATAATTCAAAACTAATAAGTTTTCATGTTGATTATATACTTAAATATCTGTTTTACTTAGGAAGTAGAACAAGCAAGATAAAACTGACTGATAAAATGATGTTTCTGTTGGCAGAGACATTTTCCCGGACTTTCAGTGATTGTATTTTTGCCCAATTTACGCTTGCACCCTTCATCATCTCGAGCACCTTCTTAAAAAAATTCACGGATAATCTTATTCAAAACCTCATCTACTTTGGAATCATTAAAATCTAATCAATCTTCATGAAGCACTTATGAATCAGAGGATTTTGGAGAACCTTCCCCAGCACTTCTTCCAACCATCTCAGTTGCTTTTATTGCAGTCTAGTGTAACTTGTATAAAGATGATGGTCTCATTAGCTCACATCTTAATCTAATAAAGAAGTATTCTTTTTCCAGACAACTGCAGTGATGATCTCTTAAATCCATCTTCAAATTTTATTTTCACACAAAGAAAGAAGTGCCCTATAGCTACTAAGAGGAAAATTGAAAAATAGAAAACAAATATTAAGACTTGTTTTTCCCTGTACCATATACTCGCATTAGATCTCGGTTCATATGTTTAATTTCAATTGAACAAAATAAAAGGGCTGGATGGACCAATCAACTGGTTGAAAATTCTATATGAGCCTACCTGAATAAAATTGACAACAGAATATAAATTTTCTTTTAACTCTTTCATTGGAGGTATAACCAAGGCAGAAGATGTTAATATGGCACTAAGAAATTCTTGAATGTGATCAATAAAGCTAATAGATGTCTTGAACAATAAAAGTTCCTCTCCACTAGAAGGATATAATTCTTGCATCCATTGAAAGCGATTTAGGAGACCTACAAAAGATAAACCATTTTGTTTAAGAAACAACCCTCTAATATACGTTGTGAGTAGTATAATGAGTGAAGAAGCCACAGATCTTGCTTATACGTTGTATTCACATGGGAAAGCATGAAAATTTCAAATGAATGGAATCTTATATTATATATTAATTGAATATTAGAAAAAAAGGGGATGACAACGTAATGCTCAGGAGTAACAAAACCCCACCAAGAAAACACTATCATACTCATACATAGCACCTCCAATTGAGGTTGATCAAAATAACACCTTGGTTTCATGATTGGTCTTTGGTATAGATTTCTCATCTCACTTTAATATATATATATATATATATATATATATATATGTTTTGAAGCATACATTTTTGGCTGTGAGGATACATTCCATGATTGAATTCGGCGGAAATATCATGTTCAGTTTTTAGAAGCCACAGAGGGTTTTGGAATGGCACACACCTGAACAAGTTATATTCCATTGCAAAACCCCTTGCGTTCCTACCTCACTAACTGCTGCCTCCCAATAACTTTTCCTGGATTTTTTTAGATTTCTTTCTTCAGTTTGTCTTTGGGTGGATCGCTCTTTGTGGCTCCTCCATTTTGCATTATTTCCTGGTTTACTTTTCTCCTATCTTTACATAGTTGTTATTTTGCTATTTATCTCGATAGATTTCTTCATTTCTTTGTAACTCGTTCACATAACCAATGAAAACATTCGTTTCCTATAAAAATAAAATAAAATAAAAACCTTGATTCTGAAGAGCATGGCAAAAATAAATTATTTAAGAAATCAAAAGACATTAATTATAAATTCTAATAATTTCAATAAGCTTATTGGTTTTCATGGTTCTCAATTGATATTAACTTCTATTTTTGCCAACATGAGCAGTTGCTCAGCGGCACTAGTGTATGCCCAATGACCTCTTGGGTTCGAGTCCCCCCACCCCCAATTTTTGTAATCTCAAAACAAATTAACTTCTATTTTCATAAAACTGAAAACTCAACATTTCCTCCTGTAACCATATATTATTCCTTATAATAACAGACCTTGTTCTGTGCCACATATTCCTTTAGGCTTTCCAGTAGATCCAGATGTATACATGATGTAACAAAACAAACTCCCTTTCTCATGCTCACAAGGAAAAGATAAATCAACTGCACTATTATGCTCTCGATTAGAAATTTCTTCCATACTAAAACAAAAGGTTGAACAGCCACTGCTTTGCACGATCCAATGAAATCCATCAGACAAGTAATAGCCATCTTCACAAAATGGAGATGCAGAGTAGATAATAAGATCAATTTTTGAAGAAGAAACAACTGATAGAATCCTCCTTTTTGGCCATGCAGGGTCTAAGGGCATAAAAGCCCCGCCGCATCTAAGTACAGCAAGAACGGCAATAACGTATTCAACTGACGATGGCACATATATTCCAAAGATTTTCGGTATATTACTGCTCTTATGCTCAGTTGATGCTTCAAATAATTCATCACCCACTGAACCAGTCATTGTCAACTCATTATTTGCTGCAAAATTTTAGAGTTCAATTGCCATGTTAAAATAAACGCCTCATTGATTAGCTCGTATAGTAACAAGAAAACAATACGCCATTTTACAAATTTAAGGTTTATAAAGAAAAGTCTAGTTTTTTTTCTCGGCCTAGGGACGGGCGTGGTTAACCTCGTTTCAAAAAAAAAAATCAAAGTCTAGTTTTTGTTTTTGTTGAGATTTGCAACTGATTGATGCCCCACGTTTACTTAGTCATGGTCTCACTCTACCGAGTTAGGGTCTTGGGCGAGGCCTCTGGTGGGAGGCTTGGGGGCAACGCCCCCAAAACCTAGACAAAATAGGTAATTGGGTTTATGTTTTCGGGCTTTTATGCATTTTAGCCTATTATATAATAGTGTTTCATGGGAGTGCACACTAGATAAATCTTTTAAAACTCTAGCGCCATTTGATCGACATTTTGTAATTTTGTTATCTTCATAATAAAAATATTCTCTCATGTGGATGTAGCTAAAACATCATTAGTGAACCAACTAAATCTATGTGTTCTTCTTTACCGTTTTCTTTTGTGATTGTTGTTCTAATTCCATAAGAGTTTCATCTTCAAATTGTTTTTCCACTAATACAGTAGCTATATTTATAACTTCTTTGCTAAACAGATAACCAATTGAAATGGGCAGCATCTCAACAATATAGATGCAGAATACCAAACTAATCAAATTTCAGTCAAATAAATTGTATCGAGCAGTTGTGAACTCATATAAAGAAGAAAATTACGAGATAATTGAGAACAAAAACCAGTAGAATAGAAGAAATGACCTCGGTGAGGAGCCGTGGGAGCGATTAATTGAGGATCGCGGAGGATTGCAAGAAGGCGGGAGCTGAGAGAATCAACGGAGGCCAACAGCTGCGAGTAAGTGAAGCACCGGTCGCCTTCGTACATGGAAGGGGAGGCGGATACGGCCCGATCCTTGAAGAAGTTACCGGCTCCGTCGCAGTCGCCGCCGCCGCCGTGTAACTGGCGGAAAAGTTGGAGTCCACCGGAGGCATGGATTACTGCGATTTTTTCAGGATGAGCTGATGCAACTCTCTGAAACTCGTGAGATATGCAGCACGGAGGCTGCTTCATAGTCTCTTTCGTTGAACTTCCACCATTACCAGTACTGAAAAGGTTGGCTCAACTCCGCCATTGCTGCTTCTTGATTTCTTCAATTGGTTCGAGCCATGAAAGTTTTCCCTAAATTCGCGGGAAGGTCTAAATTAGGGTTTTTTTTATGAATAATAAAAAAAAGAAGGATTGAAGATAGACTAATGTGGCTTTTAATGTGCTTTATGAGGATAGTTTCAGCTTATTTATCATTATGAGTTGGGGTGTTCGGTCTAACAGGAACAAAATAGTCCTCGGTGATACTTAGGTCCAACAAAAATCCATTTTTGGAGACTACGTGACAACCGATGGGTCTAGTTTTACAACGATTACTAATGTTGCTTTTAATTTTGCAGATCAAAAAGTAACTTCAAAATGAGAAAGGCGAAATTATAGCGTCTATGGCAAAGCAACTTCAACCAATTCTTGAGGTGGACATTGTCGAAGCTTTGGCAATTGGAAGGCTATCATTCATATAGAAAACAGCCCATTTGACTTGGAAATGATTCTCTTCCACATCAACAAACTGCTGGTTCATTTAAATGTGTGTTATTTTACAACCAAATTGTCATGCTCATGGCCTATAGCCAAACTAGCACTTGGAGGCATTGGTGAAAGCTTCTGCATAATAGAGGAAATTCCGACGGTGGTGCAAAAATACCAAGATAAAGACTAACAAAGTCTGATTGATTTTTTTTTTTTTTTAAATATAACTTTCTCCAATGACAATTGTCAATGCCCTTTACTAATATCTGTTTTTTCATATCCCAATCTCTACATTAGGTGAAATTGTCTACTTTAGACATTCACTCTCACCGTTTTACTTTTGGTTTCACCTAAAAAATCTCATACTAATAAAAATGGTTGTCATCACTGTCTTCTTTTTATCTGACTAATGCAATATATTTTGTTTGCATTTCAACATAATTAACAACAAATATAATAGTTTGATTGATTATTATTATTTTTTAAATATAATTTTCTCGAATTACAACCACTCAAATCTAACTTTTTAAAATGTATATAAAAAAACCATAAATTATATTTTGGTTCAAACTAGAGAAATTGCGTTTATAATTTATGGTAGATTCTTATTTTGCAATTATGTTAAATAAAGAAATGTTTAAAAAGTATATATTCAACGAAGAAATATTTTATTCAAATATTCTCCTTTGAAAAAAAAAACTCCCTTTTTGGAACGCCTCACACTCCATGACAAATTGAGGACCAAAACAGAATCACATTCCAAAACAAGCTTCGTAAACAAAAAAATAATAAATAAATTATTCAGAAAACTTTCCAAATTTGAAAATGGCATTGAAATTATGTATAATTATAAAACCAGTTCAATAAAATAAATCAATCAATACACTGTTCTTCCCAAATTTGATTCGCCGTCGCCTCCAATGTCTTCCCCAATTATTTCTCCGGCGATGTTCTCCACCCCAGCTCCGACACCAACGGCGGCGATTTTACCACAGAATTACGAACTCACGTATCTTGTTTACATTGTTGCTGTTGCCTTACTGAGTTTGGTAATAAAATTGGCTTATCGTATTTATGCATTGCGAAATTTGGGTGACCGGGTTATAATTGTTCTGCCTGAAAATAAACAGCCGCCGCCGTCAACGCCGCTGCTGACGGCGGCGCAAGTTCCGGCGGGTGAAGAAGCCTCCGCCACAATGCGAAATTTCGCTGAAGTTTTTAGTACTCTGCCTGAAACTAAACGTCCGCCGCCGTCCGCACAGCCGTTGACGGCGGCGCAAGTTCCGGCGGATGAAAAAGCCTCTGGCTGCTGTGTGATCGACATCGACAGATTTGAAAATTATTCCCGTTGAGAGGCCAATCATGTTTTTTTTTCTTAATTCAACAACAATTCTGGTGAATGATTGAAAATTATAATTAGATGAAACTATAATTAGATGGGCAGATCATGTTACTGATTGCTACATCTTGAATTATTGCTTAAATTATTTTTTTAGTTCACAATTATGTAAGAACGAAAGAATTGAACTTAAAAATTTTTGTTTAAAATTATATAGCTATGATTTTTTCATTATTTTTTTAATAAAGCTGGTATTGAATTAATTTATAACAAAACAATGAAATGAGGATGCTATTTAGTTACACTTGATGTCAATAGTTTTTTTCTTCTTGTCATTGTCATATTGTTGAACAAAAGTTAATTAGAATAAACTGAAAATATAATTGTTTCTATTTTTCTTCTTGTCATTGTCATATTGTTGAACAAAACTAATTCTCTAGGTTTTTTTTTCTTTTAATTTGCCTGTCTTTGCAAAAATTATGTATATGATCTTATTTGGAAGTAATAGTAGAGTTCTTTTATCTTAATTATTATTTTTTAGCAATAAGTTTAATAATCACTTTTTAAATTTTTTATTTACAAAAAGTCTATTCTTTTTAATCATAAATGTGATTTTATCTATTAATATGCTATACCATCATAGATTTTTGGAGGTTTTTCATACATATATATATATATATATACACACACACAACAACATTTTAGAATCGAAATACTTCGTGACCGAATAATTTCAATATTTGATGGTAATCTAGTTCACTACCAAGACCAAAATTTGAACTTGAAAATCGACATATGACTCTCATTTATTTGAGAATAATAGCCTCTTTATAAGGTTTATGGTCCTCACTCTCCCAACTTATACTAAAAAAAACCATTTAGAAGAAAATTGTGAATAGCATAAAATTTCGGACTTATAGTAAAAATAAGAAAAAATCGTGCCTAACGAATTCAATTGGTGCAACATATAATTTTCGATTAGTGTAGTTTTCAATCAATGCTATAAAAAAAAAATCAATTTATCGTCACAAGAAATTTATCAATATAATCTTCGATTAGTATTGTTCAATTAGTATTGTTGATAATGTTGAATCAAAAGACAGTAAAGAGTAAATCCAAAAATTATAGTATGAATGAAATAATTAAAAAAAAATGTTAAAATTAAAGTAGACAACAAAAAGAAAGTTGTCATCTAAAACAAATTCTCTAAATATTTTGTATTTGATGTTTAGTGTTTACGGTGAAAATGAATATTTAGGGCTCGTTTGATAATCATTTAGTTTTTAAGTTTATTTCTACTTAACTTTTCTACCGTGTATTCATATTTCTTTAAGAAAAGTAGGTAAAGACTAACCAAATTTTAAAAACAAAAACAAGCTTTGAAACTATTTTTTTTGTTTACTAAAAGATAAGTAAGATGTAGATATCTAAATAAAGAAAAATGTATAGTGAGATAATTGTTGTATAATTAAATTTCATAAACGAAAAACAAAATGGTTTAAATATTTTGTTTACTATTAAAATGAATGTTTAGAAAATCGTGAATTTCTTCATAAAAATGTTCAAACGTAAATAAAAGTAACGATTCCTTTTTTAATACTAAATATAGCAAGAGGACAAATGTGGAACTCTCATATTTTAAATTTCTTCGTTAATCTTCTCTATTACTTTAAGGAATTCCCCTTTTTAAAATTTGACACAAATACAGAAATTATAAGAAATATACACGTTTGGAAATAGTATTTAAGAGTGTACTTGGGCTCGTTTATATAAACGACCGGGTTAATTATAATAATTCAACCGATGTTTGCTCTACCATTTATTATAAACGATGGTTACCTAATCCAGCGTGCTCGATTATCTAAACCTATGTGTTTGTTTATTTAAACCTTACATATATTTCTTTTTGTTAGTCTTTCAAACATTGTTTATCATAATCTATGTTATAATAACTTGTCATTCAAATACCATTTATAATAACTTACCATTTATCATAATTCACCATTTATCATTACATTTCATCTATCATACCTAAATCGGTACTTCAAACACACTCTAAAGGAGTTTATAAAATGTCTTTTTATATCGATCAATGAGAGAGGTTAGGTTCCGCTCACCTGTTTTGACAGTATTTTCTTCATTTGTTTTTTAAGCCTATAACTTAATTTCCATATTCCAATTTACTTATTCTTTCTACTTTTTATTTTAGTTTTATTTATATTCTTAAATTATTATTTACGTTAACAAATATATTTTTTTTTACATTTTTTGAATAGTCGACCATGTCTTTATTTTCCTCTATTAAGGACTACATGAACACTAATTAAAACACATAAAACTATAGATTCTGTTAGTTTTTTAAATGACCTATTTTATTTTTACCATTTGAACCCTTGGTCAAAATAGCTCCTCATCAAAATAAAATTACCCAGTCCTCTTTTTTTTTCGAAACAAGCATTATATTCATCAAGCAAACAAATCAGAGCAAACCTGCTCCTGAACAACCACAGCGGCAATCGACGGGGGGAGATTCTCCCGCACCAAAAAATAACCAAGATCCTGACCAGCAGAAAGTCTAGACTTCTGCCCACACACATCTGGGGAGGGTAGAGTTTTGCAAACATATCAGCCACACGATTACAATCTCTACCACAAAAAGAAAAGGAAATGTCCCTAAACATCGGGATCATAGCCCTAATATCAGCAATGACATTGCTGAGTTCAGTTACATCTTGGGAAATACCATTAATAAGACCAATAAGCAATTTAGAATCAGATTCCACCAAGATCGAAGGAATGAACTCAAGACCACTATCCAGTAAATTCTTGAGACCTTCCCGGACAGCCACTCCTTCCATGACAAGAGCTGACGAAGCTTTATAGCCACCTTTAGAGCCCCACATCATCACCTTGCCCTCACAATCACGGGCTATCCAACCAATACCCCCTTTGCTCTGGTTCGCCCTCCATGAACCATCCACATTAAGCTTAATAGAACCTTGCAAAGGCGGACTCCAGCTGCAACGAATTCGACCCTTTATCTCAGGATTGGAGATCTCGACCCCTGGATCCACCTGCCAAGCATAAGTATAAAAAGAATTTAGAATGATACATAATATGCTCTCTTTTTTGGCCTTCACATTATTATGAAGCACCGAATTTCGATAGTTACATAATTGCCAAATTATGATTCTCCTGAGTCAACATCCCTGAAAAAAGAAACAAAATCAATTAGAAAAGGAAAAACAGACATCCACACATGGACGGCCAACTTGCAATCTTTAATCACATGCAAATTTGTTTCATTCAACTTTCCACATAGCATACAACAGTTACGAATATCAATTCCCTTCGACAAAATATTGGCTCTTGTCGGAATCACATTTTTCAGGATATTCGAGGCACTCAACTTAACCTTAGGAACCACCTCCACCTTCTTCCAGAAGGATTTCCACATAGTCCTCTTGCACCGTGGAGTAGGCGTTTATTTGCCGAACCACGTAAGATCGTCGTCTTCTTCTTCTCTTCAATTTCTCTGTATGATTGTTTTTCGATTCTTGCATTCGTATTTGTTTTGGTTGGATTTGCATTCTGTCGCCCTGCTTGGATTCACCAAATTGGTATCAGAGCTGCGGTTTTGATCTAGGGAAAATTGCAAATCACCTAATTGACGAACGATTTTGAACCCACAGAATCAAGATTTTGTGAGTTAGATCAAGAACGACAATCCAATGGCGGCCCGTTTTGAAATCGATAAATTCGATGGAAAGGGAGATTTTGCGATTTGGAAGAGAAAGATGAAGGCACTTCTTGTTCAACTAAAGGTCGCAAAGGCACTTGAAATTTCGACGCCTACACAAGAAAAAGATCTTAAAGAAAAGGCAGATCCAGGTAAATCTGAAACCTCTACATCTAGTTCTGAGTTAGCCGAAATGTAAGAGATAGCTTTTAGTACCATCATCTTGTATTTAGGCGATAACGTCTTAAGAAGAACTAGTGAGATTGATAATGTTTCGGATCTTTGGAAGAAACTTGAAGAATTGTATGTTCTGAAGTCTTTGAATAGCAAGATTTATCTAAATGAGTGTTACTTCGGCTACAAGATGGATACAACAAAAGGGTTGGAAGAGAACTTAGATGAGTTCTTAAAAATCTCCATGGAACTTGTTAACTCAGGAGAAAAGATTGATCCGGACAATCAAACTGTGATATTTGCTAAATTCGCTTCCTGAAAAATATAAAGAGGTTAAAAATGCTTTGACATATGGCAAAGATTCTCTCACTGTTGATATCATCATAAATTCTTTAAGATCAAAGGAGCTGGAACTTAGAAATGAGAAGAAAGATTTAGGAGTTATGTATGTTAATGAAAATTTTCAGAAGGCATATGGATCTAAATATCGCAAGTCCAAGGGAAAACATAATAAGAAGCCACATTCATCATCTTCGAATACCAAACGAAAAACCTTTTGCAATTATTGTAGAGAAGAAGGCCACACCAAATATGATTGTCCGACACTCAAAAGAAAAGGTCGTCTTCCAGTTAAAAAGGATGATAAGGAAGCTGCAAATGTTCTTGATGGATATTAATCAGCAGAATTGTTTGTAGTCCATGATTGTGAAAATAAATTAGTTGAATGGAAAATGGACTCTGAGTGTACGTTCCACATGACTCCTATAAAAGAATATTTTGTTAATCTTGATGAATTCCAAGGAGGAAAGGTTGTATTGGGAAACAATGAAGAATGTACAATACAAGGAGTTGGTACTATTAAAATTCGTTTAAATGATGGCTCTATAAGCTTCTTTCTGAAGTACGTTTTGTTCCAGGATTGAAGCGAAATTTGATATCTTTGGGAACATTAGATAAGGCCGGATATACGTGTCAATCTGGAGATGGAATTTTGAAAGTTTGCAAGGACAATATCATTAAGTTGACTGCCAATTTGGTTAAGAGCCTTTATGTCTTAAATGGTGTTGCAATCATAGGAGAGGTAAATACAACTTCTTCATTGGTTTCAAAAGAAACAGAGCTTTGGCATGCCAAAATGGGACACATTGGAGACAAAGGACTTGACAATTTGTTTAAGCAAGGCTTAATTGGGTCCAAGAAACCTACCAGTTATAGGTTTTTGCAAACATTGTATAATTGGAAAAACAACCAGGCAAGTGTTCAAAAGCTTCATATATAGATCAAAAGAAATATTGGAATATGTTCACTCGGATCTTTGGGGACCTTCCAAGATAAAAACCAATGGTGGATCGAGATTTTTTCTTACTCTCACTGACGATTTTTCTTGAAAAGTGTGGGTTTATCTTCTGAAAAGTAAAGATCAAGCATTCGAAAAATTTGTGGAATGGCTGGAACTTGTTCAAAATCAAACTGGCAAGAGACTGAAAACTCTACGTACAGACAATGGGTTAGAATTCATCAACAACCAGTTTATTGATCTATGCAAAAATAGTGGCATCAACAGACATCTAACTATGCCTGACACGCCCCAATAAAACGGTCTAGCAGAGCGATACAATAGAACAATATTGAACAAGGTCAAATGTTTACTATCCAGCTCAGGTATGCATAAGAGTTTTTGGGGAGATGTTGTACACACGGCTGTGTACTTAATAAATAAATCACCTACTGTTGCTTTGAACTTTAAAACACCACAAGAATTATGGACATCAAGCCCCCCGAAACTTCAACACCTTAGAACTTTTGGATGTGAGGCTTTTGCTCATATAAAGCAGGGCAAGCTTGATGCTAGAGCAAGAAGGTGTGTTTTCATTGGTTATCCGAAGGGTGTAAAGGGATATCGACTATGGTCTTTGGAACCAGGGGATAACAAATGTTTCGTGAGCCGCGATGTGATTTTTAATGAGAGCATAATGCCTTTTATGACTGTAGACACCCCTGATATCAAGCAGCTCGAATCAAGTTCCTTCGAAATTGAGTTGGATACTCCAAATGATGAGACCAATTACAACCAAGGAACCATTGAAAGTGATCCACTTGAGATCGAAACTCCAAATGATCCACATCAACCTGAAAATGAGGCTACACAACAACATGATGAGTCTCTTCATTCATATCAGTTGACAAAGGATCGAACCCGTAGAACCATTATCCCTCCATCTCGATATATTGAAGAAGCTCAATATGTGGGGTTTGCTTCAATATATTGAAGAAGTTCCATCTCGTCACACTTCCATACGCGTCTTGTTGTCTCTTGTAGCTCATTGTGACTTGGAACTTCAACAAATGGACATCACCACCGCATTTCTTTATGGAGAACTCGATGAGACAATTTACATGAAACAACCACGTGGACACGAGTTGATTGAAAAGCAGAATTGGGTTTGTAAACTTCGAAAGTCTATCTATGGCTTGAAACAGTCTTCAAGACAATGGAACAAGTGTTTCGACTTATACATTACTTCTCTTGGTTTTGAAAGGAACTCTTATGATCCATGTGTTTGCAAAAAGGAAATTAAGGATGGAGTATATGTACTATTATTGCTCTACGTAGATGATATACTCATTGCTACTACAGGTACTGTTGAGATTGCAAAGATTAAACACCAGCTACATAAGAGATTTGAGATGAAGGATTTGGGATGTGCAAAGAGAATTCTTGGCATGGACCTTGATAGAGATAGAGATGCTAAGAGAATGATGATATCTCAAGCAGAATACTTTACAACAGTAATCAAGCGCTTCAATATGGAGCACAGCAAACCAGCTAAGATCCCATTAGCCCAGCATATTAAATTGTCAGCAAGCCAATGCCATGTAACACCTGAAGAATTTGAATACATGAAAGGCATGCCATACTCGAACTAGGTCGAAAGCTTGATGTATGGAATGATTGCTTACAGACCAGATTTAGCTTATTCATTGAGCATGATAAGCAGATATATGAGTAACCCCGACAAGCCACATTGAGAAGCGGCTAAGCATGTACTTCGTTATTTGAAAGGATATTTGAATCATGGCTTGATATACACTCAAGGAAATGATTATGAAAATCAAGTCATAGGATATGTAGATTCTGACTATGCAGCTGATCTTGACAAAAGAAGATCCTTAACAGGTTACATTTTTACCGTTTTTGGCAGTGTGGTAAGCTGGAAATCCACATTTCAAAGAGTTGTTGCTCTCTCTTCAACCGAAGCCGAATATATTGCCTTGGCAGAATCAGTAAAGGAGTCAACTTGGCTTAGAGGATTGGTTCCAGAAATGTTATCAAAAGAATTATCAATGAATATATTTTGTGACAGTCAAAGCGCCTTAGCACTTTCGAAGAATCCTATTTGTCACGGTCGTTCAAAGCACATTGATGTGCGCTATCATTATGTGCGTGATGCTGATGTAAAAGATAATTTGAAGCTGTCAAAGATTAGTTTTGACAGTAATCCAGCCGACGCACTCACCAAAGCATTAGCTAGCGCAGGTTTCTTTACCTCTGCAAATTGATAAAAGTTGGCTATGGTTAATACTGATGAAGATAGCCTGTGCAAGTTTTGGGATTGGGTTCTGCTTGTTGTAATCAAATATTTTAAGAAAATTTGATCAGGAGGGTGATTTGTTAGTTTTTTAAATGACCTATTTTATTTTTACCATTTAAACCCTTGGTCAAAATAAGCTACTGCTTGGAGTTGGCCAACTTGTTTAAATACCCCTTTTATTTGGTCATTTGCATTATGCACAATTTTACTGTGTAAACATCGCTCCTCATCAGAATAAAATTACCCAGTCCTCTTGCACCGTGGAGTAGGCGTTTATTTGCCGAACCACGTAAGATCGTCGTCTTCTTCTTCTCTTCAATTTCTCTGTATGATTGTTTTTCGATTCTTGCGTTCGTATTTGTTTTGGTTGGATTTGCGTTCTGTCGCCCTACTTGGATTCGTCAGTTTCATATAAATTTTGAACCAACAAACTAAATTTTGATTTATGAGCAGTAGTTATAGAGAAATGTTTGCATGCTGGGAGCATGCAGCCACCATATGACAAAATCTTACCTAATGATTTTGTCTTTAATTTGGAAAAATTAATATTTTTTTTAAAAAAGAGAGAAAATCAATCATTTAAATTATGCCACATGATTGGCTGCACTCTTAGACAACGTGTAAATATCTCTCGTAGTTATAAATCAACAAAAACCATCATAGGACCTAATAGTCAAATCAGTACATTTTTTAGTGGAGAGCAAATTATACTACAATCTCGCATAGAAAATCCATTTTTTTTAATGAGATTTGTTCAAATCCCAATCTACCTTTTACCAACGAACATGAGTTACACAAACTTGGTTTAGAGCAACCATGTACGCCCTTCACACCATAAATATTCCATCATTAGTGTAATGTCAAAACCAACGATCCGGCTTGAAGAAACCACACATAGGAATAAGTCGAATGCAATCCAACTCTACCTCTCATACGATATCACGAAGTCGATCCATCCTAATGTAATATTTTAAAGAAAACTTCAAAACGAATAAAATTGATATGAATATTTAAGTGTAAATCTATAAACATTTAGTTTGTAATTTATGTAATTAAAATGATTTAAGTAGAATAGCCTTTTTTTTAAATATAGAAAGCAAATGGGGTATATGATTCTAATCAATTTATTATACAAGAAGCAAAGCCAATGAAGCGGGTTTATAAAGCTTACATAAAGTTCAAAATTCACACACACCAGCCAACTCAAAACCATATTATAATATGGTTTTGAGTTGGTTGGTGTGTGAATTTATTTATTTATTTATTTTTATTTTTATTTTATATGCAATAGGAAAGTGACCTACCAACTGTTTGGAGTTATTGTTTTCTTTTTCAAAAGCCAATCTGTAAGTACTTCAATTTTTATTTTATTTTAAATATTTATATATTTAAACTTAAAATAATTCTCAATAATTCATACTTTTAAATGTTCATGTGCTTTTCTTTGTAGCATTGATTCAAAAATTGTATACTAGTCATAAATACCACTCATTAGTTTGTATAGAAATAAATTAATCAAATGAATTGAATTTTAGTTTTTCATTTCATTAAATCAATTAACTATATTACGAAAAAAACATTATATTAATGTCAACCACAACAATTCAATCATTATAATCAAAGTGATTATGATTTAATTGATATGAGTAACACTTATCTAAAGTTTCAATTCTCCATTTTTTTTTATTGTATGAAAAATAAAACTCAACAATCATAAATATAAATAATATGTTTAGATATTTCTTTGATTAAAATATCATCTATTTTCTTCTTTTGTCATATATTCTTATATATTTGCATATTAGCAAATCAAGATAATGATTAAGTCTAAAACAGAGCTTTTAAATTATTTAAAATTTACAAACATATTAGACCCAAAATTTAAAATTTAAGTAAAGATAACACTTTGCAGGTCAATTATGATAAGTAATAACCCTAATGGTATGATTTAATAATAATATTTATTTTTATTCTAAAAATAATAATAATAATAATAATACTTTTAAAAAAATTATATTTAAAGATAATAGATAAATTCTTTATTCGATTGATTGTTTTTTTTTTAATTAATTCTTTATTTGATTGATAGTCTTCTTTTGAAATTAGAAAAAAATCATCTAATTAATTATGCATGTATTTTTTTTTTTTTTAAAACGACAATTGTAAATGACAATATATATATATATATATATATATATATATATTATGGGATTTCCAATTTTAAAATCTTTTGTCATTAAGATTAACTATAAGTTTTAGAAATGATTGACCAAACCGACAATCTTGACTTTGTAAAAAAAAAAAAAAAATTGATCGAGCTTTCTAGTAATTACCATAGCTCTACTCTGTATTCTCCACGATCACCAAAAAAAAAAAAAAAAAAAAAAAAAAACAGTATCCATTCGATTAAGTTTCTTCGAAGATCTTCGCGGAATGATATTTCCTGTTTTGAAAACTTTTGATTCTGAAAATTTTAACCTCAATTTGGTAGATTCGAGTTCTTCCCTTTTGCATACCTCGCGAACGAGAAAATTCCAGACGAAATCGACATTCTCATGGCGGAATTCAGTACGCCATTACTTCTGTTCCTGAATTTTTCTGGTTCTTTGCCGTCGCCGTCCGACGAACCGATTCCGGCCGCCATGGATGAATCCGCAGCTTCAATTTCATCGTCTTCTTCGAGGTTATTGCTTAGTATATCTGCAACAGAGAGATTTCGGCCTGGAAGTGGTGAGGATTGATCATAATCTGAAACTAACCTAATCGAACGCACCGATTCTTCTCTTCTCTCTGTTCTTCCGTCTCCTTGATCGGAAATCGACGGATTCGGATTCGGATTCGGATTTGGATCTTGATTTGTCGAATCGCTTGCGATTTCGACGACGACGGCCTGGTGGCTTACGATTTCGGACAGATCTTGGACGACGACCACGGCGGCGTTGCTACGGTGGCGGTAACCTAGGGCGGTGACGGACGGCGGAGGATTCGAGGAAGCGAGATCGCAGCGGCAGTTAGGGCAACTGGAATTGGATTTCAGCCAAGTGTCGATACACAGTTGATGAAAAGCGTGACTACATTTAGGCAACAATCGTAAACTCTCGTTTTCTTGAAATTCGCTCAAACAAACAGAACAATCGATTCCTTCGATCAATCCTTCGCCCTTCTTGAACTTGTAAACCGAGATCGATTTAATCAGCGCCTCATCCAATCCATGCCGCGTTTCGTTCCTCGCTCGATCCGTCTCGAAATCCTCCGCCGCTCCTCCTCCGCCGCCGTCGACTCTCCGCCGGCAGTATCTCGTGACGATGGCGTAGTAAGTGAAGACAACCAACACGCTGGCCAAGATCCCGATCACTGCGACTATGAGAGGAGAGAAAAACGTACCGGAGCCGTCGCTGTCGTCGAGGCCGTAGAGCGGCGGCGGCGGCGGGAATATGAACGCGCACCACTGCGGACAGAAGGCGGTGCAGATTTGTTGAGAGCAGTCGAAGTAGAACGTATTCAGCGGCGGAGATGGATCGGGGATTCCGACGGAATCCATGTGAAGTGGAATCCGTAGATGAAGATCTGTTTAAGTGTTGAGTCGCCGGAGAAGGTGCTCGAGGTCCAGTCTCACGGCGGCGGGCCGGAAAATCGGGCGGCAGTGGAGGAAAATTTGTTGGGAAGTTTATATTTGAAGAGGAAACAAATAAATAATAAATAAAAGCAACGGCTCAGGTTCGGGAAACAAACAAGTCTCTTGTTATCTTCTAACTTTTTCTTTCTTTTTGTCCCGTAGTTCTTTTTTCTTTTTCTTTTTATATTCCCTTATACATTTATTGTATATATTCAGTTTCTTTTTTACAATTTTTAACTTTTGATTAGAGATGTCCATGGGGCGAGGTCGGGGAATGACTTTTCAGTCCCTACCCCTGCCACTTAATTTAAACCCCGTCCCTGAAAAAATTTCCAGTTTTTTTTCGGGGAACGGGGTGGGGATTCCCCGGGGATGGGGTCCCTATATGGATTCTTGCAATTTTTTTTTACATTTTTTATATATTTTTTTGGACAATATTTTTAGATAATTAGATTTTCTTAGAAAATATTTATAAATTTCAACTTTAATGTTAATTATTAAAGAAAAATGTTTATATGCATAGATAATTTCATCAAAAAAAATATATTTTTATTTGAAATAAAAGAGGTAAAATATAGAAAAAATATTAAAAAAAAAAATAATAATAATCGGGGCGGGGATCGGGGAATACATTCCCCGTCCCCGTCCCCGATTAACCCACGTGAAATTTTTCTTGTTCCCCGCCCCGTTAGAGGCGGTTCCCACGGAAACAACAGACATCCCTACTTTTGATTATTTTTTTAAGTTTTAAAACTCATTTTTATGCTTTATACTGATAATAGTATTCTACCTAGAATCGTTTGATTTATATTTTGGATAAAAACATACACGACTTTCAAAAACAAAACTTAAGGCTATGTTTGATAACTATTTTGTTTTTTATTTTTTGTTTATGAAATTAGCCTATTTCTATTCAAATTTCCTATAATGTGCTCTATAATGTATCCATCTTTCCTTAAGAAAGTAGGAGAATACTGACCAAATTTTAAAAACATAAACAAATTTTTAGAAGCTACTTTTTTTGTTTATAAATTTTGGTTTTGTTTATCAAAATATAGGTAAGATGTAAATATTCAAATAAAGAAAAATATATAATAAGGTAGTTGTTGTAAGCTTACATTTTATAAACAAAAAACGAAAAAAAAAAAAGATTATAAAATGGGGCGTAAAAAATTTAATTTTCTTTTCAGAATTTCCCTTGGTTTTTGGAAATCTGTGTAAAAAGTTTTTTTTTTATATTAAAAACATATATCAAACACAAAATTTATATATTTATAGCTTAATTTAAAAATGGAATGGTTAATTATGAAGTCTTATTCAGTAAGTTTAAACTGAAAGAATGAGTGACATGTTGATTTTATTATTTGGAGGTAAATTAATATTATAATCATGAGTTTGATCTCGATAATCAATATTTTGCTTTAATTAATTTGAGAATACTATTAACCATCATAAAGTGATTTAATTGATCAAAAAAGGTCAAAATATATAAGATGATGAATTTAATTCATATTGATCACTTATTTAAAAAATATGCAACATAATTATGATCCACATCTCCCTACAACAATAATTTATTATTATTTTTTTAAAGGCAAATGCTGTTAGATTTTTTTTTTCAATCCCATCCACACATGTTGATTTCAAAAAATAGGAAAAAAATATTTAGTTTTGTATGGTTTTGAATGTGACATTATCAGCCAAAGTCAATAATTTAACGCATGTGTCTTTGATGAATCCTTCGGTCCATGTCACCTAATTTTAGGTTAATTTTATTGGTTCTGCTAAATAATTTTTTTTCTTGGGACTATTAAATTGGTATTGTGGAAATTATAATTGAATTATTATGAGCCGCTGGCTATGTATTGAGACCGAGGATATCACATGTGTATCGACAAAAATGTCAACTCCAGTGAACCTTTGAACATAAAATTTGAAAACCTAAAAACAATATTTTAAGGTTAAAAACGGTGAAATATTAATAAAAATGAAATAATATAGTAGATTTCTTTTACCAAAATTATAGGAAAAAAGTGTTGCATTGGAAAAGAGTCGCTAACTTGTTGATTTGATTGTAATTCATTTCAATTCTACAGATATTAAGTTCCATCATAAAAATTGATATTTGACTTTCATCTTATTTAATAGTATAATACTTTTAAATAGAGTTTATGGTAAGAAAAGGGGTCTACATGTCTTGAATTTTTAAATAAATAATAATAATAAATGGATGCATATTAAAAACAAGTGTTTTTGAAAAAGGGTAACCACGTCCATCTTTAGACTAGGTACTCGGAGACATCGAAGGAGTAATGTGGGATCTTGAGGGGAGCATACCTTCAAAACTCAAGTCTTCAACCACTGTGTTACTCCTAGGGACATATTAAAAACAAGTTAGACTACTCATTCTCGTGTAAATATTCGAGGGTCAATAAAGATTTGGTAAGTTTCTTCTCAAACTTATGCTTTGAGTTTTGCTTGTCTAGCTCTTTTGAGGGGACTAGAATAACCCAAACTCCAATATTTCTATAGCAAAATAAATGAATCAAAACTTCTCTCGTTTTCTACTAGGAATTTCTAAAATGATATAGAAAATTTTACTCTCGCTCTCTTTTTGATTTTCTACATATTCAAATCATTTAGTGTTATGTCAAATTCATTTCGTAAAACCCAAAATAGAAGAAGAAGAGTTTGAGAAGAAACAACATATCGATTTAAGTGGCGTGGGAACTTGTCCTATATCCAAATTTTATAGATAGAATTCTCATTCAAAGAAGGGGTACAATAATGTTGATGAATCTCTCAAACTTTCACCAAACCCAAATATGATTTATAAGTATTACCAATCACTCAAAATGTTAAGGCTATTTAAACCTTAAGCAAACCCAATCAAGGTTAACTAACTAACCCAAGTTGCATGTATGTGATTCAAAATTACATTCACAATTCGAAAATTAACGTGCTACTACTTCTACTACTATCCATTAGTCAAAAGCTACGTAGCCCAACAAATGTAGTAGGAGAAAAAGAGTTAGAGTAGGGTTGAATCTTGCGGTAATCAATAGAAACCATCGACTTAGAGATTGTGTCCAATTCAATTTATTCAAAAAATATAATAACTCGAGTTGGTTATAATAATCCAATCGATATTTGCTTATAAACGGTGGTTACCTAAACTTGTATGCCCGTTTATCTAAACCTACGTGCTCGTTTATCTTAAATTTATATATATATATATATATTACTTTTTGTTACATAATCAGCCTCTCAAGCACCATTGATCATTATCCAATATGTTATTATTATTGTAATAGGTGAAATACACATCATTAATTAGCCCTAGATGAGTTAAGTGTAACTTGGGTTAATTAGAGGCTTAGATTAGTTTAATCATGAGAGATGTGTAGGAGCACATATATAAGCTCCATTTGGGTTTTTTTTGTTCATTTGAGAGTGAGAACTAAACCCTAGACCTAGAGAGCCCTTGTACATTGATTCAATGACATTATGATGGTGGATCGATCAAGCTCAATCGATTCATAACAGTGGAGTAGGGACGTTCCCGAACCACTAATAGATCTGGTGTTGTCTCTTCTCCATCCTTCTCTTTTCTATTTGTTTGAATCTCTATTTGTGCATTTGTTCTTGGATTAGCTTAGATCTGGATTTTGCACAACATTTTGGTATCAGAGCAGTAGGCTCTTTGCTTCTGTTGTGATTTCTCTCTGCCGATTATGAATCTTGCTCAAAGATTTTTTATAAAATCAATTTCAGTTTCTGCTAATTGTTGTTGAAGAGATAAATTGAAGTTTCGTTCTAGTATTTTCTCTTCGTTGGATCTTCGATCAAGGCCATCGGAAACTTCTGCGTTTTGATTGGAAGGTTGCAACAACGATTTTCATTTTGATTAAGTGCCGATCTAAGTTTTATTGTGTTCCGCAGTGATTTCTGATCTGAATCGGTTGTCGATTTCGTTTCTTCATTGACCGATTTGTTCTTCTGGCTGCTTCTGTTGGTAAGTTTTGATTCCTATATGCTGAATTTCAAGATCATCTCATAATTTCAACAATATTTGTGTATGAAGGAATCCTCGATTTGAGGATTATGTCGCCGATTGAATGAATTTTCGTATACTCTGAAGAACATGAGAAATTGCAATTGAAGAATTTTATTTCAAGCGGTGAAGTTCTCATGTGCGAATGTTTTTCAATTTAAAATTGAAAAACAATTTGATTTATGTTGAAAGTCAACATTAGCTGTATTTGGAGTTTAGTGCATTAGTTGTTTTCAATTTGAATTTGACATCAACAAACATTCAATTTTTATTGAAAATTCCAGCAAGTTGCTTTGGCTTCAATGGATATGAATTGTGATGTGGCATTTGGATAGCTACTGCAATTAGACATTCACATTGGAATTCAATTTTGAAATATTCTATAGCAATATCAGCATCAATTTGAAATTGAAGCTAAATTTGTTTTGTAATTATGATTAATCTGTTGACATTTGATTGATTTGGAGGATTTTGATTGCGAATTTGTTTTTTTTTTTTTTGTAAGCTGATTTTGAGATAAGCTGCTTGGTGATTCTTGATTGGGTAATTCGAATTGTTGAGCTGTTGTTTTCTGTGAGGCTCGCATCCTTTCAATAAACTGCTTTCCCGAGTTGTGATCATTTTGCAGGCATGGCAACTAGATTTGTGATTGACAAGTTTGATGGGAAAGGTGATTTCAGTTTGTGGAAGAGGAAAATGAAAGCCTTACTTGTGCAACAGAAAGTTGCAAAAGCCTTGGACAACCCTCCTAAATGGCCAGCTAGCATGACAGAAGAAGAAAAAGTTGAGGCATGCGAGATTGCAAATAGTACCATCATTTTGCATTTGGTCGATAATGTCTTAAGAAGACTTGGCGAGATTGACGATGTGGCCATTCTGTGGGCCAAGTTAGATGAATTCTACATGTCAAAGTCACTGTCTAACAAGATATATCTGAATGAGTTGTTGTTTGGGTTCAGAATGGATCCGTCCAAAGGCTTAGAGGAAAACATAGACAAGTTCAACAAAATTTGTGCAGATTTAGCAACATCGGGGAGAAGCTTGATTCGAGAGAATCGGCGGTGATTCTTCTCAACTCATTACCCGATGAATTCAAGGAGTGAAAATTGATAAAAAATGCAGTTGATGAGAAATTGACCCTTGACAAAGTTCTTGACTCGCTTCGTTCAAGGGATTTAGAGATGAAAATAGAGAAGAAGGATTCTGAGGCTCATTATATGAAGGGCAAGTCGGTCAAACTTGCCAAAGGCCAGAGTAGTAAGTCAGGGAAAACCAGCTCGAAATCTGATAAGAAAAAGAAAGAGCCGAACGAGCAGAAAAAGCGTTTTACCTGTAATTACTGCAAGGCAGAGGGACACATAAAGTATAGTTGTCCTGTTTTGAAGAGGATGGGAATGCTCCCTGTCAGGAAGCCCAAAGCAGATGCCCATGTCCTCGATGGTTATGATTCAGCCGAGGTGCTTATGGCTGGAGATTCTGATGACCGCTATGAGAGTCAATGGATTATGGACTCGGGTTGCACCTTCCATATATCCCCTTATAGGCACCATTTTGAGAATCTGACAGAGATTGAGACAGGCAAAGTAACTCTGGGAAATAGTCAGCAGTGCGAGGTTAAGGGCATCGGTTCAGTACGATTCAGTATGGATGACGGGTCGGTCAAAGTACTTTCTGATGTTCGGTACGTACCAGGCCTAAGACGTAACCTCATATCCTTAGGGACTTTTGATGCTGCTGGTTATGAGTACAAATCTCGCCATGGCTTGTTGATGATCTGTAAAAACAACAAAGTCAAATTGACTGGTAGGCTTATGAAGGGACTGTATGTTCTTCAAGGTCGAGCTATCCAGGGCGAGATCCATGTTGTCTCAGAGTTCAATTTGAAGGCTTCGAAGTTGTGGCATTACAGAATGGCTCATATCAGTCACAGAGGACTAGATTGCTTATGTAAGCAAGGACTTTTGGGAAAGATGAAGATATCAGCAATAGAGAACTGTGAACATTGCATTCTAGGCAAGTCCACGAGGTTGAGTTTTCGAGCTTCGCAGTATAAATCAGAGGGGATATTAGATTATATCCACTCAGATCTGTGGGGACCGGCTCGGGTCCAGACACATGGTGGAGCTCGGTACTTCCTTTCTTTGATTGATGACCACTCGAGAAAGTTGTGGGTTTTCATGCTGAAACCCAAAGATGAAACTTTTCAAAAGTTCAAGGAGTGGAAGATTATGGTTGAAAATCAGTTAGGAAAGCAAGTGAAAGCCCTGCGAACAGATAATGGGTTAGAATTCCTTAATCAGAACTTTGATGATTTGTGTAAGCAGTCAGGGATTAAGAGATTTCTAACAGTTCCAGGCACTCCTCAGCAGAACGGTCTTGCAGAACAGTTCAACATGACCATTTTAGAGAAAGTGCGATGTATGTTGTCTTTTGCTGGTTTGCCAAAAGTTTTCTGGGGTGAGGCAGTTAGTACAACTGCTTATATCATCAACAGAAGTCCATCGTCTGCTTTGAACTTCAAAACTCCTCAAGAAGTTTGGACAGGTTCTCCACCAAACCTAGATCATCTGAGAGTGTTTGGTTGTGCAGCATATGCACATACCAAGCAAGACAAACTGGATTCTCGGGCTAAAAAGTGTATCTTCATTGGGTATCCTTCAGGTGTGAAAGGATTCAAACTCTGGTCCCTTGAATCTGGAGATAGAAGATGTTTTGTGAGCAGAGATGTAAAGTTCAATGAATAGTTGTTCCCATGGAAAGAGACTTCTAGTGGTGAAGTTTCAGACAACTCAGAAATTGCTAAGCAGATGACATATGAGATTGAGTTGCTTGGCAGTGATTCTAGAACTGATTGGACATCATCCTTTGCTTCTACTTCGAGAGATTCTTCTGTAGAGCCATCTGTGCATATCGATGATACTGCACATTCTGATCCCGTAAATGTTGCTCCTGAGCCGGAGGATGTTCCTGCTAGTTCAGAGAGTGATGTTCAGCCAGTTGCCCCGATTGTGAATGCTGACATTCAGTCCTACCAGTTGGCTAGAGATAGACAAAGAAGGGTAATTCGGCCTCCATCGAGATTTGATGAAGCGCAGTTTGTAGGTTTTGCTCTGTACTGCTATGATGAGAAGAGCATCAAGCAAGCTTTGAATTCCAAGCATTCAGTGGAATGGATGGAAGCGATGGATAGGGAAATGGCTTCTTTAATGAAGAATCAGACTTGGGTTTTGGTGGATCGTCCAAAGAACAGTAAGATTATTGACTGCAGATGGTTGTTTAAGGTGAAACCGGGTATTAAAGGTTTTGCTCAGCCTCGGTTCAAGGCAAGATTAGTTGCCAAAGGTTACACACAAGAAGAGGGGATAGATTATACTGAAGTTTTTTCTCCAGTAGTCAGACATTCCTCTATTAGAGCTTTGTTAGCTATGGCGGTTCAATTCAATCTTGAATTGGAACAGATGGATGTGACCACGACGTTCTTGCATGGAACTTTGGATGAGGATATCTATATGAAACAGCCACTTGGGTATGAATTAGATGGTCAGTCTGACAAGGTTTGTCATCTGAAGAGATCCATCTATGGCCTTAAGCAGTCATCAAGGCAGTGGAATAAGTGTTTTGACTCTTTCATATCAGAGAATGGATTTGCTAAGAATTCTTTCGACTCTTGTGTATACAGAAAGTCTGTTAGTGAAATTGCCTTCATCCTACTTTTGTTGTATGTGGATGACATTCTGATTGCATCTAGCAGTGTTGCAGAGATTAAGAGGGTAAAGAATCTGTTGAATAGTAAATTCGAGATGAAAGATTTAGGAGATGCTAAGAAGATTTTGGGAATAGAATTAGTCAGAGACAGAGATAATCATTGTTTGAGTATCAGTCAACCTGACTATTTGGCTGTCATTCTGAAGCGCTTTCATATGGAGAGTTGCAAGTCGGTGAAGACTCTATTTGCTCAGCATTGCAAATTATCATCTAGTCAGTATCCATCTTCTGAGGAAGATATTGAAGATATGAAGGTAGTGCCTTATTCTAATCTTGTTGGGAGTATTATGTATGCTATGATTTCGTGTAGGCCGGATTTGGGACACTCGATGAGTGTCGTGAGCAGGTACATGAGTAATCCTGGTAAGCCCCACTAGGAAACAACAAAGTGGATATTGAGGTATATTAAAGGCTCAGTCGCGAAGGGTCTTTTATATACAAAATCTGATTGTTCTGAAGAATCCATATTGACAGGTTATGTTGATTCGGATTATGCTGCTGATGCCGACAGGCGTAGATCGCTTACAAGTTATGTTTTCATGTTGTTCGGCAATGTGATTAGTTGGAAGTCTAGCTTGCAGACAGTTGTTGCGTTGTCTTCGACTGAGGCAGAATATATTGCTTTGACAGATGCTGTCAAGGAGTCGTTTTGGCTCAAAGGTTTGATTCGAAAGAAATCTTTGGATATAGACTGTTTGATTGCTTTGCATTGTGACAGTCAGAGTGCATTGGCATTGTCCAAGAATCCTACATTTCACAATCGGACCAAGCATATTGATGTTAGATTCCACTTTGTTCGAGATTCTGTTGTCGAGAACAAGTTGTCGTTGCTGAAGGTGAACTCGGTTCACAATCCTGCAGATATTTTGACTAAAGCTTTGACTTCTGAGAGATTTGAGTATCTCTGTGAGTTGCCGGTATGGGCAATTTCTGAGCCAAGATAGTTTGGCATTCTGAGCCAAGAGAGTTTGGCATTCTGAGCCAAGATAGTTTGGCATTCTGTTATGTTATGTTCTGAGCTGCTTTGCTTTGAGTAGCATTCTGAACCAGGTGAGTCTGGCTATTCTGTTTTGATTGTTCAGTTTGAACATGTTTCTGATCTAGGTGTGTCTGGAGTTTCTGATGATCTTGAGATCAATTCTGTTCGCCATGTTTGTTATGATATGTACTTCAAGAGGGTATTTTGTAATAGGTAAAATACACATCATTAATTAGCCCTAGATGAGTTAAGTGTAACTTGGGTTAATTAGAGGGTTAGATTAGTCTAATCATGAGAGATGTGTAGGAGCACATATATAAGCTCCATTTGAGGTTTTTTGTTCATTTGAGAGTGAGAACTAAACCTTAGACCTAGAGAGCCCTTGTACATTGATTCAATGGCATTATGATGGTGGATCGATCAAGCTCAATCGATCCATAACAGTGGAGTAGAGACGTTCCCGAACCACTAATAGATCTGGTGTTGTCTCTTCTCCATCCTTCTCTTTTCTATTTGTTTGAATCTCTATTTGTGCATTTGTTCTTGGATTAGCTTAGATCTGGATTTTGCACAACAATTATAATACCTTGCCTTTCAAACACTATTTATAATAATCTACCGTTTATTATAACTTTCCGTCTATCATAACCAAACCGGTGCTCCAAGCGCACTCTAAGGTTAAACAAATTTGTATTTAGCTTGAATGAAGTTAGTACTGAATATGTGCTCCAACTTCAACCATGTCTAATTTCAAGATTTCCACGCAAATAATTATTTACTTATGTCTCAAACATAAAACCAACACTTGTGAGCCAATTCTTGAAAAAAACATAGTGGGAGATGAATTTTGTTGAGAGAGAATTCACTACCCGAGAAAAATTGTAATGGATAAATTTTTCTCATAAAAATAGACAAGTTCTAAATATTTACATTAATAATAATGGATATATTTTAATACTTATTATAAATAATTATTAATAACACTATTGTAAAAAAAAAAAGGTGACAATATTCAATAATATTGATAATTATATTATTACTATGCAGATTAGCTTGAATTTAATTATTAGTTATAATTATGAATTGAACCCATCACAGCACCCTTCGATCTTCTTTGACCACTAAACCATCGTATGATGTTAATTGTATTTATTAAATCTTCTATATTCGACTAGTCTCTGAAAGAAAATTCAATAAAAATCTCCAACAAAGGTACAATGCACAAATCAGAATCCAACCTATTTATACATACAAGACTTCGCTATGTAACTCTCTTATAAAGCTCTTAAAATGCTCACCTAAGCCCAAGACTTAACAGGTCGATAATGTATGTATAATCCACCTAATGACAAAAAAGAATAATAATAAAAAAAAATTCAGTGAAAAGTACATATCATATTGGGCTTGAGTTTGAAAATTTGAAGGAGGTGTCTACCTCAGATCCTAAAATGACGTCGGGAATTTGGAATAGCTTTTGGAAGGTGGAGCTTTCCCCTAAAATCAAAGTGGGCGCTTGGAGTGCCCTTATTAATGCCATTCCGACTAAATGCAACATGTATTTGAGAGGGGTGGATTCTAATACTTATTGTCCTTTGTGTGGGAAAGCGACGGAGTCGAATATGCATATTTTGAAGGATTGTAAATTGGCCATCCGTGTTTGGAAATATATTTTTCCCTGGCTTTTTTAGTTCAATAATTATTTCATGAGGACAGAGAAGGGGGTGGATTTCTGGAAGGGATTAAGTGATAAAATTCCTAAGGAAGAGATGTTTAAAGGTATTATTATCATTTAGAGCTTGTGGAACTTCAGGAACCAATGTATCAATGACAAGTTGGTCTTGAAGTTCATAATCTCATAAATATTATCGAAAAAGCTATTAATGTTTATAATTTTATTGGTGCAGGTTCTATAGCCAAGTCCTCTCATGAATCAAATGTTGCTTGGAGATGGGTGGCTCCCCCTAAAGGTATGTGGAAATTGAATGTGGATGCTTCTTTGAATCCAAATTCAAGAAGGGGTGGCATTGGATAGGTGGTTCGCAATTGGAAAGGACATCCTAAGTTGATGGGTTGGAAAACCAATTTATTGCATCAATCGTGAAGGTTCTTGAAGGAAGAGCTTTAAGGAAGGGCTTGAAGTAGTTAAGAGAGGTTCAAAGTTTGTTTTTACCCCAGATTTTAGTGGAGTCCGACGCCTCAAATGTTATTAAAGCTGTTGTTAATGACTCCCCAAATATTTCTGAATTCAGCAATATCGTTGTTGATACTAAGCAATTAATTGCTTCTCTTGGCATAGTGCAAGTTTCTTATTGTAATACGCGTTGTAATATGATCGCTGATTTATTAGTCAAGAAGGATTATGGTGTTGATTTTTGTTGGAAGGACCCTTTTATCATGCTTGAAGATGAGTCTTTTTTTTTAGGGGGAATCTCTCCCATGACATTGGCTCCGCTTTGGAGAATGATTGTAATTGTTCGTTTGTTCTTGAATGGAAATTTTGTTTTTCAAAAAATAAATAAAAAATAATAATAAAAAATAAAATAAAATAAGAAAAAGCCGAGGACAAACAAAATGAACCGGGGAGGGAACCTTTTTTTTTTTTGAAGAAAACCTGAGGGACTTATTCTGCTACCGGTCGTTCCGGTTTCCGGTAAATGCGTCGGCACTCTGAATCCGATAACACCAATAAGTCGCCGTCGGCATTTGCCGGTTCGAAATCCTCCGATCATTCGCTCCACAATCTCCGACCACCACCGTCGAAGGCACAGCTCAAAATCACGTAACTCATTGTTCTTCAGAGGCAAATCGATTTCTCTTCAGAACAAACAGAAGAATTTCAGGCGAAAATCCGAGCTCGGCGAAGATGTCGCAGCCGGGAAATCCGGCCAATAGCAGCAGCAGCAACAGTAGCATTCCAGTGAGCGAAGCGTACTGGTCTCTGGTTGACAAAGCTGACCGGAAGTTTTCCAAGATCAGGGACCTGCCTTATTACGAGCGCAATAGGTTTTCTCCACTCTTTAATTTCATATTCCATGTCAATTTGTTGGTTTATAGGAAAATTTATGCGAGAAATCGATCAAATATGATGGGGGGAATGATAACTCGTAACTGGATGTTTGATTACGTTTACATGCTGCTTTAATTTTCTTGAAATATGCAAGGAAGTAATTGTAATTTGAATAGAATCGCATGGTTTGGTCCATTTCTGAATCTCTGATCGATGTTTTTCCGTTCTACCGTTCCATAAATTTTGCGATCCCTAAAATTTGATTGTGAATTTTGGGCAATTTGGGTGTAAACGTTTTCAGGTACGATGCGTACTTCCACAAGGCGTTCAAAGTGTACACAAAGTTATGGAAATTTCAGCAAGAGAATCGTCAGAAGTTGGTAGAGGCAGGGCTAAAGAGATGGGAGATTGGAGAGATTGCATCACGAATTGCTCAGCTTTACTTTGGGCAATACATGAGGACCAGTGAAGCTAGCTATTTGTCTGAGTCTTGCGTGTTTTATGAAGCAATATTGACTCGCGAGTACTTCAAGGAGGGATTGTTTCAAGATGTCAGTCTTGCGAACAAACAGTTGAGGTTTCTGTCCAGATTTCTGATGGTGTGCCTGGTTTTGAACCGAAGAGAAATGGTGCATCAATTGGTTAATCAGCTTAAAATGTTGCTCGACGAGTGCAAGAGGACGTTCCAGGTGTTTTTCTTACTTATCTCATGTTTTTTGTTTATGATTTGAGAGCAAGATGATAATGCTGAGGGAATGGATTGGAGTTGAGTTTCTTTGTTTGATAATTGTTTTAGCTTCACCAATTGACTTTTGTCTGTTTTTACTAATTTCACTTCATGTAGTCCTTGTCCAGTACACATGATAAATTATAAAGATAAGGATGGCAACCGAACCCGAATCTTCACATTGGCATGATGTTGTAGTTGTTCACTTTGTGCATAACCCTTCTGACTTTTTTTTGAATTCCACCTAAAAGACCTCATACCGATAGAGATGGTTGTCATCACTTATGTATCCATGATCTTTCCCATAACTAATCTAGCACAATGTGCTCATGTGTAAGTTTGAATTTGATGAATCTATCTCAATTTGCTCATCTGATATAGTTTTTCATCGTAATGACAGAGGGTTAAGTTAATTCATCTTTAAAATTTATGAATTTTTGCACATCTGACATGGTTAGTGATAGGCCTGCTATTAAGCTTGTATACCAGGGAAGGCGGGTGAAGAAGAAAAATAGTGAGGATTCAGTACTTATTAATTAGTTAGTTATGTGGATCCATGAGAATGTGTAACTAATTGTCAGTGGACGTGAGGAGGGTGCATTTAAAGGGTAAGAATAGGGATGTGAGTCATGTGAGCCTGTGAGAAGGCTTTTTCTAGATTGTAAATTGAGAGTGTTTGGAAGCTGTGACTTTGTTTGGTCTGTTTGGTGTTCCTTCTTAGAGGTGTTCAGCTTGCAGTTTGTTAGACATAAAAACCTTCGGGAGATGATTGGGGAGTTCTTTCCCCATCTTCTATTTTGGGAGAAGGGGTAGTTTTTTGTAGTAGGCCCGGATCTACACAGTTTTGTTGGACTTGTGGGGGAATAGTCATAGAACAATAGGACCTTTAGAGGTCTTGAGAAGGACCGTACTTAGTTGTGGTCCCTACTAGTATCTATGTTTCTCTTTGGGCAATGCGTGATAGTTTTGTAATTATTTGTTAGGTCTTATTTTACTTGATTGGAGCCTCTTTCTCTTAAGGGGTTCCCTTTTGTGGACTTGAGTTTGGATGCCTGTGTATTATTTCATTTCTTTCTCAATGAAAGGTTGATTCTTTATTAAAAAATTCAAGTGGTATGAGAGAGGAGCACTCTTTAACTGACTGTGTACCTTTATTGATAAATAAATTCAGCTTTACCAATTAATTCAGCTTTATCGTAGAGGCCTAGAAGGTAAAGTTTTTAACTGTGGAGTCGATTGTCTTAAGTGACATTATCTTGTAAATGTGTGTCTCATACAATTTTAAGTTGATGCCTGTTTTATTTTTATTATTGTATATGTGTTTTTGTTCGTTCCTAGTGTTTGCTTTTCTTCTTGTTGTCAGTTTTATTCTTGCAGATGAGCCTTTTCATTTTCCTGGTGTTTGCTTGTTTTAGCTGAAGCATGTATATTTCATTCACAGTGAATAAAAGATGCATTAGATGTGACTTGGAGTGCTTACAATCTCTTTCTACTGTTTTTGTAAACTCATTTAGCTCAAGTTCATCATTGGCACCTGATTTATCATTTGGATCTTGGTATAAGAAAATAATGAATATGGGCTGCTGTTCTAGGAAACGGACTTTAGAGAATGGAAGCTGGTAGTTCAGGAAATAATGAAATTTTTGAAAGCAGATACGGCCTTTATGAATATCAGGCCATTCAGATATAGTGTTGTGTTAGAGCCTCATCCAGATTCTTTGACGCATGTTCCTCCATCACTTGCAAAGAGAAACTTGAGGTTGCAGGATGCTATTCTGAGTAGCTACCATCATAACGAGGTTAGGTATTGAAACCTCCTATTACCTGGCTTTAAAGAACTTAATGTGTTCCGATGTTGCCATTTCAAACAATTCCTGTGTAATTCATATGTTCTTTTGTGCTGATTCATCTTTCCTTCTCTGGTTCTTGATTAGGTCAAATTTTCTGAGCTCACGTTAGACACTTTCCGGATGATCCAGAGCCTGGAGTGGGAACCTAGTGGCTCATTCTATCGGCCAAATACTAATAGAAGTGGGCAGAATGCTGGCTCTGGGCTTAGTCGCAGTAACTTCTTACAGGATATAGTTGATCCTACTCTCCCGTCTAATCCTCGGAAATCAATTCTATACCGTCCTTCAGGAACACATTTTTTAGCAGTTAGTATGATAAGCATACTTTCCGTACACCCGATATTTTTTTAGTGGGCACCATTTTTTATATTGATTTCTTGAATAATGACTAACTGTTGACTGGGGCGTGTTCCATACCATTAATTGAAAACACTAGCTAGCTGGTTAATGGCTGCATGGAACCTCGTACTAAAATAAAGAATGGACAATGAACATAATAATCTATGATTCTATTCAAGCCGTGACATCATGTAAGTTATCATGAAATCTCCACTCTCAGTTGGGCTGGGCTGGTTATGAATACGAGAAAAATGTGTCGGCTGTATCATTTTTAGAGGATAAAAAGAAAAAAAAACAACTTTAGATTATGGGAAAGATGAGAATTAGGAGGAGAATATGAAGGAGAACTATTATGTGTTTGGAGTGAAGAGAACGATTATTTGTGTTTGGAGTGATGAGAAAATTTATGGAAATAATAAAATAGTATGAGAAGAATAAAAAGTAGTTACATGGAGAATGGAAAGAGGTTATGAGGAGAATAAAATGGAGTTATAGATAGAATAAAAAATAGTTATGGGGAAAATGATTCTTTGTAATCCAAATACAAAGAATCATCTTCATTCTCCCCGAGGCCCAAACATCCCCATTGAGAAAAGAAGAAGAAAAAAACTTAGTTCACCAAATGGTTTTTAAAAAGTGTCATGAATCTTTCCATGCATCACTTTGTCCACGTTGAATGGTTGATTTTTTTTCTTCCCTTCTTAGCTTTTGTAATCTCAAGTATGTGAGATTTATTTTGCAGGTTCTAGCTACAATTTGTGAGGAGATGCCAAGTGATGGGGTTCTCCTGATATATTTGTCAGCTTCAGGTTAAGTGATCTCTTCTAAATTCCATAGTTAATTTATTTTCACCCTTGTTACTAAAAGCTGCAATATTTCCCTCAATATCATACTACTTCAGGCAGTGGAAAGAATGTTCTATCTTCCTCACCCGTAACTCAGCAAGGCTGTGAGTCTATCAGCAAAACGGAGGATATTGATAAAACCAGGTCTCCTAGTGGACAAGTTGAAGGAGGCTGCAAACGCCACCAAACTGGTTGCTTATCATTCAGTGCTCGTGGAAAAGGAGGTATTTTACTGTCTTATCGGCTAAACGTGTTCCATTTTGGCTTTCCATCTTCTTGATCTGAAGCTTGATTCTGCAAATTTGAGAGCAACGGCCTGTGTATAGTTGCTTCAAATGAAGATGCAATAAAAATTTATTTTGTTTAGAAGTGGCCAACATTTCTTTATGGATTTTACTTTACTTCTTCGGTAAGAAAAAAGAGAATATCTAGTCTACTAGATGTGCCTAACTCAGTTTGAGATCTTTCCATTGGTTCATGAATTGAAACTGGAACCATTACCGTTCGTTTGCTGACATGGTGTTGTGGATTTCATTTTTTAGCTTATTAATTGATAAGAAAATCTAGGATGGAAGATGAGACGTTTGTCTCTTAGAGGATTTCATAGAGTTTTCAGTGTGCATGAAAGTTTCCTTTTGGCATTTTAGGGCTTCCACAGCTAAAACTTTTCATAATATTCCTCTTTTCTTATGTTACAGATTAAATATTGAAGCGTAATAGGCAAGTTTTTTCCTTTGTTGGTCAGGACAGCTAGTTTTAAACGTGAGAGATACATGATTGGCCTCTGACGTCGAATTTAATTTTCTAGCTCATCTTTTCATTTGAGGCCTCAATTTATATAATTACTGTTACTGTTAATCACTATAGTCCTTGACAAGATTGAGCTGCATAAATCTCATTCACCCAATTTTATTCACAGGAAGGCTGTTTTCTCTTACTTTTTTATTGTGAATCTGTACAAATATCTGACAGAAGGATATTAAGTTTTTCCTTCCATTTAAACACTCCACTTGCACATTAAATTCTCTAATTGATGAAGAATTTCTTTCTCTGATCACTTATACTTCTCTCCAGGATCAAGCTGCATATATCCAAGCGACTTAATTCCATTTACAAGAAGACCATTTCTTTTAGTAATTGATAGCGATGTCAGTGAAGCATTTGAGGTCAGTATATCGACCTTGAAGGTCATATAACTATTGCATGTCTTGGCCTTAAAATTAATTTCTTGTTTCGAACTATATACAATTATTAAATAGTCGCATTACTCAATGATATACATAATTCTCGTCTTATACTGAAGGAAATTACTTTTCTAAATCTGACAGACTATCCATGGAGCAGAAAAGGGAGAGCCAGCTGCAATGCTGTTATCTTCCAGCAATACTAGCCATACTATCGCTGCCGATTATTCTCGTCAAGGAAGCCTTTTCACCCTTTTCCTCACAGCTCCCCTGCATGCTTTTTGTCTATTGCTTGGTATCTCAGCCTCTGATGTTGAAATGGTAATGGTCAAATCTCTCATGTTATGCTTGAAAATCAACACATTATTTCAAAAAATTTACAAAAACCGAAATGGTTTAGGATACATTTTGTAAGGCTGAGAACGTGCTCTCCTCATCATTAAGCGAGTGGGAGCAGTCTCTGGTGATATCAGAAAACCTTGATCAAGTTTGGGCACAGATTTTGAATGATCCCTTCATAAGGCGACTTCTCTTGAGGTAAGATCTACCACTTTGTTTTTTCCTAGAAGATATAAAGTTTTCAGATTACCTTAGTAAGAATTAAAATATGATGTAAATATCAATGGATATCGATTAATATTTTTTGAGAATTTAGGCTTAACAGCACATTCTATCTCTTGTATTATATTTGTGGCACAATTTCTAAAATAATTCTTTTATACCGCATGATTTCTATCCATGGTAAAACTAAGAGAACTCTATCACTCATTAAATTCTATCAGTGATAGAACTCAATTTGGATTTCCTACTATAAACCTTTTTTATTATACATGCAAAATCCTTATATTTTTACCAATAAAAAATTATTAATTTTTTTAATCAATAATTAAGTTTTTTTTTACTTCCAAACTTAGGGTTTTCTTTAAAAAAAATATTTGTGATTGTCTGGGTTTGCTTGCATTCAACTCGATTATTATCACGGGACATACCGTTTGAATCTACAACATTTGGATGTTAAGAAAACTTATAGGAAATTAATTTTTGGATATGAGACTACCAGGAATTGAACCCATCATCTCTAGTTCCCCAAGGTCCTTCTTGACTATTAGGTCACTCAATAATGATTAACTTAATGGATCTTGTTAGTAGCATTTACATTTATATTGGTATTTGTTGATAGCTTTGCATGTTTTATGGGTAGTTAAAAAATATTGGAGGTATTAATTAATTCTCAGTATCAATTTTGAACCTTCTAATTTATGGATATATATATATATATATATATATCTTTTTTATAAGAAACGACTTCGTTGATGATTGAAACAATCAAAAAGAGTTACAAAAGGGGGTCCCCCATGAAGAGGGTTACAAAAGACCACTCCAATTAGTTAGGAGGGTATAAAAAGCTATAGCAAGAGAAAAGAGGAGAACGCTTACACCAGCTAATGGCCAAAATAACAACACTTTCAAAAAATACATAGAAGGAAGATCCCTTATCTTCGACCTTCGATTCTGCTATATCCAAATGCTCCTACAGAAAGCTCGAATGAAAGATTCCCAAAGCAACATCTTAACTTTAGGTTGAAGAAATTTCAATAGCTATACTTTACACAATTCAAGGAGATCAGAACCCTTAGCCTCATGCTAGAATTTGAGCCTTCATTAATCATGATATTTATAACTACGATGCGCAGGATCCTTGAGATGAAAATTTTCAAGTTAACTTTTGATAATTTGATGCGTTAATGAACTTGATAGTTGGAATTTCGATCTCTGAGCCATTGTATGAGGATATGTATGAATTGTGATCCTTACTCGACCTTAAACATTTATAAATCACTTTGTTAACGCTTACATTTTCTTTCCAGATTTATATTCTGTCGAACTGTGCTAGCACTATATGCACCAACCTTTGGTAAGAAGGAATTTGTCCCCAGGTGTGTGCCATCTCTGCCCTCATTCGTCGACCCAACGTCTGCAACATCGCAATCTGTTGTGATGAAGATAGCGAATATCTTTGGCATTAGCTGCAGTTTCGTCTTCTCCGAAAACCTGGTACTGCCTGAAAACAAGCAATGAAATGTGTCCTCAAAATTAGTAACACTTGCTCTCTTCTCTGTCTGCTTTTGCGTAAATGGATCTGAAGTTTCTTTGGCTGTGATTGAACTGCACAGAAAGCTATTGAAAGTGCTTGCATGCTTCAATATTTTTTCCTAGGTGAGAAAAAATAGGACCCTAATGAACCATTTCAATTATTAATGGTGATATATTTAAGTGTGACTAACTATTTTTTTTAGTTTTTCGTTTCTTTTTATTTTTATTTGTATCAAATATGGTAGTGAAAATTGCCAGCAAGAACAGTAGCTCAGCGACATCAGCATACATCTATCTACCAAGTGGTCTTGGTTCGGTCCCTCCAACCCCCAATTGTTGTAATCTAAAAAAAAAAAATGCGGTGGTGAAAATTTGAACCTCTAACCTATAAGATGAATTGCCTTGATGCTCGTGTTGGCCGATTATTTGTAGTTAAACTCAAAATTTCAAAAAGTCTATCAAGTGTTGCCTCCTTTGTTCTAAATAGTACTGGCAATAGTTTTTTCTTTTTACCAAATTTTAATTTGTTGACTTAAACCTAGTTCAACAACTTATACATTGGACATTAAATTTGGCTCGAACTTGTGAATACGAGGCTGAAATAGATTAACAACAAATAAGATAACTAATTATGTCACCCACTCATTCGATAGTTTTTCTTTTTCATTTTTTCTTGCTTCCTGCAAAGAACCATACATTTAATTGTTTTCTAAAATTTGATATATTTTTTTAATTTTAATAACAATTGAAATGGAGATTTGAACACATGATTTCACGACTAGAGAAACCTATTCCAATATACTCTTGGTTGTCGCAACCTAATAGCCTCGTACGCATTTGCTATCGAAACTGACCAGGGATTTCGGCACCAAATAAGTTTATCATCTCAAGTCATGCAAGGCCGAGCAGACCATTGTAGACTTTCTCCAAATCCACCTTGGTGATGAAACAAGAAATAAATAACAATAACTTTATCCATTGACATAGTACGTAGTTTTTCTCTCCACTTCCTTTTTATTTTATTTATTATTTTTGTGAAGAATTCCTTTTTACTTTTTCTTTTTGACATATTAAACAAACTTTAGACAAGGCCCCCACAATAAAATTTTCAAATCTTATTTGTTTTCCTTTGTTTTTTAGAGTGCATTAAAGCAAGTCCTTCAATAATAGATCTTTAATTTATGTTGAAGACTTCAAATAATTTAACATTAGATTCTACCAAATGTGAGTAAAATGACAAGTTGGGGTCCGCTGGACATTCACACCACCAGGCACTCGCCATGGAGGTGTTTAGGACTAGAAGAATGAGAATCAAGGGAAAATAGAGAGGATAACGATTATTAGATAAAATAACTATCTGTGTGGAGAGAATTACTAATGAAAAATGATTACATAGAGAATGAAAGAAAAGATAAGGAAAGGTAAAAAGTAGTTAAAGGAAATTGAAATTATGAAAGAATGATTTTTTATGGCTAAACATTCTTCCTATAATCATTTTCATTATTCTTCTCCTAAACATTCTCAATGTGATTTGTATGAGAGCAAATTTATATTTATAGTAGTATTTTCAAGAGATTTTTATTTTTTTTTAACAATATGCAGAGGTAGAATACACGTAACCACCCGATTATCAAGTTATAGACTCATATTTCATGTCAATTAAACTCAAATTTTGTTTGTTTTAGTATTTTCAAAGTTATCATCACATTTGACTATTATTAATACCTAACTGTTGAATTATAATTAAGCTATCATGCTACCTTAATCAAGTGTTTTTATTTTTGAAGCCTTATTCCAATGTTCTATTTATATGTTCCGTTTATTTAATAGCATATATTCAATTGAACTATACTTAAGTTACGTCACTCAAAATGAGAGAAATTATAAATATAAAATAATCTAAGTTAACTCTAAACATAAAGTCAATAAGTGCAATAGTTTAACGGCATCTGAATATATTAGTAACTATGAGATCTGTGGTTTGAGTTCCCAATATATTAAATATACTAAAGAAATCTTCAAACATAACAAAATTTATTCTTCCAAAAAAAACATAACAATAGTTTAATATGGTAGAAATAGTCGTTTTTATAAAATAAAGGTAAAAGTTGAATGAATGTGAATTCGTGATTGTTGATGTTTTTTTTTTGTTTTTTTTAAGAAAGGACATTCGTGGTAACAATCAAAATTGCATTAGGTAACCTAGATATCTAGACAAAAAAATGTAAAAAATAAATATTGTTTAAAAAAGAATGTGAAACAAATTTCGAACTCCATCTTTGACATGTTTAGATTTGAACTTTTTGATATAAATTGTTCCCTTCTTTATAAACAAACAATCGTCTTTACAAATGTATCCACTAATTTAATGGCCAATTAAATCCTCTAAGTCAAGAGACATAATAATTTGTCCTCATTTGTTACTTTTTAGCAAAACTACATTTTTTTTATCTCTATTATTGGGATTTTTTTTTTTTTTTTTGAGAATACTATTATTGGGATTAAATTTTAATTTAATCACTATATTTCATTTCGTTCTTGTTTGTATGAAATTCATCACTATAAAGTTGAAAAATAATTTTCAATTATTAAAACAGGATTCCATTTATGCATAAAAAGGTACTTGAAATAATAAAAAATTTCTATAAAGCATAAGACAAGAATGTGTTCATGATTATGTTAACTAGCATTAATTACTTAATGGCATTGAAGTTTGATGACTATCATGAACTGAATTTTAGTTTAATCGTTTGGGGCACGTTTGGCCCACCGTGATAAAGTTATAGGCCCAATCCGGCGCGTGGACCTGCGTCTGTTTTTTTTTTTTTTTTTTTTTTACGATTTCCTAATCCTTGGCGTCTTTTTTTCTTTTGTTTATTAGCTTTCCTTGTGCATTCCATTTACATTTGAATTCACAAAATTCTATTTACATTTCTTTTCTAGATTGATGCCATTTACATTTGAATTTAGAAAATTCCATTTCCAATTCTATTCCTTATATGTTTGTTAGTTTTTTTTTTTTAATTTTAATAGTTATTTCAAATAAACGTTTTTCTTTAATTTTATAAGGTTTTATTTTAATAATTACAATTTTGCTATGACATTTATTTAAAAAGAAATTATTAAATTTAGGATTTGAAATTGAGTCCCCTCTTAAATCAAGAATTAAGATGAATATTGGCCAATTTATCATTTTAATTTATTTGATTATGTTTATTTATTGTATGCAACTTAAGTACAATTTTTTCTTTAAAATTTAATATTTATCATGCTTTTAAAAAAATATATATCATATTTTTTTAACAATATTCATAATCATTTTATACATTCCATTTTATTAATCTTCTTTTCTTTTTTGAGAATCCATTTTTTAATGTATATATATATATATATTTATATATATTTCTATATATTTATGAATCGAATATACAATTACTCAAAATAATTAAATTAATTCATTTTTATTTATTATAATTCATCTTTAGACTTCATTTAAGTTTTTTAAGTTACGTATTTTTTAAGTAAAAAATATATTAATTCATATATTTTTATTTTTTTTTCAATTTGATTGTTTTTGTTTCACTTATCAAATTTAATTATTCAATTTTCTTTATTTCATGATTAAAATGTATTAAATTTTAAAATTTTTAAATAATAAATATAATTAAATAAATTTTATAATGATATTTTATCAGTAAGAAAAAAAAATCGATTTTGAATATTATATTTTAAAAAAATAAATATCAATTTCAAAAAACAAAATCTATTATTTTTTAATACAAAAATATAATTCTTTTCATTCCAACAAACACAAATTTAATATCACTTCTCTTCCCTTCCCATCCCAACAAACATCAATTTATTATCATTTCACTTTCCATCTCATCCCACCAAACATTAATTTACTCTCATTTCTCTTCTCTTCCCTTCCCTTCCCCCCTTCCCGCCCTAGCCAAACAAGTTCTTGATCTCTAATTTAAGTTCGAATAGGTACATTTTATATATATATATATATATATATATATATATATATATATATATATATATATATATATATATATATTGGTTGTAATTAAATACTTTCTAATTTTAACTTTTTTTAATAATAAAAAATGGTATTATCTCCTACCTTTTTCAGAAGTATTTTAATTAATAAGTTTATTTAGTTGCACTATATATATACCCAGCTGAATATATGGTAGCGAGAGATGATAATTAAATGAGATGTTCACGAGGAAGAGTATGGTTGGGAGATAGCTTTTCTGTCTTTGTACCCCTCATAAAAATTAATCTGACACCCCTCATAAAAATTAATTTCCATCTTAAAAAAAATTCTTTTTTGTGGGATCAGGTGAGGATTCTCTGGCAAAGATTTTTTTTAATTAATTTTTTTTCTCTTTCCTTGTTTATATATTTTTTGGACAAAAATTTCAAATAATTAAATTTTCTTAGAAAATATATTTTTTTTTCAATTATAATATTAATTATCAAAGAAAATTATTCATACACATAAATAATTTTATCAAAAAATATATATTTGTTTAAAAATTAAAGAGATAAAATTAAAAAAAATGTTAAAAAAAATTAAACACGACGGGGTTGGGGAATCGGGGATGGAGAATATAATCCCCATCCCCGATCCCAATTAACCAACGGAGAATTTCTTTTCCCCGTCTCCAGTCTCGTTTTCACCTAAATGAGGATTCCCCGCCTCGTTAAGGACTGGTCCCCACATGGATTGGGGATTGTGGAAAAAATGGACATCCTTATAATTGAGGTTGTCTTTATCCAACTAGTTTTTATTAATACTCAATGTAGGTACACGAAATTCAAATCATTACTTAACTTTGTGAAAGTGAGCCGAATCTACACTGACATATATTTTTTATCTGAATTTTGCAAATTGGAATACATAATCTCAAATATTATTGTTGCACTAAAAAAAGATATATAAATACTAGCTTAACTCAACCAATTAAAAATTCTCACATTCATATGTTGCACTAAATTCATGGTTGATTTAAGTTGGAATCTTTTTATTTTCATAACTAATTTTAATCGGTAAAAATTACTTATTTCTCCTTATAAATTTTTAAAATTAAATTCTAGATTCCATACTAAAATTAGAGTGCAAAATTAAACTAAATATAAAAGTAGAAAAAGAGGTGGACAAGAGATTGATTTAAGTGATTAGCCCTAAGTGTACTATCATAATATGAGAGGATCTCTCATTTATAATTACCACTAAAATGATTCTAATGGCTCATAAGTAGTTTGAATTTTTTTTTCTCTCAAATATAAAAGATGATGCAAGCTGTTTTATATACTAGCAGAAATACCCATCTTATGATTGGTTAGTAACTCTAACCTCTAAACTAACCCATCATTAAATTTAATTCACCATTCACATAAATTTTTTAATTCACTTTTTGAAGTTACAAATTCTTCAAATCTTAAAAAATGAAGTTATTTTTTTCAAAATTAAACTCGGACATAATCTATTCTAATAACGCATCTTATGATTGGTTAGTAACTCTAACCTCTAAACTAACCCATCATTAAATTTAATTCACCATTCACATAAATTTTTTAATTCACTTTTTGAAGTTGCAAATTCTTCGAATCTTAAAAAATGAAGTTATTTTTTTTAAAATTAAACTCGGACATAATCTATTCTAATAAATTATTTTTCAACAATTGCAGACATTTTTAAAAGGTTTCTTTCTACAAATCTGTGGGACAAAAAGTTTGGTTGAGTAAAGCCATAACTAAAAATGACTATTTAAGAAATGTATTTAAGAGAAAAATGAGAAGAAAAAAAAGGGGAAGAAATAGAGAGGAAAGAATAGTTGAACTTTGTTTATTCATCACGTTATAAACATTTATCATTATGGTATTCAATTTTAAGGGCTTTTTTCTTCTTTTTGAGAATTAATTTCTAAGTGCTTTGATCTTAAGTTTGGTCAACCATTTCGACCTTTTAGATGAATTTATGTCGACTCTTACACTTCATAATTTCGTTTTTTCTTAAAAGTATAATTGTATTGTCCATTATTTTACTTTACTTTTACTTTTTCCCTTTTTTTTAACTGAAGATCATGGTTTATTTGGAAATTTCATAGGTTCGATTAGTTTGATTAAAATATATAAACTCCTTGGTTAAAGTATATACATTTAATAAATATAATTTACAACTTAAAATATAGATTTTTTAATTAATATGACTAGTCAAATCTATAAAATAATTATATATACGATCATTTAAAAATTAACGAATGCAATTTTAATGTGTATTATCAAATACTTTTTTATAATATTAATATTAATAAGTATTTATTTTACAGTACTAAAATGTATTGAGTCATCTAAGTTAGCATTTATTTCATTTTGATTTGTGCATTTTTAAATATTTAATTTTTTATATTTTAATTAAAATTGGTTATTGTTTTTTTTAAGTACATATGGAGCGAGGGGATAAATATTGATTCTCACTATCAAATCTGTGACGGTACTATTTAACTGGTTTACAACCAAATAATGAAACTATTGATCTTTATTAGATGATTGTGCATTTTTATTTATGTTGTTAATTAATATGATAAAACAGTTGGAAGAAGGGAAAAAAACATTGTTGAATCCATTAAAAAAAAGCTAAAATAAGGTGTTTTTAATTAATTCATATCGATAAGATCTTACAACCAATGGAAATGCTACAAGTTGGCAGAAAAGGAACATATCAGCCGTTGGATCTTTAAATCAGCCCTATGCTGAAAACAGTTCTCTATTTAAATTAATCACACACTATGTTTTTCTCATTTCATGTAATTAATTTTGGGTTATTCACCATTCATTTTATACAATTTTAAAGCTTGATTTAATTCGTCAAGTCTCGATCGATCGGTTGATAATTTTTCTTTTTGGTTTTCACAAAGCTATTTGATCATGTTTATGTTTCTCGTTTTAAATCTTTTCAAAATAGTATGAATACTAGAAACTTAACCAATATAATACTCAAAAAAAAAAAAAACCTAACTTATATTTATTGATTCCTGTTTCCAAGGATTAGCCAAAATGAGTATTTCAATCAATTTGTACTAAAAAAAGATTAAAAAAAAAGTGAAATACTAACCATCAATTAGTTTTCTATTAAAATAAAATAAAAATTGCCAACAAAAGTAGTAGTTCACTAGCATCAGAATATATATAATGGTAAAGAAGTTTTGAATTTGAGTCTCCCACTCCTGATTGTTGTAATCTCAAAAAAAAAAAAGAGAAAAATAATTTGAATGATAATTTTTTTAAAAAGTTTTAAGTATTAATTTTATTTGATTCTTATATTTTAAAAAGCTTTGAAATTAGTTTATTTATTTATTTATTATTATTTTTTATTTCATTAGTTAATTAACCAAAGGCACTCCAAAGGAGAAGATATACACCCTACAAAAATCATATAACTCTCTTCTACAAAACCGGAATTGTCCTTCTAACAAAAATAAATAGGCATTATTTGTTTTGCAATTACATCGGCCACCCTATTAATAAGTCTATTATGGTGAAATAAATTCAAAATCTCTAAAGAAGGAGATGAATTAATTGATATCAACAATGATATCGATGATTTTAAAAACATGAATCACCACCAACAAATCTAATAACTTCTCAAGCATTAAGTTCTACTAGAATTGAGGAAAGCAACGAGATCTTAGCCTAAAAAGAATGTGCTTAAGTCATTCTCTGATGGTTATACTTTCCAAAAACTTAATAGATAAGCGTTTAAGATCAGATATTCACCCTGTCAATTTAGGACGACCTTTTTTATCTCGCACAATCCAACATATCTTTAGGTAACTCTACATAGATGATATCACATCTATCTCAAATATCGATTTTTCAAGATCGAACCTATGGTCATGGTTTTGAATTGGATTGCTACTAGACAATGGAAACATTAAACTACTAACCATTTCGATTACTTTATCCAATCTAACTTCTCTAAATAATATGGGTCTAATTGTGATTTATTTTTTTAATATACAGTTTAAAGTTAGACATTTATAATATTTAGAGACAAAAATATAACCAATTTCAAATTTGAGATGCTATATTTTAAGTACTTTTTTCTTCTAACGACAGTTATATCGTTACCTATTTCACACAAATTTGATTTAAGTTCCTAAATACTACATTTATCGAACTCTATGAGAACAATTAATCAAAATTGAGATAAGTTCCTAATTATCTCATAATTCAAATGAATTTTTATGTATTTTTTTTCTCTAAAACGTCCCTACTTAAATTTCACCAGTCAACTTTATGGCTAATTATGACAGATTGGTGTACTAAAAAAAAATTATGACAGATTGGCGAAGGATGTACTATTATATTAAAAACTTTAAACATCTTTCTTTCTTTCTTTTTTCTTTTAATCATTCATCTCTTTAGATAATTATTTATTATATATTTTTTTTCTCTTTTGCATACGTATATACTTTAAAAACAAATCAAAGATTCTTAGGGACGGTTTGTTTGACATGTTTAGGTAGGAGTTAGTATCAGAATTTATTAATTCTTTTTTGAAAATCTACATCCAAACTAAATTTTATTAACTCTTCCTCATTTTTACTTTTAAAAATAACTCTTTTTTTTTTAGAAAATAACTTTTATTTTTAATCATTCGTTTATAATTACTCAATCATTTCTAACCACTTATTTTTAATCATTCATTTCAAATCAATCAAAATAACTCATTTTTAATAATTTCTTTTTTAACTACAAAAAATAACTACTTATTTTTAAATCTACATCTAAACAAGGTTTTGACTATAACTCTTCTACACAAAAACTACACCCAAATGAGTTTTTTTATACAATTCTCAATTTATAACTGCTCAATATAACTTCTAAAACAACTACTTAAATATGTCAAACAAACAGCCCCTTACTTTATTATTTACTCTAATATGGATTTCTAAAATTCAAGTTTTTTTTAAAAATGAATTTAAGAACTCAAATAGTTCCTTAAAAAAAAGAATTCTTGTATTAAAATTGAAAAAAAAGGACTATGTTCATAACCCAAAATAAAAAATACAACACGTGTTTTGTTTGTTTTTGTAATATTATAGAAAACGAAATGAGAACATTTTCGATGGTAATATTCATAAACTTTTTTTTTAATGTTTAATAAACGAGATTAAACTTATAAAATTGTAATGAGTATTCATGTACATATGACATAATATAAAAAGTTTGAGACACTGTTTGTATTTTGAACTGATTACTAACTAAATCACAGAAATTAAATATATCAAAGTTTAGAAGAAGAGTGGAAATGGTTGGGTTAATTCAGCCCCTTAGTTTCGCTTAGATGATAAATAATTTCAACCACTACCAACCACAAAGAGCAATGGTAACAAAGAGATGAATGAGAATGATTTTTCAGTAAATCTCATTTTTATTTTCTTTTGAATTACTTTTTTCTTTTTCGATATCAAAGCTGTGACGGTGTGTTGAACTGATTTACAACTAAACAATAAACTATTGCGTCATAACTCATTTGGTAATTTATTTTATTATTTTGGGAATTTGCACAACTTTTTTTAACCATAGTTTACAATTATAGCAACTTTTAAAAAATAATTCGTTGGTAGCAAATTTGCTATATTTTTAAAAATCTTTATTTACCCTTTTTTATCTAAAACTTTGATAGAATCTATCATTCTCTAGTGATGGAAGTCTATCAATTTTATGAGTAATTAATTTTATTGGAAGTCTATCAATTTACTTTATTTATTAATAATTGATTCTATCAACTTCTATTCATAAAATCTATCAATATGGAAATCAATCAATTTACAATTTTTGTTATGTATGCAAATATTTTCATTATTATGCGATTCATGGAATATTTTAGACAATTTATAATATATAAGCAAAAGCCTCATACTTTTTTTTATAAGAACTTTTTGTTCTTCCTGCTAACTATTTTGACTTTCATCTTACTGGTAATTTATTTGTCCGTAATTATTTATTTCATCAAAATATAAATAATTATTTTTATTTCATTTCCTCTAAAAAAAAATTAGATCCAGTTTTTGTAACTATTCAAATTAACTTTACAAAAAAAAAAAACTTTTAAATTCACTCGGGTTCACTTTTTCTACCAAATTCACACGTAGTACCAAAGTTGTAATTAGAGTAAAATAAAAGGACAAATGTGAAAAATAGAATCTCCTGGATCTGTTGGTTTCGTCGTCAATGGTGGATCCCTGGTTTCAATCATTTCGCTTTACACAGTAGCTTCCCCAGCCCCCAATGGCGCTTCCAATTTGCCCCCCCTATAAATACCCATTAACCAACTTCACAGCTGCTCTCAAACCAACCATGGAGGTTCGAAAACCAGAAAGCGACCATCTCGTCCTCACCATCGATCCGCCGCCGGAGAAGGAGCTAATCTCACCGTCGCCGGCCAGAACTAAGACGCTCCGTCGCCTCCATGTCTCCAAACCTAAATCCCGCTTCGACGAGCCTACTAATTTCCCCCTTTCCACTCGAAGGACGGCCATCCCCGAATCCACCGAGCTTCTTCAACCGACGCCGGAAGACGAATCCAGCTCTTCCTCTTCTTCCTCCTCCTCCTCCGAGTTCGAAGACGAAGAAATCGGAGGCGGAAACAGCGAAGGGGGAAAGCGGAGAAGGAGGCCGAAGAAGAAGAAGAAGAAGAAGATCAACAAGCGAGCGCTGATCGAGTGGATCCTGTTCCTCACCATCACCACCTGCTTAATCTGCGCCCTAACTCTGCAATCGCTTCGCCGGAAGCAGATTTGGAACCTACAGGTCTGGAAATGGTGTTTAATCGTAATGGTGATTTTCTGCGGGAGATTAGTGTCGGAATGGCTGGTGGCGGTGCTCGTGTTCCTCATCGAGCGGAACTTCATGCTCCGAGAGCGAGTCCTGTACTTCGTCTACGGCCTCCGCAAGAGCTTCCAGAACTGCGCGTGGCTGGCGCTGGTTCTGATCGCGTGGATGATCATGTTTCCGGACATCCACCACAACAACAAGGCTCTGTGGAAGGTGTTCCGGTTCCTGATCGCCGTCCTCGTCGGCGCCACCATCTGGCTTATCAAGATCCTGCTGGTGAAAGTGCTGGCGTCGTCGTTCCACGTCGCCACGTTCTTCGACCGGATGAAGGAGAGCGTGTTCAACCACTACATCTTGGACACGCTGTCCGGGCCGCCCCTGGACGAGAAGGACATGGAGGAGAGCCGGCAGCGGCGACGGCTGCAGGGCTCGAAGTCGCTGCCGGCGCGGCTGCGGGAGGGCGGCGGCGGCGGCGGAGGACAGAGCCTGTCGAGATCGAAGCGGGAGAGCTCGAGCAAGAAGATTGATATGGAGCGGCTGAGGAAGCTGAGCCTGCAGGGGAGAGCGTCGGCGTGGAGCGTGAAGAGGCTGGTGAGCTACGTCAGGTCGTCGGGGCTGTCGACGATATCGAAGACGGTGGATGATTTCTCCAACGCCGAATCCGAGATTACCAGTGAATCCGAGGCCAGGAGCTGTGCTCAAAGAGTCTTCAAGAACGTCGCTCAGCCTGGTGCTAGGTTCCTCTCTCTCTCTCTAGAATTTAATTTTCTCTCTCTTCAATTTAATTTACCAATTTTGTCCCTACTTTATTAGCAGTCCACGGGGCTATTTGTTGGCATATTGATGCAAGATTTGGTTTTAAAATTTATTGATTTCTCATAAAAAAAATATATATTTAAATGAGTTTTTCCTTTCTTTCTTTTAAAATAATTTTTATCTTTAATCATTCATGTAATTATTCAATTATTTTTAATTACTCATTTTTTATCATTTTTTTAATTATTAAAAATAATTATTCATTTTAAATCTACGACCAAATAAAATTTTGACTCCAATTCATCTACACAAAAACTATATTCAAACGATTTTTTTACATATCTCTCAATTTTAACTATCAAATATAACTCTTTAATCTAAATGTCAAATAAACACCCCCTAGAGGCTGTTTGTTTGACATATTTAGGTAGAAGTTAGTTAAATGATTTATTAACTTCTCCTTAAAAATCTATATTCAAACGAGTTTTTATTAACTTCTTCTTATTTTTACTTTTTAAAATAACTCTAATTTTTCACCATTTATTTTTAATTATTTCATCATTTCTAATTACTTATTTTTAATCATTCATTTTAAATCAATCAAAATAATTCATTTTTAATCATTTCTTTTTTAACTACTAAAATTAACTATTCATTTTTACATTTACATCCAAACAAGATTTTGATTCCAATTCTTCTGTACAAAAACTATATTCAAACGAATTTTTTATACGATTCTCAATTTTTAACTCGTCAATGTAACTTCTTCATATAATTACTTAACCCAAATACGCCCTAAATATACCAAACAAACAGTCCCTAGAGTTGCGCACAAAATCTAAAAACCCCTTAAACCAATTGAAATTGCCATATCGGATCGGTTGGACGGTTCAATTTGTACATAAAATGAAACAAAATATTCGTTGGTTATTTGTTTGGATAACGGTGGAATTGAATATACCGATGAGATGCACATTAAGATTATGAATTAATAAAGCAACTAAGGTATTTAGTATGACTATTTTTTTTGTCCTAAAATTTGATACTTGGCTCTAATAGAGAGCAATATTACTTGAGTTTGTAATTTTCTTCCTCTAATTTATACTTTAAAAAGTATATATACATAATGATATATTACTTCCTAAGTAAAAGATTATGAATTTAAATCTATATCATAAATATATAAGTATTGTTAAATTCAAAATAATTCAAAAATTGACAGATAGAACTCACTATAATTGACCTCTAATTCCAACTTAAAAATTACATATTTTAAGTTTTTATTTAGATTCCAAACTCATGCTAAAGTGTAATCAAACAAGATTTTGAATCATATAATTAGGACTAGTTTAACCATTATATAGTGATTTAGTGGTTGAACGAGTTTTGAAGATCAATTCAATTTAAGTGATCACATAGCTAAAAAGTGTTGGTCAATCACAAATGATTAAAAAAAAAAAAGAAGTGCCCTTTTGATAACTAGGTTCCAACTTTTGGTTTTTCTTCTTTTTTTCGATTCTTGATGTAAATGAGTTAAAATGTAATTTTGATGTATATGAAATTTGTTTTGTTTTGTTTTTAAAAAAAATTTAAATATATAAATTTCGTTAATTAAACTAAAAATTTGTCTCTCAAATAAGTTTAAAGTTGACTTATTATAAATTGATTCAATAATAATTATTATTTTAATACAAGTTAGCACATTATATATGAATATATTTCTAAAATTTATATAGATTAATTTTATATAAAAAAAAAACTAACCATAAACATACCTAGTATAAGATAAAAGACATTGATTAAAAAAAAAAGATAAAAGACATATTTTAACCTTGTTATTTTCCTTTTAACTTAACTTCTAAAATTGTTTTTGTTGAATACCCATCCTGAATTCACACACGCAACTCTTTTCTTTCTTTTACAAAATAGGTCGAGTGTGCGGTTTGATTGTTTTTATTTTTTTCATTTTTAATTTTAAAAAGGAAAAAAGAGATCCAATAATTATTTCCCCCACCAAATTATTCCAGTTCTATAATTGAAGACATAATCTGGCACAGCCCCTAATAGTAACATTTTTATTTAAAAACTCAATAATGTTCTGTAAAGCTTTGTAAAAAGAAAAAAGAAACATTCAACAAAAGCAATTGCACAAAAAATGTGATTTTATGAAAATAAATAATTTGAGAGAGTACTATCCAAATATCCTAAAAATATTTGAAAACATTCCATCTATTTCGGAAAGCTACTGTTTTTTTTTTTTTTTTTTTTTTTAAATTTAAGAATTGGACAAAGGGTGTGCTACTGTCCTTATTTCGCAAGGAAACTTACTTCTCTGTAGGTTCTAATCTTCTGATTCACTTGTCTAAATATATATATACTAAAATAGTTTTTGTTTTTAAAAATTAAACAATTTTAAATAAAATAATAGTTCCAAACAAAAATGGTAGGACTTTTGTGAATACAAATCTTCCTATCTGGACAAATATCTTTCTATATCTGAGAGTGGCATATTGGAATCTTTTATTATTTAGATCCTATTTTTTGTTTAAATTTTTATAATTTATTCGAAATAGGAATAAAACTTTATGATTTTAGAGATTTTTTTTTGAAACTATGGTTTTAGAGAGTTAAATCATGAAACTAAGATTAGCAAGTTTCATTATCATTTCATTTTAACATTTAAATACTTATAGTCGTGATTCACACTATTTAATCATTCTAATTTACAAATTATAAATATTAAAATCATAATTTAAAATGTTGATATCTCATTTGTTCAGAAATGTCTATTAAAATATGAATGAATGGTTTGTGTTAATGGTTATTTCTTAAAATATCTTTAAAATAAATAATTCAACTAATTTGCAACAACATTTTAATTCTATCTCTTCTATGAATATATATGTGTGAAGACAAATTGACTTTTGAGATGTTTAGAATTTAAGCCTCTATGTTTTATTATTTGAAAATACATGATTTTTTTCAAGTTTATTAATTCATTTTGCAAGAGTTTGGAAGATTTGTTAAAGAATCAAACAAATTAAATCTCTTATAAAAAGTAAAGAATGGTGCATCTAAGCTGCACCTCGACCATAATGTCGCTCTCCCACACATTTCTTCTTCTTTTTTTTTTAACTTTATATTTATTATAAAAAGAATTTAATGAAAAGATATATATAACTTCCCATGAGTAATATTGTAGTGGGCTGAAGTCAAATTCTTTTTTTTATAAAAATATATATATTCATACTAAAAAAACAAAAGAAGCCCACAAATATTCTGGATCCAAATCATCTGACTGTCATGTTGATTAGAAAAGACAGCTTAGCAACTTTAAAAGAGCCATCCATATTAATAACCTTTTTCTCTGACAGTACAAAGCTTATTGACTTTTTTTTGGCCTATTCCTCCCCAAAAACTAAGTGCTTTCAGACTGTACAATAAGTTGTTTGTCCTGTCCACTGGTTCCTGGTTTAAAAAAAATAATGAAATTAAGGGGTATTTTGGGGAAGGATAAGGATGATGAAAACAATTTTCAATTTTGAAGCATTGATCAAGAATCTAGGTTGTGTTTGTGCCACAAAATGAAACAAGAAAAATGAGAATGAAAATGATTCTCAAATTTGAGTTATAGAGAATTATTCTCATCACAATCGTATTTCCTCAAAATCACTCTTTTTTATTATCCTCTTAACAATTTTTTATTCTTGTGACAATTTTTTTATTCTTTTTACAACTATTTTCACTTTCATAATACTCATTATTTTATGTTCTTCCTATTCATTCTTTTTACACAAAATACAAATAATTATTTTCTTTTCTCCAAACACAAATAATCGTTCTACTCCATAATTATTCTCCTTTATATTTTTTCATTAATTCTCATTCTTCTATATCATTCTTATTTCCTTTCTTCCAAACTTTTTATTCTTCTCATACTCACTATTTTATTTTTTCATAATTAATCTTTTAATTTCAAATACATGTAATTCTCCATAATAAAAACATAGTAAATCATCATTCTTATCACCATGTTCTTCTTTTCTTCCTATTTTTTTATTTTTATTTTCTATAATTATTTTCATTCCTCTCATCTTAAATACCTGTAAAAGACGGGGAAATGAAGATAAGGGCGTGCTTCTTAAAAGAAACAAAATAAAGGTGGGGTTGGTATGGAAACAATAATTTAATAAAAAAGAAACAGAGCTCTATGAATTATAATTTAAACCATTGTTTAAAATGTACTTTATTACAGATTTTTAATTTAAATTTGTAGATATGTTATAACTAATTATATGCATGTTTGATTGATTGAAGGTTGTGGTTTGCATTTCTTAACTAGTCTCTATCAAGCTTTAGTTCAGGATTAGCTTTTCAATTCTTTGATGTATATAACCAAAATATCTCATGGCAGCTTTTTGACAATTGTGTTTAACTTTTTTTTTTTCTTTTTCTTTCTGATTATCGTCACACTTTTCCAAGTTTTTTTTAATTCAACATGTGGAATGAAGATATATTTAATATCTGAACTTTTGATTGAAAATATGACATATTGTTTAGGTTATGTTTAAGTTAATCTCTATTATAATTTAATATTGAAAAAATTTCCACAGATTAGTGAAATCTAAAAAATAGTTATAAACATAAACATTGTTTTAAAAGGCACACCTAAGCAAGCGTCTAGGTGCACTTAGGCTCAAGTCCCACCTTTTGCTTCTTATTTGTTCCAGGCGAGGTACGTGTAATAAGGCGTGCGCCTTATGCGAAGTCCAGGGTGCCAAAAGGTGCGCGCCTCATGGGATTTTTTAATTTCCTTTGCTTTTTTTGTGTTTTAGATTCCCGTGCTAGGTCATTCGAAGCGCATGAATATCGACATACTAAGCAACTGCTCATATTAACACATTTTTTTTAAATATTAACAAACATAACCATAAATATTTATAAATATTGTCGCATCCTTTCTTATAATATTGATATTAATAAATGTTTATATTTGTGTTAATGCATATCTGTTATAGAACATTAAAATATAAAATACTTCAATATTTATAATTATGAAAAAAGAGGTTCTTTTGCTTCAAAAAGAAATGAAAAGTCCATTTAGTACCATTTTCCTTTATTATTACCTTTGCCTAATTTATTTGTATTTTAATGTAAATGGCCGATAAAAAAGTAATTGATGTGGAGCCAAAAAAAATATTGAAAAAAGATACTATTCTCTCCCTCGTAATTATTTACCTCATTCTAATGGGTCCTCATGCCATTTACTTCTATTTTTTAAGTTTCCACATGCCATTAACTGGCCACTACTTTTTTAACATATTTTCAACAACTACGGTAGTAAAGAATTCTTCTGTGCTGCTTTATTTTTATTTATTCTGGACCCACGTGTTTTGATAACTATTTTTTATTTTTTATTTTCATTAAAAAAACAATGAAGTGTTTGCTTGTTCTGTTTTCTATTTTTTTTTTCATTAAAAACCAATGAAGTGTTTGATTGTTTCTGTTTTCTGTTTTTGAAAATGTTTTTCAAATTATAAGCGATTCTTTTTTTTAAAAAGTCATTTTTTTAATAAGATCTCTTTTTCCGAAAACTCCTATTTTTTGCTCTTTTAAACTTTCTAATCTACATTATTATTTGGGAATTCACTGATTTAGGAATTTATCATTAGCAGCAGATTCCATCTCTTGTATTATCTTTTGTAGTATAATTTTTAAAATAATTTATTTATAGCACATAATTTTTTATAGTAATAAAACTCAACCGAATAAGTGTGAACTCAACTAATAATACTTTTCTATCATGGATTGAATTCTATGAGTGATAGAACTCAAATTGGATTCTCTGCTACTTATAAATTAGTTTTGATTTTGTGCTATATTGTACTTTTTTTTATTATCAAAATCCCCTTATTATTTTAATCTCTAAAATGTAATTTTTCTTAAATAGGTTTCATTTCTCTCTTTTTTTTTTTTTGAGTACTTTTATTTCTCTTTTTATTCCACGCGCCTCTATATTATGTTGTCTCTAAAAAATAAATATTGTTCCTTAATTTGGCTTTATATATTTTTCTATTTCTAAAAAATCATGGCCTTTTTTTTCTCTCCAAAATATATGTCTATCTGTAAATTTGAAAGTTGAGACTAAATAAATGCAAACTGGACAAGATTTGCAATTTAACGTGGTTGAAAATCTTTTTAGTTAAAGCTTAGTGAATAGAATATTAACAAAATGTATTATACACAAAAATTGTAAGTTTACTTACGTATTACACCTTCTTCCTTCACAAAATTTAAGCAATACTCAGTTTTGTATTGATGTTATTACAGAAACATTGAAGAGGATGATCTACTGAGATTCCTGAAGGTAGAAGAAGTGAACACCATTTTCCCCATGTTTGAAGGCGCCCATGAAACAGGGAAAATCTCCAAATCCGCTTTCAGAAACTGGGTGGTACGTATATTGTTGGTTGATATAATTAAGTTTGCCCAAATCCAACCGCTTAGATTTTTGGATTGATTGGTGGTTTAACATATTCAACATGATATCTTGCAGGTTCATGCCTACATCGAGCGGAAGGCTTTGGCACATTCTTTGAACGACACCAAAACCGCCGTCCAACAGCTCCACAAGCTAGCCAGCGCCATCGTTATTGTCATCATCATTGTCGTTTCTCTTCTGGTCCTCGGCGTTGCCACCACTAAGGTCCTCTTCGTCGTCACCTCTCAGCTTCTCCTCGTTGGATTCATGTTCCAAAACACTTGCAAAACCATCTTCGAGTCGATCATTTTCGTCTTCGTTATGCACCCTTTTGACGTTGGCGATCGGTGCGCCATTGATGGAGTCCATGTAAGTAACTCTCATCAAGAATTTGAATCAACAAAGTTATGAATTTAGTTTCTAAACTTTAAAGTTGTTTCTTTAAAAATTTAGAAGGTGTCTAACAAATTTCTGAACTTAAAAATATTCCATCTAACAAGTCCCTAAAAATGTAGAAAGTTCAATTTTGTTTACCTTAAGTTTTAAGAGAGTTTCATGTCTAAGTTAGTCTCAATCAATGAAAGGTTAAATAACATATTAATTAAAAGTTCAGAATTCTATTAGACAGCGCTCTAACAGTTTTAACTTGAGAACTATTCAGTCTAGATACGAGTTTATTTTTTAGAATTATGCTTAGAGTTCACATGTTCTATTAAGAAAGATGAAAGTCATGATAAATAAATGATGAGAAAATAAATGCACAAAAACTCTTCACCTATTAGGCATAACTCTATAAATTCATGGATCAAATTTATAACTTAACGAATAAAAGATGAAGTAGACTCATTATCTATTACGACTAGAAGGTCTTAAAGTAGTTCAAATGGTCATTTTCTAACATTAAGAGTAATAATTTAACTGGTATGATGTATGATTTATGACTCAAAGCCAAAGGTCATGAGTTTGATCTCAGCAAATGTTGTTAGTTAAAAATAAAAGTCACTTTCTCTCCAAATAGCATTTGAACTACTCATTGTACTTGTACCTTGACTTGGAGTGCTGAATATGAAATATATTATAACTGACGAAACTTGGTTTTCTTTTCCCTTTTTACTTTTCAGATGTTTGTTGAAGAGATGAACATTTTATCGACGGTGTTCTTGAGATTCGACAATGAGAAGATTTACTATCCCAACTCTGTTCTACTGACGAAGCCGATCAGCAATTTCAGAAGAAGTCCCGACATGTCGGATACGGTGGATTTCACCATTGACGTCTCCACTTCTTTTGACAACATCTCAGCCCTCAGGAAGGCAATGCAAATGTAAGCATTTCTACCACCTTCTTCATTGCTCCTTTCATTCATTAAAACACAATTTTCATTAAAAACTCATTAAGTTTGATGTTTTTCAGATAGATTGCACATCCACTCTTATACGTTTGCAAAATTGCTTAAAACACAACACTACCAAAAAAAATCCATAAATCATATCTGGTCCTACCCGTTAATTTTAGTGAAAATTGGTACAAGTTGATGCTGATTTTGTTAAAGTTGATGTAAACAATCATGAGTTGGCCTCAATGGTAAAGAAAGTCTCGATGAACTAAGATGTGATGGGTTCAAGTTAATTAATTTATTACGGATTTCTTTGACTATTAAATGTAGTAGGGTTATGCATGTAAAATTTTGGGTATTTTGGTAAATATGATTTACAAATTTTACTTTTAGTTCTAGTTTTATAATGTTGTCAACATGAACATAGATCTGGAGTTAAAACATTTATTTCTTCTCAAGATTGAGGTTTAAACTGGCAAAAGGAGCATAGTTTCAATTGTATCAGTAACCAAGAGATTATAAGTTCGAATCCTTGATCCTTATACGTTGTTGAATAAAAAAAGTTTAAGGATTAAACCTCTGCCTATATGTGCTGTACTTTAGTCTAGAATTTATTATTTAGGCTGTTTGGTGATCATATTTTTGCATCAAGAAGTAAGAAACACTCTGCTTACCAAGCCTATAGCCATGTGTTTTCCCTTCTTTTTTCAATTCAACTTTCCTCTTTTAGTGCAACAAAGGTTAAAGGGTTCGAACTGACGACCTCTAGGTCGAGGAGATATGTCAATTACTATTGGTTACAGCCTGCTTTGGCAACTTACTTTAGCATAATAGCTAAACCTTTTGATGTTAGGGCTGGTTTAGCAACTTATTTTGTTTGTATACTATTGTAAACATTTGAAGGTAGTTATGGGACTAGAAATATAACTTCACATACATTTCAATGAAAAAGTTATGCTTAAATGTTTAATTAAATCATGAATTTGCAGATACATAGAGAGTAAACCAAAGCATTGGAGCCCAAAACACTCATTGGTGGTGAAAGAGATTGAGAATGTAGACAAGATGAAGATGAGTTTGTGTGTGCAGCACACGATGAACCATCAAAACTTCCCTGAAAGAAACAACAGAAGATCAGACCTCATTTTCGAACTCAAAAGGGTTTTTGAGATTTTGGGCATAAAATACCATCTACTTCCTCAAGAAGTTGTTGTCACTCAGTTCAATTTGACCAATGGCAGAATGGCGATCCCATCTTCGTGAGGTAACTTCCCGTGAACTTGTTCGTCCCGAGAAAAACCCGAAGATGCATTTGATCGTGCATCTGAGCGTAGTTCTAGACAAGACGACAATCACATTGTGACAACCTCACTGAATAGTTTATAGTTGTTGAAGTTTGGAGCTAAAATAGTTCTCTCTTTTTTCATGGGCTCAAGAGTTGTTGCCTTATTGGGGTTGGGTTGGCATTTACTAGATATGTGAAGAGTGTGTATCTGGAGGATTATTATTATTATTTGTTAGTTGTATTCGCCTTCCCTTTACTAGTTCCACATTATTATTATAATTGTTATATATTTATCATTTCATATCTTGCCTTGATCGGGGTAATCAAATTTCTCCATGCTGCTCATTAAGGAGAAAGGAGTGGATTAAAAAATTGTATATTGGATAGATTTAAATTGTTTTGAAAGGTACATTTTTGTCCAAAACAAATTATAAATATAATAATTTGGAGAGACTGTATACATGTCAAACACTACTGAAATATGAGTGAAATCTACAAGGGATTAGAGGCCACCTCCCCCAATTGTTTTTTTAATTCATAAAGTCATCATTATTGTAACTCATGAAATTTTTGACACCCCAATTTTAATCTCTCCTAACTAAGAGGCTTCATCAAACAAAATACATACAAACCATATAAGATTCACCTATTTTATTCTACATTGAGAGCTTTCATCAACCCTGCTAAGTTTAGAATCTAGCTCTAATATCAATAACTTAATTATGTATATGATAATATATCATGAGTTTGAATCTTTTCATCACAATTATTTTGTTGAACTAAAAAAAAAATTAGATTCAACCTCAATGAATGTTTTATACCCTAATATTATTTTGGTGTATTATTTATATTATGAGTATATTTATTTTATTTGTGATATTGTTGGGTTTACATAATATTGGGGCAACAAATTGGGCTGATCTATTTTTGAGCCCATTATTGGCTCAGAATGCATTCTTTTAGTCTCTTCTAAGATCACCGTCCTTCATTTTACCCAAAACTAAACAAAGCAATCGAATCGAGAGTGAGAGATCAGTCGGAGAATGGATACCGGCGGCGGGTTTGGCACGGCGGCGGCGTCTCCGTCGAGAACGATGGAAGAGCAGAAACTGGAAATTACAAAAGAGATTCGAAGTCATGAGGTCGCCATTGCAGAGCTCAATCATCTTTCCTCTTCCAGAGTAAGGTCTACTGCGTTCTTCCTTTACAGATTTTGAACTTGAAGTAGAACGATGTTACCGCTTTATGATCGGAATATTTGTTTCAACTCTTCTTATTTCCTTGCTGATCGCTCGCCATGACTAGCAATTTCGACATTTTTTTTTTTAATCGTATAATGCTGATATCTAGAGTGAATCGAAATCTTCGTTGCTTGTTAATCTAGGGTTTAAATCTTCGAGTATTTGGTGAAGTGTTTCTGTCTGTACTCGACTTCTTTTTTAATTCGTTTTTAGGTATTTATTGACACACGCGACGAAGATATGGCTATTTTCTGGATGCAAATTACTTGATTTATTTACTGTTTTTATTGTTTAGAAGGATGCGTTAGTTGATATAATTAAATTTACTCCAACTATCAGCTTTAGCTTTTGGTTGATCACTGAATTTAACATTATTCAACTATAATTCAACTGCTTGTTAGATTAGTTGTGCCTTCTGATACCTCTATTTTTCTTGAGCTCTTTGAAAGGATTAAAATGTCTCCATTTTTGGAAATTGTATGTGAAAAGATACATGTAAATTGATTTTGTTTTGAAGATCGTGAAGAAATAAGTTACAATTGTCAATTGTCAATTGAGTATCCCACATTGGAAAGGTGAAGACCAAGTAATTAGCATTTATAATATAGGTGAGTCATTCCTCTCATCATTAATTGGTTTTGAGATAGAACCTCACACATCAAAGATGGTATCACATCACATTAAACACAAACGGGTATTTATTGAAATTGGGATCCGATCCAAGATTGGTTGGTCAAAAAATGGCAACATCTTGAAGTGGCATGTTGAGAATTCCAGATTGAAAAGGTAAGGAGACTGATATGATCCAGGATCTAGAATATATCAAAAGATAACAAATTACAAGATAAGCCAAGTTTTGATAGGAACTTGGAACCTCCCCTCTCAAGAGAATCTCTTGAGCCCTACAATAAATCACTCAATTAATCATTCAATATTTGGATGCCTCAAACTTAGGCTAACCCTCTCTATTTATAATAAAATACCCTAACTTACTCTCCAAGTAATTGCAACTTACTCCCCAAGTAATTGCTAACATACCCTTATATTATTCCTATTTCTACTCAGACCCAACCCTATCACTACCGGCCCCTAAAAAAATACACCTTGCCCTCAAGGTGTTGGTAAACAATAACTACAGGAAAAAAAAACAATTTTGAGTTTTTTTTTTTTTTTTTTTGCGGCGGCGGCGGCGGCAGCGATGTTGGCAATTGCGGCAGCGACGGCGGCAGTGGCAGCGACAACAGTGGTAGTGGTGCGTTGATGGCAACGATGATGGTGGTGGTGGTGGCGACGGAGGTGATGGCAGCAGAGGTGACGATGATGATGGCAACAACGGCGCAGGTGGGGGCAGCGGAGGTAGCGACGACCGTGGTGGCAATAGTGACATCAGCGGTGGTGGCAGCAGCAACGAAGGAGGTGGTGGCGGAGGCGGCGGTTGTGGTGTCGAAACCCTAGCCGTCGTTTTTTCCAATTTAATTTCCTCTTTGATTTCTCTAAAACATCTTTTTAGGTCTTCTCTAAGACTTTGCAACTGTTCTTGAATTAAAAGAAGAAGTTCTCGATCCATCTCTACAACCAAGAATCGAACGGCTCTGATACCAATTGATATGATCCAGGATCTAGAATATATCAAAAGATAACAAATTACAAGATAAGCCAAGTTTTGATAGGAACTTGGAACCTCCCCTCTCAAGAGAATCTCTTGAGCCCTACAATAAATCACTCAATTAATCATTCAATATTTGGATGCCTCAAACTTAGGCTAACCCTCTCTATTTATAATAAAATACCCTAACTTACTCTCCAAGTAATTGCTAACATACCCTTATATTATTCCTATTTCTACTCAGACCCAACCCTATCAGAGACCAACTAACTTGTATTTATAAGATGGGTAGGCTACTCCTCTCATCACGTTTTGAGATGCTACTCCACACTATCAAAGAATAACATTAGAAGGTTATCAAAGAATAACATTAGAAGGTTAAAGATGAACATCCAATGCTTCTCTCTTAGCTATCTCTTACTAATATTCAGATTCTTACTGTTGTTTTGGATTGCAGGCTGTCTATCAGAAAAATGGAAACTTGTTTTTCCGCACACCTATTCAAAAGGCAACAACCGCGGAACAGAGTAAGAGAATTGCTTTAATAAAAAAAATTTATGTCTTTCCTCTCAATCATATCCATTAACAATTTTACATCCATATTTTGCAACATTCATAATGAGGAAGAAAATTTCTTTTTTTGAAATACATTGGGAAAGCTCAAGCATAATGGCAAGAATGAAATAGCCTAATATTTAAAGAAAAGGAGTCTACTTATCATAACCTTGTTTATCCCATAGTTTCTTTGGTTGTCCTTTGATGCAATTGTTTTCCCCTTTTTCATTACTATCACTTTTCCACCCTCTATCTGATTGAAGAGATCTTTTGTAATTTCATCTTAGGTTTACTCCTTACATACTTTTTTTTTTTTTTGCATTGTTAAAGTGACCTGAAAATATTAAATAGATAACAAGACATGTTACGTATAAATGAACAAGAATTTGCAACTTATCTGGAAAATGTTATGCTTTATTTGTGAGTTCAAATGATTTTTTGAGTTCTGGACAAGTGCATGTTTTACAAAACTTAAGACTTCACTATTTTTCCCAATATTTACAATTAACTACTTGACTCCATCTCATCATCTTGATTGGCTGTTCTCTTTTCAGAAAAACTTGATACGGCAAGAGCAAAGCTTGAGAAACTGAATTCTTGATATGGGTGGAGTTCAAACTCACATGGGAGCAGATCATATAAATTTATCTCAATATTCAAAGGAAATTCAGGAGCCAAGCTTTGATTTATAGGTTGAAAAATCTGCATACAAAATTTATTTGCTCAAATCTAATCCAACAACTTGAAAAGCTTGTGTTTTGTTCAGAATATGAATCAAAAGTAGCATATTGTTCTGAACATCTTTGATCAGACAGTCATGCCTCAATGTAAGTTTGAGTTGTTATGATAGAAATTTTAAAATGTTAGTCTAATCTTTAGGGCAGATTGAAGGGTTTAATACATTTTTTACATCATTTTGATGATGGTGGGTTGGACTAGCGACTAAGCTCATTATTTAGGCCTTGCCCTACAGACTTAAACTTTGTAGGTTGAGATCAGGAATAGGATTCATCATATTACAACAATTTGTGCAGATTGGTTGGATTTCGAGCTAGGCCTAGTCGACCTCTGAATCTTATAGGTCATTTGGAGACGTGGTTGATAAGAATTTCATATCCAAACCAAATGTTGGAGGATCATAAACTTAGATCATTTGTACGCGTGCCTGAATTGTCTTTGAATGCTAACAAATTTTAAATCATAAAAAAAAAAAAAAACAAAGGTTAATGTTGAATAGTGACTTGATACTTTTGATTGTAGATGTTGTTTCAGATGAATATATATTAAGGCAGGTAAATCTAAATATGTGAAAGAAAATTGATTTTCTTTAGTTAATTTATCATCCTGGGTTAATCTCTAGTGGTTAAAAAGATACTGAAAAGAATGAAAAGAGTTTAATCTATTATTTTCACGTTGATGGTTATAATCACAAACCAATGAAATAGAAATTTTAATTTTATTAAAAGTACTGAAACTGAATTGACATTAAAAGGTGCTTTGTCGAGAATGACAAGGATGTACAAATACAATGGTTTGGTTCAATATATGGATTGCAAAATAATTCCTCTAAGTTGACTTCAACAACAAAACGAATCCTTCACTTAAAAAAGAATGGCATTCCTTTTATGTGTTTTGACACAACGCAATCAAAGAGTACACAAGATTTTTTTGATTTCTTGAAACAACTTTCACCTATGGAACCAAATTTAATAATCATATTTTCAATAAGTTTTTATTCAGGAAAAAAAAAAGACTTGAAAGTGAAGGGGAAATAATAAAAGACGCAACTTTTTGTAGTTTTTTTGTGCCCAACACAATTTTAAAAAGAGACCATATAAAAAGGTTCCTTCATATCCGAAGGAAACACCTTTTGTGTCAAACTCCAAATTAAAAGATAAAATAAAGTAAAGATGTGATTAAGAATCCATTTCAATTTAGTACTTACAAGTAAGTGCCTTTTGAAGTTCCAAGGTAATAATCTATCTAGTAAATAAAGAATATTTATTTGACTTTTGCTGCAAAACCACCAAATTCTCTCACCCAAGTTGAAATATCTCATTTTTAATTATATATTTCACAAAAACAAAAAAAAACTTGCAATTGTTTCTTATAATAATTTTGAAGTTAATTTTCATCCAAATTGACCAAAAGAGATACAATGTGGACATTTCTAAGATTTTTAGAGGGAAAAGCTAACCCTAAACTCTAAAAATAATTTTTTAAGAAAAGTTAAAACCCATTATAAGTGAAGATTAAAACTGAAAATTGAACTATTTTGTGCTTTCTTAACAATCACGTAAAAAGTGTTTTCATCAAGACTAAAAGCAATTCAAACATATCCTAAACGACAAGAATGTCAAAAAGAAGCATAATAAATAAATAAAAGCACATGGGTTTTATTAACATTGATATACATCATGAAAATTAAAATTAAAGAATTAAAAAAGACTAAATAAAAACACTCCACAAATAAATATTCAAAAGCAGAAAGGAAAACCATAAAAATCCAGGTTTTTTCAGTGCTCTCTCAGCTGAACCTATGTATGGCAAGTTCAGAAGGACATTGTTGAATTTAATTACGTTAAAGATGATGGAGAAACCCCCCAAATTATATAAGAAACTTCCCATCAAAGGAAATATAAAAACAGCATATAAATTCATTTTCTGCAAATTAATTAAGTGGCCTAAAAAGGCAGGGGGATGGCGATTTCAACTAACAAAATTACAGCAGCAGCAATTTTGATTTACTACTCCTAAATAAATTCCTCTAAGACTTTTGATTTCATAGGATCCGGGGGCCGAAACTTCTCCAGTTGCAATTTCGAGTCCGTGCGCATATTGTTTACGAACCCCTCTCCTTTCTCCGTTTGGATTGCCTTCAAGACGTTGCCAAGTACATCTCCTGCAAGCCCAGCTTCAAGAAGGGATCCTGGTTCCTCTCCACCTTGATAGATTAGATTTCCGATTTCGCTTAAAGAAACCGTGCTTTCTGTGATAACTTTGGCAAAAAGACGACCCAGATACTCGGGAGCTCTTGGGGAGTCGTTTACAGCATCTTCTAAAGTGGAAAGAACTGCTTCAAACCTGTCCAGACGGAGATGATTCGAGGGGGAAGATAAACAAACGTTAGATCGATGACGAATGATGAGCTTTAACAAAAACAAACGATTGGTGTTTCTTTCTGTGGTTACCCTTTAACAAGATGAGCTTGGTTCAATGTGCCATCGTTAGACCTGGAGAGGTTCACGACGAGTTTCGCCAAAAGATCCCTTTCCAAATCCGTCCTCTCGAAAGCATCTGTGACCCAGAGACTAAGTATGGTTGAATGGAAGGCTGGGGAATTCAAGTCTTTGATGCATAGAGCTACTTCCTTCTCATCTCTGGCACTGGAAGTAGAAGAAAACAATAGATCAAGAAAAAGCAGATTTTCCATTTATGCTCAACAGTCTCTATTTTCAAAAACTACAACCAAAGAAGAAAAACAATCAACCCAAGTTTTAGAAGCTCTTAGAAGGCAGAATATGACAATTTTAGAGGTCCTTTTGAAGGACTTTCCGCTCTTAGAAGGCAGAAGATAAACTAATGGCATTATGCCCAGAAGCTTACCAAACGGTTTAGGTAAACCAAATAAAATGATCGTCGAGGACAACTAACTAATAGCATTGTGTCAGGTCAACTCAATTTATATGATTAAAAGACAATTAGGTCATAAAACTAATTTTTGTAGAAAAAACCATGTAAAATTCAACCCAATATTACAACCTACACCCAGCAAATAATCTTAATATTATGCGAGCCAATAAAGTATTCAAGAAGCTGCATACCTGTAAAACTCCTTGATTGCCGCCAATGACAGTTCCCGCAACCGATCTTCAGACAATACCTTTCGAGAAGGAAGACTTGAAGTCGAAGTTGGTGGTGGTGTGGCAGGTGAAATCGGACGAGATGGATCGAAACTCCTACCTGAATTTCTCAAATCCTTATTTCCATAATTTGAATAATGATCTTGACCACTTGCATGGTCAAATGAAGTAGGACCAGCAAATCTCTCTGGCATTTGTCTTGAAATTAGATCCTCCTTGGAAGTTAAACCTGATGCAGGACTATACCCATTCAAAGAAGCTGTTGGTGCACTTCTCAGTTCTCTAGGAAGAGGGGACATCTCAGAAAGAGCAGCAGAACTTGGTTGCGGTCCCCTGCTGGACATTCCTCGAGCCAGACCACCCTGTGGTCCCAAAGTAATAGAGTCATCCCTGCCCGCTCTATTAGGCAATGTAACAGCAGACAATGTCCTAGCTTCATAAGCCCCTCTTTCATCTTGTCGAGCATCCTGAGTTCCACCATATCCACGGGCCTGATGTGGATATCCACGGAAACCCCCCATCTGACTACTTGGGGATGACACAGCTGATCCCCTAGGGCCATAATCCATTGCTGGGCCCCCTCCTCTCCTTGCTGAAGGAGGATTATTGGCAGGGCCACGACCAAACCTACCCGTTTGAGACTGCCGTTCTTGAGCAGCATCTCTGTGCACTTCCTCAATCTTTTTTGGGCCATCAATTTTTCTCCTAGTCTGCCATTTGTTTTTCCTCAGATCAATTGAATCTTTTAGCATGAACCGAACCCGGGATGAAAATCTCGTGTTGTTTGACAATATTGTCATGGTGTCAAAATAAGCGTCCATAAAGACTTTTGCTTTGGGATGATCTATCATCTCTCCAATTGTGCTCATCAATTTGCACAAAGCTTCAACATCTTCCTCGTCTGGATCCTTAATCCGATGATCACCCATTAACTTGTTGATGCACTCATGCATTATTCTCTCTGTCAACATTTTCTTCTTGAACAATTCCCCAATTAATCTAATGTTACCTAGCATTCTTCTTCGTGCCTTAGTTCGTTTTTCTTCTCTTTCCTCTTCAGATTGCTTTATTTCACCATCCTCTTCAACTTTGTTGGCTTCTTCCTGTTCTCTTTCACCTCTTTCAAACTCCACTTGACACTTGTCGAGTAGCAATCTCTTAAAAGTAATCTTCTCGTTGTTATCACTTAAATCAGGCAGTTCTCCAGCAAGATGAAAACAGAAATTGGCATACATTTCACAGAAAGTAGGCTCCGTTAAAGCTTTGTCAAAAATCTGTGATATTACTCCAGTTAGCGTTTTAACATTATCGATATTTACCACTATTACTTGCTCAAAGAGCTTTTCAAAATTCTGGGGAGTTAGCTTGTTAAGTATAGCCTTCAATTGCCTTTGCTTGGCTTCTTCTTCATCTGACACCTTACCAATCTCATATTTATTCTTAGCTTTGTGCATAGTCTGCAATGGTGGCGGCGGTGAAGGAATTAACCCCTTATGAAAATTGGTAGCTCGTTGCCACCTATCAGCATCAGAATTATTTCTTTGTAACCCTCCCTGTGGTCCCCCCATAGACTGCATAGGCCCAGCAAGTATTCCTCCCACATACTGAACAGGAGCCTGTGATCGGGGATTTCTTAAAACACCAAAATTGGTTCCTTGACCAGATCGAAAACCTGCACTGGTTCCATAAGCTAGATCCAAACGAGGATCCTGTCCTGAAATAAAGGGGCCGGGAAATTTGTTCCATCTGTCATCATCAACCAAATTGCTTCCCCGACGATCCAATCGTGGTCCCCCGCTTGATGGTCTATTAACTCGTCCTGGGCTTGGATATGAATCACGATCAGGATGATGAGATGCATGGGCATGAGAACTTATCAAGGGCTCTATATCAGGCGTAACTTCAAAGTTATGTGGAAGGTCTACAAACTGCAAGGCAAACTTGAGGAGAAAATCCCTAGAATACTTCTTGGTCATATCTACTGTTTCGCCTCCACTGTCAAGAATTGGTGTATCTGCTCCATCTCCATGTGCTGATTCCAGTTTAGATGTAGCAATGTCAGCAGCATCTTCCCAGTCATCATCAGGCTCAGCTTTAGCCTGTGCATTAGCATCTTCTTTAACAGTATCAATAGATTCCTGCTCTGTGTCCACACTAGAAGATCTACTTTCCGTCCTCTCAATGCTCGCTACTGTTTCTTTCTTCTCTTCAGGTCGCTTATATGCCATGTAAAGGTCGGAAGTTGTTCCCGCAGCATCTGCCATTTGAAGGATCGCCTTTAGCTTCTTCTTTCCTTTTCCAGTAGTACTCTTACTCCGGTTCATCTCACTAACAGATTTATCCTTGGTGCCCGAAATAGCATGTGAACTAGTGTCACCCGTACCAGTAGTATCCAGCACCTCCCCATCATTTTTCCCTTCTGAAAGTCCTGGCTTTAGAGCAGGTTCAGATGGCTGGCTTGATATGACATCTTTTTGTAGAACAACTTCATTGCTACTCATAATGTTATCTCTACCAGAATAATCAACAACTAACTTGTCATCTTGAGAATTATCAGGAACAGTTGAACTAGAACTCACGGAAGAAGACGCATCAACTCCTGCATGACAACTCACAGGTTCATCTGCATCCCTTTGGGGAGCTTCAGGGGTTGAAACCTCGTTGTTAACAGAATTTGAGCTCACAATCAATTTCTTTTCTGATTTCTCAGCAACATCCACAGGTTGTGCAACATCATTATCCAAAACATTTACAGGGCTCTTATGATCTACGGGAAAATCAGAAGATGTTGCTTGTCCTTGTTCTTCTGTTTTCAATAGCATGGGTTCTGAATGCTTATCATTTGAAGTATCCTGCTTATCATGAGAAATGAGATCCAATTTCTTCACATTTCCCAGAGCAGAATTTTCGGGCGACGAATGAGCTACAGAAGCCAAAATGGCATCCTTAGAATCCAAAGAGTCAGAAGTAATAACACTGGCTGATTCTGACTTGCCTTCCACATCTACTGGACTGGTCGAAGATTTACCTTCTACTATTTCAGAAACTATAGGATGAGAAATTGCGTCCTGCAGTCCCAATGATGATGAAGATTGTCTACTAATCTGTGGATAATGATGAAGAAACATACCAAAATGATATAACAATATAGATTAAGAAAAGCTATGACTACAAACGGTCACCATACAAGTTATGGGCAAACTACATACCTGATGCTGTGATTGGGTGTATCCTTTCTTGCTTGTTTTCTTCGAATGATCTTTGAGTGAGTTGGACCTCGATAGATTTTCCCTTCTCCCTTCATTATGTGTTCCAGCTAACTCAGACTCCTTGGAGGAAGCAGTCAATGAAGATTGCACAGAGCTAGAATTTTGGTTGTCGAGTGAAACCGCAGGAGGCGCTTCTGCAGACAGTTTAGACACTACAGGTGAAGACTTTGTCGACGATTGTTCTTTTCCAACTTTTGAAGCAAGTTGAGATCTTTCCGAGGATGTATCTACTGCCCTTTGAGGGGAAGGTGTGGTTATCTCAACAGATGGGCTTGAGGGTTTTTGTGATTTACATTCTTCAGTTGTAGGTACTCTACTTGCCAACGAGTCAGAACCCTTTCCACCTATATGATCAGTAGGCATTTTGATTGTAACATGAACTGATCCTGAGGGAACAGGGGGATGCAAACTGTGAGTATGCTCTCTACTAGGTGGATCTGAAATGCCATGCACTGGCCCTCCACCAGGCTTCTTAACATGCAGATCTACGTACGACACATTTTGAGAGCCCTGGCTGACTGGATAATTGAATCTGTGAGGCTGAGAATTTGGAGCAATTTGACCACTAGGTAAAGGAAGGGAACTTGGGTTTCCAAAATATAAGGGATTGGGATTGTAAGAATTGGGATAGAAGTTCACTGTATGACTCGGTGCATATGGAAGAGGCTGTGTTTGAGAAGGAAGGTTATATTGAGGCCTAGGCCCTGAAGAACCAGAATCAGTATATGCATTTGTTTGCTTGTTATCAAATACCAACTCTTCATGTGTCTTGGGATCAGTAATTCTTACAAAAGACTTACGAGGGCCACCAAATTTCCCTACGTTGCTTAATTGAGCAGGCAGCTGAGAAGCTATTTGAGTTCCAAAACCCAAGCCCTGACCCTGATGAATGATCCCATGTGGCTGCATTGGGAGGGGATGAAGACCAGGAACATACATTTGCTGTTGTACTTGAGGAGAGCTTGCAATGTGCAATGGCGCAGGAATGGACACGTGCAGTGAACTGGTGGTGGTTATGACCTGTGATTGCATCTGTTGGTTGGGGCCTCCATATGGCACAGGTACCTGTGGTGGGTGGTAAGGCATTGTCATAGGGATTCCAAACATAGGAGCGGTGGGCTTTTGAGATAGGTTTGTGGGATGATTTGGTGATGCTTGCACATCCTTTTTAGCTTTTGTCACTGTATGAGCATCTCCAGTATTAGGTTTTTTTATGATACCAGCATCCTTTGGTGGGAACTGCTGTCCAGTATTAAGTTGATCACCCACTCCAGCATCCTTCCTTTGTGCCTGTGGCTTAGGAGCTAGCGGTACGGGCACTGGAGGACCTGTTCTAAAAGACTCATGGCGTGCCTGATATACAGAAATAACAAACAGCTTTAGAAAACTAAAACCTGGGGCTAATAGAAGCAAAACACAGCACATTAATCAGAATTATCAATCTAGATAATTATACTGTACATGCAGTCATCTCAAATCCAGACAAGATAAAATTCTAGACAATTTGTGGCTTCTCAGATAGAAACAATATCACATTGAAAGGCGCAAAGAGATGCCAAATGATTTTGTATGTTGCAACGACTCGTGTAAGCACAATAGAATTCAAAATTTACTTTCATAGTTCAAACCAGTCTACCAAATGATACTTTCTTCAATAGCAATCAAGTAGATGAAATCCTAGAAACCAGATAATCCAGAAGGTAGTAATACAAACCTGGTCACGTTTCTGTTCATCTAAATTTGGAGGAGCTGAGCTAGTCCTTACTGGAAGCTACAAAACGAAATAGAAATCTCCATTAAAAAAAAAAAGAACTAAATATTATAACAGCATAAAAAAGTTCAGAGCAAGAGTGCCTGCATGGAATATATAAAGTGCATTTCGTGAATTAGTTTCTGGTAGTATACCTGCATACCATTCATGAATCCAGGACTTATGGACCCAAATTGAAAAGAGAATTGATCTCCAGTACCTAAGACAATAAAGGCATCATCACTACATAACTAAAAGAGGAAAAAAAATGTTGATTCACACTAGTAAGAAAAATAAACATGGAAAATGAATGCACTACATACCACTCGACGGGGTAGTGGGTGCAGCCCCGTCGAAACTCAAGGGGGAAGATTGAGAAGTTGGAGCTTTAGGAACATCTCTAGTGCTTCTCTGGGCAACTGCACCTGTAACCCGTGAATCAGTACATACACAAAAAACAAAATCTCTCGACAGCCCGAAAAAACAAAAACAACTTGTTGAATATCAAACAGAACCAAAACAATTTAGATTTTACCCTTTAAACATAAATTAGAACCAGATAACAAGATTATCAAAATAAATAAAGGTAAAAGATTTATAAAAAAAAACAATCCACCACAAGATTGAATGTGCACAGAGGCTCACCACCACGCTGGTTAGGAGCGTTACTCGAATCAGTAGAATTTACAGTAGGAATCCCGCCTCTGGATTGCCCTCCTTGAGCATTATTACTCCTCTTATTAAAACTAAACAAAACCCAAAAGGCAAAATCACATAAAAAAAACCAAAAGAAATCACCAAGACTCAAAAATTGGGGCAAAATAAAGGGAAACCCTAGATCATTACCTACGATTAGGCGCGGCGGAGGGTCCGGCAGCGCCGGCGGGCGAAGAGTGAGTGCCTGAAGAGCCTCTCTGCGGATTGAAGTTGTTGGATCGGCCGGATTTGCGATTGTGATTGTAGGGTTCGTTCTTATCGGGCCTTGATTGATTGAAGGACATATATTCGAACCCTTAATCTCCCCTGAAACAAAAATCGAGTCTTCTGATTATCCCCTGCAAGAACAAAGAAACCCCATCAAAAATCACGAAACAAAAAGCAACCCCAGAATCGTAAACATCCCAGAAAAGCAAAATCGGAAGAGAGTAAAAGAGTGGGAATGAAGAAACCTGAGAGAGTGAGAGTGAAGAGATAAACAGAGAGCAGAGATTAGGGTTTTCAGAGGGAAGCCATGAGAGAAGAAATTGAAGAATGGGGTAAGAAACAAAGTGAAAGTGGTAAAGAAGGATCAAAAGAGGTTGCTTTTTTTTTGGAGATCGAAGATCGAATTAAGCTTATAATTTCCTTTCTTCTTACGATTCCTAATTATACCCCCAAACACTCATTACCATTTTATTTTCCTTTCTTTTCTTTTTTCTTGTATTAACAAATAAAAATATAACAAAATTCTGACAATAATATTTCGTCTTTCTACTTTCCATCTTCCATCTCCGAACTCGTTTAAAAAATATCTATTATCCATTTAAATTTGCCTGTGTTGATAATTAAAAAGTTATCAGTTAATTTTATATCGGTTATTAACATAAAAATTATTTTTTTATATGTAATTGGATACAGGAATTGTAAATAAGAATGAATAGTTACGAAAGATTTTTTTTTTTTTTAGTACAAAGTGGGGGAAGAAGAGTTACGAAAGATTTTAAGTTAAATGAAGATTAGTAAAAATAAAATATCCTTAAATTAAGGAGTTATAATTGTCTTGTTTAGACAGAAAGAACTATAAGTAGCTAAGATCTAAAAATAGTCATTAGAGATTTTAAGTGATTGTGGGAAAAAAAAAAGTTCTCCTTTTTATTAAGAATTATAAGTTGTTTTTTTTTTTTTTGAGAGCAGAATTATAAGTTGTTAAAATAAAATGATATCATATTATACGGTTTATAGATGATACAAAACTTTTTTGGGGTCTCGTAAAAAAAACGAGACTTTGAAGTTATTCCATCCGAACATGAATTAAACCACCTTTGAAAAAACTCTATTTAAATACACATAAGATTTAATAATTTGAAAAATCAACAAATCATCCTATAAAAATTAGTTAAATATAACTATCATGGAATGTTTAGTAGGGGTGTACAAAAAAATCGGTAACCCGAGCTACCCGGACTACCCAACCCAAACCGTAAGTTATGTTTTTTAAATTTTGGGTTAGGTTAGATTTTTAGTAAACCCAGATTTTTGGGTCGGTTAGCGGGTTCACGGGTTTTGGGTTGGGTTCAACCCGAAACCCGAATATAAATATATATTTCTTAACATATTTTTATAGTGTAAAGTCGTTGATAGGCTAGTGGTTGTACATCTTTTCTTACTTTATGTTTTCTTTTTCTTTTTTTGATTCTTTTTTTTCCTTCTATCTCAAACATTTTTTCCCTCAATAATTTATCCAATCTTTTTATCTCTTATTAGGTTAAATACAATATTTTTAAAATTTTAAAATTAATTCTTATCTTTTTTAAAAAAAATCTCATACTCTTTACAAAATTAGCTTTATATTTTTTCAAATTTTATACCGGTATTTGACTTCCAAATATTGAAATAATTAGTGTTTTCGTCGAATTTGTAATATCGCCTTCAACTTTTAATCATTTTGAACCGATGAACCCCACCCAACCCAACCCGAAAATATAGGGTTGAGTTGGGTTGGGTTGATACTCTAATTGGGTTAGGTTGGATTAAAAAGTTATCGACCCAAAATTTTGGGTTGGTCCAAAAATTACCCTTAACCCTACCCAACCCAACCCATGTTCACCCCTAATGTTTAGTAGTCAAAGAGGTATTTAAGATAATTAAGGTAATGAATTTAATTCTTGGTGACCACTTACCAAGAAAATAATTTCTTATAGGTTTTCTTAGTATGTAAATGACATAGAGTCACGTTAGTGTTGATAGTCACAAATATAATAAATAAATATGCTTAAAATGACTTAAATACTCATGCGATTTTGTAAAAAAGATAAATTTAATGTTTAATGGGTTCTTGACATATTTGTTATTTATAAATATTGTAGACTACTTAAAACATAAAATTGAAATTTTAAAATTTTATTAGATGAACTTTAATTTTATATATGATGGATTGGTTTGTTAAAAAGGTTGTGTCAAATAAGAGACATATTATATATTTTCAAATCCATAAAACTTACTAAATACAAATTTCAAAGTTATGAATATTCACTAAATGTATACAAAAAATACATGAACTTTCTAGGTTGTTGTGGCATAAACAAACAAGCTCAACTCATCAATATCGTTGGATTGTCAATGGCATGGGTTAAAAAAGAAACTTAAATTTCTTTTAACAATACCAATTTCCGAGCTCGAACATGTAATTGGAGAGTTGAAATTGATAAATACTAATTAAGATGACCAAATGTGCTAGTTAGTCATTGACTTAATTGATATTTTTAAAAGTTCACAAACTTAATACTGGTCTTTGGAGATATACGTGGAAATTAAGGAATTATCGAGTATGTTTTAACTTTGAAAAATCGGAGACACAAATTTAAATATTCAAAACTAAAATTTATAATTTACCCACTGAAATTTTACAAAAAATTCCAAAGCCAATATCTTTCTTTCTTCTCTTTCATAATTTGAATATGTATTTCAAATTTTATCTAGTAAATTTATTTTTTGTCTACTATAAACCTAAACTTATACCAAAATAGCATTCTACTTTCAATAAATAGGATTGTTTCTTGAATACCAAATTATACAGTAATTAATTCATCCAAGCATCAAGCCATATTTCATTAAAGTTTAGTTTCATAGATTATTTTTTCTATTTTTATATTGTTACAAAATAGAATCAACCTACATTTGATGTTATTCAATTTTACAATAATCATCAGAGACCAAATTTATTTTTCAGCCATCAAAACATTGAGAAACATGATTTAAAAATAATAGTACATAAGATTTTCCTTTTTAACATTGAACTTATGGTCCAAGATCAAACACATATACGAGTAACTACCTTTTTTTTTTTTTCAAATGAATGATTAAAATAAAAATAAAAATAAAAAGAGGATTTGACGATTGCAATTTACTTCTTTTTATACGTCGGTTCCATAATACGGTTGCCTTGCCACGCTCCACTAGCTCAGAATAATATTTGCACGTATAAGATTATTATATTATTTGGCTTAAATTAATAATAGTCATTTATAATAAAATATTTCAATTTTTTATGGTAATAAAATGGCAAGGGGCTTTCGCCTTTTCGAGTCTAAATAATTGGATTCGTCCATATATTTATATATATTTCCAACATTTTCTACTGAAGTTTGAAAATATTTATTTAAAAAAAACTTTGGCAAAAACTTAAAAAATTAATCAAATCTATAAAATAGTTTTTTTTAAGAGATCGAACCCATAACTGTTGAGTAAAAATGAATAAACTTCAAACCAAATAACCAATTACACCACCAACCCATTCGATAAATCTATAAAATAGTTACTGTCATAACCCACTTAAAATAATTCTACTATATACTATACTAGCTTAAAGTGTGGCGGAGAAAATCATTTTTAGACGATTTTATCCTTTAAGTCATACCCTAAATTACAAACATGTCATTTACTCAAATTTTTTTAAAAAATAAATGCAAATAACCTATAAGATATTTACAATATTATTTAGATTTTCATTATCTTTATATTATAGAAGATAAGACATTTTTATCAAATCTTATAGATTTTATGACTAAGTTAGAAAATAAGAGATTTCACGTATATAATCAACAATCAAATGAAAATATTTACAATATCATTTAGATTTTCTTATCTTTATAGAAGATAAAATATTTTTACCGCATCTCATTTTATTTGACATTTTATATTTTAATTAAAATAATAAATTGAATTTCCTATAAATAGTTGTCATTTTGTTTAAACATATGTTTTCTGGTTGCTTGAATTTATGTTTCTTTTCATTTTTTATTTTCTAATAAGTTATCTTATTTTTGTTCAATTTTTTATAACTTTTATCTAATTTTTCTTTTGTTGTAATAATTTTTGTAGGGATCTTTTTTGCATAATTGTTGTCATTAAAAAAAAGACTTGGAGATGTGGGAAAAAAAGTTTGAAAAATGATAAGATTATTATTTGAGGTCGAAGTATATTTCTTTAGTTTCAAAAGTTTTCTCTACATTTTGTTTACAAACACATTTGAAACTTTATCTTTACTTGGGGTTATCGTTTCTTTTTATTTTTCGCTTTATAATAAAAAAATTGTAGTTATCGTATTTTTTACGTTGAATTATTTACCTTAACTTTCATTTAATTTTTCTTTTGTTGCAATAATTTTTGTAGCATGTTTTGTTGCTTAATTGTTGCCTTTGAAAAAATGACTTGGAGATGTGTATTTTTTTTTTTTGAAGAACGATAAAATTATCATTTGACATTAAGTGCATGAATTCTTTAAGTAGGTTTATAGATGTATAATAATAAATATATTTAGCTTATTTATAATTATAATAATGATATAAACTACATTTTTTTTACCATTCTCCCCCTTCGTAAAACGATCTTAATCATGCCACTAATAGGAATTAATTCCTTAAATTAAATAATTATTGATTTAATTGATAATTAACCGAAACAACTCGATTATGTATTGTTTTTGTTAATCAATTTGTAACAGGTATTTTTTCTAATACTAACCTTCATTTGTTTCTTTTTGCGTTTTTTTTTTTAAATCTTTTTTTCTTTTCCAATACTTAAAGTGTTGCTTTCTTTCAATGAATTTTGACACTTGTCGATTTATAGTTAATTAAAAATATATTAAGAATTTTGAATATAAGCGGCTAAAAATAAATTGTTACGAGGTGAAAATAGAATATAACTTAAACAATTAATTTTATTTATCAATTTTTAAGATGACAATCGACGAATAAATGTGCTTATCATTTTTTAGACGAAAATAGATAAATAAATAAATAAAGTTTTTAAAATGTAATTGCGGCAAACTTTAATACTCAAAACTGAATTCTTCTATGAATAAATAAATTGAGAAAAAGCTTAAAAGTATGAATTAAAAAAAAAGTTATAAAATTCAATTACATCCTAATATACTGTTTTATCGAATCTTCAACGATCAATATATTGAAATTATTATTTGATGATTTAAATTTACTGTAAAAAAAAAATAGGAAACAATTTATAATTATAAATATATATATATATATATATATAATTCATTATTTAAAAAATTATCACGTGGAACGCCATTTTAAAATTGTAGTGAGTAAATATGGTTATTGATACCATAAGTATTACTATATACGTTTTATAATACTTGCATAAATGAGAAATTTTATTATTGAATATTTATAATAAAGAATTAAAATACATTAATAATTATATATACAAATAATTTAGAATTTACTTATATTTATTATCAGTTGCAAGAAGAGCTTCATTATTAGTCTAATTTTCTTATAAAACAAAAGGAAAAAAAATGATTTAAAATTTTTTTTTTAGAAAATATAATATAATTTTAATTTTTAGGTTTGAAATTACAATAGTAATAGCTGAGCAGTATTAGTCTACGGTCATTAATTGATAAGTTATAAGTCGGAGTGGTGCATTCTGTAATTATTATTGAACTAAAAACAAGTTTTTAGGTTTGGGGTCTACATTTTTTTTTTAATTATATAGTATTTAGAGATGCGAGACTCGATCACATTATTGCTCTTGTTGGTAGTTAGATGTTCATTGAGGGGCTTAAGAATTGGCAAAATTATATTTGTAGTCTCTAATTGTAATTTCTATTTCGTTATATGTTACAAAATCAAACATTCTTACTTTTTTTTTATTTCAATAATGATTAATTTTAGTCTTTAGGTGTATTTTAATCCACATCAATATCAAAATAATCCTTTTATTAATATATTGGAATTTAAAATTAATTTAGTCTATGCCATATAATTAACAAATTTGTTATCTCAATCATTAAAATTGAGCATTATTACATTGTCAAAGATAAAAATATTTGATTTTAAAATGTAGAAATTGAAATTGCATATCTTAAGATGAAAAAAAAAACAAAGGAGAAGAGAGACGAGAACATCTTCTGTGAAAGTTGATATTAGAGCCCAACTCCTTATCTCATCTAATCTCCTCTAAAAACAAACACACGAGACAAAATGTATGATTTCAATTTTCCTAAGATATTTGATTGATATGAAAGTATTGTAATTTAAAACCAAATAAACCATTCATAAAATGAATATTTTTCTTATAATAAAAAGAATAAAGAAAGAGTATTATGACACATCTATTTTATAAAATTTAAATATAAAGTACTTTCAACTCTTTTAATAAGGTATGTTTCGACATCGCATCATCATTTGTATGTGAATTTTAATATGTTTATGACAACTACAGCTTAACTAAAAATATATTCATCCATAAATTATGAAATTTTAAATTTTAAAAATCATCAACCAAAATAGATATTTAAAAAACTCAAACATTACAAACTTAATTACATGTTTAGCCCCTCTAATTTAACTTAAGGTAAAATCTATGACCTAATTCATTTCACCTCACAACTTTACAAATTTGTTTGAAACCTAATTGAAAGCAAACAAGTTTATAACTCAACCTCATTGATTAATAACATTGTCAAGAAAGAAAGAGATATTTAATTAACATAAAATAAACCTCTCGTAACATGTAGGACTATTAAGATTTGAAGAGAGAAGACGAATGGACCATTTGGAAAGAGGAAAGTTCCATCTTTATTAATTTGTGATAAAAGAGTACAATACCTATTTAAAGGCCAATTTGAAGAGAATAAATTCATAAGTACACATATGCAACAGATTAGCTTAAATTAGTTTATGTAACTAATTAAATGAAAACCGCTTTAACAAATCAATTTATGTGAGAGTTTTAGTGAGCTCTCTTGACAGCCCCCCTCAAGCCAATGTTCGTTGATGAGACAACATTAAGCTTGGACACTAACGGAACAAATCGAGAGGGAGATAGCGGCTTAGTAAAGATGTCTGCGACTTGAGCTGTGGCTGGTAAATGGCAGACTGATATGCGTTTGTTGAGTACCAAATCTCGAACAAAATATATATCTATTTCTACATGTTTCGTTCGAGAATGTAGAATAGGATTGGCACTCAAGTGAACCGCACTCAAGTTATCACACCATATCATTGGTCGAGTATGAAGAGTAATGCCCATGTCACGAAACAATGATTCTAACCATAGTAATTCAGCCGAAACATGTGCTATACTTCGATATTCTGCTTCAGTGCTGGAACGAGAAATGATAGCTTGTTTCTTTGATGCCCACTGAATTAGATTTCCACCAAAGAACACACAAAATCCTGATGTTGATTTCCTGTCATCAGGATCAGAACCCCAATCGGCATCGGCATATCCGTGAATATGAAGAGAGGTTGGATGTTTGAACAATAAACCATGATGAATAGTACCAGCAAGATACCGGAGTATGCATTTTACTGCTTGTCAATGATTAACCGTCGGAGAATGCATAAATTGGCATACTTTATTGACACTATACGAAATCTCAAGTCGAGTTAAAGTAGCATATTGTAAAGCTCCAACCGTGCTACGATATAAACGAGTATCAAGAAATTCCTCTCCACCGAATGCCGATATTACTGAACCTCCAATCATTGGTGTGGATACTCATTTAGCTTGATGCATATTCACCTTATACAACAAATCCATCACATATTTGGTTTGAGAAAGAAACATTCTTCCATCTACCAGACGAGTTACTTCTACACCTAGAAAATATTCTAGGGATCCAAGATCTTTGAGAGAAAATTGATTATCCAACCTTTGAACAAGATCATCAATAAACGTATTTGAGCTACCAGTGATCACAATATCATCCACATATATGAGAACATAACAATGAACTCCATGTTGATGGTAGACTAACATAGACGAATCGGCAACTGATTGAACAAACCAATAGCACATAAGGCAGTGCTAAGTCTTTCAAACCAAGCTCGTGGAGCTTGCTTCAATCCATATAATTCTTTCTTCAACTTGCAAACACACTTAGGATTAACACTAGAGGACATACCAGGTGGCATCTTCATGAATACTTCTTCATTAAGCAGCCCATGAAGAAAAGCATTGTTGATGTCAACTTGTCTTAGAGACCAATTATGAGCCAGAGCAAGAGTAAAGAGAACTCTAATAGTAACTGGTTTGACAACAGGACTAAAGGTCTTTGTATAGTCAATATCAGGTTCTGGACTATATCCTTGCGCTACCAAACGAGCTTTGTATCTAGCAATAGAGCCATCATTGTTTCTTTTAATCTTGAACACCCAACAACATCCAATTATCTTTTTGTTAACTGGAGGAGCAACTACTGTCCATGTATCATTTGCTATTAAAGCATCATACTCACTTTTCATAGCATCCACCCAGTGAGAACATTTCAAAGCTTCTTTCACATTTGGTGGTTCATGCTCAATATACTCAGTGATTAATATCTTTGGCTTAAATACTTCATTTTTGCTTCTTGTAACCATAGAATGCTTATTAGTCTCTTTGGGACCAGAAGGTACCGGCTCAAGTTCACTGGAAGGATTGGAAACAGGTTGAATGCTCGTTTGAGTGGAAGGAAGAATGTCAGAATCAAGACAAGGACTAGGCTGAGGAGAAGAAATACTAGATGTATTTATAGGTGAGTCACTTGAAGTATTTGTACATGAAGTATGATTATCCAATGGATTATCGACCGAAGGAGCTAAAGGACAAAGAGAATTAGATAAAGAAGAAGGATTAATGTGGTCTGCAGATGCATTACACGTTTGAGAATTCGTACGCTGAGGAAAAACAATAGGTAAGTAGCTGGCCACATTATTTTGAGTAGTCTTTTCAGCTGACTGGAAAAACTGAGTTGCAGGAAAGTTATTTTCTTCAAATTGAACATGCCTAGACATATATACCCTACCAATTGAGTCAATACATTTATAGCCTTTTTGTGTTGTTCCATATCCCAAGAACAAGCAAGGAAATGAACGAGGTTGAATCTTGTGTTGATTATAAGGTCTTAGCATTGGGAAACATAGACAACCAAAAGTTTTAAGAAAAGAATAATCTGGTTTTGTGCCTAATAATTTTTCCAGGGGAGTTAACATATGGACTGTTGTGGGTAATCGATTTATCAAATACACAGATGTAGAAAAAGCATCATCCCAGAACTCTAATGACAAAGATGACTGAGATAACAAAGTTAATCTCATATCTACTATTTGACGATGCTTACGTTCAACTATTCCATTTTGTTGAGAAGTATAAGGACACATGAGTCGATGTTCAATCCCTTGAGACTTTAGGAATGGAGTAAATGCACGAAATTCACCTCCATTATCAGATTGAAAACGTAAGATTGAACGTCCTATAAGTTTTTCAACATATGTTTTGAATTCACAAAACACTTTAAAAGCATCAGATTTTGAATTTAAGAAGTAAATCCAAGTAAACCTAGAAAAAACATCCACAAAACTAATATAATATCGACAATTGTTTCGAGACATTTTAAAAGAAGGACCCCATATATCAGCAACTATTAATTCCAAAGGATATTTATACATAGTCTGGGAATCAGAAAAGGGTAAACAATGGGATTTAGCAATTGAACAAGCATGACACAATGTATATTTGTTATTCAACATATGTGGAACCTTACATTGTTTCAGAATATTGGACACAATTTGTACAGCGGGATGTCCTAATCTATTGTGCCACACATCAAAACTAGACAAATTTGAATTCTTAGAAGAAGAAACTAGAGAACTAACGGTATGACACACCCGAGATTTTGACAAACTTGAGCTTGACGACTCCATTAGCTGAGGAGATTGGATTTTCTCCAATTGAAAAACATATAGTCCATTAGTTAACTCCCCCTTTAGTAGAATTTGGCCACTGGCAATATCCTTCCCGAAACAAAAAGAAGGATGAAATTCAAAGAAAACAGAATTATCTTTTGCAAATTGAGAAACACTTATTAAATTCTTTGTTATGTGTGGGACATGAAGAAGATTTCGTAGATGAAACACATTTTTAGAGTTTGAGGAAGAAGTAAAGATAGAAGAACCAATATTAGAAATTTGCAAACCTGAGCCATTGCCAACATGGACCCTATTGTCACCATGATATTCAGATGCCAAAGATAAGTTTGAGAGTTCATTCGTGACATGATTTGATGCTCCTGAGTCTGGATACCACTGAGAATCATTGTTCATAGAATTTTGTACCATGAAAGCATTTGCGTTCTGTTGTGAAAGATTCAAACCTATTGTGCTATTGCTTCTATTTTGATTCAACTGAGGATTATTCATACCAAGCAGAATTCGTTGAATCAATACATAGCATTTTAACGCAGTATGTCCTGTTTTCCCACATACCTGACACTGAGATTTTCCATTCTTGCGTCCTTTGTTGTTCTGACCAGATTTCCCTTGATTATTACCATTGGAAAATTTAGACGAAGAAGGTTGTGCATTCGACACATTTTTTATTGAATCTTGAACTGTGAGATGAACCAACGACATCGAACCATCTTGGTTAATCACAGAATTTCGTGCAATTCGATTTTATTGAGTCATTAACAATGAATACACTTTCTGCAACGATGGAGGTTCATCTTTATCAGTAATCATCGAAACCACAGAATCAAACTCTGCTCCTAAACCAGATAGAATATGCATTATATGATCTTCCAAAGAGATTTTCCTTCCTGCTGCCGATAAAGAATCAACCAGATTCTTGATTTTCTGAAAATATTCTTCCAACTTCAAATTCCCTTTCTTAATTGTTTCCAACTTCATTCGCAGATCTAAAACTCTTGCCAGATTTCTTGATGAAAAACGCGCATAGAGAGTCTTCCAAATCTGGATCGTTGTTTCGCACTCTAGTAACTCGGACAGAATCGACATGGACATCGATCCTAACAACCAAGCAGATATAAGACTATCTTGGCGAATCCAATGTTCATATTCAGGATTTAGAGATCGACTAACCGTAGTGCTAGATCCTTCAGATCGTTCTTGAATTAAGAATTTCTCTAGAACTACTCCATTTTCGTCAATATGATTGAGCAATCCATGACCCCGTAAAGCTGTTGATACCTGAAGCTTCCATAGAAGAAAGTTTTCCTCGTCTAGCTTCACAATCGAGGTCTTGTTCCCTAGATTCACCATCTTTCCTCCTTGTAAATCACTAACCACCGCAGAAGAATTCCTTTCTTGAGACGACTCCATTGATGGCCACAGAATCGCTAATGGTTGTTAAACCCTATTTTCGCTCTGATACCATATTAAGATTTGAAGAGAGAAGACGAATGGACCGTTTGGAAAGAGGAAAGTTCCATCATTATTCATTTGTGATAAAAGAGTACAATACCTATTTAAAGGCCAATTTGAAGAGAATAAATTCACAAGTACAGATATGTAATAGATTAGCTGAAATTAGTTTATGTAACTAATTAAATGAAAACCGCTTTAACAAATCAATTTATGTGAGAGTTTTAGTGAGCTCTCTTGACAAGGACTTAGTAAAAATCTCTTGAATAGTTTTAAATCTACCATTTAAATTAGATTTTTATGGTGTTTATAGATATAATCGAATAATGAGATTTTTACTAACCAATGACGTGGCGCAAAGCTTTGGCCACGCGCCGCCACCAGCGACGGAGACGGTGATTGTTTCGTTAATCGAATGGTTAAGAATGTCTACATGTTCTCCAAAATTTAATTAATATTATTATTACTTTTTTCTAAACATCTGTGACTCAAACTATAAATCTTGTAATTATCAATACATCAAAATATCTGTTAAGTAAAATTTTAATAATATTATGCATAATTTGTTTTTTAAAATTGACGATAAATCTAGCAACAAAAAAGTTATAGACTTTCACTCCACGTATTATTGGAACAAAAACACTCTAATTTATCTTGTTTGCATGCATGTGAATTCTCAGCAATTTTTGGTTTTATTATTATTACACTTGTTATTATTTTTATTTTTTTTGAGAAATACACTTGTTATTATTTTCAATAGCTACTGGTGGGCATTTATTGTTTTAAAATTAAATAAATACATATGTTTTTTTTGTAAGTTCAGCATTGGGAGGATGTGAAATTCAATTTTCCCCCCCCCCTTTTTATATACTTAAGACTCTGAACCCATAATCAACTAATCGTACCTGATAATTGTCAAAAAAAAAAAAGAAAAAAAAAAAAGACAACTGGTTATAAATAAATCAATGTAGTATTCCATTTGGTATTTTTGAAATTCAAAAGTTAACTTGTTATTTTACTATCACATTGTGCTCATTTTGAATTAAAAAAACAAAAAAAAAGTTATATGTCAACTTTTTGTTATTTATTTCAGGTATCTAGTATTTGACCTAGGGACAGGAATAGTTATTTTTATTTAAAAGAAAATACTTCTAAAAATATTTCATTATTACATAACTTTGAGTAGTTTTCTTCTAAAAATATTTCATTATTACATAACTTTGAGTAGTTTTTGCATATTCTAATTCTATCTATTTTACTCATTGAAGTCATTAGGTGTATGAATATATATATATATATATATATATATATATATATATATATATATTTAACAAGATTGCCTTAATTTTTTCCCATGCACGAATTTTTAAAAAAAATTTGTTATTTGGAGTTTTTTTTTTAATAAAATATAATTTTAAGTTTAAGTTTTAAATTAGTGTACTCGTTTTTTAACTTCTAAATATTTTAATGATGTTATTAAAATTTAAATGATTTTGAGTTGGAAATTCTTATTTTCTAATAAATTAAACATATTCAATGTTTTTTTCTTTTAATTTACAATGATTTTCTTTTTCATTAGAGGTTGTAAATTTGATTTCTTATTAGCATATGCTATGAAAGATTATTATTATTATTTAAAGCAATAACTCGATAGCTCGATATACTTAAATAATGTTGACCGATTTAGGGTTTATCCGTTAATTTGTGTGCAATGGTCTTTGTGCGAGTACTAGTTAGTTTGAGAAAAATAAATAAATAATCGAATAAGTTGATGGGGCGTTTTAACTTCACATCACGAATTCAATCTTGAAAATATCTAAAGAACTATTTAACTCTCATATTTTTCTAGAGGAGTTGTGTCGTTTAGGTAGGATTGATTCGTTTACTTCCTCCAAACTTGTACTAAAAAAATGCAAATAAATAACAACATTATAGAGAAATATTAACTCTACGAAAATGACCATGTTTCTTTTTCCTTTAAAATTTATGAAGTTCAATTAGTCATATGGTTCAGTTCTGTTTGGTTGCGAGGAATTGATTGTAACATTTTTAATTTGGACTTTGTGTATGGGCTTTTACTTTGTGTATGGGCTTTTATGTCATGGGCCTTAATTGAGACCCACGTGTCCAATAAATTTTCTATAGAAATTTTGTGATGAATGGTCTCTCTCTTCTTTTTTTCTTCTTCTTTTTTTTGAGAATATAAATGGTTACTTTTTACTTTTCTTCGGGAAAAAAGCTTACTTTATTTTTTAATTTATAAATGTGTTTTTTTTTAAGTTTCCAATTGGGGAAATAGATGCGACTTTTATAAAAAAAATATTAAAATATATGTTCTGTATGTTAAAATTTATATTGTTTTTTGTAATAAAAAATTTATATTGATGATATATATTGTTAATAATATATATATATATATATATATATATATATATATATATATATATATATATATATATATAATTTATGCTTCCTATGAGGATTAGTGGTGGTTTTTTTAGTATAGGTTGGGAGAAGAAAGATTTCAATACCAATTTCACGGATCGAACTAGTGGCCGATAACCAATCGCGCAATAAATATATTTATAAAATAGTTTGAAAAGTAAAGTAGGACACAAAATAAGCACTTCAACATATTTGTAACAATAATTCAATTAATTAAAAAAGATAAAAGTTAAATTAGAGAAACAATAGTTGAAATTTAATATGGAAAAAATGGATGAAGTTTAGGTTCAATGTAATTTGATTGGAATTGTGAGGGTTTTTGTACCACAAAAAATTAATTGGGTGAATGGCTTATTCAAATGACATTTGACATTGGTATTTTTCTTTTTTTTTTAGTGTAAATTAGGGAAGAAAATTACAAATAACAATTTTAAGGTTTTAATTATCAATCAACTATATTTCTTGAAAATTTTTAATCAAAGAACTTAGAATTCAAACTCTAATGAATTAGGTTGGGTTACCAAATTTATAATGTAGCAAGATAACTAAAATAAAAACTACAAACCAAAGTTTTTTTTTTTTTTTTGTTATGTAAATGAGCTAATACTTCCATAACCCAAAAAAATTATAAAAAAAAAAAAAAAAAAAAAAAAAAAGCAGAGTAAAAGGGTTGAAGCAGAACATCTCTGTATTCAGCGCTCTGCTAATCCAATCTTCCCCAATGGTAGAGAATAGAGATCTCTCAACTTTTCTCAGTTTCCACACTAAATCTCAATCTCTTTTTCTTTAATTATTTATCCTCCATTTAATTTCTTCTTCTTTTACTCCCCAAAAATTCTAGGGTTCCATTTCCCCCCCCCCCCCCTTTTTTCCCTTTCAATTTCTCTCAAAATTCCCTCAAATCCAAACTCACGCCACCGCCACCGTACCCGTCCGCACATTCTTTTTCCTCGACGCCGTCGTCTTATCCGCCGTCGACGACGGCGACGACGAAGAGATTCTCCAGCTCTTCTCCTGCGCTTCGTCGATCTCAATCTGTTCTTGCCGGCACTCTTTGCTACAGAACGCCGTATTTCCTCTGCAATTTGAGCAAAATCCGATCAGTATTCCGAATTCTCTCACATAAATCCATAAAAAAAAAAAAAATTAAAAACTAAACAAATCATGAAATCGAATTCGAATTCGAATCGCGATCACTCACTTGTACATGAAAATATCTCTGTTGAATCCGAGCGGCCGCCGGCAGAGGAAGCAAGCTTCGAGGAAATGAGACTCCCGCCGGTGATCCTCGCCGCCGGCCTGGTACCGGATTCCGCTCCTCATTGAGAGAAGCGAATTTGATCGATTAGGGCTACACTGAGTGTGGGAGAAAGATGCGGAGATCTCGATGCGTTTTATACTTGCCTGAATCGGTGAGGAGTAATCCTCTGCTTTTCGTACGCACTCCGGAGCTCCATGAGCTTGATATGTTTACTGGCGTGGAGGGAATCTATTGGCTGCTGGAGTTAGACTTATGGTGATTGCGATGTACTGGAATATATTTATCTATATTAAATGTTGTAATTATAAATGTTATTGTACTTGATTAAAATCCAAGTGGCGTTTATTTAGATTCCTATGGTGTTAAACTAATGGCACAGTGCATGCATCTATTTCCTTAAAAGGAAGAGGCACAATAAATTTAATATTTGTCCTTCCGGAAAAAAAAAAAAAAAACTTAATATTTGGTCCATCGTTTGTGAAATCATTTAACACAAATTTTGTTGGTTAATTACATTTTACCGACCTATATATATATATATATATATATATATATATATGATAAAAATGTTTTTTTTTTTTGTTTTTAATATTGAAATCTAGTTTGAATTGGTTATAATATTGAAGAGTTTAAATTGGGTTATTGTATTTTAAAATTAAAATGAAATGCTTTTATCTCTAATATTAATAAGGTTGATTTAAGTTAAGATTTTATTATTTTTAAATTTTAATATATTAATAAGGTGACTATTTTAGTTCCATGTAAATTTAATTTTTCTTAAATAACAAATATGAATGTAAACATAAAAAATAGTAGTATTATATATATATGTCAGAGCTAAAATTGAGTATACTTGAAATGTCGAAATAAAAGTGTTTGATAAGTATATTAATTAATTTACATGCGATTTGATTGATTTATTTGTTTTATTGGATTTTCACAAAAATTTGTAAAAATAAATTTTAAATAGATAATTATAATAGATTGAACTTTGTTATTTAAGACTTTTTGACAATTAGATTGGTTATTACAATTAAAAAAAACCATTATTTGGACTACAAATAAACTAAGAGGGTTTGTGCATGAAATATTAACAATTAAAGAGCATACAAATACGAAGTTCCTTAGCATATGGAGAGAATAGTTAGCAAGTTACAACCACATTATGTGCAAATGTGACACATATTATGATGAGTCGAGGTCGAAAGCTATGTGATTAAATTTGTGGGTCCCAATGAAAATGAGTGACACCTCTAGAATAAAATGGAATCAGTGGGTAAAAGTATGATTAGTCTAAAATTGGGGGACCTAAAGAGAAAACAGACAAGGCGGTAGAAAATCTAGGCTGCTGTCGTTTCGACAGTGAGTCGGATACAGTGGAGAAGAAAGAAGGGGGCTCTATTGGTAATTAAGAGAAATTTGTGGGGGCAAAAGGGTAAGTTGAGTTCGAGTCAAAGGGACCCACATGGGGAATTTAATATTCGGAATATTTTGTATATTTGTTTTTAGAAAAAGCGAAAAAAATTATTATTCTCGCTGACTAGACATGGGCCCCACGGTCCAATCAGTAGCAGACAGCAACAACGAAGCATGGAGCTCTTGGCACTACTTACAAGATCATTGTCCACTGGGTCCCACTTATCTGCCCGTGTCTCTCGGGCAGCCTTACAACGCTTGCCCGTTACACGTGCGAAGGAGACCGCAGCACGAGAAACCAAGCTACGTGGCGGCTGATTGAGAGTAACATTAAAATTAATAAACAAAAAATAGTTTTAAATTCTTTTTTTTTTAAACCATTATTTTTAGAATTAAACTCTAAAATAAAGCCACTTAAAAGATTTTGTAAATACAGCAAAAATTTGTTAAAAAAACTACACGGACATTCAAAAAGTTAACCAACTAAATTTAGAATACGCTAAATATAAATACCTAAAATTAAAAAACCAAAACAAAAGGGGCTTCTGTATGTGGATTAAAATATTCCACGAATAACATAATTTGTACATATAGCAAAAAATGTAAATTAGTTGATTTCTATATTGATAGATTCTACCAACAGAGGCTGATATAATCAATTACTAATAAATAAAATAAATTGATAGACTTCCATTTGATTCTATCAATAAAGGTCGATAGAATCAATTACTCATAAAATTGATAAACTTTCATCAATAGAGAACAATAAATTCTATCAAATTCTTCCATTAAAAAGAGTAAATAGATATTTTATTCAAAAAATAGGCAGAATGTACTATAAACGAATTATTTTTAAAAAGTTACTCTAATTGTAAATTGTGGTAAAAAAATTGTTATACAGTACAAATTTCAAAAAAAAAATCTAAGAATAATAATTTACGTTATTTTGCTTTCTGTGTATATTTATAACCCATATGATTTAATTAGCTAAGATGATGATATTAAAAAAATATGGATAAACAAAATAACGATCAAAATAATTAATTAAAAATTTGAAGGTTTGATAAACTATTTGAAAATTATGGCGGGTTAGTGATGCAATTAATTATCTTGTTTGGTATTGATGTATTTCAATTTTATGGTCACGAGTTCAAACTCGAAAATCGGTATTCGGCTCTCATATTATTTTAGAAAAGTTGCACTTTCTATGTAATATTTGTTAGTACTTCTTCCTCCAATTTGTACTAAAACAATAATAAATAAACTATTTGAAAATTGAAACTTGAGTAATTAATTATAAAATAAAATTTCAAATCCCATCTCATTTATTCCTCTAAAAAAACTAATCTAATTTTAATTTATGATCTTTTTTTGAGATATTTAATTTATGATCTTTAAATGTTGTATTTTTAAAAAAATTCAATTAATTTTTCTTCCATACATTTAGACCTTAATACATTAATATGCATACTTGAAATCATATTATTTATTACAAATAAATAAAGTATGAAGTAATCTGATTACTTTTTTTTGTTTAATTTAAGAGGAAAAATATGTTATTTTTTAATTTTTGAAAATTAAGTATGAACTCAAATTAAAAAAAGGTTAAATTATTGAAAATATATCCTTAATTTTAGAGCTCTTTTTTCTTTTCCTTTTTATTTTTTGAGAAAATTTGTAGTGCTGATACTAACATTCTTATTTTTAAGATTAAAAAAAAAACATTCTTATTTTCAATAATTTAAAAAAAAAATTGAACTTTTAAAAAATAAAATAAATACCCTTTAATGTAAATTCACGCTAATACAGTTTCTTATAAAAAAAAATGCATTTGATATTGTTGATTTTTTTTTTAAATGTTTCATAGTATTTTATATGTTTTTTTTAATAATTCAGAGAGCTTGGAGTTCTACCTCTCTAAATCCACAGACACCCCTAATTCTCCTTATAATATTAAATACATTAGAAGAAGTTGGTGATATTTGTAAATTAATATTATAAATAAGTTTTGAACTTGAGACTTCAATAAAAATATATTTTCAAAGTTGACGTTTTTGACTATGCATAGCAAATTATTGTTTTAATCAGTTTGTATTATTTTTTCCGAGTGATTGTATCCTTAGTTGCAGCTTGCAAGTTTAATGTTATATTAATGATGACTACAAATAAATTGATCAAGGTTGCTAAAAAAATAATAAATTGATCAAGGAAATTACAAAATTCACAAATAAACTCTAAATTATATTAATGTTGCTAACAACAATCTTTTTAATTTGTGAGATTTAAATTTTCAATTTGATAGTCGATGACACATGTCAAATACGGTTGAATTTGAGTTCATTGGACCTTTAAAATCTAAATTTTATTTTGATGCATTGATGAGTTTGTAAATGGGAAGTGTGTTATCAAAAAATTAATTTTTTTTAATCCTCGTAGCTTGTGTTAGAATATTAATATACTAGTAATAGCTAGAGTAGTTTATGATTAACTTTGTTTACATTATGGTAATATTAATACAACCCAATGAGTTCATTATGTTAGATTTGCTCGGTATATATATTTAAGAATTAGGGTGTAATTGGTGTGACTTTATATGCCCTCCTTGCTTCACCTTCAAAGTCTATTATTTAAACGATTAAATTCAAATAGTTTGGTTGTTGAATTATTTAAACGATTTAATCTATCAATCAATCCCACAAAATAAAATAACTATAAATAAGGTTCAAGGATGGGTAAAGTTTATAAATTTTAGTTTAAAATGATCTATAATACATTTAAATCTTTATATTTTAGATTTTGTGATAATTTTATTCTGATTTATTATATATAATAATTTGATTTGATAACAACTTAATTCATATCGCATCAAATATACTAAAGATTTAATGAGTATGTTTATAGGGTTAAGGATTTACCCAAGATATCAAATTGTTCGAGAAAAAAGCGTCGATGACTTAATAATTTCTTTTGTTTAATTGTAAACTAGTTATTTCAATATCACTATAATATTATTAGATAAACTATAAATTTGATTATTATAATTCCAAAAAAGTTAAATTTCAGTTTGTATGATTTCACAAAGTTAGAATTTACTATTTACAATTTATAAAACAATAATTTAGTTCATATGATTTGATACAATCTAAAAATTATTCTTTATCATTTTTAATGGCCACAAATTATATGTCTAGAAATTAATTATTCATGTATAAATAATTTGTATTTTTATTTTTTTAAAAATAAAACTTAAACTTTTATTATTGATACATGAATAAATATTTTTCACATATTGAATTTAGTAACGATTAGAAATAATAATAATTATTTCTCAAAAAAAAAAAAAAATTAATTTTTAGATTTATTGAGCCGCAAAAATTAAATCATGATCTTAAAAACTATGAAAACTAAATGGTTAAAATACCATTTTGGTCGCTTGACTTTGGAGTTTGTTCCATTTTGGTCCCTCGAATTTTAAATGTTCAATTTTAGTCCCTCAACTTTGTTGTTTGTTCAATTTTGGTCCCTCAACTTTCAAATATCCAATTTTGGTCTGTCAACTTTGCTATTTGTCCAATTTTGGTCCCTCAACTTTCAAATGTTTTCAAATTTGGTCCTTAGACTAAAAAAAAAGGTTAAAAAAATTGTATTTTAGTCAAATGAATTTTTTTATCATTCTTAAAGTATTTTCTCTCTCTTTCATCTTTCATAATTTATTTCTCTAGAAATTTTACCTCTCTTCAATCCATCTCACTTCCCCTCTTTTCTTTTCTTTTTTTTTCTTCTATATTTTCTTTCTTTTTCTTTTTGGTTCCATGATAGACTATGAATTTTGGAAAACAAAAAGTGATAAATCAAAGTAAGAAAATTATTATTTAGAAAAATGATCTCATTTTAAATAATTTGATGAGATGGATTGAAGAGAGAATAAGAGAAAAAGAGAAGAAAAGAGGATTAGAGAGGTGGATTTAAGTGAGATAAATTTTTTAGAAGGATAAATGTTAAAAGATGGAAGAGAGAGAAAATACTTTAAGAGTGAGAACAAATTTATTTGATGAAAGGAGCATTTATGAACTTTTTTGATAGTCTAAAGACTAAATTTGCACATTTGAAAGTTTAGAGACCAAAATAGAACAAATCTCAAAATTGAGGGACCAAAATGGTATTTTAACAAAACTAAATTTTAATTTTTTTTCTTCGAATTTAAAGATTAAATTTTAATTTTTTAAATATAAAGAATGAAATTCTCATTATTTTACTAAAGTAAATACACGTAATTACGTGAACAAAATGCAGGCGCCACTGATTGTGAGATCAGTGGATCGAAGTGACGTGATTGTGCCACGTAAGAAAACAAAGCAGGTCCCACGCCTATCTTTTGGCGTTTAGTGCAACGTAGGGATGACGTGGTATAGACGGAGTGGTGGAGGAATCTTACTCGTGAGGCGACACGTCGGAAAATAATTGATAATTGTCGTTTTTGTTAGATTTAAGATGCTCTTACTTGAACTTCAAACAAACAAAATAAAAAAACCCTTATTTGAAGTCAATGAATTTTGTTTTATTTTATTCCAATAAAATTTTCCAATTTTATTTTATCAACGTTAATTATCGATGGAAAATAAAAAACAGTGGTGTTATTAAAAGACCTTTCATTATTGTTATTTTATTGTCAACCCTAAACCTTAATTATTATTTTATTGTCAACTCATTCAATTTTTAATCATAGTTGACTTTTTTTTAATTCAAGGACTATTTGTAAGCTTTTGATAAAGTTGAGGAACCAAAATTGTACTTTTGAAAGTCGACTAAAATGAAATAGAGATGATAGTTGAGGGACCAAAATAATATTTTAACCAAAAAATTATTTCTTTCTTCCTTTAGTTAAAAGTGAGAGTGACTCCATCAAAAGATTAATTGACCTATTAAATAATATTTAAAAATCTCACTTGAAAACTTTAAAAGTAATTTAAATGGATGTATTTTAAAATAATATTTTCAAAAGTTAAACGATAGAATTACAAAAAAAAAACATTTAAAATAAATTTTTATTTCAACCTTTAAAAATAATTTTTTACATACATATTAAAAGCCTAATTTTGAAATATTATTTTTTTAAATGCTATTTTTAAAATTTTTGAATTCTTTTTTTAGTAATAAATTTTTATTTTACTAAACATTAGTAAGAATGCATTACAACTAGAAACATCTGCTTAGCTATATTTAAATAATCATATTCTAAAAATATTTTGTTATGATTTAGAATATGACTACTTAAAATAGTATTTGAAAAAAAATAATATTTAGAATATTATATTTCAAAATTAAGATTTTAAAGTATGTAAAAAAATATTTTAAAAAGTTGAAATAAAAAATTATTTTAAATGTTTTCTTTAAATTCTATTGTTTTACTTATAGTTTTTAAAATTTTAAAATACATCTGTTTAAATTATTTTTAAAGTTTACAAGTTAATTTTTTAAATATTATTTAATAAATTAATCGTAATGGTATAATCTTTTGGTGGAGACATTCTCAGACGAAAATGACTTTAGTATAGTCATCACTAAAAATTCAGAAGAAGATGACTCTTCTACAATCATCACCAAAAATTAAGAAGAAGATGACTCTTCTATAGTCATCACCACAAACTTTCTTTTAATACCGTTACATTTTTTGAAAATTTGAAGGTGGTGGTGTCTTTACTAAAGTCATTACCACACAAAGACAAAAAATTATGCTCATTTTGACCACATGTTTAAAAAATGACCAATTTTAATAGTAAGTTTTTTTGAAAAGACTCATTATTACAATTAATCCCAAATAGTTACCATTTGGTATGAGTTCAAATTTTTGTTTTAAAAAAAACAAATTTCCTTTTGTTTTCTCTCGCCTCAAATTTTTATAACGTAGCAAAATACTTTAACCCACACAATTTAAATTTGTTTGAATCTTTCAATGGTCTTTTTCTCTAGTCAAGAAAGTGCCAAAAATACTTCGATATAGATTGTCAATTATTCCTCGTGCTTTCATGTGTTTGTATAAATTGCGTAAAATATAGAAAATTTTGATTATTTATCTCACGTCATGTCCATATTTTCAATCCATAAAATGCATATTTTTTAACACCATAAATTACGTACACTGTTTCAATATTGATTTTGATAAGGTTCACAACTCAGTTTAGATTTCTAAATTGGTATGTGTAGAGAATTTGAATATGTACCTTCGTAACTTTTTTTTTTTTTTTTTTTTTTTTTAATTTCATTCTAAAGATTCAAATCGATATTCTACTCATTCAATCAATGTTTATATCCCAACAATTTGATATATATATATATTTCCCATTGTCTCGACTCCACACTATCCATTCGTTTTTTCTTAATTGAGTATGATTTTTGTGAACCTATAATAAAAAAATGGGGTATAGTTCAAACATTAGTGGGTGTGGTTTTGACACATTTTGCTTTGGTTTAATTATTTATTTTTGTGAAGTCTAACGAATGGATAGTGTGGAGTCGAGACAATGGGAAATATATATATATATATATATATATATATATATATATATATATATATCAAATTGTTGGGATATAAACATTGATTTAAAGATTCAAATCGATATTCTACTCATTCAATCAATGTTTATATCCCAACAATTTTATATATATATATATATATATATATATATATATATATATATATATATTTCCCATTGTCTCGACTCCACACTATCCATTCGTTAGACTTCACAAAAATAAATAATTAAACCAAAGCAAAATGTGTCAAAACCACACCCACTAATGTTTGAACTATACCCCATTTTTTTATTATAGGTTCACAAAAATCATACTCAATTAAGAAAAAAAATACAACTACAATTTTATTTATTTATTATTATTATTATTATGTTTTATATCGGTGATTATTTGAATCAGTTTACCCATCCTTGATTGTTTGTTATGGGATATGCCGATTGTACGATAACTTGAAGAAAATTTGTAAGAAATTAGCTTCTAAGTAAATGATTACTATATATATTGAATTCATTACTTCTTAGTTCTTCAAAACTTCTTTAAACAATTTTAATTAAATGACTATTTATTTATGCATTTTTTCCAAGTAGATGAAGAAGTCTAAATCTCACTCAAACATATTAAATGGACTACACAACTTTAAAATATATGGTGAAACACTATATATTTAACCAATTATAAAGTGTTTGAAGAGTTAAAAGGTAATCGTTTTAATCTATTGTGGTCACCTATTAAAAAATTAATTTTTTACATTCAAATATTGTAAAATCATGTAATATGTATCGTACATCAATCGAGATGTGCACAAATTAATCTAAATAATCACAGAAACTAAATAAAAGCATTACAAACAGATGATAATTATTTGATATGGAAATTCGACAAGTATGTGGTTGAAGATTTTCTTTGTTACCTACCTTAATTTGTCCTTGTAGGTAACCTTGTTGGCTAACCATAGGCCTTGCTTGCATGATAGAGGCCTAATTTGTTGTTTTCTTTGTAGCCATAAAACTCAAAAGTAAAGATGGAGTCTTCCAATTGGATGATGGGGTTCAATTAGTAGGCCAAAAGCTTTTAACTTTTCTCCATTTGATATATATTGATGATTAATAAATGGAGACTTTTTAATATAGAATAGTGGGCAATTTTGACATAAGAGATGTGATCCAAAATGATAGATGGGAAGCTTTTTTATCTTTTTTTTTGGGATTTAAAAACTACACTTGTGTAGGAGCTATGTCATTGCAAAAAGGGAGTTAAGTGAAAACAATTCTTTGTTTAAAAAAAAAAGTGAAAAAAATTCCTTTTTTTAAAAAAACAAAACTTAAAACAAATTTTTGTTGAAGTTTTTATTTTTTTTATTTTTTAAATCTTTGTGGAGACCTAAAAATGTTTCTTTCAAGTGGATAGAGGGAAGCTTTTTATTATTTTATTATTATTTTTTATTCATTTAAAACTATATTTGTGTTGGAGTTATGTCATCAACCATTGCAAAAAGGCAGTGATTTTTTTTAAATTATTAAAAAACATTTTTTCGTTGAAGTTTTTTTTAGACCTAAAAATGTTTGTTTTGTAGTGGATAGATGGGAAGCCTTTTAATTTTTTTTTTGTTTTTTGGGATTTAATAATTATACTTGTGTGGGAGTTATCTATAAAACCATTCTTTTATTAAAAAAAAAAACTTAGAACAATTTTTTTGTTGAAGTTTTTTTTGGACCCCTAAAAATGTTTGTTTGGTAGTGGAGCAGAAAATATAAAAGATAACAATGAATCAAAAAGTACAAGAAAAAGTTAAAAGTTAAACGTGTAGTTCACCAAACTCTTATGGAGTGTTCTCTTATGGAGTGTTTGGGTGAGATTAGATGAGATGAGATGTTGATAGCAGAAAACATTGTTTGGGGTGAGATGAGATGACAGAAAAATCTTGTTTGGAGTGCAGGGAGATGAGATGACAGAAAAACTTTATTTGGAGTGGAAGGAGAGGAGATGAGATGTTAAGATATGTTTAAAAAAAAAAATCTGTTCTTTTTTTTTAACAATAAAATTGTTCTTTTTCTTTTTTTAAAAAATTATTATTCTCATATATTTAGCTATTAATATAATAAATATGTAAATATAACTACTATCATAAATAAAATGTATGTAATATAAATTTAATATTAAACACCCTTAATCATATTAATGTTTTTATTAAAAAAAATATAGTTTCAATGATGTTATGTACAACATAATAACCGTGAGGTTAAAAGTTTCTAATCTTTCATACTTAAATATTGTTTAATTAAAAAAAATTATGAGAATTTTTTTTTTCACACCACCAAAATAAAGTTTGACTAATCTAAAATATTTGTACATCGTTAACAACTTTTTTTAAAAAGATTTGTTAGACTTAAATAATAATAAAAAATTTAAAAATACCAAGATTCTATTTATTAAAAAATAAAAATAAAACCATTTGGTTAAACTAGTCATTACAAAATCTTGATAGCAATTTTTATTTTATTTAAAAAAAATTATTTTATTATACATTTTATACATTCATATTCATATTCATAGTTGCCGAAGGTCAAAGAATTGTTAATAAAATACATTAATTAAATATATTTATCTTATTAGTTATTCATACTTCTAAGGAACCATACACATCCCTAAAAATTTTTATTTATTATTTTTTTGTAGTTAAAAGAGAACTCGATCACATTTTAATAATAATTATTAAAATAATAAAATATCTAACAAATTTTAGAATTTTTTTTTTATTAGGTAGAATAGATCTCAATCCCTATAGATAAGTTTGGGGAGAGAGGATGGAATGGGAAGACTTTTTAAATTGCATATGGCCCATGGGGAAAAAATAAAATCGCAGGGATGGAAAGACTTGGCGCGTCGGGACCACGCGTTGGGTTATCCCCGCGCGTGCCACTGTTTTTTTTAAAATTTCCTTTTGAATTAATATGATTATCTCAGTTTTTTCCAAACAAAAAAAAATAGTTTTTTACTTATTGACCTCTAGCAGTTTTTTTTTTTGTGAAAAGATTTCATTTAATATTTTTCTTTTCTTTCTTATATATGTTTTTCTTATTTAATGATTTTTCTTATATTTATTTTAGTCTATTTTTTATTTGAATTTTATATTTATATAATTTTAGTTTCCAAATTGTTTTTGTTTTAAAATATTTTAGTTTTCAATTGAGTATTTTTTAAGTTTTTTAATTGTTTTGTATTATAATTTTATTACTGTGTTTATTTAAAAGGAAAAGGAAAATCGTCCAAAAATAATTTTGTCCTTAAGCCCATAGTATGATTTTCATTAATAATATATTATTGTGTATCGATTTCTTTTCAAATGCAATCTTAACCATATTTTTTTAGTAAATATATCATATCCATTTACAATTTTTTTTTTTTTATATTTAATGATTTTTTTTAACAACCCAATTCATCCATTTAACTTTACTAGAACTTTGGAACGTGCCTTGCACGGGAGATTTTTTTTATATGTGAGAAACCATCACCTCTCTAAAATCTTAAAAATCATATTTGTGCTTTCTTATTTCATTTTATATTTTATAAATAATAAAAAAAAGATTAAAAAAATTCATAAAATCTATTATCTACCTCTTCTCCCAATTTTGATGAAACACAAGTTTTTTAAATATTAATTTAAAACATAATATTATATTAAATCTATTGTTCTCTACAATAATAATAATGGTGTACAAATTTATATTTAAATTTAAAAAATATATAATTAGTAAAATTGATAAAATTTAAATAGCTTCGTATGTCAAAATATGAGTAGTACTTCAATGACATCGTGTATGATAGAATAAGTAATAAATTACATGTTAAGTCATATTTATTATAATAAATAATAATAATAATAATAATACTATGAAAAAATAATCATTATAAAAAAATTATCTTTCATTAATGGAAGAATGTGATAAACACCTCTTCAAAATTTTAAATACTCCATAAATTTAAAAGAAAATTATAAATTAAAGTTGAAGCATAAAATAAATAGAATTACACAAAGAAAACATAATAAAAATAAAACTAAATGAAGAAGAAGAAAATGTTATGTACAACGAATTAAATACAGATTGAAAAAATTGTTCTTTACTTTCAACGACAACCGCTCCCACGAACACATGCACCAATGCTAAGACTCCCAACCCGAACAAAATCTACATCTGTGGAACATCAAAAGAATTATTAGTAATTTAAATTTTGAATACTTATTTAGTTTTGAAGATACTAAATTTTAATAATTGATAATAATAATAAGTCACATTTTAAGTAGTAAATATAAAAATCAAGATAAAGAATATTAGGTAGATTCTCTTATCTTCTAACTTAATTTATGAGATTTGCTAAAAATATATTATCTTCTAGATGATGAAAATCTAATTATCTAAATAATCTAAATAATATTATAAATATATTTGCATTTTTTTATATTTGAATAGAAGATTATGACATGTTTGTAATTTAGGGTGTGACTTAAGAGTAAAATCGTCAAAAAATGATTTTTCTCCTAAGCCACACTTTAAGGTAGTATGATTATATTTATTTATTATATTATTATGTGTCATTTTTTTAAAAATATAATATTTACCATTTATTTTTTTGATATATCATATTATTTAACCAATATTTTTCAACTATGACTATTATTTGCCATAACTCTCATTTTTTTGTTGTTCAATAACAAAATCGATATCATTATTAATTAATTAAACTAGTTAAACTCACGTATTTTTTATTCTAATATTTCATGTTTTGAATTTTTAAACTTAATTTTATTTATGTATAATTAATTTGGATGCATATTATTTTAAATATCAAATATGATTATTGAATTTTTTTATTTTTATTTTATAAATTATAAATTTAATTATTTTAAATGAATAAATTTTAAAATATATTTAATCAATAAATATAAATTATATATTTAATTATTATTATATTAAAAAACTACTAAATATCTACTTTTATAAATAAATCAAATAAAAAAATTACATCTCTTTCTTTCCCATCTCATCCCACCAAACACTCATTTATTATCCCTTATCTTTTTATCCCTTCCCACCAAACATAAACTTACTCTCACTTCCCTTCCCAACTCACCCTACCTAAACATGCCCTATGACTAAACATGCTCTATGACTCATATAAGTCTTGAAATTTATAGTTGTTTTTTGTATATACAATCAAGACTCTCAAAATTATTTAAATTAATTTATCCTTTCAAAAAAAAAAAATATATCAACTCTTACTATTATTTCAAAGTGCAACGCTTGAATACAAGAGTATAAAATTTGAATCTCATTTTTTTAACAAACAAGATAAGTTTAATATTTTTAAGTTTATTGAAAATAAGTTAATACTTTTAAATCTATTGTAAACTACGAATAAAAATTCAATCTGTATAAATGATTTAAATTTAATTTTTATTTTAATAATAAATTGATATATTTATTGTTAATATTAAAAATAAACACAACTTTTAAGTATTAATTTTTAAAGATAATCTTTATAGTCTATTTCTAAACAATTGAAATTCTATAACTTTTTTTGTTAGTAAAGACGATTAAAAAATGAATAAAAATATGAAAATTTAACGTCATATATTAAGAGATAATATATATCTATTTATTTTAATTTTTAAAATTCAAATATATTTAAATAAACATTTGATATAATAATAGTATAATTATTATAATTATATATTGATATATTAAAATAATAATATTATTATAAAAAAATCTATCAAACATAAAATAAGTAAATAAGTAAATATATATATAAATAAAAAGATGAAAACATTTTAAATTTAAAAAAAATGAGAGAGAAGATGAGATAAGATGAGGTGAAGAACACCTTGGCCAAACAAGGTGTTGGACTTCAACACCTCACCTCATCTCATCTCCTTTTAAAACAAACACCCCCTATATTTGATTTTAATTTTTATTAAAACAACAAATTTCTCTATATTTGTTTGAAAATATAAATTACCATAGTTTTACTTTATATTTCATTTAAGATGTTTTTTTTAATAGTATAAATTGAGGGAGGGGACCATAAACCTCACATAGAAGTTATTGATACTTTCAAATAATTAAGAGTAAAATATCAATTTTTAAAATCGAATTTTATGAGTGTGATTTTGAATTGGATTTCCACCAAACACTATGGTCATAGGCTTATGGCACGTTGATTTCATTGTTTGGTGATAATCCAATTAACACCACAAAGATTCAATCTAAAAAATCGATATTTGACTTTTATTAATTCATTACACTTTTATAGGATTTGTGATCACCCTCACCTAAAATGAGTGGAATTGAAAACCCCTTTTAAAAAAGTTGCCAAACAAGATTTATTTTTTATTTTTTTTAATGGGTATGAAAGAGATGAAAAAATATCAAAAATTTAAAAAATATCATATATATAGGGCAAAAATAAAAACTCATTCATAGACACAAAATTGATATGCCTTAATCAAATAAAACATATAGTATTAAATCGAGTGAAACTTAACATTAACATACTTAAATCAAGTTAAGAATTTCATAGTTTTACTATGTATTAAATATTTTTAAAAAGTTGACATAATTAAAATAGGAATTCTAAAAATTGATATCTATAATAATCTTCTTAGAAATTAATGCCTGCAACGAATTCTCTTTAATTGTTGGATTTTAAAAACACATAAGAATATTTATTTATTTATTTATTTTTATATAGTTTATACGCAACCTCTCATAATCTTAATGTCAATATCACAACAAACTAGTCCCTTCCTAATATGAAAGGTCGTGAAATCATGGTAAGAAGACATATCAATATCAATACACATGTAACTGATATAAAAAAAATTAAATAGAAACACATGTTTTTTTTAAAAAAAATGGTAAATAGTTTACACTTGTTAGTTGGTAAATAAAGTATAGAATCAAAGAAGTAAATTGCAAGACGAACTAATAAAAAGTAAAAGAAGTAGATTACAAGGTAGAAAAAATGGACAATCGACTCTAGAAATATTAGTCTATTAGTCCGATTAATCGGAGCTACATTTTGTCAGTGGTGCAAGGATTTCATTATTTGATCGTAAACCAGTTCAACACCAGTATTATAGGTTTGAATTCGAGAATCGATATTCATCCCCCTCGCTCGATATGTACTGTTGAAAATCGACACTACCTTTTGAAATCTATGGATCAATTTCAATATAAAAGAATAATCTTGTCAGGTACTCGACCAACAAAATTTCATTAATATAGGTTAGAACCTCAATTTTCAAAAATTGAGATACAAAATAATTAATAGACTTCAAATAATTTGTCATATATATTATATTATATGCTTAAAAATTTGAGATGTTGATTGATTTGTGCTATATTGACTTTTATGTGTGTCATTGATTGAAGTATATTAATTAAAACTAGTCAATAATATTGATAAATTTATAATGTATTTGACAAAAATAAATTAACACTAACCATGTTTTCAACATACTTCAATCAATATTCTAGATGGATTTTTTCAAACCAATGAAACTGATTGAAGTCCTAACATGAACAATTTTTTTGTAATTTGTTTAGACTCTGCTCTTTCTTTCTTTTTTGGGGTTTCAATTTCATAAACAAATAAGTATTATAATTAACTTTCTAAAAGATTAAAATTGAGAAATCATATATGAAGTGGATAAAATCTATCTTAAAAATTGTCAATTCTTTTAATCTCTCTAAAAACTGCAGCACTAGAAAGAAATTCAAACTCTTGACATGGAAAGTTTAAGGTCCATTAAAAATATTTTGTAATAAATTTTATGGAAATTTTTATAAACTACATTCGTAAATAAAAAAGAACTCTTACGTTGTATTTGGGTAGATGATTTGTTAAAAGTTTGATTTAGACCTTTTAACCTAATGGATAGTTCTAGTCGGGGTTTGGTTCGGTCATCCAAAGGTAGAGTTAACTTGTTTCGAGTCAATCATTTCTTTTTTTAATTTTGATGGAGTCATGCATCTCAGTAGACTCAATGCTCTATAATTATTCTCCCGAGCACATCATAATTTATCCCAATGAGAATAACTAAAAAAATAGATTTTTTTTTTCTCTTTAATACTCAGTAATCCATGTTTGATAAGGTGTTGATTCGATTAGATTCATTAATGATCAAAGTAAGTTCTATTTAGAGGTGCACATGGTCCAAGTTAGATTGAGGCAGGTGATTTTTTTTGGATCAACCCAAATTTTTAGATTTGGCCAATCCGTTCAATCCTATGTATTAGAGCAATCCAACACAACCCAATGCATATATTTTAAGTTAGGTTCTCACGTGTACTATATTTGTCTCTCTAAGATTTTATTTTAAAAAAAGTTGCACTACAATTTTTCTCTAAGATTCAATTCATAACCACTAACATGAGCCATAGCTCAATGACAAAAGATCATGGTTTATCTGTTTTATACTTATTTCAATCATTAAAAATAATAACTTTTTGTTATTTACTCGGTCATAACCGCTTAAAATAATTGATAATTTCTAATAATTCATTTTTTATTTTTTAAAATAATCATTTATCTCTAACCATAAATAATACAGGAGTGACAACTTTTTACAAAAAAAAAAAACTATCTAAACTGGCTATTAATTACAAACTTTTTACAAATACCGAGATCCAAATTGAGTTTTTACTCGAAAAAAATCCAGAACTTTCCCATCTTTCAAAATAATTAATCTACAATTTTTAGTGATATTTACCAATCGAGAAGCAAAGAAGTAATGTTTGAATTCAGCTAAAAACCCCTTCACATTTCTGTAAAAAAACAGCGGGAATTGATACCATAACATTTTTGACCAATCAAACCCGCCGCCGGTTAATCCAACAATCACCGCCGCGTCGCCGATCCAATTCCGGCTCTCGCCTCCGCCATGGAGGATCGCCGGCGACATCAACAGGGAGAACCAAGTAAAGGCCCAAAACCTAGAAATCCAATGCTCGAGCTCTGGTGGTTCTTCGCCATAGCAGCCTGCATCAAGTTCCTTCTAATCCCAGCTTATCACAGCACAGATTTCGAGGTCCATCGCCACTGGCTCGCTCTCACCCACTCTCTCCCTCTCTCTCAATGGTATTTCGACGAAACCAGTCAATGGACTCTCGATTACCCCCCTTTTTTCGCATATTTCGAACGATTCCTTTCAGTTTTCGCTAACATTGTCGATCCCCAAATCGTGCATCTCCAAAAGGGTTTAGATTACAACACCAATACCGTCGTGTACTTCCAAAGAGTTACTGTTATCGGGTCCGATCTGTGTCTTCTTTATGGGGTTTTTAGATTGACGAGGAATCTGCCTCCATCGAAGCGGAAATTGATCTGGGTTTTGGTTGTTTGGTCCCCTGCGCTTGTGATTGTGGACCATTTGCATTTTCAGTATAATGGGTTTCTTCTAGGGTTGCTTTTGATTTCTCTTTCGTGTTTGGAGGAAGGGAGGGATTTGAAGGGCGGGTTCGTTTTCGCGGTTTTGTTGTGCTTTAAGCATTTGTTTGCTGTTGCTGCGCCTGTTTATTTCGTTTATTTGTTAAGGCATTACTGTCGGGGAGGATTGGTAAGAGGATTTGGGCGGCTTACAGTTATGGGATCTTTGGTTGTGGCTGTTTTTGCTGCAGCTTATGGGCCGTTTATTTATCATGGCCAGGTATCAAATATCTAATATCAAATAACTTCTCATCTTTATGTCTTTGTTATGATGTAGTTCCATTCGAGCTTGAAAATTTGTTTTTGGCTGGCAAATGTAGTGTTTAGGCCACCATTTTGCTATATGTTAAGCTATTAGCTTGAATATCAGTACATTGGTTTTTGTTGTGTTTTGTTTGTGGGTCCCTAGGTCGAAGACTTGGGCTTTGAGGGTATTCTCCCCTCTAGGTCCTGAGTTCGAGTCTTTCCTATGACAATACTCCTTTGATGTCTCTGGTGCCTGGCCTAGGGACGGGTGTGGTTACGCTTGTTTCAAAAAAAGAAATTTTGTTTGTGGCAAGAAATTGTAGTGTTTAGGTGACCAATTTGCTTCTATGTTAACTTGATTCGCATGGATATGAGTACATTGATTTATTCATGCTGTATTATATACCTTCTTTAATGGATGGGTTTTAGGTGAAACTTCATTCCTACTTGTATCTGTTCATCGGTCTAGCATAAGTTAGTCTGCAATGTTGGGCAGAGGACTATTGAGAACTGTAATCGGGTGGGCAGAGTATTAAGTTAGATGTTGAGAATATATTGAAAAAAAATCTTATTTCATGATGATTTATGTAGTATTGGAAATCTTGTGTTCAACTTAAACTGCTACAATGTGATTTGATTACCTCTTAAGTTAAGCTTATTGGTTTAATGGTGATTCAGTGCTAGGGACACTTCCCATCTCATCTTTTAACTTCCTATGTATGGATTCATCTCTCTCTTGAGATTCCACTGCCTCAAACTTTATGCAAATTGCATTATATAGCACCTCATATTATTACAGACAAACAGATAATTTCTCTTCTGGAAGCTAATCAAATTTACTGACTTCATTCCATTCTAATTTTGTATTTCTAGCTTCTGATTCTTAGCAGGGACTTCTAGTTAGTTTCACTCACGAGTCACAACTCACAAGTTTTGTATGATTGGAAAAAACTTTGCTAATAACCATGATTCCCTGGAAAAATTTATGACTTCTAATATATTCCTTGCAGATTCAGCAAGTCATCCGGCGCATGTTTCCTTTTGGCAGGGGGCTTACCCATGCATATTGGGCCCCAAATTTCTGGGTTTTCTATATTTTACTCGATAAAGGACTGTCAATCTTGCTCAGAAAACTTGGATTTAGTGTCAAGATACCAGCAGCTTCATTTACCAGTGGTCTAGTTGGTGATTCATCTCCATTTTCGGTGCTACCGCAGGTAACTTTCTACGATAAACAAAAGCTAGGTGCAGATAATTGGGATTGTACTAGTAGTGAATTGTAGCTAACCCATCCACGCAAACCGTTGAAATTGTCGTGGTCTGATCTTTAGACATTCATTAATCATCATAGGAGAATGTCCATTCATGGGCTCTCAAGATATCCCAGCATCAACAAAGATGAGGAAGCATTGGTTGTTAATTTTAAAACTTCTCATCACTCTCATCTGAGCTACAATGTTTTTTAATAAAAATGGAAAATGGAATTCATTTCATATGAAATGTACAAAAGACTATATGCCATGAACTACAGATGAAATCCCAATTAGCTATAAGGGATTTAAGACAATAATCACAATAGAAAGGAGAAAATTCACACCAAGATACAGCAGTAGTCACAAAATCAAAGAAAGTTTCGAAAAAAGTATCTTAATCACAATATCACACTCCTTATCTTGAAGATGATGGTTGCGCTCTAGCAATGTTGTCCGTAACGTAGTCTTTGTAATGTTGGACCATTTACAACGCTGAAGGGGTGCCCGTTAAGCAATGAGTCCAGAATATTGGTCATGTTCTCCGGTATATCTCTGCTGAAGGGGTGCCCATTACAACCAGCTACCTTGTTTGATTGCGTTTGCTTCTGACCCTATCTGTTGCCTTGTTCAGTGGTCCTAGGGTGTCATCGTTGGAGTTTCCATTTGTATAAAGACTGAATGAAAACATTTGCACAAGTTCAGTAGTTCTAGAATTTCATTGCTTTAAGATGGTTAATTTGTGGTTTATGCATTCCATAGCTCATAATTGGATTTCTAAAAAATAATTTATTGCTTTGGTGTTAATCACTTTGAGATTTGAACTTGGATATATGAATACATTGAATGGCAGATCACTCCCTTGACAACCTTTGTTCTGGTGCTTCTAGCTTTGTCTCCTTGCCTAATCAAAGCTTTCAAAGATCCTCAGCCACGAATGATCGTTAGATGGGTGGTCTATGCGTATGCATGTGGTTTTATGTTCGGGTGGCATGTTCATGAGAAAGCATCACTTCACTTTGTAATTCCCCTGGCTGTTGTTGCAGTGCGAAGTTTGGAGGATGCTAGGCATTACTTCTTGCTATCAATAGGTAACTTCTTTCTATTGATTCCATTATATTCAAGTAGCTGTAGTCGGAGTATCGAGCTTTACACAAGAAACATTTGATTAGGATCTTGACGATGTTAATTTCTCTGGTGATTTGAGTCTGTGATGACAAAGTTTAAGCTATTTGATCTAGAAATAGGATGATAAGGGCCATTCCTGAATTTTTTTAAAAAAAGTAAATCTCGTTACTTCTTTTTGTCTACAACTTCAACATGGCTTTTGTAATATGTAGTCAATGGCTTAGGAAGTTCTGTCGATTCTTGTATTGCCTTTCTCACTATAAAATCGTTATGCAGCACTCTTTTTTATTTCTATCTTTCAAGCTTCACAACTGATGAATAAATTAATTTAATGTATTGTTGGCTCTTTGTACGACGTTATAATGGACATTCTCATATTAGAAAACATATGTATATGTATTTGTCTCAATCCTAGGAGACGTATATTTTGATATCTGTTAATGTCCGGGCCATAATATGTACCCTTCAACTATTCTCATGGGATAACCTGTCTGACCTTACAACATCAACATTTTGACCTCCAACAATCCCATCAATTTTCTGGAATTTGGTACTTTTGGCCCTCGCCCTAGGCCTAGTCACTCGATTGCAGCCAATCTTCTTCTTAATGTTATATCTGTCTCTTATCTCTTAGGAAAAGAAAATAAACATTATTTTTCTACCTTTTTCTTATGGTTCTGTCTATCTAATCTAATATTACTTTGTTTATGCAGTATCTTGCTATTCTTTGTTCCCGCTTCTTTATGAAGCCCAAGAATATCCCATAAAAGTGCTGCTATTGCTGTTGCACTCCAGTCTGATGTGGTTAGGATTCTCTGCACAATTTGATAAAGGAGATTCAGTTAAACAAGCCCCACCAAAAACCAAGAGACATGCACAAACAAAGGGAAGTATGACTGCAACTGGAGAACCGTTCCGTGTTAGATTCGTCGAGAAGGTTTATCTTGTTGGTCTTTTGGTAGTTGAAATCTGGGCTCAGTTTTTGCATCCTTTTATGCTAGGTGACAAGTTTCCTTTTGTGCCACTCATGTTGATTTCTATGTATTGCTCTCTTGGAGTCATGTACTCTTGGATTTGGCAGTTGAGATGGATTCTTAAGCCTCCTACGATTCATTTAAGTTAGCCTTTCATGTATACACTTTACACTTACCATTGGTACGAGTTTTTGATGTTTAGATACGTTTACAAACAGTCAGACCTCGTGTTTGGCCATTCAAAGCGCCATATATCTGATTCAAGACATTTTAATGAAAGATCTAAGAATGACAGTTTCACAGGTGCTAATCATTTTGTACATCATCATTCTTCAATCATTTTTATGTTCAGAAATCAGGAGGGAGCTGTTCCTGGTAATTGGGCAAGTAAAGAAGGTCAAGATTCAACTTTCTGCTCAGGTTTCATCACTTTTTTTGTTTAATATTTCCAATATAGAAATGCATGACACTGTAGAAGTTATGAACTGAGACATTATATATTTGAAGTATTTTTCAAGATTTTCCATGGGGTTTCAAGCGATTTCTTAAAAAAGTGGCAAGGAAGAATTTGAAATTACCATCCATTTCATCTCAAAATTAATTACTTCCTTAACAAGATTGAATACCATTTTTGACACAATTTTAAGTTCAATTACACATTCGATTTTATAACGATCTCGTAAGTAATCACAATTGGGCAACCAGTGCCTGGTTTGGTGAAGCCAATTGGGCCAACACCCCAACCAATGATGATATAGTTTCACTTGATTGAAATCAATCCCGAATTTGAGTTATTGTTTTTTATTGATAACATAGAATAGAATAAAATAGTTAGGACTAAAGACTCTAAAGAGGATGTTCGTCTTTTGTTCCTGCTCGTTTGTCTAAACTATTATTGCGCTATCATTTATGTGTGTTTAGGCTAATTTAGAAGGAAATAAAAATGTTCAATGTAATGAATTGAATTAGTATCTAGCAATTGTTATACTTAAGGGTTGAGACACCAATCAACTAGAATTGTAGTTAGTTTAGATCCTAATTCAAGTTAGTGAATTAGACATGCTATATTGGTGCCTGGTCTAATTGCATGGAAACTATGGATTTTAAGAATACATTTTCAGAAGTCATAATAATTCATACTCATTTATTCAATTATTACCCTAAACAATTACTAATCTACAGCAGCATCCATAGTAGATTTAAACACATCCGATGCAAGTAAGTTGTGAATCTCACAACGATTACATAGAAAATCAAATAAACCTATGAAAAACCACCAAAACCTAGCTCACCACATCAATTTGATAAAAAGAGTAACAAACTAATTCAAATAAAAGGTAAAATCATTGGTTTGAGTTTCTTTTGTTTTTAGGCCAAACCAAGAACTGACCTGACTAATTTTTCAAAAAGAGAAATTGAAACCAATGTTCAATAAAAGATAAAATCATTGATCCAATTTTCTTCGATTCGATCCTCCTATTGTTTATTTATTTATTTTTTACTGCTATTTTACTTCCAACACCTATTTGAATGCCTTTTCCTATTCTTTTTTTAAAATTTTATTTTATAAAATGTATAATTATATTAAACAAAAAAATTAATCATTTATCATTTACAAATAAAAAGTTAAACTAACATATAAAAAGAAAAGAGAATTTGCATTGTATAACAACTTTTTTACTACAGTTTACAATTATATCAACTTTTTAAAAATAATTCTTTTATAGCAAATTTTGCCTATTTTTTTTTTAAATTTCTATTTACCCTTTTTTATTGAAGACTTTGATAGAATTTATCATTTTTTAGTGATGGAAGTTTATCAATTTTATTAGTAATTGATTCTATCGGTCTTTATTGATAGAATATAATGGAAGTCTATCAATTCACTTTATTTATTAGTAATTGATTCCATCGGCTTCATTGATAGAATCTATCAATATGGAAGTCAATCAATTTACATTTTTTGTTATATGTGCAAATATTTTTATTATTATGCTATTCATGGAATATTTTAACCCTTTTGTAATATACATGCAAAAGCCCCAAAAGAAAAATGAAAGAAATAAATCATTATTGGTCCAGTTCGGTTATTGCTTTTTACAAATAGAAATCGAACCGATAAAAAAAAATTCAATTTTCTCCAAACAAAAATCAATATATCTAATAGTAAGTAAAAAATTCGAACCAATCTAATGATTCGATTTGGTTTGATTCGATTTTTATTATCACCTCTTTACCCTATCATAATATCGGGGTGTTAGCCTATTGATTGGGGCTTTTCTAGTAGTAAGAAGGTCGTTTTGTAAGATGCCTTAGGGGGGTGTTTGGCTGCAGGTGAGATGAGATGAGATGTTGATAGCAGAAAATCTTGTTTGAGGTGAGATGAAATGACAGAAAAATCTTGTTTGGGGTGAGATGAGATGACAGAAAAACCTTGTTTGAGGTGGAGGGAGATGAGATGAGAGGTTAAGATATGTTTTTTTTTTTTTAAAAAATTTGTTCTTATATATTTTTTTAACAATAAAATTGTTCTTTTTCTTTCTTTTTAAAAATAATTATTCTCAAATATTTAGCTATTAATATAATAAGTATGTAAATATAACTACTATCATAAATAAAATGTAAGTAATATACATTTAATATTAAGCACTGTTTTTATTAAAAAAAACATAGTTTCAATGATATTATGTACGACATAATAACCATGATGTTAAAAGTTTCTAATCTTTCATACTTAAATATTGTTTAATTAAAAAAAAATTATGAGAAAAAAAAAATTTCACACCACCAAAATAAAGTTTGACTAATTTAAAATATTTGTACATCGTTAATAACTTTTTTTAAAGAATTGTTAGACTTAAATAATAAAAAAAATTAAAAAATACCAAGATTCTATTTATTAAAAAATAAAAATAAAACCATTTGATTAAACTAGTCATTATAAAATCTTGATAGCAATTTTTATTTTATTTAAAAAAAATTAATTTCTTATACCTTTTATACATTCATATTCATATTCACATTTATCGAAGATCAAAGAATTGTTAATAAAATACACTAATTAATAGGTAATAATAAATTAAATATATTTATCTGATTAGTCATTGATATTTCTAGGGAACCATAGACACCCCTAAATTTTTTTATTTATTGTTTTTTTGTAGTTAAAAGAGAAATCGATCACATTTTGATAATAATTATTACAGGGAAGTAATAAAATATCCCTCAAATTTTGGAATTTATTGTTTTTTTTATTAGGTAGAATAGATCTCAATCCACTCATACAAGTCTTGAAATTTATAGTTGTTTTTTGTATATACAATCAAGACTCCCAAAATTATTTAAATTAATTTATCCTTTAAAAAAAAAAATATCCACTCTTACTATTATTTCAAAGTGCAACGCTGAATACAAGTGTATAAAATTTGAATCTCATTTTTTTAATTAACAAAATAAGTTTAATATTTTTAAGTTTATTGAAAATAAGTTCATACTTTTAAATATATTGTAAACTACGGATAAAAATTCAATGTGTATAAATTATTTAAATTAAAATTTTATTTTAATAATAAATTGATATATTTATTGTTAATATTAAAAATAAACACATAACTTTTAATTATTAATTTTTAAATATGATATTTATAGTCTATCTCTAAGCGATTGAAATTCTATAACTTTTTTTTGTTATTAAAGACGATAAAAAAATGAATAAAAATATGAAAATTTAACGTCATATATTAAGAGATAATATATATCTATTTATTTTATTTTTTAAAATTATAATATATTTAAATAAACATTTGATATAATAATAGTATAATTATTATAATTATATATTGATATATTAAAATAATAATATTATTATAAAAAAATAGGTCAAACATAAAATAATAAAATAAGTAAATATATATATATAAATAAAAAGATGAAAAATATTTAGATTTAAAAAAAAAAAGAGGAGAGAGAAGATGAGATGAAGTGAGGAACACCTTGAGCCAAACGAGGTGTTGAGCTTCCAATACTTCATCTCATCTCATCTCCTCTTAAAACAAACACCCTTTACTCTTATATCTGATTGCTCCTTTAAGGGACAGTGCTGTATAATTGTTGACAGTGTTGATTGAAAGTTATGGTTTTTTTGTAAAATTAAAAAAGAAAGGTGCCTCCCAACTGAGGCAATGTTCCCTATAAACCCTTTAATTAATGAGTGAGGCAATGTTCCCTATAAACCCTTTAATTAATGAGTAATCCGTCTTTTACCTTCTCTAACATAGACTCTACCTAACCCATTATATTATTATATTTTTGCTACGTAACCCATTATATATATATATATGTATATATTAAAACAACTTTTCATACTATTTTGTTGTAATTCCACCAAAATAATATAAGTACTATTCAAGATATAACGTCATTTTATTTGGGGAATTTGTGTTATATAATAACTTTTTTTATCACAGTTTACAATTATAGCACATTTTTAAAAATAATTTTTTTATAGCAAATTCTGCCATTTAAAAAAAAAAATTATTTACCTCTTTGATAGAAGACTTTGATAGAATATATCATTCTCTAGTGATGGAAGTCTATCAATTTTATCAGTGATAGTCTATCAATTTTATCAGTGATTGATTCTATCGGCTCTTATTGATAGACTCTTGATAGAATCTGATGGAAGTTTATCAATTTACTTTATTTATTATTAATTGATTCTATCACCCTTTATCGATAGAATCTATCAATATGAAGTCTATCAATTTACAATTCTTGCTATATGTGCAAATATTTTCATTATTGTGCTATTCATGTAATATTTTATTCATTTTGTAATATACATGCAAAAACCCCTTTTATTTAGGCGATAATTAATTATTTAGGCTCCGTTTGATAACCATTTGTTTTTTGTTTATGAAATTTAAACCTATAACAACTACCTTGCTATACCTTTTTCTTTATTTGGACATCTACATCTTACCAATATTTTGATAAACAAAACCAAAATTTGTAAACAAAAAAAGTAGCTTCCAAAAACTTGTTTATGTTTTTGAAATTTGGTTGATATTCTCATACTTTCTTAAGGAAAGATGGATACATTGTAGGAAAGATGAAGCACATGGTAGGAAATTTGAATAGAAATAGGCTTAAATTTCATAAACAAAAACAAAAAGCAAAATGATTATCAAACGGACCTTTAGCTTTCTATTTTTTAAAAATGGTGTTGGTTTCCTTACACATTAGTTTAGAAAGCATTTCAGCTTTACTAAGGGGTGTTTGGATGAGGATTTGTAGGAGTGATTAGAATGAGTAATTAGAATGAGAGGTTATTTTAAGTGATTAAAAATTAGAATGTGTGTAATAACTTGTTTGGATGAAGTTTTTATTGAAAGAGTTAGAGACAATAGCTCGTTTGGATGAAGATTTTGGTAGGAAAATTGTATAAAAAAATTGGTTTGGATGGAGATTTTTGACGACGAGTGGTATATAGAGTGGTTTAAAAATGAGAAACTGATTAATTGATTTGAAATGAGTAGTTAAGAATGAATAATTATTTTGAATAATTACAAAAATTTATTTCATTGAAATTTTTGGAAGAGCAATTATAATAGTTCATTTATAATAACTCGTTGAAAATCGCATAACAAACGCCTCCTGACGGTTTCACTTTGTCTTCATTATACTTAAAAAAAAACTGTTCAAAACAGTTGAAAGTTGAAAGTTGTTTTTAAAACCAAAAAACAGATAAAAGTTAGCTGTGCAGAGTGGGTACCCTTCAATCAATATGTACTTGAACCCTATATCAAAATCATGTTGTTGAGAAATGGTTGAGATTTTTTTTTTTGTTTAATTTGTTTTTGTTACATAGAATTGGTCGAGTTACTTCGCATTAATTGTGGAAGAAATTAAAAATATTAATATTTCTATGAAAAATAAAACAATTTGGTGTGTATTTTCCTGTTTTTGAAAATAATGTCGGTACACAAAGTTTTGGCAAGTATGTTCCATTAAAAATTTTAAAAACAAAGTTTAGTTTTTGAAAACTATTTTTTAAAGCTTAAAAGTTTTGACTTAATTTTTTTTCCAAAATATTTATAAGGTTAGTCAAATTTAAAAAATAATTATACACAAAATTAATAAAAAAAATTAACGACTATATTGATATTAATGAATAATATTACACACATATTTTTATTTTTTTATAATAATGTATTAGTAATACATAATATTGTACTAATGAATATTTATAATACACGATTAAAGTGCATTAATAATTATAAATATAAATATTTTAAAATTTGACCATTTTTATAATTATTTTATATTAATCTTTCATCCGGTATCCTTTCTTTCTTTCATTTTTTTTTTGGATTAAACGTCTACTAAAGTGTGTGATAAAATCAAGAAAACTATATATAATATTAAAAAGAAGCTCAAAACTAAAAAAAAAAGGCTAGCAAATGGATCCCAATATATATTTGTATTTAATCTAGTTTTGAAGCTAAAATGATCTACCATCATCAAGTGTACACTATTAGATTGCAAAATAAAATTGTACAAAACCCACAAGTTCTTTATAGGATACCTTATTATCATTTATCCAAGTTAAACGAGTTGATCAACAAAAAAGATACATTTTAATTATATAGATAGTAATTATCATTCTCTCAACTCTTTTTTAATTTATAATTTGCATATTCTCAGGATTCATTTGATCATTGTAACCTTACTTTGAATATTACATTAGGGCAAAAAAAAAATAAAATAAAAAAATAAAATAAAAATAAAATAAAAAAAAAAATATATATATATATATATATATATATATATATATATATATATATATATATATATATATATATATATATATATATATATATATCAGATAACTACACTATTGAGCTTCAAAGCTTCTTTATTTATCACCGTAGAATTCTTTGTCTCGACTTAGTTTAAATAAAGTGCGAACAATTTATTAGGAATACCAAAACTCTTACTTTAATATCATGTCTATTTTAGACACATTTTTATGATTTAGTTTTTTATTTTACCTATAAACTTAGACATTAATTGATGAGTAGAGATATTCACGGAGGAGAACGGTGAGAATGACTTTCTCGGTCTCGACCACCAAATGTAATTGTCATCCAACAAAATTTTACCATTTTTTTGTGGAGATTGGGGCGAGAATTCTAGAGATATATATTTTTTTTCTTTTAATTTTCTCCGCTAATCTTAAGGGGATTTTGCATGTATAACAAAAAAGACAAAGTATTGCCATCTATAGTACACGATCAAAATTAATTCATTTATAGCAGAAAATTCAAATTGAGTTCTATCAGTGGTTGAGTTCTATTAGTGATAGAATTCAATCAATGATAGACGCATTCTATCCGTGCTTAAGTTTTCTATAAGTGATAGAAATCTAAAATTTGAGTTCTATTACTAGTTGAATGATAAAAATAATCAATGTGCTATAGATGAATTATTTTAAAAAATTTCTGCAAATATAATACAAAACATCAAACGTGTTGCTGATGATAAATTCTCTAATCTTAATCTTCATTTAATAAAAGCAATTTTTAAAAATAAAAAACAAAATGTAGCATAGTAGACATGAGCTTCAGTTTTGAGAGTTCTTTTCGTCTACGCAACCCTTCATTCTCTACCTAAATGTACATTCATTATCCCATTAGCCGTGGGTCCTTGAGCTTGGGAGGAAAATGAACCTTTTTAATTGGGAGATGGTCTCACCTCAGGACCAGTTCAGTTAAGTGCAAGGTGGAAGGTTTGCCGCATCGAAACTATAAAATCATAATTCAACTCAACAAAAACTATAAAATCATAACCCAACTCAACCCAACCCTTACGGTTTGAGTTGGGTAGTCTGGGTTGCTCGAGTTATCGATTTTTTTGTACACTCCTAGTTTTGAGAGATCTTTTCGTCTACGCAATCTAAATGTAGATTCATTATCCCACATTAGCTGTGGGTCCTTGAACTTACAAGGGAAATGAACCATTCTAATCGGGGGATGGTCTCCCACTTAGACACGTGTATATAAACTAAATAGCTATAAACAAATCATTAATTTCACTAAGTACTACACACAAAATATTGGAAGCCCTAACGACCCCACACATTGCATCATAAATTTGAGTCTATGTTCATAGTGGTTACACCTCAAGGATCAGTTCAGTTAAGTGCAAGGTGGAGGCTTTGCCACATTGAAACTAAGCTCTCTTATTATTGGTATTAATGAATAGTGAACGTGGTAGCTGTTTTCTGTGCATTAATTAATATCAAAAGTGGTAGCTGTCAGTCATACACACAGCTTTCTTTTCAAGATTTGGTTTTTGGGCCCTTCCAATTTATTCTTATTTCTGCTTTTGCCCATACCTTACTTATTAATGCCTTTCTCCTTCAAACTGCCTTTGCCAGACTAATAAATTACCTTCCTTTCACTTTTTTAACGTAACTCACACTTTATTGGAAAGCCATTACACCAATAATTGTTGTAGTAATTACTAATATTAAATATATAGTCTTACCTTCGTTCTTATGCATACCATGGTCAAGTATCAATTTTTAAAATTAAAGTTACAGTTGTGGAGTTTAATTGAACAACCATAAAAAAAAAACTACACATAACCAACTCTTGCGACATTAAGGATCCGTTTCATAATAATTTGATTTTTTTTTAATGAAATTTAAGCCTATTTCTACTCAAATTTCCTACCATGTGTATCCATATTTCCTTAAGAAATACTAACCAAATTTCAAAAAACAAAAACAAGCTTTTGGAAACTTTTTTTTTTTTGTTTCCATATTTTGATTTTGTTTCTTAAAATATAGGTAAGATGTAGATATCCAAATAAGAAAAAAGTAATTGTAAGATAGTTGTTGTAGGTTTGAATTAAAAAAAAAAGGTTATAAAACGGGGCCTAAATTACTACTTACTTTTATTGACACTAACTATCTATTTGATTAGAGTAACACATGATTTTTTTCGAATGGGTCGGTGATACACTTAATTAACTCTTGTTTAATGTTAATTTATTTCAATTCCATGGTCAAAAGTTTAAGCTAAAAAATTAATATTTAACTCTCATATTATTTTAGAGTAGTTGTGCCTTTTTTATAGAAGTTGTTGGTCTCCTTAAAAAAAAAAAAAAAAGTAGCATATGATTTCCACTTTTCTTTGCATTTAATAGGGTAAAATGTTTATTATTGTTTAGTAAATAAATATTTTGTAATGATCTCTACTTTTCTTCCCATTTTTTAGGACATAATTATCTTTCCATTTGATAGGAAGGGAACTTTATTATTATTATTTTTTTTCTCATATTTAAATTTAAGTTTAATTCTTAAATATCGATCTTGCAATGTAAGATTTTCTTATCTTCCCCTTTCGAAGAGTGGAAAGTCTTTTGTTCAACTAATAAATATTTTGTAATAAGGATGATCTCTAAAAGTCCTTCGTATTTAAACTAAACTTTTTATATATACTAAATGTTTTTAACGTTGCATGTGATATTTTTTTTTCTCAAACTGTGGTATGTGAAATTATATTTTAATTTATTAAAATACTTATAAATAATAATATATATTTTAATATATATCATAATATTTATGCTAAAATTTTACTTTTACACAATTTTTTTTTCATTCGTTTATCATTTTAATTTAATATAATCATCATCTCGATCTTTTTATTTACACAGACATAAATCATCTTCTCAAATTTCTAACTCTTTTAAAATACTATAACACCGATTAATTAATTGAAATATATCATGTATCTTTACTATTAATTGTAATATTTAAAAAAATCGAATTTAATAGCTCAAATTTATTATTTTATATATATTTATTTGTTATCAAACATTTCATCGGACGTGAAAGTATGGAAAATAAAATACAATTTCCTTTAAAAAAACACACAATCTAAAATTTCAAAAATCCTATTTGTTTTATTATTTCACCTTATATTATATAAGTAATAAAAAATAAAGAAAACATTGAAAAAGAAAAGATAAAATCTAGGTCTCTTCTCATCCTTTCTATCATCGCTAATAGAACGAATTTTGATGAAATATCAATTTTTTAAATATTAATTTAACACAAATTGAGTAAATAAAATAATAATATTATATTTTTATTTTAAAATCTATTATTCTCTATGAAAACGATACGGTGTATAGATTTATATTTAAAATTAAAAAAAATATAAAAAAATAATTAATTAATTCATAAAATTGATAAATTTTAAACATGTACATATGTCAAGACTTCACATATCAAAGAATAACTAACAAATTACATGTTCAAGCCATATTTATTATAATAACAAAAAAAATAATTATAAAAAAATTATCTTTCACTAATTTGAAGAACGTTATAAACACTTTTTCAAAATTTTAAATACTACATAAATTTTTTTAAAAATTATAAATTAGTGTTTAACCATAAAATAAATAACAGAAAGAAAATATAATAAAAATAAATATAAAGGAAGAAGAAGAGAACAAATTAAATACTGATTGAAAAAACTGTTTGTTACCTTCGACGACAACGACTCCCGCGTGTACCAATGCTAACACTCGATCCTAACCCGAACAAAATCTCTACAATATCAATGTTAAAAGAATTATTAGTAATTTGAATTAAAACACATCATACATTGAAAAAAAAAGTAAGTAAGAATTATAAATTTGTGGTATTTATAGAAAAAGCTAGAACCAAGATCTTCTTTAAATTTAAAAAAAAAACTCAAAATTTTGATTTGATTTTATACTCATTTAATTTGAAGATATTATACGATTTTAATGACTAATAATAAGTTTGTGGTATTTATAGAATAAGCTGAAGCTAAGATTTTCTCAAAATTTTTTTTTAAAAAAACTTCAAGATCTTCATTTGATTTTATACTTATCTTGAAGATACTGTAAGATTTTAATGATTTGAAAAAAATAATGACATATTTGTAGATATATAATATGGCTTATTGGCATATTTTTTTTTGACTAAATTATAAAGTTTACTCTTTTAAGTATGGAATGGGTAAAAATACCTCTCAACTTTAAAAAGTTAGAAAATATTCTAAATTTTAAAAAATGTTTGAGAAATATTTTCACTATTAAATTTAGATGAAGATTTTTAAAATCCTGTTTAAAAAATATTACTAAATTAAAAAATGTTTTAAAAATATTTTTGAAGTTTAAAAATTTATTTTTATTATTAATTATTAATTTTTTACTTTTCTGTATTGCTTGTCTACTTTTTGTTTTATACATGGGGCAGACTCTAGAGTGATAAAACTAGTTAATTCTTTTCCTATTTTAAAATAATTGTATTTATTTGTCAAAATTACTTAATTCTAATGCTTAAATGTAATATGACATCTAATATCATATTAAATTAACATATTTTAGTTAGTGACCTAATAATTTCATTATTTAATGGTAATTTAGTTCAACATGCAGTCACGAGTCTCATATTATTTGAGAACAGTATTGTCTTCTACGTAGGATTTGTTGGTCTTCATTACTCGCATTTGTATTTTAAAAAAAACATGATTTTCTTAAAACTAATTGATTAGAAGCATTTTTTTAACCATATTCTAAAATAATAGTAATCGAATCAGCAACCATTTTCTCTTTCTTTTTAGTTTTTTGTATACAATACCTAATGATTCTCATTTTGGTAATTTGGCGCTTATCTATTCTCTCTCTTTTTATAATTTTATTTTATTTTATGTTGGAGGTTAAAATCTCTCAACCTACATATTTTCTAATACGACAAAAATACTTTTTCAAAGAAAACAAAAACTTTACAATTCAAGTTACATGTCAAAAATTCCACTTTCCTACAACCATACATTCGGCTTTTTGTACAAATGGAAAAAATTGTCCTTGGAATTAAAAAAAAAAAAAAAAAAAGTCCTTGGAAGCAAATGAATAAATTCTGAACTGAGTTATAAATGACAAATACTTTCAAGAAAAAAACATTTTGTGGGAGTAAAATTTTTAAGAAAATGTTGCTTTGTCACAACTATATTTTCTGCCTCTCCAATACATATTCCAATCCTCTCATGAGTCATTCCTATGAAATAAATGAATAAACTAACACGTCTATATATATAGATATTTATATAATTTATAATTATAAAATTAAATTTGAAGACTGAAATTACAGTAGGCAGAAAAGAAAAAAAAAGCTGAGCATAGATGTGAATCTTGAATTTATTATTGAGCTAAAAAAAAGAGCAATGAAGAGAGCGAACCACCAATTGCATATATCATTAATTCAATAAATGTACTCTCAATGAACAATCTCAGATGGTCCCAACAATAGCAGTTGTTCAGCAACAATAGGTACGTTCAATGACTAAGAGATCTTAGGTTCGAATTTCCCATCCCCCAATTATTGTAATTTACAAAAAAAAAAAAAAAAAAAAAATCTTAAAATAAAAACAATCTCAAATGGCACGCATTGTCATTCCCTTAGTTTCTTCTGTCCAATTTGGAAAATTCACTAATTTCACCATCCCAATTCTACATATATATATATAACCATTGGCTTCCATTTCCATGGAACAACTCAAGCTCCAACCTCTAAAACAATGGCTTCCAAACCAGGCATTCTCACAGATTGGCCATGGAAGCCACTTGGAAGTTTTAAGGTATACATATATATATATATATATAATTTTGTAATAACATTTGATTACGATATTATATCATCAATCAAAAGATGTACATCGTTTTTTTTCTTCTTCTTTGGATATAATGTTTTAACCAGTTGAGTTATGATATAATATTTTTTTTTATTAATTGTTGATATGTTGTAGTTTGTTATATTGGCTCCGTGGGCGATTCATAGCACATACATGTACTTCAAAGGAGAAGAAGAGAAGAGAGATTTTAGTTATTTTTTGATATTTCCATTTCTGTTAGCAAGAATGCTTCACAATCAGATTTGGATCTCTTTCTCTCGTTACCAAACAGCTAAAGGAACCAAAAGAATCCTCGATAAACCGATCGAGTTCGACCAGGTCGATCGAGAAAGCTCATGGTCAGTTTTTTTTTTCTTCCTCCCCTCCCTCTAAACAAAGTTTAACTAAAATAAATCCTACCGTATTTATTTATTTTTTGAGTACCAAGTTGGGGAAGAGGAACAATAAATCATACATAGAAGGTACTATTGTTCGAACTTATGACCGTGAAGTTAAAATAAATTAACACCGAACAAGATAGCCAACTGATCCCATAATAAATAATACTATTCTTGCTAATGGAACTTGCGAATCGTACCGTTAATTTTAATTATATGTACTTCAGCTTTAAAATGGTCCCATGATAAAATTAACTTTATTAACAAGAATCCTCCTAATAAAGGGACTTATATTAAGATTTGTTTTTTCAAAAAAAAGTATATTATAATTTAATTTCTATACGTTCAAAAGTCAGAATTTAGTTTTTTGATTTAAAATGAAGATTTAATTTCTATAGTTTAACAAAAATGTAAAAAATGGCAGGTTTTTTTTTTTATTATTTGAAGGTAATCTAATTCAACACGACAGTTAAAATTTGAGTCTCAGTAATAGATATTAATCAATTACTCAACTGACATGGTTATTTTAATCTTTTATTGATACGGTAATGTTATTAATTAATGATAGTTTTAAAAGCAGGGATGACCAGATTTTGTTCAATGGATTGCTGTTCTTCGTAGGGAGGATGTTGTTGAAGGGCAGTCAAAATCTGCCGGTTTGGAGGACGGATGGGGTGGTTATGACGGCGGTTCTGCACGCCGGTCCGGTCGAGTTTCTGTATTATTGGTTTCACAGAGCTCTTCATCACCATTACCTCTATTCTCGCTACCATTCTCACCACCATTCCTCCATTGTTTCCGAGCCAATTACTTGTAAACCTTTTCTCTCTTCCAACCTCTTATTGTTTTTCATTCATTTATTTTCGATAACCTAGTTAATTAAAAAGATCTTAAAAAATTAATAATCATTTACTTAAAAATTAATTGTTGTAGGATATAAGATGGTATATCTGCATGAATAGTTAAAATATGCATAAATTAACTTGAATATTATCCATATATATAAAAAAGTATCTATTAGAATTTTAAAGTCAGGTTTGATTAGATAGATTTTTTTTTTTTTAATCGAATGAATCACTGACACAATAATTTTATTGTTTGGTTGTAAACTAGTTTAATACTAGTGTCACATGTTCGATATTGAGAATTGGTATTTATCCCTCTTTCACGATATGTACTAAAAAAAGATTGATTTTTTTAAAAGAATTTTTTAGGTAATTGTTTGGTATTTAATTTATGATTTCTATAAGTTAGGTTCGTTTTCTCAATTTCATTCCAATAATTTTCATCTCCAAATTTTTTTACATTTACTGAATGGGTCGATGATGTGGTTGATTATCTGGTCTGATGTTAATTCATTTCCACTCCATAGTCACGGGTTCAATCCCTAAAATCGGTATTTGTAATTCCCCTTCCCCCAACTTGTACTAAAAAAAAAAAAAATAATAATAACATTCTAAACCAAATTCTTATTATTATTTTTAATACATGTTTTAGTTCTTTTATTTTTAAAGACATAGGTGAAAGGTTAATAATAAAACATTGAAATCTGAATGTAGAAAGAGTTTTATAGGTTTATTTTTCAAAAAATAAAATGAAATGATTTTAAAATAAAGGGAAAAAATATTTTTTTAAAATGTATTTTTTAGTTTTTGCACTTTGGCGAGAAATTCTATTTTGTTTCTCAAGAATGTTTTGGCAAAACAAAATATTTTTTTCAAAAAGTGAAATGATTATAAAAAAGAGGTCTGTATTTTAATTTTGTCTCTAATACAATCTTGAATTTAATAGGAAAATTAAATAAATCAAGTACCTATAAACTTTGATGTAAACTTTTTCAAGCTAAGGAAATTGAAGACAATACTTTAGATATTTAAAAATTTAAAGACGGATTAGATACAAAATCCTAAAATTCGTAGGATAGAATTGTAATTTAAATTCGAAGTGCTGAATAAATATTTTGTGTTTCTTGTTTATCGTCTTTAAATTATTTTTCTTCATATTTATTACCAGTTGATAAAGTCAAATAAAGAAGTACTTGCTTTTTGAAAAAGTGGAAACATGTAACAACTAAAAAGTAGAGGTTCTTGAAACCTACACTTTCAATGTGCAAATAATGAATGAATTAATTTATTTTCCTAAAACCCAGTGGAACACATGTTATATGAAATGAACAAATGTTGGAAATGACAAAGTTAATTAATTAGAGAATAATGATACAATTAACTAATTTGTTAAGACATTAATTAAGGGAGAATAATGACACAATTGATTTGTTAAAATAATCTAGAGTCAGTGACGCAGTTGGTTATCTTGTATGGTATTAATCCATTTCAACTCCATGACCACAAATTTGAATTCGAAAATCGGTAATTGGTTCTCATATTATATGAGAGTAGTTGTGCCATCTATGTAGAATTTGTTGGTCCATTTTTCCCACTTTGTATTAAAAAAAATCACTTTTAAATTCAGAAATTGTATTTATTTAAGATCTATAAATATTTAAGACTGTTCAATAATGATTTGATTTTTTTAAAATTAAGTCTATTAAGATTATTTCTATTATAAATTTCCATATTTTTTCTACTTTATTTTTATAAAAAAGAAAAAAAAGTTAAGCTTTAAATTAAAGAAAAGAAATATATTTTGAAATTAAGTTAAAAATTCAAATGCATTATAAAAATGGAAACCATAGTAGACAAGATGAAATTTACTATCATAAAAAAATTGAGAGGAAACAAACCTTTTATTTAAGGAAAAAAAATCTTAATCATACAAGGTCTTATTTATTTATTTATTATTTTTAAATTTTTTTTTTTGCTCCTTCCCTCCTATAAATAACTTATTTGAGTTATCTAATTTTTTTATTATTTTTTTAAAAATTGTTTTTTTTATATCCATAATCATTCGAGTTAATTTGTGTGCATCCTGACTACGATTTGAATGCATCATCTCTTAATTCCTTAAGATCTTCACAAACTAAAAGATCACTCTATAATAGTTAACAATAACCTAGACTTAATGTTTATTTTACTTTTGAGTTCGACTAAGAATTCAAATGTTTTGCCGTTAAAGATCGATGTAAACCTATTATCGAAATCTAAATGGTTATCAATCGGACAAAAAGTAATTTGAAAAGTGTAGTAAAGGGTAGTTAGATAAAGTGATCATATATTGATATGTAAATATAATTTGTGTATGTGTGTGTGTATATGGCAGCTGTGACACATCCATTTGCAGAACACGTAGGGTATTTCTTGCTGTTTGCAATACCATTGTTGACAACAGTTGGGACAAAAACAGCTTCAATTGCCTCATTTGCTGGTTATGTAATGTTCATTGATTTCATGAACAATATGGGACATTGCAACTTTGAGCTTCTTCCACAAACCCTCTTCTCCATTTCCCCCCCTCTTAAGTTTCTCATCTACACCCCCTCGTAAGTCTCTCTCTCTCTCTCTCTCTCTCTCTTCTTTATTATCGGACGCGATGATTCGAAAAACTTTAACCGACTTGACCCGACCTAAATGTTACAAGTCGTGTTAGGTAGGGTAAAACTAGGAAGATGTTTAAAGAAAAAAAACATTTTTAATCCATACTTTAGTCTATGACTTTTTAATAATTAACTTTATTATGAACACTAATTTAGTCTATATATTTTGAAATTTATCGCAGTTTTAATTCTCATTGAGAAAAAAATCATTAAAAAGAATAAGTATTATTTTTAATTTGGTAAAGACTCAACCTTTTGTAATTTGTAAACACATTTGATTTTTAAACAATTTATCCATTTATCATATATATATATATATTAGCCACTAAAATTTATAATAGTCAGGTTGTTTTTCTTGATATTTGTCATAGACGTACCAACGGTTTAGACATTAACAAATAATTTTTGTAATTGCTCGAGAAAAAAAATTGTAAGAAGTATTTAAAGAGATAATAAAGATGGGTACCTTACCACCTACCTCCCATTAATATCCTAACTAATAACTTTAATATCATTCCAGGTGCCAATAACTCTTCTTTTTTTCCCTTTTTAATTTTGGAAACAACTTTTTATTTTTATTATCATCTACATTTTTTTGTATATTTTAATCTTACTCACTTATGTGCCCTTTCTACTCACTTATTCTATGAAAATAAAATGTCACATGCATTATAGAGCTTATTTTAACAAGTGACATCGAGTTTCAATATCTCTATACGCACTAATAGATAGACGGGTGGTCATAAACTTTTCAACCTAACGAACGCAACTTTGACACGGGTTTGGTAAATGCAGGTACCATTCACTCCACCACACCCAATTCAGAACAAATCTAAGTTTGTTTATGCCAATATATGACTACATTTATGGGACATTGGACAAGAATTCAGAAATTTTGTATGAAAAAGCATTGTCAAGGAAAGAGGAAGTGAGCCATGTGGTTCATTTGAGCCACTTGACAACACCACAATCCATTTACCACATGAGGCTTGGCTTTGCAGCTTTGGCTTCCCAACCATTTGCTGCCAAAACCTCCAAATATTATTGGACCCTCACCACTTTGCTTTGGCCCTTCACTTTCTTCTCTTACTTTGCCACTTGCCTTTATGGCCACACTTTTGTCTCTGAAAGAAACACTTTCAAGGCACTCAAGTTTCAGTCTTGGCTCATCCCTAGATTCAATCTTCAAGTAAGTAATCATCCTATTATTTATATTCAACCATAACACATTAATTGCATTTATTTATATACATGTATCAATGTTCCATTCAGCTTATGTGCCCTTCGATTTTTTTTATGGAAAAATTTGTTTGATCCTACAAAACTTTTGGATGTCAAAAATATTTTTAGGAAATTAATTATTAAGCCATAAATGACTTAGATGTTCAATTTTCATCCACATAAGTTGTTGATTGATATTTTCATTTATGTGGTAAAAAATAGTTGTTTTCCTAAGTTCGAGACTCACTTATGACATTACTCTTTCGATGTCTTAGATATCTGACCTAGAGATGAGCGTGGTTACCTTTGTTTAAAAAAAATGGAAATAGTTGTTTTCTTAATTTAGAGGGAGAAGATTCAAATTTATGATCTCTTGATCATAATTTCATATTCTATATCAAGTAAATTACGTTTAATTTGTTGCTATGAGAAGCTTATTGCCTTATGTTATGTTTCACTAATGTTGTACTTTATGCTCAATTTGTAAATTACGTTTTTATGCTTAATCAATGACCATTTAGTTCTATGTTTTTAATTTATTTTTTTTAATCATGCGTATTCTTCCATATGTTTTTTGGTTACGAGTAACCATATTTCTCAAGAAAACATTTGATATTCCTAGGAAGTCACTTTTGAATATATTTTCGAATACATTATTTTAATATGTTAAACTATTCTCTGATTACACAAAAGTTTAAGTTAGATAGATTATGATTATTAAGTATTTAGATTTATTAAATTTAACACTAGATTCAACATTAAGCTTAAAATGGAATTAGAGTGAGGAGGTAGCCCTAAATGATGATCCAAAAAAGAAAAGAAAAGAAATTACATGGATTTGAATTTAGGTCTCCCTACTCTAATTTTTCAATTTTGGAATTAGCTTATATTGTTAGACTAGTATAAATGTTATTTACTTACACATATTCATAGTACACACTAAATAATTACATGCAAATATGGATCTAATTCAATCCATAAATTTGAATTATCTTTTATTTATTTTTTTCTTCTTGTTGTTATGAAGTATTTCATGAAAGGGAGAAGAGAAGCAATCAACAACTTGATAGAAGCAGCAATTTTAGATGCTGATAAAAAGGGAGTCAAGGTTCTAAGCTTAGGCCTTCTTAATCAGGCAAGTTTTTTTTCCCCTTGAAACTACATTATTCATTTACCCAAAAAAGAAGTTAATAATAATTTTGATCATATGGGTTGGTGGATGCAGGGAAAAGAGCTAAATGAATATGGTGAAATTTACATACAAAAGCATCCAAATTTGAAAATAAAATTGGTTGATGGAAGTAGTTTAGCAGCTGCTATTGTTGTCAATACCATCCCTAAGGGCACAACCCAAGTGCTTCTTAGAGGAAACCTTTCTAAGGTTGCTTATGCCATTGCACATGCCCTATCTCAAATGGGTTTGCAGGTCTCTTTTCTCCTCTATAAATTTCCTTTGACTTTTCGCGTCTTCTCGAGATTCAAACATTTAATCTTTTGATTGATATATTGTAGGTATTTTGAGTAGTTGAATCATGTCCAGATCCTCGTTAGTTTAGCTTCATCTTTTTTATCTTTATTTGGAGATCTTTATGTGATGATATTGTTTATTTTAGATTTGCATAAGTTTCGTTTAAAATTCCCCACCCACAAAAAATTTCTAAACACAAAGATATATATTTTCTTTACTTTTAGAATTTTGGTTGGCATTGGTATCATTTAAATCATGATCAATTAGAATTCTAAGACCACATCAAATTAACCAATTTTTTTCCCAATGCATATTTTCCATCCATCTTCAAAAGTAGGAAGAAGTAATATCCACCACAAGTATCAATTTTTCTTATTTTATTTAGAACTTAGTTTGTTAACCTTTTTTTTTTCTTTTATTTATTTATTTTGTAAATTTTCAGGTAGCTACCTTATATGAGAATGACCATAATAAGCTTAAATCAAAGCTCACCAACAATTCTAAGAACTTGGTCCTTGCAAAAATTACTACTCACAAGGTAAATATCTCTCTATCTCACAAAATGTTGGAATTTTTTTTCACCATGTAGCTAGCTAGCCATGGCAATGCAATAGTTATTTTTATCTACAAAGAGAGATCTTAAATAACTCCTTGCCTATATATGGTGGAAAAGTTATATAAACCCCCTTGACTAAATGGTTCGTCATGAACATTGTGGAGGATCTCACATTCGAAATGTGAAAGTAACTCCTATACATGATTACTCTACTTATTGCATATTGATTTTGAGATGAACCACGTTACCACGTACCGATAATAAAAAGAGTTTATTTTATTTTATTATTTTAACGAAATTAGTATAATAAATTTGACAGATATGGATAGTGGGAGATGGATTGGAAGAGTTTGAACAACTAAATGCCCCCAAAGGAACAATCTTCATTCCCTTTTCACAATTTCCTCCAACAAGACTTAGAAGAGATTGCTATTATCACACCACTCCTTCCATGAAAGTTCCTTCTTCTTTTGAGAATATTGACTCTTGCGAGGTTAGTCCCAATTGATTAAACTAATGAAAAGTTTGTTCAAAGGTAAAAAATGAAACTTTTCATAATCTAGAGGCACAAATGAAACCTACTACAAAATTCGAGTATTTTGTATTATTTAACCATTGTTTACGAGGTAGATAGTTCTTTGCTCATTTGCATTTTTATAGTATGAGTTATTATGCGTTTTGGTCATATGAACGGTTTCGTTTTGGTTACAGAATTGGTTGCCGAGACGAGTGATGAGCGCGTGGCGAATGGCGGGGATATTGCATGCTTTGGAAGGAAGAGAGACGCATGAGTGTGGAGAGACAATGTTGAATTTGGAGGATGCATGGAGGGCAAGCCTTCAAAATGGATTTCTTCCTTTGGAGATTCCTTCCCCTTCCTTCTAAAATTCTCAAAGAAAGAAGCTCATAGTAATGCAACCAAGCCACCCTAGGGGAGATTTGTAGTAGTTTTATTGTTATCTATGGTATAATATTATAAAATGCATACTTGTAGAGAGCTTTTGGGGCTCGTGTTGCTATTAATATATATGGTGTAGATGTAATGAAATATTGATAAAAAATATAATGAGCTATGAATGTGATTAAAAAGTTCTAATGAATATAAAGTATCAACCTAATCTTCATTGTTTTTGCTCTTCATTAGTTCTTCAATTTGTTCTCACTTTAAACTTTAGATATAGCTCAACGAAATAAAACATGTATGCCCTGGTCAACATGAACATAACTCTGGTGATATCTTATATAATCTACTAACTTATAAGGTCACAAATTCGAATCCGCCTCTCTAAGTATGGTAGAATAAAGAAAAACATAAAACCTTCTATCCCACCCCAACTTGTTTGAACTAAAAGAAAAAAGATAAACCAATCTGAGTTCAAGCAATTAGTAGTGCAAGTAGCTGAGAAAAGAGTGAAAGTGGTATTGGTCACCCAAATTCTCGAGTTTGAATAGGGTCGGGGTCTTGTTTGATGTACCTCATTCACCTATTTAAAGTAAGAAATTTTCTCTAATAATAAATAAATAAAACATTACAAGCTTGCAAACATTGAATTCAGTTTAGGTTTGCTTAGGCATGATCTATCTTTTCATGTCCACGTATATGACCTAATTTGAGACACATTTTGTTTTTCTTTATTTATTTTTTATTTTTTGATTAAAAAAATATTAAAATGTGGTTTAAATTGAATCACATATGTGGATATGAAAAGATAGGTCATATCAAGGCATGACTTAAATTTCTCTCGTCTAAATATAAGAAAAATATAGTTTTATATGTTCCCAACTCAAAACAAAACCAACCCACCTATACTTGTCTAACATCACACTCTATCGTAGGGTACTCTCGTGTCAATTGGGTCGTTTTTTTCAAATCGATGATCGTAAATCAATTGGAAGTTACTATGTGTTATTGGGTCCTCTCCTTTGTATCATGCTTTGTCTCATGTTGCCTATGAAATCACATGACTAGTGCCCTATGGTGCGATATATGAGGTTGCCACTCTTGGCCACAACCTATTCTTCCATAGTCGCACCGAGCATATCGAACTTGATGCATATTACACTATTAGTGAAGCTCTTGATCATCACTCAGCAAGTCGACATATTGCTTTTAATGAAGAGTTGTCGATTGTCTGATAAAACCATTTTTGAAAATTGAAAAGTTCTTAATCTATATATTTAAGGAAAGTAGGTTTTTAGTCACCTAATAGCATTGCGTTCCTTTATTCAAGTATCTCTATCCTTCTTCAACCCATTTATTTCTCGTCTTTTTCTTGCGCAAATCCACACAACAGGAACCCCAACTCTGTTCACTAAATTTGAAGTTCCTAAGGGAAAAATCATCATAAGAGGGAAGAGATATAAAAATGGGACAAACGGAGGCATTTGGAGAATACTTTGCCTAAAAAGATCGAGAAAGGAAAGAATTAAAACGGAGGTCCCATTGCTCCATTAAAACAAATAAATGCTCCATCATATTCAAAAAACCAAGATAAGTGGAATCTGATAACTCCAATATTAAACCAGATCAGTGGTGGAGTCCATAAAGCTGCCGATACACTATAGTTTATCTATAAAAACAGGCGTCAATGTCACAAGTTGCATCTTATCCAAAAATAAAACTTGACAAAATGCTTCACAACTTGATTCTGGTTGTTCTTACCCAAAAAACTTCACAAGTTCTTAAGGAAAAAAAAAAAGATAATCATTATCTCTTGGTGAGACAACAGAAAACGTTCAGCCATCCATGCAGTTCAAGACCAGTGTTTTAAAAAGCACAAGACGCACTAAAAGGCGAGAGCTTTTTTACATAAGGTGCACTGTATAAAAAAAACACAAAAATATATATGTGTGTGTATACCTAATAAAAACATTTCCATAGATATAAATGAAATTTTAACCAAGAATAATATATAAAACATACATTACATTTAACTATTAACCTTCATTCATGAATAGAAATGAAGTTTTACAAAGAATCTGTATAAAACATACATAAGATTCAACTATTAACCTTTCATTTTAAACGAATGTTGTCTTTGTGAGTTAAAAAATTACGTTATTTAAGACATTGAAAGGCGTGCGCCTAATTAACTGCGCCTCGCTTGGGAAAGGTGTGACTTGCGCCCAGGCGTGCCATTTAAAACACTGCTCAAGACATTCAATACCATGAAAAATCTGTTCCTAAGGGATGGCATGGTGGTCGAAGGGTTGAACATTGAAGGTGTGTTCCCTTCAAGGTTTCAAGTTCGAGACTCACTTATGACATTACTTTATAGACACCGCATGTGACTCTATTCCTTCAATCTCCTGCTATCTGGTCTAGGAATGGACCTAGTTACCCCCCAGGTATGCCAATTTCCCAGTTTCCAAAAAGAATCATGAAAAAAAGATTTTATTCGAGTCTGACAAAAAAAAAGTACCAGTAGATATAAAAGAGTACATAAAAAAAGTGTCGGCATCAAAGAAGGCGAAATTACAAAAAAAAAAAAAAAGAAAGAAAAAAAGAAAAATTCCAGGACCGGACGCCTAGAGGCAAAAGGCCAAGAAAAGAGAAATAAACTATATTCTCAAAAGGCCGATACAAAAAATTTTAGGGCTTTTTACCGGATTAGATCAAATGAAGAACACTATTACACGTGTGTCTATGAAAAAAAAATAGGCTAAATTATAGAAAATACCCCTATACTATGGTGTTTGTGTCAAAAATGCCCCTAAACTTTTAAAAGTTTCAAAATTACCCCTAAACTTTAACAAAAGTTTTAAAAATGCCCTCACCGTTAAAGTTGGATGGAAACCGTTAAAGTTTGGTTTCAAAAATACTCTTAAACTTGTATTATGTTTCAAAAATGCCCATAAACTTGCAAGATGTTTCAAAAATACCTTTAATCTTAAAAAATATAAAATAATAATGAAATTGTTAAAATTTTGTTTCAATAATACTATAAATATTTAATTGTGCTCGTAAAAGATAAATTTTACTTTTGTATTTATAACTTATGAATTATTTTTATATAAATATTAATTGTTCAAACATGAATTGTGTTGATCAAGTACTAAAAAAAATTGTGTTGAGAATCTCACATTGAAAATGTGACATACCTCTTAGTATTATAAGATTGATGAATTACTCTTTCATTGTCAACTGATTTTGAGATGGAAATCTCATGCTATTCTAATATTGTATAAAAAAAAATTCATTAAATTCAAATAAGTATATATATATATAGAATATACATAATAAATTATCTTTAAATTTTGAATAATTGAATAAATCTCTATCTCAAAATATTCATTTATGCCAAAATTCATCCTAGCAGCAACTTTAAAAAAAAAAAAAATTATGAATGATGATTATGATTTAGAATTTTGGAACTTTTTTTTGGTCACATTATTATTCAAATGTTAATAATATATTTATTTTCATTAATTTTCATGGCGAAAAAAAGATATGAATAAAGAATAACCATTTTTAAGTAAGAATAAATTTTAGAGTTTTTTAAGGGTACAATATTGACACTTTTAAACAAAATACGTATTTTTTTTTATCCAAAAGTTATCGACAATGTTAAATTTGAATGAAAACCGCATACTCATCCTCAATTAATTTAGTTTCATATCACAAATAAGTAATTCTATTATTTAAATAAATTCAAGCTAAAATCCATAAATTCAATTATAAATTATCTTTAAAGAATTATGATTATTATTATTGATTTTTAATTTTGGAACTTGTTTGGTCATTGTTATTTAAAGGCTAATAATATATTTATTTTCGTTAATTTTTTTTTTTTGGAGAAAATGCATTTGAATAGAGAAAAAAAATAAAGTTTTTAAGTAAGAATATATTTTTTTAAGTTTTTAAAAGATCGATAATACTATTCAACTAAAAGTATAATATTTTTTTATCTAAAAGTTATTGACGATGATACTTTTAATTTTTTTTTAAGTCGAGGGTATTTTTAATTGTTTTTAAAGTTTAAGGGCATTTGTGAAACCTTTTCAAAGTTTAGGGGTATTTTTTAAACCAAATTTTAACGGTTTCCATCCAAATTTAACGGCAAGGGTATTTTTGAAACTAAAGTTAAAGTTTGAGGGCATTTTTGAAACTTTTCAAAGTTTAGGGGTATTTTTGACACAACTCTCATAGTATAGGGGCATTTTCTATAATTTAGCCAAAAAAATATTAGCAAAAGTAAACTACCGCTTGAATAAAGAAAATTTGTTTTATTATGAAATTACACAAATATCCTCCACCCTAAACCAGATTTTATTGAAATAGAAAAACACCCCATTTTGGTAAAAAGAGTTCCCCAAATCTTAAGCATTTTTCATTTCCTCTTCCCAAACCATATTATCTCTTTACAAATCTCTCAAACAGTAAACTATAAACAACATTTTTTATAACAAAAAAAAGATTTTACGTGAGATTCATCATTTCTTTGTTGATGAGTTGTTTTGATTTTGTAAAAAGAAAAGAAAAAGAAAGTCTAAAATCTTCTAATTATGTATTAATAAATAAATATGCTACCAAATCAAGTAAGTTAAGTAATGTATTAATAATTTTAAAATATATTAATATGTATTTATTTTTTTACTTAGATAAGTAAGTACCTTATCGTCTAAAAAAAAGTATAAGTACTTTTTGATATTACTTATTTTGAAGAATTATACTGTAATTATAACTAAGATGTCTTATATATTTATGTGTAATTATTAGTAGAGTATTGTGTATTAATATAGTATTATTTATTATTAATACGGTATTAATATTAACACCTATGATTATGATTGCAATTTTTTTTTAAAAAAGATCACATTCGTAATTGTTTCTGAATTGCCTACTTTTGTAAGTTTCTCACATAAAATATTTACTAATAATACTTATTAATAATAGAATACATACAATGTATCTAGTATTAATAACAACAATTTATAAATTGAGAAACTTATAAGATTAATCAAATTTATAAAATAATTATAAATATTGTCACTTTTAAAAAAAATTAGCAACCGCTGTCATTATTATTAATACATAGTATTGTATTAATAATACACAATATTGTATTAATAACATAAATACTATATTGATAACATAAATACTGTATTGATAACATAAATACTATGATACACTATTGTATTAATAGCATAAATACTGTATTAATAATAGATGATACGGTATTGATAATGCATAATATTGTATTGATAATACAAAATATTGTATTAATAATAAATAATAGTGTATTGATCTGTATTTATGACTATGAATGCAAATATTTTCAAATTTAACTACATTTGTAATTATTTTGTTAGAATAGGTCATACATTACAATATCATTATTTTATGTCTAGTCATTAATACGGTATTACCACTTGTTCAATATTGAAATCGTATTATTAATACGCAATTGTTGGGTGAGCATTGATTCGCCGACTAGTTTGAAGTGTGGAATTGTCGCAAGCTTTTCTTCTCAATCGTCAAGCATAGCATCTCTATCGTTGAACATAGCTTCACATTTGAATTTTTACTATGACAATTGCATTTACGATAACAAAACTTCATATCTATGACTTTTTTACCCTCGTGTTTGAGGGCTTCTACTTTATTTTCTCCCATAAGTACGCAACAACTTTGCAATGTGAGGCTGATGACGATGTGTATGTTCAGTAAGAGGCAAAGTGAGCAACCTTAAAGACATTGAGATAGAAGTAAAATATTGTACTTAAATATATATTAATTAATTAAAATAGATAAATATGGTTGAAATATAAAAAAGATAAAATACCAAAAAAAAAGTATTTATCAAAGATAAAGATAATTTTACTTCCTATTTTTAAGATAAAATAGCTAAATTTCTATTTTTAAGATATAATTATGAAAAAAAAATTGTAACAAAGCAGAACAAAAAATTACAAACACAACAAAATAGGAGATATTGGTTACAATCAAACAATTGACTTCCGAGTAAGTAAAAAAACCGCATGTCCTCGGCCAAACTGGGAAGGGTAAAATGGGGTTAGAAGAATTTTATTTTAATTAATAATAAATGAAAAAAAAAAGATTACAATAATCATAAAATTTGTCTATATTTGCAAATACTTTCTTAAAAGAGACCATCAACCACAATTTCCCAAAATTCTAACGTTTCTCAAGCAAAAGCACCCCCAAGTAGAAGCCCAGATAATTTGAAGCCTGAAGTTAGACACTAGCACTAGCAGATTATGACATTCTTCTCAACTTTCAAAAAAAAAAAAAAAAGTACCTTAACAATCGTTGGAGAGTTCTTCCGAGAAGGATGGACAAAACGGCGTGATACAGTCTCTGAAGTCTCCAACTACCTAAGTTACTACTAGTTAAATATTCTAACAAATTATTCCATATTTAAATACCATAATTACCTCAAGGCACCTCCTTGCTCCTTCATGGAAACTCCAGCATCATTATCTGTTGACTGATCCTTCTCAAAGTTCAACACCTGGCTGGAAGAGACAACTGCAGATGACATCTGTTTCCACAGAAAACCTCAGTCAGAAAATTGTAGTCTCTAAACCAAATAACATTTAATCCACTAATTCCATGAAATAAAAGTTACAGAACAAACAATCCAGTCACTATTTTCAGATTTCCAAGAAGACATGCTTATTATCTCCTTTTCAGAGTAAAATCATTCTGTTACCAAAAATGTAAATTGGGACAACTAGTCAAATGCCTTGAGCAAAATATAGCCTATCCTTATAAACCCACCGGTGGAAGCATATAGAACCTCAGCAACAGAGAGCCCAGGATGTGCAACATTAGAAGATAAACTTAATCGCTCTCCTTCAATAAAAGGAGCATCCTTTGTTGAAAATATGAGACAGACGAGATCTCATCCTTTGAGCTATCATATCCTTCATCAATGCCATCATATATATCATTTGCTCTGATCTGTAAGGAAATGGTTGCATATTCATATCAATAAAAAGAATTGACCTTCATAACTCTGAGATCATATGTATGGGCGTTGAAGAATATACTAACTACAGCATACAATATTTTTTTGTCAAAAAAAGAAAAACAATTACACCATGATATATACATAACTCACAAGCACCTGATGATATATACATAAATGATTAATGAGCAACTTTTTTCATAAAAACAAATGGCCAACAACTTTCTTTATACATCAAATTTTTTAAATCCTCACTTCTCAAAAATATTGTTGAAATTGAACAGCAGAATAAGCGCAATTTAAAGATATATGAGCGAATATATTTTAGAAATTTCAGACTTCTACCCCTCATCTCAACCTGATCTAGAAGTTCAATTGACCCTTCCCAAATTAAGAAACTATTTTGTCTCAGAAAGACTATGATAAGTAATCTAACGCAAGAGAATGTCTACACTATGATGTGAAACCTAACGCAGGAGAAACACGATAATATAAAAGGCCTCAGTTTTCCTTAAAAATGTTCAAAAGCCTCTTAACAGAATCTTAAAAGTCCCATAGAGAAGAAAGATCACCATCATTTTGACCATTTTGACCTTCTTCCATTAGCATCCCACTGGTTTTCTGAGTGACCCATACTTGTAATGGAACCCGAGCTTCCTGCATAGATCATAAATAAAGCTAGATAATATCTTGATAAAAATACATAAAACACGTATAGGAGGCACAGGTCCGGTTTTGCCCACCAATTTTACAGTCCAATAAAAAAATTACATGCAACAATTTCTTGTCATTGATGGAGAAATCCATGTTAACAACTATATTTAAACACATAACATTTGAAAATGCAATTGATAAAAGAAAAGAACATAAACAATCTTATTGTGGTTAATCGAAAAAACATTAAATACTAGCGAAAAAGTAATGCATCGCAAAAAATTTAAAAATACCATTGTAATTATGATTTTAAATGATTGGTAGGCCATCATAGTCTAGGTGGCTAGGAGGGTTCTTTCAGCCCGGCAGTTAAAGTTATACCCTTTTTTGTGGAATATATTGATGTTACTTATTAAAAAAATAAAAAATAAATAAAAGGTTCTTGAAGAAAACTACCTATTGAATGTGTATATAATAAGATAAAACAGACAAATTAAATGTTTACATGAATTTAGGCATGAAAAATATGAGGAACCACCACAAAAGTGTGGGTGATTGAAAAAAAAAAGTAAAAAAACAAATTCCCAGGTGCAGTTCACCTAATTTTCATTCACATCAAATCAAACAATGAATTTTCACTCATCTTGGAAACAAGCTAATGTAAACAAACCATTTCTATTTGATCCTTCAGCGACTCTTTACGAGATCGACCATTTTCCTGTATTAGCCATCGTCCTAGTAATGTACTTTTAACATAATACATATAACGAATAGTGGCACCCTTGTAAGATGGTGGTATGCAGTTGGGAAGTATTGTCCGAACCACATCTGTAATAATATTGAATATTTTCAGAATGTACACCTAAGCAGAATGAAAAATTAAAGCCGGGAGTAAAAAATACATGAAACCTTAATATAAGACAATCAGTGGTCTCAAAAAACAGCATAAGACAATTAGTACTGGGTCGCTTCATTTTTAGTTCATTCCTATGGAAGAGCTTATATACGAGCTTCTCCAGTAGTGGATTTCACCTTCTATTTCCATATTTGTTTGGAATTTCTTCTTTGGTAATTGGTCTTACCCCAAAAAAGGAGGGGTGGCTCTCAAGGCAAAACTAAACAGAAAACCTTCAGAACCAAGTCTAACCAAAAACAGACTCAGCACGACTATAATATGTCTTATTACCTACCAATCTTTTTTTATAGGAAACAGAACATTTTCATTGATCAAATGAAAAAGATACGTAAGTACCTATCGAAACAAAATACAAATAGGTAGAGAAAAGATGATGACGTCAAATGTTTTACAAGGATACAAATCTTAAAATGATTAAGATTTTCTTTGGAAGCTTAATTTTGGATTTTTCAGTACATATGATCATTTGCACAGACATATGCCATTTATAGCTCTATCTCCATCATGGTGCAGTAAGTGTTATTCAGATCAGGAATCACCGAGCAATTTGTGCGTTCATTGCCCTTTTTGCTTGGCATTTTTGGAGTCATATTTTGGAAATTTTTTACTGGGCAATGCCCTTATCAAACAACAATTCTTATTTTCTATCTACTATTTTGGTGGGTACCCCCTTTAAAAGCTTAAAGAAGGTTCCTTTCTGGCATTGGCTTGAGCTTTTCTATGAAACATATGGATGGAGCATATTAGAAGATTTTCATGGACGTGTCCTATAATTATGACTGCCTCTGGGACAACATTCTTCCAAATATTTATTTTTGTGCAAACACATTCATCCTTTGAGCATTATTAGTTTGTCTTTGTTCATCTCCAACAAGAGATGATTCTTGTAATCACCTTCAAGTGTTCGGAGTTTCCTCCAAATTTCTTTTATCAATGTAATGTTTCATTTTCCAAAAAAAAGGAGTCTTACAATGAGAAACAAGGAGAGGAACAAAAAATAACACAAGAGATCCCTAAACCAAACAAAGGGAGAGACCCCAAAGTGGGGAAGAAAAAGCCAAGTCAGTAAAACAACATAGAGAACACTCCATATTTTTGGTGTTGGATCCAAGAGGCAGACATGAGACACCGATGTGATTAAAAGAGGGCTTTTATCCTCTCTGTAACTTTCACACCACATCATATTGTCGTTTCCTATATAAAAAAAGCTCCAACCAAAAAACCCTAATACACATCACCAACCTTCCTCCTCCCCTGAGTGCAGCCTCTTTGATGTTGGGGAGGAGTAATGTCATCCCTTGCAGCGCCGAGCTGAACCCGAGAAGAAGTTATCCAACGTTGAATGATGATTATAGTGGTGTGACAAAAGGTAGCAAATTGAGAAGAGTACAATTTTTCCTGTATTGCACCTCTCACATGTTAATATCTCCCTGAGGCTAAGTTTCACAGAAAGAATCTTCAATTTTTCTGGGTCCTTCACCTCAAATGGGTTTAGAAAAACTTGTATGGAAAAGAAACATATAATATTGATGGTGAAGGGGCACCAAATACAGAAGAATTGGAAAATGTCTATCCCCTAACTAAGTTTCAAATGATCAATACTTTGTCAATCAGGAATTAGAAACAAATTCAAATAGCAATGCCCAACAATGTTTCACCAAGGTCAGCATATCATTTGACAATATGTCGAAGTACATAACAAAAATGTAATGAACAGTGTACTTGGAATGAAACAAGGGAATGCAAAATACCAAACAAGCAACATTGTAAGTGAAGTAAAGGCATGAGGCATCTGAGCAACAGAGATACAGAAATTCAGTGCACATACACTCACATGACTTAGTAGCCCCCGAAGAAATGATCCGATTCGAAACTATGGATGGAACGGAGCAGTCCATGAAAACGCGTTCACCTGAGCAGACCAAGATCATGAAATTTAAACAAGAGGCTAATTAGGATTAAGAAGAGGGAGTTGGAGTTGGAACCTGTGCGTTGTTTGGATCCAGGGGTTGGTTTGTGAGTACTGAACCACAGAGCGTCGAGCTTGTGGAGGCCAATGATCTGAAAACTGAGGCGTTTGATCAAAAGGGAACGTTCAAAAGGAGAGAGAGAGAGAGAGGAGCAGATTTGAAGAGTAACAACAACCGGATCGCCAGGCCGGTACACAGCTTTATCGGAACGAATTTTCAGGCCAGGAAGTACATCGCCGATCGGCGACTTCTCAACCTTATCAGCTGCTGTAGCAGTAGCGCTTCCGAAAATCGAAAACCTAGATCCCAACATTGCCCCACTTTTCCTCTTCTTCTTCGATCGAATTGAAAATGGTTGAAGCAGCTTGTTGGAGGGTTGAATGGAGGACGGATCTTGAAGATTCAGTGGCAATGGCAAGGTTTCTTCAAACACCCCCGCCAAATTACACACCTATTTCTTCCCTCTAATAAATAAACATTTTCACCGCCGTCATCCTCGTTCATTTAATCTCGATAATCGATATTTGTCCAACCTTCTTCCCCCATTCAATAGGTAGTCACCCCTATTAAACCTAAGTTTATATATATGTATACATTATTGTAACCTTTAGCCAAGGTTAAGAATCTATTTAAATGTAGGATTGTCTTATCACTTTTCCAATATCTAAGCATCAACATGCTCCATCAATTTTTTTCCTTTTTAATGCATCATTAATATTTTAGTTGAATCTCGATTTCATTTTATTGGATTGAATGGTACTCGTATTAATTTGATGGATTACGGTAGTTTATTAGATAATATAAAATTTTCTTCATTAATTTTGAAAATCCATGATAATTAAATAAAAATAAATAAGGTATCCCTTTAAAATTTAATTGATTAAGCTATATGGTCAACAAAAAGTTTAAAGTTTAAATTTTTATTTATTAATACAAATTGGGGGAGTGGACCAACAAATTTTATATAAAAGAAACAATTATTCTAATATAGAAGCAAAATACTAATATCAGGACTTGAACTTATGACCATAGGATTGAAATAGATTAACACTAAACAAACACTTCCCTACAACAATATTAAGAGTAATTTATAATTTTGACCCAAAAATGAGAAGAGAGAGAGAAGAAGCATTGAATATGAATGGGATTTGTGGTTCACACATTCAAAACAAAAAATGCAATCTCTTCCTCATCCCACTATCATTCCTCAACCTTTTACTCCTCATCACAAAACCATCCATTTTTTCAACCATTTCCCCACTCTTGCACACCTCCGCCGCCCTCCGCCTCTCGCCACCGCCGTCTCCGCCCACAGGTACTCTTGATTTCCAATTAGGAAGAATTTGAAGGGGCTGATATGAAAACAAAATAAGTGTAATAATTTGACGAGAGAATTGAATAATAATAATTATATTATTTTCAGTTTGTTGTGTGAGAAGGGGCCTATTGAAGGTGTTCTGTTTGATATTGATGGAACACTTTGTGATTCTGATCCTCTCCACTTCTTTGCCTTCCAACAAATGCTTCAACAGGTCCACGCCCCACTTTTTTTTTTCTCTAAGTAAATCGTATTTTTCATTCCATTACCGTTTAATTATACAAAATTTGGTGTACATACCAAATTTTAGCATGTCTATTTAAATATTTCATATAGCAAAATATGAAATATTTAATTTGATTGAGCATAATGAAAATGGATTAACACAAAACCAGATAATCAATCGTCCTACCAACCCATTCAATGATATCATAATTTTGTTTTTCTTGCTACTCATAAAAAAACTATTTAATTATAACTTTTAGCAGGTGAATAGTGTGTATATTTTTTTAAGGAATTTTTCATGAATAATAAAAAAGAGTAAAAAAACTATATGATATTAAAATTTTAGAAAAATTTTAAATAGGACAAAAATGATTCAATGAAGTTGAATGGATGACTTCAATTAAACTCACAAAATTGATGATTTCAATCATGATTTCAATAAAGATAAATTAATTAAAAACAATGGAGTAAAATTGATTCAAAATAATGAATGTTGGAATATTTTGCATGATAAATCATAATTTTTAATTGTGTCAAGTATGTGAAACTTCAATTTTGAATTCATTTGAAAATACAAAATTTGATTTTTTGGAAAATAAAATGGAATTTGGTGCAGCAGGTTGGATTCAACAATGGAGTTCCAATTAGTGAGGAATTTTTCATAGAAAACATAAGTGGGAGGCACAATGAGGACCTTTGTGGCATCCTCCTTCCAAATTGGGACCTACCCAAGGCTAGAAAATTTCTTGAAGATAAAGAAACTTATTTTTGCAGGTATATTTATTTTCCAACCACCATTTATGTGTTTTCATTTCAAATTCAAATGAAAAATATATATCATTTCACTTGCCTTTTATTCTTCCTATGTTCTTGCTTTCTCACCAAAAATTTATATGCTAGACAATATGATTAATAATTAATTATCTCACTATTATCATTGGATATATATGATTGTTCATTCATTCTTGGCCTTTCCTCCAGCTTCATTATTTCTTGTGTAAAAATGTATTTTTGGTGCCTAAATTTTGAAATTATTTATGTTATTATTAATTATTAAATTAAATTTGATTTAAATTAACTTCAAACTTATCATAGGAATCAATTAAGACTTTATTATACGCATAAGAATTAAATTTGGATTTTTGAAAATATATAATCCAAAATTTAAAAAAACACACACACAAAATATAAGGACCAAAATAATGATTTTTAGTCTAAAATTTTGGTTTACTTTCTGAACATTTTTTTTTATAAATTGAATGACCAAATAAATTCAAAATTGAAAATTCATAAACTTTATTAGACTTAAAAAAAAAAGTTATGAGACTAAATAAATACAAACAAACTAATTTAACTCACATTTAATCTAATAACTAACTTAACTAGTTAAGATGTTACGGGTTCGAATCTTCTACCTTTAATATTATTAAATTCAAAATAAAAATAGGCACAAACATAAAGTTATAGATTAAATTTATAATCTAACCTATAACGTGTCAAGATTAGGTAAGAAAAATCGATCAAACCAACACAATTCAACTCGATTAGTTTCAAGTGTCCCCAAGTCCGATTAGATTTGAGATTTTAACCCTCCCATCTTGACACACATACACACATCTCTTCACAAGGTTGGCAGAAGAGCAATTGGAAGCCATAGAAGGGCTGGACAAGGTGTGCAAATGGATAGAGGAGCGTGGGATTAAACGTGCTGCCGTGACGAATGCCCCGAGGCCGAACGCAGAGCTCATCCTGTCGATGCTTAAACTCGAAGACTTTTTCGAGGTCGTGATCATAGGGAACGAATGTGAACGTGCAAAGCCATTCCCCGACCCGTACTTGAAGGCTCTTCAAGCTCTTCAACTCTCTCCTCAACATTCTTTTGTCTTTGAGGTTCGTTTCTACTTCTCATTACTCTAAATTTTATTCACTTACTTTAACAAGTCAAGGGATTGTTTATGGCTTGTGTCGTTTTTCGTTTCGATTTTTATTTCGAACTTTGTTTTAGGTATTATGATACGATGACCTAGTTCGTAAAAGTTAATTATATAGATTATATTTTGTCTGTTGCTAAAATCGGTATTCACAAAAATCATGATTTCGAAATTATTTGTTTTTTTTAAAACAAAAGTAACCATGCTCGTCCCTAGGATTAGTGATTTCGAAATTATTAACTATTGCTTTGTCGATAAAATATGATATACCCTTTGAAAAATAGAAACAATGCTCTCTCTCTATATATATATTTAATGTTAAATTACATTTTTATGATTTTAAATTTTTAAACTCTTACTAACAAGAGCATAACTCTAATAATATGTTGTGCAACCTAGTAACTATAAGGTTACACGTTTGAATCTTTTGTCGATAAAATATGATATACCCTTTGAAAAATAGAAACAATGCTCTCTCTCTATATATATATTTAATGTTAAATTACATTTTTATGATTTTAAATTTTTAAACTCTTGCTAACAAGAGCATAACTCTAATAATATGTTGTGCAACCTAGTAACTATAAGGTTACACGTTTGAATCTCTCTTTCCTTAATATTCTTGTATAAAAAAAAACCTAAACTCTTAAAATTTTGTGTCTAACTAGTGTGTCTAAATTAATTCATGTTTAAAAAATATTTATTTCTAGTTAGTATGTCTTTGGAAGCCATAGAAGGAAGCTGTGGAATTGAACTCTAAAATTTGTGTCTAGCTAGCATGTCTATGACATTTTCAAAAGTTAACTTAAACTATGAATTTAACATTTTTTTAAGAATATATTTCGTCGAGTTTAACTAAATTGTCAAATTGATTTAGTTTCACTTAATTTTTATAATTTTAACTTTTTTTATTTGAACTCGCCAAATGCTATTATGGTCTAGCACCCAAGTGGGGGAACACGATCAACTATTCGTGAAAAGTTAAACCAAATTATAAAGACTAAATCGTAACTTTTAAATTATATATATATAACTAAATTTAAATAAGTCAAAATCATATGAACTAAATCAAAATTATCAAAACCCATAAAGATCATCAAATCGAAATCATTTTCGAGAACCAGCCAATTGGAGCCCCCGGTCCAAGCATGGACTTCACTACATTGGGATGTTTGATATCGCGTCCCAAGCTCCAAAATTAGAATACTTTTAGGGTATTCTATTTTAAGCGTTTTCCTCAAACACCCTATACCTTAACCGTTTGATCAAATTAAAACTAAGCACAAATCCGGACTAAATTTTCTATTAAACCCTTTTGTTGTATGTTTGGGAACAGGATTCAGCATCAGGAGTAAAATCAGGAGTGGGAGCTGGAATGAAAGTGGTGGGAATTGGAAGAAGAAATCCACAAGAATTGCTAATAGAAGCTGGAGCCAGTTTTGTGATTAGAGATTTCAATGATCAAAATCTTTGGACCCAACTCCAACACTTGGACCCAACCACTCTTTTAACTTCATCCCCCACATTTTCAAATTAAACCTCTAATATTTTAATTTCATTTCTTGTTGTTTTCCTCATTTTTTTTATATGCTATCATTTAATTAAACTACATTATTCTTTATTTTAATAGAGATCATGATCACTATATCTAGTTTTTAATTAATATATTCTCTATTGATCTCATTATGGCTCAATTTTAACCCATATGGAACTTCATTATTCAATGTGAATTTGAGTTGGTGTTACATTAACATCCTTTGCTTTGTTTGTTTGTTAGTTCAGCTGTTGCTTTTCTAGAGATTTTAGTTAGGTGCCTATGTGTGTGTTTTGTGGTGTTTTATATTGACTATATGTTGTGGCTGGTATATAAAAAAAATTGGTCTGAACCTATAATTTTTTTTATTATTAGATTATGTATGATGACTAAAGTCATGCTCCTTTTCTTCTGGTATTTTAGTATTGATAAACTTCTACTTTTTTTTGGTCAAATGATTATATGTTTATATTTTAAAGTGATTTTAGTATTATTATCATTATTAATTTTTATTTACTAAAATGAACTTAGTTCAACACTAATTAATATGTATTATTGACCAAAATCACATTCTATATTATATTATATTATTATTGAACTAAAAATACTTTTATTTCTCATTTTTGGAGTAGTAAAAAGTTGGATTCTTTTTTCATTTAGGAAATAAAATCAAACTATTATCAACATTGTAAAGCTCAAAATTTAAGTATTCGGATTGACTTATTGTCCAAATCGAAAGAGATAAGTCTTTGTAGATTTTTCATGCTATTAGCACTTAATAAGATTGCTACTTATTGTATTAAAAAAAACTTTTTTTTTTTGGTTCATTATCATTATTGCACTAGAAACAATAAAAATAAATACTTCCCCAAAAAGGAATATCTCAATAGTAACTTCAAATATCAAATAATGTATTCCATATTTAATTCTTACTTATTATTAGTTCAATTTGATATGTACTCAACATTACAAAGTTGGATTTCTCCCTTTTCTCTCATTTAATAACATCCATATCATTTAATTTAGACAAAAAAATAATTGCATGTTTGTATGAAACCAATAACAATTTTAGCATTGGATATTAATTAATATAGACATATCATTGTGAAAATTAATAAATAAAAATTTTCCATGTACTTTGTCTGAAGTTACTTATCATCCATTTCATAGAGAATACGTATCTGACATTATGATATTAATATCATAATGGTGCAGCAACACAGTCTGAAGTAAAAATTGAAATATGGTACAAACACAGCACTGAAATATAGAGTAACATTTAAATGTTATTAATTGAAAAATGAGGAAAAAAAAATATATATTAAAAGTATGTAGTGCAAAATGTTAATAGAAATAAAAGTAGGTGATCAAATTTACTACCTGACAGTTTTTAAGGAGGGTCGTTGTCCCAACTATTTGAAAATTGATAGTGCATTTAAAAAAAAATTTCCAAAAAATATGTCATTGTTAACGTAATAATATTATGGAAAAAAATACATTTTAATTCCAAATTTTTTATTATAATTTCTATTTGGTATATATTTATATCAAAATTACTTTTCAAGAAATTTTATTTTAATCCATGACAATTAGACCAATTTTAAATTATAATATATTAATAAAATTATTTTGATTTTAACATGAATTTAATTTTTAAAATAAAATAAGTAAACTTAAACTACACAAAAATTAAAAGTGGGGATTATCAAAATCTACATTAAATTGAAGTCAACAAAAACAATAATTCAATGATATTAATGTTGTTTTAGGGGCCATGAATTCAAATATCTCACTTTCAATAATTATAAAAACACAAAAAAAAAAATTTGAAACTGCAAAATGCACTAATATTACAATACTTAATTACAGATTTAATATTTCAAGTCTATTTTGTATACAAACTTTAAAAATAATTTTTATTAAATTAGTATAAAGTCTCATTAGAAAATCAAGTAATAATGAGATAAGTAGTTCACTTATTTTATTAATATTAGGAGATCTATTCACTTTTTTTTAATAAAGAATAACATGATGGTCAATTAATTTCAAACATTTGAAAGTCTTTAAAATTTCTATTTTTTTATCTGAATAAAACTTAAAAAGTTAGATATATCTCAAGGTATTCAAAATGCTTAAAATTAATTGAATTTTCTGTCTAATAAAATTATACCTTTTCAGTTTTGTCTAATAAGTTTGAAAATTTTAAAAACATTAAACATGAAAAATAAAAATAGCTATTAATATAAATTAAAAATTTAGTAACATGTTAAACACAAAGATGAAAGTTTAAAGATCTATCATAATTTTTTAAGTTCTCTTCTAGACATAAACAAATCTATCATATATATTAATTTTTGTAAAATTCATAATTAAACAGACATAAACTAAAAATATAAGGACAAAATATATAATTTAACTTATTAAATAAGAATCAAATCGAACCCTATATTTTTAATACAATTAAATTTCAACATGGTATTGAACTAAAAAAAATCAACATTTTTTTTAATATGATCATTTTCATTATTGTTTTTTTAATAGGATCAAATTCAACATTGTTTTTTTTAATATGATCAAATTCAACGTTGTAATAATTGGTTCTATGGAGAATCATTCGTAAAAGGAAAAGTGTGGACCAATGCAAACATTATTAAGAAGTCAAAGTCTTTGAATCAAACTAAAAAAAATTATAACAATATTTTTTACATTAAAATAAAAGAGAGGAACTTTGAAACCAAAATACTAAAATTTAATTTGGTTATCCCTTTTTTTTTTTGATAAAAAATACGCAACTTAATTTTTCCCTTTTCATTCAATTTTGAACTTCTAACAATTAAATATTTTATTTTGATTTATAACATTTGTACCTCAAAAATATGTCAATAAAGAACATAAATCAATTAATTTTAAGTGTACAATCATAATAAAAATAATTTTTAAATTATAAATATTAAAATAATCACACGTTTGAATCTCCATTATCCATTTGAACAAAAAAATAAAATAGAAACATTTAAGCCAAAAAAGTGCAATAAAACAGCTCTAGAAAACATATAATCAAAATTTGTTAACAATATATAGTTTATAACATTTTTTGTTTGACTTTTTTACTCTTTTTTTGTTGTACCTTCGTTTGTTATTTTATCTTAATTAACCAAGACATTTTTTTTTGTTTTGTTTTTGTAATACCTACAAAAATAAATAAATAAGAGAAGAGGTCATATTTATAAAATTTATTTTAGGTAACACAATTAATTTTTTCCATTAATCATACCATCTCTTATTATTCACTCTCCATGTAGCTTTAAGAACTTTTCGATGTGAACTTCTACACTTATAAATCATGCAAATAACTCATCATGTTAAACTTGAAAATGGTTTATACAAATTATTGTCAAGGACTAAACTAAAGTATCATTTAAAAGGATTCTCATTTTTATACAAAACAAATACAAATTTAAATAAGTGGATTTATTGATCTATTTTCAAAAGTTCATATTTGAATTTGACCTCATCCTTTTTACAAGTGGAACAAGCACAATGTCATCGTTTGTATGGATATACAGTCAAAGTCAAATAGCCATTTTCATATTCATGTTTAAATTTGTCATTTATTTTCCACTTTCTATATTTCATCAAAGAAAAAAAAATACAATAATTGGATGTTTTTTTTAGTTCAAATTGGAGAGAGGACCTCAAACTTACACTTATGAAAAACATGTAAATCAAGATATGTTTTATATCTACTGTTTTCATTTACAAGAAGTTAAATCAAAACAATATTAGTTTCTCAAAAAAAAAAAATCAAAACAATATTATTAATAGTCATAAATATTATAAATATGAGTCATATATTATAATTTGTAAATGAAAATTAATTATTGTAAATAACTTATATAATGAATCAATCATCAGTAGTAAAGTAAAATCTTAAAAGGTCTTTAAAAAACGAGTTTGAACATGTGGATAACATAATTTTTAAAAATTAAAACACAAGTTTAAATCATGATCAAATTTGACATTTTTTTTAGAGAACTAGTTTGAACGTGAAATGACATTTAATTTTTGTAGTACTAAACTTTTAGAAGAGTTGCTGCATTTTCATGTCGATCAAAATCCTTGACATATAACCATGGAATAATCTATTAATACTTATTTACTACTTTAAATCATGTCTATAATTCTTTTGATAAACCATTTTTCACAGCATCATTTTATCAATGTTTCTGTCAATATTTTGATCAATGGTAAAATTTGATATACTATATCATTACATTAATTCTCTTCACATCAACCCATGACAATTCCCCTAGAAAAAAGGTTATAAATTAAACATTCTCCAAAAGAGAGAAAACTAAGATTTTGATTGAAGTTGTTGTGTTTTCAAGTCAATCAAATCCTATCCCCTTTCACTCCTAAAAAACTTAGAAAATCATGTAATAGTATAATAGCCCAAAAAATATATTGTTGAGAGAAAAAATAATTAAAGTGGAAAGAATTAAAAACAGACTTATATCGGTTGAATTATTGCTCTTATTTTTATGATATTTAACAATTCTATGAACACTACTTCCATAATTTATTTTAACATTATGTGAGCTGAAAAAAAATGTAGTGGAAGATCGAATCTCTTACCTCGAAGTCATTAATATAAGATGTCAATTGAGTTATGCTCATTTTGATCACTACTTTCACCGTTATTAGTTTTACAGAAAAAAAAAACATGTTTAATATTTTTTTTTGAGAATTCAAAACATGTTTAGTATTTAAAGATCAAATTTAAAAAGGGTGTAAAGTGAATTATCATGGGAATCAATCACAAGACAACATTTACAAAGTAGTTCTCCAACCCAATAATTTAGAATTCATGTTTTTACTATCTCAAGTAAAATTAAAATTTTATCTATACATTTTGAAATCTTAATCTTCCCTAAAAAATAATAAAATAAATAAATAGACCCCATTACAGTGAATATATCTTGATGTTATGGATCATAGGCTCTTTCTTTTCTTGGTAAACACTCATACATGTAAAATTTGAATTATTAAAAACATATTTTAGATTGTTTTTAATATGAAAAAACGAAAATTCCTCTCATCTTAAATATTGCTATTAATTTTTTTTGAAAAAAATAATTACATACAAATAATTTAAAACATTTCAAAATTAAATCAATTGTAGTCATGCTAGCTAACCTTTTTCATTAATTTTTCTCTCGGTACGTTTAAAAAAAAACTATTTATGTTTATTTTCCTATCCTAAAACATATTTTACTTCTAAGAAGCTATTTGCTTTGAGAGAAATTGAGAAGAAGAATCGAATGATTTGAATATTAAAAATTTTGTTTGAATATGATTATTCATAAGAGGGTAGCACGAAAATCTTGATTAATTTTATTCCCTTTCAACATTTTTCTTTTTTTAACATTTCTTGGTAGAATTGGTTTTTTAACCTCTGATTTTTTTTCTTTCCTGTTTAACTAAAATTTTTGTACTAAATCTAATTAATTTATTTTTATAACATATCTAAATTTCACTATAAATTTACTTTCTTTACAAATGTTTTTTCGCGTATAATAATATGTTCAAGTCTCTAAACTTTTATTTTCACGTTTCATCTTTCAAAAATTTTGAATTGAAAACGAAATTTTTTTTTCAAAAAAAAATTAATCAAAGAAAAGTTAAGAGGAGAATTTATATATATATATATATATATAATTTTTAAAATAGTTATCCAACACATATCTATATAAATTATTAATAAAAAAATAAAGAGAAGAAAATAAAAATATGACAATTATTATTATTTTTAAATGAAATCTAAATTGACGGAAAATAAAATCTTAACTAATAGCTAATAAAAATTCAATATAATTGAATGATGTATGACCTAAGCTCATATCATGAACTGACACAATGCATATGACTAATAACGGAGTCAAAATTTTCTTTATCTCAAATATGACTTAGTTTAAAAAATGTTAATTAATACAATCATTAATGTAAAGCTAAGTTTAATTTAAACTGTTTTTTATCCTTTATTTTTAAAAACCAGAAAATTGGTGAAAAAAACTGGAAACAACCGGGTTGTTTTTACCGTTTACCGGTTCAATGTAGATTTACCATATCCAAAGTAAATTGTGCCCACACATTGACTGTGCTGTTGTTGTCTGTCTCACGTTCCTTTATATTTTATCGAACATTCCAAATATATATATATTTTTTTTTAAGGATTCCAAATTTTCTTTTAACCTTCAAAATTCTGCCGAAGGTCAATAATAATTTAAGATAAGACAATAATAATGTAGTCTTATAAAGAGAGACAATAATACCAAGCAGAGCAATAGTTCAGCGACATCAATATAAAATCAATGATCATGAAGTTATGAGTTCGAATCCTCCACCTCTTCTAATTGTTGTAATCTCAATAATAATAATAATATTATTGACCTTTTATTGAATGTTCAAGCCAAGAAAATAAGTAAGAACCCGAAGTCAATGAAGTCTTGTGGTTGTATATAAATTTCTTCATACAATTTATCATAAAGAAACACATTTTTTTCCCTTCAACATGACTAAAAGTTTCATAATAAACAACATCAACCTCTTAGTGATATTCTTTGACAAAAAGTCTAGCAATACATCCATCTGAATTTATCTTTAAGTTTATAAATCCATTTACAACTAATATTTTTTTACAAGAGGACAAAGATTTTAGAGGCAAAAGTATAAAATTGGTTCGATTCATCATTAACATTATATATATATTCGTTAATCCCTACCTTTACTCGCACATTTCCACTTTTTTCTCAAAATCGTCCGTACAATGAGCTAAATAGAAAATATAAGTTCATCCGCATGTTATTAAAAACGGTCAAAACAATAATCACATGAATAATTTGTGAAATTTAACAAACCATACAATACAATGTGAAAATTCTAAACTTGATAAAGTTTGAATCCCACCCATTATTCAACTTGGAACAAAAAATAAAAAAATTAAAACCACCTCCATACATAAGAGCAAATGTAAAAAATTTAACAAGAAAAAAAGAATCCAATCATTTATAAAAGAAAAATCAATATATATTTATCCATACAATTCAATAAATTCCCTCTAGATACTAACTGCAGATGCTAATAAGCTATCACTCCCAAAAAAAAAAAAAAAAGAGCAAAAGTGTAAATACCAAACTCAAATATAGAAAAAGGGGAAAAAATGGAACAAAAACAAACAAATAAAAAAAAAAGAAAAAAAAGAATGGAGCTTTATTTTTGAAAACAAAAAGAAAAAGTTAATTGTTAGTTAAGGAAAAATAAAAAAAGAAATAAAAATAAAAGAACAAATATATATATATAAATATTACTCAGTTGAAGTCTCTCTCAGAAACATATGATAAGAGTGATATTACCTTTTTATTCCTCTCAGAGACAAAAGAAGAAGACAAACCTTTTTCTTTCTTCTTCTTCTTCAGATCTCTTTTCAATTCACTGAAGATGATTCTCCATATCCAATTTCACAATCATTTCTTCTAATTTTGTTTCAATTCTTTTGGAAATTCACATTTAATTTGATTTTGATTTGATTCAGTTCTTGTTCTGATCTTCTCCTCCGCCGTGAAATGAGGTGCAAGAAGCATCTCTCCGACGCCACCAGCGCCGTCGGAGTCTGCGCCACCTGTCTCCGGGAGCGCCTTCTCTCTCTCATGGCGGCTCAGGCGAGGGCGGAGGCGCAGCAACTGCACTTGTCTCGTCTCCGCCAGGATCTTCCCCGGAGATCCGATCCTCTTCCGCCGCCGCCGCCGCCGCTGGTGTTTCCGCGCTCTGTTTCTCCCTACGTCTCGCGGCGGAAGGTCGAGGACACGTCCTGGAACTTTCCGAGTCCGTTGGAGGATCGGAATCGCCGATTTCATCACCGCTTCTACAGTACGCCGCAGGTCGGACCTAGTTTCTACGGCGGCGGTATTTCCTCCTCCTCTTCTACTTTTGTTACTACCGGCTCTGTTACTAGGAAACAGAGGAGTAGGTTTTCGTTCTGGTCTACTCTTTTCAAATCCAGATCCGAGAAATTCGATTCGGTTCCTCAAGATTCTTCTCATCCTTCTTGTGAATCTGCTTCATCTTCGTCTTGGATTTCCTCAATGTTCTCCCGAAAGAAGAAGAAGAAGCCCAAATTCTGCTCGATTGATGAAGAAATCGATCCGAAGAAGAGACCGCCGCCGTCGCGATTCTTCTCTCGTGGAATGTCGCCGGCGAGGGAGGCGGATGGAGATTTCGACGGATCTCCGTCGGCAAGCGGCTACTCCTCCGAGTCGTCGAAGTGGAAACCGTCGCCTGCGGCGTCGCATGGATCGACGGCGAGGCGAGGGAGACAAGGACTGAGTCGGAACGTTTCCGGTCTTGCGTTTTGCTTGAGTCCACTGGTCAGACCTAGTCCGAACCACCGCTTCTGGAATCAGAAAGGACTGCCGCCGGAAATGGCGTATTCCGGCGATGTTAGGGTTCCGACGACGAAGCCGCATCTCGCCGAAGCGGCGTCGTATTGCGCGAATCGGTCTCGGAAACTTGCGGATTTCGGAAGAGTCAATGCCAACCGTTGATTTGGAAGACCGCTGACAGACGAATAGACGGTGCTGATTTGATCTCTCACAAAAATTGAAAAGAAAATATATTCACAAGTACGGTTTTGCCCTCCCTTTCTACACCAATTGTTTTTTACCACTATATCTTCAGCATCGAAATTTCAAAATAGGAAAAAAAAAAAACAAACAAAGAGCTAATTTTTTTTTTTGTTACTTATGTATATTAATTGACTAATGTTCATTACACAGGAATGAAAATGATTTTTGGTTTATATTTGGGGTTGGATTCGAACATCAATTTTTATTCAAATATGAAATCTAATTTTTTTTCCTCTTTAAATATTTTTCATTTAATTATTGATTCGGAGATAGTTAATTTTAAATAATCAAAATGTATGCTCGTTGGCAATTGGGTTATGGTTGGTGGTTGAAGATTTGATCCAATGGATGTGGTGGCTCCACGACAGAATTTTAAAGTGAAATATATTTGTTTAAATAATATTAAATTTTATTTCTACAGTATTTTAGATCGTATTTGATTAGTACTTTTTTAAATTAAGCCTATAAATTCTCATTCTACAAGTATAAATTTTGTTACTATGTTCTCTATAAATACTTAAAAAATATATGTTTTTATTTTCAAAATTCGATTAAGAATTCTTTTTTTTTTTTTTGAAACAAAATTTGATTTAAGAATTCATATGCTTCAAATCATGATAAATAATTGAAGAAAAAATAAGGTAATTTTTTAAATTTTAAAATGAAAAAGAAAATGTTTTTCAAGTCTTAGATAATCACTTTTGTTTTGTTTTCTCTAATTTTATGTGGTGAATTATTATTTAATTTTTTTGAAAAAACAATTGGATAAAAGGAAAGGAAAAAATGGCGATTCTCCCAAGAATCTATTTGGTTAACTTGTACCCATTGTGTCTTAACTTCCATGATTTTTGTTTTTGTATTTTCAAATTTTATTTTCATTGTTTTGTACTTTATCATTATTATTGTTTAATTTTCACCATTATTGTTGTTAATGGATGTGGTGGGGGACAAGATTGATATTTTACATTTTTGGTCCGGATATTTTAAATTATGGCTAAAACTTGTTACACATTTCTATTATTAGTGGGAAACTAATAAAATTCAATGCAATGAGTCTTTTGTGGTTTTGGTTTCCTTTCCAAAAGTAAGAAGGAAGTCAACCAGTTTGGGTGGTTCTATTTTAAATTATAAATAGCCTCAACTCTCTTTCTATATTTTCAATTGAAATGGTGTATTTCTTTTCGTTAAAGAGAACAGTATCATAGCGGGATTAAATATATATCTATGACAATTGATTAGAGACGTCAATTTTCGGTGTGGGAAGCTGCCCCTAACGGGGCGGGAAATCCCTGATTAGCTAGGGAATATGGTCGGGGACGAGGAAAAATTCCCTGTGGCTAATCGGGGCTGGGGACCGGGAATATATTCTCTATCTCGTTTACTTTCTTTTGTTAATATTTTGTTCTATATTTTATCTCTTTCATTTTTAAATAAATATATATTTGTTCATAAAATTATCCATGCATGTGAGTATTTTTCTTTAATATTAATATTATAGTTGAAATTTATAAATATTTTATAAGAAAATTTAATTATTTAAAAGTATTGTCCAAAAAATATGTAAAAAATGTAAAAAGAAATTGAAAAAATCTTCGTGGGGACTCGATCCCTGAAAAAAAAAACAAGAATTTTTTCGAAGACGAGAGTTAAATTAAGTGGTGGGAATAGGGAACCCATTCTTTGGCCCCGCCGCGCCGCGTGGACATGTTTACAATTGATAAAGAGATCATGAGTTTGAACTATCCTTCTCCACTAATAATTCAACTGAAAAAAATTTGAAATAGTATTTTGAATTAAATTCTTGATTCTAATTTGAGATGTTATAATTTATGTCATTAATATATTACATATATTTAAAGTTTATTGATCTCACTTCCAAAGAATATACTCCAGTTACGCGATAGCAATTTAAAAACATGGGGGCTTAATTGAAAATATGGTCGAATTATGACCTCCAAAATTGCAATTTAACAAAAAAAATTAATAGTTTCATACAATCTACTTTACCACTCATTTATGACCTAAATAGAAGTCAAAACTAGTCTAAAAACAGGCTTCTTTTAGTTCAATAATTTTGGAGTAACACATTTAAAAATAAATAAATTGAGCAATACATTTTTAACTCATAACATCTTAATTATTAAGTCATGTATAATATCATCAGAATTAAAACTCTTTTTGAAACGGTCTAAAAAAGTAAACAAAAAGAATATATATATATAATTTATGAAGTATAGACTAAGCCAAGCGTGCGTGAAAGAACAAAGAAAAAACACAAGTATATTTTATTTAATTTAATCATTTAGCCATTAAAATTAGATTTTTTGTCAATTAGGTTTTAGTTCAGTAACTGTGGCTGAGAGATTTTCTATCTTATAATGCTATATATATATATATATTTATATATATTTGAGTAAGTTAGGGAAAGAGATTACAAATACCGATTCCAGAAATCAAATTTGGGATGGTGGAATGAAAATAAATTAACATCAAATCAAATAATCAATCGCGTCATCGATCTACTAACTTTATAATGCTATTTATGGTTACTTAATATGATCTTTGTATTTTCAAGATCCAATGGTAATGTGTACCATACTTGCAATAAAATTTAAAAGACAAAAATACATTTGTAGTTTTTAAGTTTTAAATATTAGTTTCTATTTAATATTTATATTTAAAGACTTTTATCTCTTTATATTTAATAACGCTCAATTTTAATAAGTGAGTTAACAAAATTATTAGTTATAAATTAAAATATTAACTAAAATATTGATTACGCAGACTTTAGATTTTAATATATGTGTGAAGTTATTATTTTAGTCTTAACATTAATCTAATTATAAAAACGTATAAAAATAAATTAAAAACCACATAAATTAACATTGAGTAGGATTGAAATGTCAAATGTAAGTGTATTTAATTTAGAAACATAGAGACCAGTTAGAAATCACACCTCAAACTTAAAGATGTAAAGGTATTTTTTTTTTATAAGGATAACAACAATCCTATTAGAATTTCCACATTAGTAAAATATTGTCAATTTTAAACATACATTCTTACGCTTTTAATTTTAATTTCATCTAAAAAATCTCATACCAATTTAGATGATTATCCTTGTGTATATATTTATGATAAAATATATGCTCAATTAAGAGAATGCATGTTTAAATTATAATTTACAAATATTAGACAAGTTTGGGTGCACTAGCTGTGCCCCTATAAATATACTAGTTGATGTGGTGGTTTAAGTACCACAAAATTTTCTTTGTTTTTTCTTTTTAATATTTTTTATTTTTTCTGTGACAGTAAAAAGTAATTGCATTTATAGGAATGCAGCCACATCTACGACCAAACTTCTCTCCACAAATATTGTCATTGTAGTGAGAAAGTTGCACACAATACTCTCTCTTTTAGTCGGAAAAAATAGTTATTAAATTGCAATCAAGATAATTTTCTTGACCTTATTACCAAATTATACTACATGATAATGCATGCAGAGAAAACTAAGAACAAATTCAAATTATATGCATTAAAATAATATTTATAATACTATAATATAAAAAAACATATGTTTAAATGATTTTTGTTTAAAATTCACCAAAAATGGAGAAGCAAACAAAAGTAGTAGCTCAGCTGCATCAATGTACACTTAATGGATAAGAGATTTTAGGTTTGATTCTCTCCATCTTCTAATTGTTGTAATCTCAAAAAAAAAAAAATTGAGGATAAGAGATTGAAATACATCATGTTTAAATCATTAGTCGGTTAAACTATAGTTTTGTCGACATTGTAATACATTTGTGAATAAGTCGACCTATTCTCTTGTATGAATTTAGTCGGTGAGATCGGAGGCGGCCGCCGAGCAGGGCGGTTGGTGGAGCAACCACGGGGCTAAGTGGGGGGTGGGGTCAAAAAATCTTGTCCATCAAACCATCCAATGTCCTTTATTTTTGGAATCTCCCAAACTCATTTTCACTTTTCTTGTTTTTCTTCTTTTCTCTGTCTGTTCTTGCCTTGGATTTAGCAAAAGATTCAATGCTGTTTGGGATATTGCTTTGTTTTTTTAAATTATATATAAGAAAGAAAAATAGGAAACTTTTATTTGAAATAAATTTGATATGATCGATCGATGAGAATTTGAATATGATTAGAAATAGCTGTTACATTTCGAATGACTTTTCGTAGTCCTTATATACATCCTTTTTGAAAGAGTTTCACAAGTGTACTATTTATTATTGATATGCATTCCAGAAAGATTTAGGAAATTGTTCATAATATTTATTTGTATTGAAAATGCTATTTTTGTTCTATATTTTTGGACTTTGTTTCGTTTTGAAATGTTCTTTTTAATTAGTGAAGTTTAAAATTGATTCATTCCACAAGTTTAATGTTATTTTTAATTGGAATTAGTTCTGTGATAATAATTTTATCTTTAATACAATAATAGAATGTATATATATTTCTAAAATTTAGAGGTGGGAAACTAATATGAAATAATTTATTTACAAAAAAAAGAGTTAGAGATACCATTTTTACATTTTTATTGAAAGTACCACTTTTAAAATTTGATATTTAAAAGTATAAGGTAAAAACTAAATTGAAACAAATGTATTATTATTATTATTTTAAAGTAAAATAGGACGTTGGAAATACTCAACTTGTTATGCATTGGAAATTTGTGAATTCCTTATCATCTATATAAGATATATGAACTACTTTCATTATTAATTGGTTTTAAGATGAAATTTAATATTATTTAATATGGTGTGAGAGAAAAAAATTCTTTTTGATAATAATAATATTTACAAGTTTAATTATCAAAAACCAAATAATTATGGAACAAGACTTGAAAATGGTCAAGGTTACCACATTTATAAGAAAACATAAACTTAAATCTAAACTATAGTGTATTCATATTATTGTAAATACATGTGCTTTGGCTCTTTCCCATTCAAATGCTTCAAAGGGTTGGAATTTTAGACTTTGCTCTTTTCCACTAATAGAGTTTAAAATTTCAAATGTATTTGAATATTAATATTGAGAGAATAAGAACGTTACTCTTTTTTATTCAAATATTTCTATGGTTCAAAATTTACAATATCAACTTTTTCCAACTTTAATTGAAAAAAACAAATCTTTTCTTGTGTGCACTTAAAAAATCATTCTCTTCTAAGCTCTTCTTGGTTTTACCAAATGAGAAATTTACTTTATTTTCCTTTTTGTTTTTTTTTTTTGAACCCTAAGAGCCGTTTGTTGTTTAACTTAAAGTCACTCTCATAAAAGATGTTCTTTGGATTTGTTACATGTGGAATCATTTTTTTTTAAAGTTTGTTGTATTATAAACTTAGAGTTTGAAACTTTTATCATTAAATATATTTTCTCTAAAAACTTTAGAATATAGTTTTATTTAGCCTAGCTTAATATATCATCACAGAATTAATGTATCTGAAATATGCTTACCCATTTAACTATTTGATATATCAATAGTATATTAAAGACATGATTTAAAGAAGATATGTTTCACTTATTTATGATGAAAACTTTAAATAAAAATTGTCTGGAACAATTTTTTTTTTTAATTAAAAAACTTAACAATATTAGATTGCTTTGATAAGTATATTTGATTTTTTTTTTGTTTTTTTGTTTTTTTTAGTTCAACTTGATAAGGAATTCAAACCCTTTGTTAAGACCATTTGCCTCGATCAATTGAATTATTCTCAATTTTTAAAGAAATAAAACTAGATTTCTTTTTTTTAGTTTCTATTGAAATAAAAAATCTTACAAGAAACATGTTGAAATCCAAGTTTTTTTTCTCTTTAAAAAAAATACAACGTTTGAATTGTTATATAGTAACAGTTTAATACTTAACTTAGTTCATTTTTTTATTAAAAAAAATAATTTAGAGAACTTTGTATGTAACAAAGAAAAAAAAATCATGAATTGGAATCGTTCATCCTTGTTTAGAATTTATTTTTTAAAAATAGTTTTTCTTTACTAGAAGTCACAGGTTATTACTATTTTCTCTTAAGTTAGCTTTAGTATTGTTCCAAGGTCAGTCAATGATTCAAAGTATACTTTTTCGAGAAATTCTTTCTTCACGCTTAATAGAATACCCTTTGAAATAACTCGGTGGTTCCGAAGGTGCAGAGCTTCCTCGACCAAAGGTTCTGTAGGACCATACAGTCTAGAGATGCATCAGTGCTCTCCAAATATAAGGGAATGAAGTTCCGATTTTCAGGATTTTTTTTTAAGTTAGCTTTAGTATCTTACAATATGATTAAATTGTGTTATTTGTTACAAATTTCAAAATAATGAAACAAAGTTTTGTAACAAACAAAATTCTATAGACCAAGGAGACAGGTTCCGAATAACTTTCCTCGTATTTAAGAAACAATATTTTAGCGTTAAAAAAGGTTTATTAAGCACAAAAAGTAAATTCTAAACGTGTTCTAAATTGTTAATTTGGTGAAAATTGAGGAACCAAAAATAAATTTAATCCATAAATGCCCCTCCAAAACACTCACACCTTTATTCATATTATTTCAAAACAATTTTTTTGAACAAGAGACAACTGTCAAACAACACACTCTTTTAAAAAGTGGAAAGAACAATAACATCATTCTCAAATTCTCTTGATCTTCTGTATTTCTCTCTCTCTCTTCATGGTTGTTTGGTAGAGAGAGAGAAAAAACAGTAGAGTTAGTTGTCAAGATATCATAAATTGATGAAATTTCAACAAACAAAGAGAGAGAGAGAGAGAGAGAGAGAGAGAGAAAGAAAATGAATTTGTAAGCCATGTGAAGAATTGAATAAGAAGGAAGGTGAACACATTTCTATCACATTTAATAACAACAAAAACAAACACACTAACATTTAATACATATAATGTCTCACATCTTCTTCTTATTCTTTCTTTTTCAACCATTGCATTCAATTGCTTTTTGGCTTTTCTTTAATGTTCCTTACAAAAACAATGAGCTATGCAAAATTCTTGTCGATCACGTAATTTGAAAAGTCGTACCACTTACCGATGAATAGAGATCTTATACTAACAACCATTAAAATTTTGGTGAGTAATAACGAGAAATGAACAAAAAAAACTATATAAGTTGATCAATAACAATCGTATTAATATCTTGCGAGTTACTTTAACGACCAATGTAGTAGGATAAAACAACTATTGGATGAGAAATGGTCAAGGAAAACTCCAATGGATGGTTGAGAAGATGATCCAATATGAACTTTATTCATAATTTTATTTATTGCTTGTAGGATAACTCTTGTAGCCATTCCTACCCATCTTTTACTTGCATATTGTTTGTGGTCTTTCTATTTTCTTACATAATGTGGTTGTTATCCAAAAGAATGAAATTGAGAATGGTTAACAAATGGATTTTGTGTATAGTTTTTTGGGATGGTAAAGGAACATAAAATGGTTATAAGTATGTTTGAATACAACCATCATGAATTTGACTTAGTGTGTTGAATGAATCGATATCAAAATTGAGAAAGTTATGAGTTCATATATATATATATATATATATATATATATATATATATATATATATATATATATATATATATATATATATATCAAGTAATTGAAGTATGCGTAAATTGATTTCAAATGTTGGGATACAAATGGAGTTGTCCTATGTATTAGTAGATGAAAAGAACATCATGAATATATATAAATATTGTCTTTTAGATGAAATAAAAAATAATTTTATGAAACTTTTTGTCTAAAGGAGATATACTTATATTATAGTGAAGATTGAGTTGGATTGTGTTCTTTATCCTCCAAATGTTCATGGTTATGAAAAAATGTTAATTAAATAGGCTATTTTTTTTTTACGATTATTTCATATCAATTTTTAGTGCATGTGTGTGTTTTTTTTAAATTATAAAAGTTAGGAAGAGAAAGATTTGAATCTATAACCTTTTAGTTATTAGATATATACTAAGCTCTTGTTGGCAATTTTTAGTGTGTTTATAGTTTACACAAATGTGAAGATTTATTTTACTTTCAAAATCACGAATTTGTTTTGTTAACAGAAATTTCAAAATTTCAATTTTAATTTTTTTGTAAACTCTTTTTGTAAACAACAGATAGAATATCAATTTCCAAAGCAGTTTGTTACAAAAAGTTGACGATTTTTGGACGTTATTTCTGACGATCAGACGTTGTTGGGAGAAATTATTATTATTTTCATGAAGGAAGAAATAGATTATGTGAACATAGCCAATCAAAACTACATAACAGGATAATAAGGAGATTACATATTCAAAATTCAATATATTGGAATTTCTCACTTGAAATTGTATTGATATTTTTTTTAATAAAAATATTAGCTTATGCTTATGTGATTGCAAAAAGAAATCGGCCAGTTTCTCAAAAAAAAAAAAAAAAAAAAAAAACGGCAAATTCGATGCTTTATTTTATTTTGTTTGGAGAAAATGCTTTATTTTATTTTCAATATTGGTATTTAACGTAGTGCTTAATGCTCCACCTTTAAAGAGTCGTATCAATTTTAAAATGTTCTTCCAGAAAATTACTAATTCTTATCTCATTTTCAAAAAAAAAAATTAATTTCGAAAAAGAAAAAAAGAATTTCCATCATATATTTACCTTATTTTACATCTCATGAGTTCTCAAAATCTTTATAAAATAGGTAAATTTCTCCATTCATCATTAATTAATTTTGAGATAGAATAAATATTATTTAATATAATATTAAAACTCAAAAAAAATATTTGGTTCACAAATTTAGATATAACTCAAATATGATAAAATCTAAATGAAATTGAATCTACAAATTCAAATTCAATACAAATAGGTACACCTAATTTGATAATTTGATCCACAAATTTAAATTTAATCTAAAATAATGTTTTCAATGTGTCACCATTCTAAAGGACATAATCGAAGATTCTCACATATTTAAAAAGGTGAGGACTTCTTTTCCAACATCTTTGTAATATATAATAAATTATTTCCGATGGTAAAAACCCTACACTATTTAATAATTTCAAATTAAATTTCAACAACATTTATAATTTATTATCTGAAAAAAAACATTATTTATATTTATTTGTAATGAGTGGTGTGTTTAGATGGGGTCCATCAAATTGATTATTGAGTGTGTGATAAGAATACGGTGTCGTATAGCAAATCCAACAAAGTTTTTTGTTCAAGTGTGAATTTGTATTTGCTTACTGTTTTTTTTAAAAATAATATATATATATATATATATATATATATATATATCCTTTTAGAAAGTGGGAAGATTTGGAATCATTTACATTTTGAAAAACCAAACAAAAATTTAATTATTTGAAAAAGTAATGTTGGGTGTGATTGAATTTGTTTTGTAATTGGAGCCCATTGGACTTGAGTCTCACTTGTATTTATTGGCATTTGATGCTCCATCTATTGTTACCTATTTCAAATAATTATTAATCCACTAAATGTAAGATCCACTAACAAATGCATCATGTGCATCCTTGATGACATCTCACATTCAAATTTTCATTTATGTAGATGCATGGGGTGTTCATTTCATCAATTGAATTAATCTTGGGATAAAAACTTATCTATAAGTTAAATTTTAGTTCTAATAATTTACATGGACTTTCATATAGTTATTTTGGTTGTTTCCCTAATTCCTTTATATATTTAACCAATTTGAATAGTGTTGAGTAGATGGATCATCTCAAAATTAAATAGTTTGACTTCACCTCACAAATTTAACTAAGCTCAGTGAATTGAATTTTCTATTATTATGAGTTATTTGTAACTTATAACACAATAAGTTTATGGTTACGATTTGCAGCTAAAAAGTGTTACGATCAAGAAATATTTCTATTTTTTTTTACATTAAAGTGTAAAATACCTTTGAATATTCAGATAGGCACCAAAAATCAAATTCCAAACAATGTTACAAGAACAATTTGATAATCAAGTCATCCACAGTCAAAATTGATCTAAATATGAACTAAAATAAGTTCATAAACACACACAAAAAACCCCCCTAGACTTACCATGGGAAATAGCCTACAGGGTATTGACTCTATCAAGGATAGTTAACAAATTGTCGACAATCAATATGACCTACGACAATTCCTTTATTCCCCGACCATATTTGTGTCGTCGAGAATACAATATCTACATTCTTATAGTGTAAGTCAAAGATACATATAAATTATTGCTCAGCAAAATTCACTTTAAAAATAACTATTTTAACTTTTTCTAAAACCTTGCGAGAAGGCTGATGAAGAGAAGGTTGTACGATTGTACAAAGTCTCACATTAAATTAGGGGAAAATAATTGGTAATGAGTAAGATTAACAATTTCGGATTACGTCCAAAGTGGTGGTCTATATGTCATATGAATGTGGAGATTCGTTGAGTGTTGAATGATTGAGCCTCTCGTGCACAAATTAATCATATTAAATCAATTGTTAATTGTTTGAAACATAATAGAGTAAAAGAAAAAAAAAAAAAAAAAAAAAAGAAAATTAGTCAATGAAGCATATTCATAATTGCAAGAGCAATGGCTCCCAATTCAAAGGCATCTTCATTCCTCTTCTTCAATGGCGAGTATACATTCTTCTCCTTGAACTCATCCTCACATGTCACCGGGGCGTCCATCACCGCACTAATCGCAATGTTTGCATCAGCATAACGCTTCAATCTATAATCCCTTATGGCCTGCTTTATCGTCTGAATCGCATCAGAATAAACCTCCAAACAATCAGCCAAACACAACGTAACAAGCGGGTTGAGTTTCTTAGTTCTTATTAACTTTGTGATTCGATGGCTCGTGCTAGTCACATTGCTAAAAACCAAACCGATGGAGAGGAGGCCGAGGCGGCGAAGATCAACACAACGAGTGTGCTTGGTGGCAAATTGAAGTGATGTTGAGCAAAAGTTATAGGAAATGTTCGGGTTTTCGGCCGAAATTTTCTTGCAAGCTTTTTGGATTAGAGGTGTGTTGATGTTATGAGAGGAATGTGTAATGAGGAAATTGGAGAAGAAGATGGAGAGGATGAAAAGAGAGAAGGAAGATATGGCCATTTGGTGTTGTTTGTGATTTTTTTTTTTATGAAGTCTTGTGAATATTTGCTTTGTTTGCTCTATCAAATGTGTTTTGTAGATGGAAATTACAATGTTATGGAGATAGAATATTATATTAAGAATAAAGAAAATGCTTTTTCTAATATTAGATGAGTGAATTGTTTGTATATGGATGGATATTACAATGTTAGAGAGAGAGAAAAAAACAAAATAGAATATTGAGGAGTTTTGTAAGAGTATAAGAAGAAAATAATTTAATTTCGAGGTCCAATCGTTAACTTTAAAAAGAAAAAAAAAATTAAGGGACAGCAAAATAAACAAAATTAGAAATGAAATGAACTAAAGTATTATCAGACTACAACAATAGAAATTAAAAATTAAACGCAAACTAGCTGCTGGAACAACCTACAACCCAAAATTACAAACGCAAAATATGAAACCCCATTAACTCAAAATCTGCAAATGCTACAATTCATTCAAAACTTAACAGAAAATAAAAAAAAATTCAGGGGATCTATTACATAACTGCTTTTCATAACCATTTTTTTTTTTTTTTTGTTTATGGAATTTAAGCCTGTTTTTACTCAAATTTCCTACCATGTGCCCATCTTTTCTACAATATATTCATCTTTTTTCAAGAAAATAGGTGATTACTAATCAAATTTCAAAAACAAGAACAAGTTTTGGAAAACTACTTTTTTTTGTTTCCAAATTTTGGTTTTGTTTCTTAAAATATAAGTAAAGATGTAGATATCAAAATAAGAAAAAAAAATTATGGTAAAGTAGTTGTTGTAGGCTTAAATTTTAAAAACAAAAAACGAAAAACATAATAGTTATCAAACGGGACTTTAAATATACTTTTTTCGCCACCACAACTTTAAATCGTTTAGGATAGCTCCTCATTTGCCATATTTAAGATTTAGATTGAGAGTGTCTTAAATTCTCCTTGAAAAATTATATTCAAACGAATTTTTTATAGTTACTCAAAATAACTTCTCATTTTTACTATTTAATATAACTCCTCATTTCTAACCACTCATTTCTCATTCTTAAAAAATAAATCATTTTCAACTACTCAAAATAAGTATTCATTTTAAATCTATATTTAAATAAGTTATTGTCTCTAACTCCTTTACATAAGAATCACATCCAAATGAATCCAAATGAATGTTTGATTACAATTCTCAATTTATAACTATTCAAAATAACCAAGTAAAATAACTCATCAAATTAACTCCTTAACTAAAAGCTCATAAAAAATTCATGGGATCTTTTCAATACCAGCTTAACATTGTTACTTTCCTCTACACTTTTTTAGTCATTAGATCATAAAATGATGATTCTATTTCAAACAAATTACTAGATGATAGCCTTCCAACTTTGTTACTAATTTTGCAATTTGTATTAGATTAGGTAAATTATTGATAATTACGTATACAAAAATAGAAATAAAGGTTCTCACATATCTTTATTTCTTTTAACATATTATTTCAAAAAAAGGAAAAATAAAATCTCATATATTTTACTTTTAATCTCACACTTTCACTTAATACTTTTTCCTAAAATTGCTATTTTTCCATTAAACTCTATTTTGGAATTTGGTGGGCCTTTGGGCCTGATCCTTGGGCTTAGCCTCTTTGAGCTTGGGTCTGATTTACAAATTCAAAATAAGCAAATTTTTTATATAATTTACTTTTACAAAATATTGTCAAAAAATGTAATTTAATTTCATCATTAAATTTGAATTAACGATGTGGCAGTATGTGGTTGGCTGAAATTTCTCAATCTTCAATTATTCTTTTTCCCACTAAAAGCACTCTTTTATCTCTCTATTTTTATGTGGGTAAAAATTGAAAACCCAAAAATAAAATAAAAATAAAATCAAACAAGTTTGATTTTTTTTTAGAAACATAATATATATATATATATATATATATATATATATATATATATATATATATATATAGTTATCAAACATATATGCTATTTGTTTTTAAAAAATAAAAATTTGATGTCTTATTTTCTGAAATTTAAATTTAGATTTACTTCAATGGTTTCATCTTTCTTTGAATTGAAACCATATTAAAATAGTAATCGTAAACTTAAATTAAAAAACAACAACCAAAAAATTAACAAAAAAACTGAAATAGTTATGAATAAAATTTTCACATGCACACATTGTCGGTAGAGTGATAGAAATTAAAAGAGAGAAAGAAACAAAAATGGTAACTTATCTTGCCTTTGCCTTACAGAGAAAATGTAAAAATTAAAATTAAAAATTAAAAAATATATATTACAGAGAAAATAAGTAAAAATGGTAATTACCTACCGTTGAAAAGGGTAAACTCACCATTAAAAAAGGTAACATACCTTGCATTTTATGAAAAATGGAAGAGTTATTATGATAAAAAGAGTTTTTTTTTTTTTTGACAAATTTATGATAAAAAGAGTTAATTAGGTAAGTTAAGTGAAATATGGAGAGAGAAAGAAGAACTTAAGTATAAATAAAATGAGTGAAAAAAAGGAAATTTATTTCAGAACAAAAATTCTCTCGAGTAAATACAATGATGCATGATTGTCATTTTTCAAATATAGTTGACTTTCAAAATAAATATAGAGAATTTACCATCAACAACACATTTTACCTTTTGTATTACATTTGCAACACAATTTCTAAAATAATTTCATCTATAACTTATTAATTTCTATCAGTGATCGAACTCAACCAATGATAGAACTCAATTTGAAATTCTATCGCTAATAGAAAATTCAAGAGGTGATAGAAGAAGTCTTTTATTGATTGAATTCTATCACTAATAGAACTCAGTTAGTGATAGAATTCAATTTGAATTTTTTACTACAAATAAATTAGTTTTGATTTGATGCTATAGATGAAAATATTTTATCTTTTTTTGTTATACATGCAAAATCCCCATAAATATATTGGTCCAATCTTGAAAAATATACATATAAAAAAAGAAACTGCCCCAAATCATTGTGTAATTAATGAGGATTATATTCTTAATCATGTCTTTCACTATATAAACAAACCCTTAATTACTTCCTCTAGACAAAATATATTGCAATCTTCACTATTATTATTATTCAAGAATTTAGCAATGTCTTATTCAAGTAGGTTCTTTTGTAGCTTGGTTGGGCTTGGGATTTTTGTTGCTAACATCCATGGCTGTTTTGGAGTTGATTATGCAACAGCTCTAACCAAATCTTTGTTGTATTTTGAGGCTCAAAGATCAGGAAAATTGCCTCCTAATCAAAGAGTTCAATGGCGTGGAGATTCCGGTCTCCAAGACGGTAGTAGCGTCGGAGTAAGTTTCGATTATCGTTCGATAAGTTTCAAGACATTAAGTATTAATAGATTACATACGATGTTAAAAGTTGTATAGTTAGAGTCGTTTTGTAGTTATTTCTATTTTATTCATTAATAAATACAACTTAATCGATCAAACATTTAAAAAAAAAAATTAACGTACAGATTTTTTTTTATGCTGGTGTTGAAATGATTTATAGCCAAACAATGAAATCATTGCTAGCCATTCGATTTAGTTGACAAAAACTTATGATACATAGTACAAAATTTTTAATCCTATCTTTATTTTAGAAATGAAAAAAAAAAATTGTCTTTATGATTATGATATATAAATAACTTTATAGTTCAAGATCATGTTTTTTTTGTGTATTAAGTAAATCTTATTTATTTTGAAGGTAAAAACAAATTGCTTTAAAATTGCACCTTATAATTTGGTTTATACTTTTCATTTAGAGTCCATCGTCATAACTAATTCATTACTTTAAAGGTAAAAACAAATTACTTTAAAATTATACCTAATTACTTCATCCTTTTATGGATATAAAAACAAAACAAAAAGCGTTGTTACAAAAACATTAATTATATATACAAGAAAACTAATTCATAATAAGGTATAGGAGATGATTTGAAGTGTATATATGTTTTTTAATAAAACTTGTCCACTTGGAAGAAGTATCTTAGATATATTTCCCATCATTTGTGTGAATAATAATATGTTATGTAATTAATGTAATTATATTTAAAAAAACCTTTAAAAATATATATAAAAGGATGATTTGACTAATGAGAGAAAAATGATAAATTGAAGATTTGACACATTATTATCCATACAAATGGTGATAAGTATGCACAGGGTACTTCTCAAAAAGTTGTAAAGTTTTTCTCTAGATAGAATAACATTTTACAACCATGCATTTATGTACTCACTTATTCAAATTATAAATCATAAATTTAAGTCGATAGAAACTATTTAAAAAGTTTAAAGACTGAAAATCTGCCTCGCCATTTGTCTCATAGAAAGTTTGGGTATGCAGTTGAATCTCGTGGGCGGATACTACGACGCAGGCGACAACGTGAAGTTCGGGTTGCCGATGGCGTTCACAGTGACAATGCTAGCATGGAGTGTGGTGGAGTTTAGCGCCAAACTTGAGGCCAAACATGAACTACAAAACGCCCTAAATGCCATCAAATGGGGAACAGATTACTTTGTGGAGGCTCATCCACAGGCCGATGTGTTGTATTGCGAAGTTGGCGATGGCGACTCTGACCATGTTTGTTGGCAGAGACCCGAAGACATGACCACGCCACGTGCCGCCTACCGGATCGATGATCAGCACCCTGGCTCCGACATCGCCGGGGAGACCGCTGCTGCTCTCGCTGCCGCATCCATTGCTTTTCGCCCTTCCAATCCTACCTATGCCTCCTTGCTTCTTAGCCATGCAAAACAGGTTTGTTGTTAGCTTTGATTTCATTCATTTTAAATGAGACTTGATCTTAGTAAATTTATTAATTTGGAGAAATTTACATTTGTTATATGTTATTTGTAGCTGTTTGATTTTGCTCGTAATCATCAAGGGCTTTATCAAAGTAGCATCCCAGTAGCTGGTGAGTTCTATTCAAGCAGTGGATTTCAGGTATATCTTATTTTGATACAATCCTCTAGGAAACTCAAATAAAATCAAAACAATATTCTATATAATTACACTACTAGAAAAAATGGCTTAGATGTTGGGTGTTGTACAACATCCCGACATACGATAGATGTCGAGCACCTAATAATATCGGATACCTATATCCATATTACCCGTCATCAATTCTCATTTCGCCTGACATCTTAAATCGCTTTTTCTTTTTAATTTTCTCTCATAGCCCGTTATCTAATATCCATATTTTTTAAGCATTCATCATAGAAACCTATATTTTTAGCTGTGTTAATATGATAACTAATTAATTTAATGGTATGTTTGAAATAAATTAGGACGAATTATCATGGGCTGCTGCATGGCTTCATCGTGCTACTAATGATCAAACCTACCTTAATTATTTGGGCGGGTCGGGCACAGGTGGCACACGAACAATGTTCTCTTGGGACGATAAGTATGTTGGAGTTCAAATACTCGTTGCTAAGGTATGTTTTGAATTAAGATTTCGTTTGATAACCATTTGATACGTAATGATAGACTTTTGCAATTTTTTGTGTTCGATTTGATGTTACAGCTAGTTTTGGATGGGAAGGTAGAATCCTCAGGCTTATGGTCAGATTTCAAGAGCCAAGGTGAGCAATTCCTTTGCTCTTGCCTTCAACAGGGCAACTCCAATTTTCAGAAATCCCCTGGTGGTCTTCTCTCCTTCAATGGATGGAACAACCTTCAATACGTCACCTCGGCCGCGTTCCTCGCCACTGTCTACTCCGATTACTTGGCCTCGAAACGCGCCCCGATCCAATGCCCTGGCTCCCTCGTCCAACCCTCTGATCTCATCTCCTTTGCTAAATCGCAGGTACCATTGTCCATCCAAATTTCATCCTATTGTATGCTATGTTAGGAATAACCAAGGTTGTATAGCTGGTAAAACCAGAGGTGTATTAAATTTAATTTTATTATATTTAAGTTTCAATTTGATAAATATCATTTAAATATAATATAGATAGAGAACTCTAAAGAAGAAAAATAAATAATTAAACATTAAATAACTTATAAATGTGGGATTTAGGAAATGGTTAATAACCACTTTTTTAAAAAAGAAACAACTGAAAATTGCTTCTATTGAGGAAAAAAACAACTTTTTAACCTCTCAAAATTCATTGCAAATTCATTTAAATCATCTTGAAATCTCATCCATTCCTTGTGTCACAAAGTTGTAGTATTGTTTTTCAGGTGGATTACATTTTGGGTTCAAACCCGAGAGGCATGAGCTACATGGTTGGGTTTGGTTCGAACTACCCGACACAAGTCCATCATAGAGGAGCATCCATTGTATCGTTCAAGAGTGACCCGACCGAAGTCACGTGCAAAGGCGGGTTTGATTTATGGTTTAACCGGAATGCTCCGAACCCAAATGTTTTGGATGGAGCTGTGGTCGGAGGACCCGACATCAATGATGGGTATACGGATTCAAGGAGCAATTTCAATCAAGCTGAACCAGCAACCGCAAATACGGCGCCATTGGTCGGGGTGTTGGCTCGGTTGGCTTGATTGAAGAGCACTAGGTTGTGATTGCTAATAAGACCGTTTAGAGATCAAATTTGCAGTAGTTGAACTTGAAATTGTTTTAAGAATAATGGTAGTGAATCTAGTTAAGGAATTAGTTGAGATCATAATTTTTGAGGAAGCCATTGAAAAACCATGGAAAATGTTAAAAATTACTTCAGATAATATGATGCTTCTTAAGTGTCATGCATTTCTATACTGGAAATATGAAACTAAATAAGTGATCAAAACTGCAAATGAGAGTTACAGAGGAGCTTCAAACATTAGCTTTGAAAAGGTTGTTTTAGAAAAATCCGAAAATAAATGTTCACATGGTAAAATTTTTACCTGAAAATCATTCCAAAACATAGTAGCATGTAGGAAATTAAAGATAAATAAAATCACCACAATTACTAAAATCACTTGAAAAACAAGGAGGGTTGTTTGTTTGCCATATTTAGAGGTTTTAGATTGAAGATTTACCAACTTCTCCTTGAAAAGTTATATCCAAACAAGTTTTTGTAGCTATTTAAAATAACTCCTCATTTTTACTATTAAAAATAACCTATTATTTCTAACCATTTCTAATCATTCATTTATAACTACTCAATATAATTCTTCATTTCCAAACTACTCATTTTTAATCATTATTTTTTTAACTACTCGATATATTTATTCATTTTAAATCTACATTCAAACACAGTTTTCATTCTAACTCCCCTACAAAAAAAACCATATCCAAACGAGCTTTTGGCTACAACTTTCAATTTTTAACAACTCAAAATAACTCCTCAAACTAACTACTCATCGAAACCACATCCAAACACCTCCGGATTATTTTCAATTTGACCATTTTCAAATGAAAGCGATTATATCAATGCAAAATCATTTCCAAGCATACCACCCTATGAAGAACAAAAGGAATGCATTTGAAAGAGGCAGCTTTCATTTTCCAAGATGAGATAATCAGGAAATAAATAGTGTATAAACTTTTTGTTCATGTATATATATTACCAAAATTCTTTGTAGATTTTGATCATAGAAGTATATACATATAAGATTTTGAGGGCTAGAAAAACTCAACTGAGAAGCATCCATAAGAGCTTTTTTGTCCGCCTCTGGGCGTTATGAAGAAACTCCATAAGGCAAAAGAGCTGCAGCTACAATTCTACCTTCCTCATTTAGAATGTTATGTGTCGATGCCGCATTTCTCTGCAAATAAAAGAAGTTTGTTGGTATAACGAACAATAACCAAGAGATTAAAAGTTCAAATTCCTACACCCCATATGTTTTTGAACTCGAGAAAATAAACGAGAGGTTGAAAAAGTGTAAGAGCGCTTTGCCATTAGAGTTAACATTCCCTTCCTATATCTGATTTACCCTCAGTATTAAATAAATATGGATTAGGTTCCTACAGAAAATTCATAATACAAGCACTGCTGGATATGGCATTCTCTCTGTCTCAAAGAGTAATACAAGGAGGCTTCTCCCATGTCCTCTAATAGAAGATCCCCAAGAGAGAAAGAGAGGGTGACCATTGAACCAATGGCACGAGTAACCAATTGGTCATCATGTCAAAAACTAATTAAATTTAGAAAATAATCGAGTTCACTTGAGGCTGTCAAAACAATAACGAAATGCAAAAGTCCCAAAGGGATGACACGGTGGTCGAAGGTTTGAGATTTGAAGATGTGCTCTTCTTAAGGTTCCAAGTTCGAGGCTCATCCGTGATATTAATTTGTAGACACCTCCCGTGTCTCCATTCCTTTGATGTCTCTCGGTGCTTGGCTAAGGAATGGACATAGTTACCCTAAGTATAGTGGAACAAAGCTCTGATTTCCTGGTTTAAAAAAAAATGCAAGAACCTAAACGAGCCTGGTGATCTTAATTTCTATTTTCTTAATAAGAAAAAAAAAATTCAAGTAGGGCGAGAGCGTTCTACATCAGCCCACAGTTCAAACTAGCAAGAAGCAAGTTCCCAGATGAGCATTGTAATTGATAATTTTACTCAACAACAGCCTACTTAGTTTCTTCTAGGACAAACATAGGTCTAAAATCTGATTTCATTTGGGCTGTAAAGGTATTATTTCTTGAACTTAACTTTATTCTCAGATACAACCTATGATTCAGATCACTCAATTTCCAATAACTAGCACAACAAGATTACCCTGCAGCAGTCGGTTTTCTAAGAAACTTGTGGATTTTTTTATGATCGGGAAGTCAAAGCGTTGCTCACTTATATCCAGGGGTACCCATGCCAGTCTCAAGTCCCAGGAACGGAAGATATCAAGGGTTTTTATTTTTAAGTTCATCCAGTCTCGAACCTGAGACCATCACCAAGACCTGATGAAAAGAAACTTGCGGAATTTCAATATTCTAGGTTGCTACATGCTTTAGGACCCAAGATGATTAGGTGATTACAAAGAAAAGAGCAGATAACTGGCGATACATTTACTTTGCTTATACAGTAACCTTTCTACAATCTCTCTAGACTAGGCCACTAGGGTTGGTCCACATTTTCCCACCTCTTTTTAGTTAATGGAATGAAATACTGTTTCTTATTCTAAAAAGGAACATACTGTTTTCCCACTATCAGTCGGACTCATAAAAAATAGCTCTATATCATGATTTTCAGTTGCATGAAAAATAATGAAATCTTAATTTTAGGATAATAAAGATCAAGACACCCAATTTTTTTTTTTTTGAAACAAGAATAACCACGCCCGTCCCTAGACCAGGCACCGGGAGACATTGAAGGAATAGTGTCACAACTGAGTCTCGAACCTGAGACCTTGAGGAGAGCATACCTTTAACGCCCAAGTCTTCAACCACTGTGCCACCCCTTAGGGACACCCAATTTTAAACAAATCAACATAATTTCAAATCATGAGTACCGTGTCTACAGCTTCCAACTTCATGCCAATGGAACGAATGAACTTCCTCAATGAAGGATTTACTGGTTCAATATATCTCACACAGCCAAGTATTCAAATTTCTGAAATTAGAGAAAGAAATTAAACAAGCTTTGAAATGAAGAAAAGTAATCAGCTGACGGTAGAAATCAATAAAATTTTACTTCCATAGCGCAACATATGAACAGTAGTGAGATGCCACTAAGGACAGCTTATGCACACATCTTCAAAGTGAACTAACAAAAAAGTACACCACATATATGCTATCCTCAAGATAGCTGCCAGCTAATGCACACAACCTCAAAGTGAATGAATCTCTTATGTAAGACTTTAGAAAAGATTAAAGAATGCCAAAAGGAAGACATTAACAGTATGGACAGAAAAGACCACCACATGTGCTATCCTCAAGATAGCTAGCATTAAATTTTGATATGTCACAGAGAGAATAAAGAAGTAAAGAGCTTTAGGACTTGGGTTGTTTATTCAATAGCTTAGAAATGTAAATCTTTCAGATATTTGAGAAGTCCGATACCACCCCCACCGTTATTAAGTTATTTTCTTCCTTCCCTTTCTCTATAACAAATGTACAAATTCTGGATTAAATCACTCATCTCCTATCAACAGAATACAAGCCCCTGCCAGCTAACTCTTTCGAATAACAGTAATATCGGCCGATTGATCGAGTTGAGCTAACTGCATTAGCTAGCCGATGCAGCTATCTCAAGGGATCCTCAGCCCTCTTCTACCGTAATTAAAATATATGAATGGTAGACATGCCTATCAGTTTCCCAAATGGAAAGGAAAAATAGATAAAGAGAGAAGAAAAAGGAATCTTTATCTTCCAGTTTAAGAACTTAAGGTTCATCTACACTTTCTTTTTTTTGGATAAGAAGGTTCATCTACACTTTCAACTTGGTATATACTTCAAATTCTCCAAAATCATATCCTTTTAACAGAAAACCACTTCAAAGAAACAGATGAGCCAACCTGAGCGTAGAATAAAGGACCTTGTTCGTCCATATACAAGAAAAAAAAAGAATCAAGAAATGAAAACTCAGAAAAATAGGTCAAGGGATAACATTTCATAGAAACACTTAGGGGTAATTGGGAAATGAGAATGGTTATAAGGAGAATAATCATCTTAATCATGTCTCAGACACCCAGATTCATTATCCCCATAATCGCATTTTCTCATATTCACTTTTTGTTCTCCCAATAACCACTTTCTATTCTCCACATAACCACTTTTCATTCTCTCTTGTAACCACTTTTCATTCTCCATATACTCGCCATTTTATCCTCCCCATAACTATTCTTTTCACCCCAATTCCAACCACAAGTAACGGTTCCCTTGTAACCATTCTCTATACTCCAAACAAAAATAATCATTTTCTCCAAAAATCATTCTGCCCCGTATTCTCATCCTAATTCTCATCCCGTCCATAATCCTTTTCATTCTCTTTGCCCCCAACATCCCCTTAAACTACTTCACGTCAACAACGTACAATAATTTTCAATCCCTTTTCAACTATCCATATTTTACCTGGAATATGGCGCGGGCGCAGAATCTGGAAAATAGATAAGCTGCAAAATATACATTCCAATCACCAAAAGAAAGTAAATAAAGCATTGCAAGTTAATAAAGAGGAAATACAAAGCAAACCTCTCAGGCGTAATCTCTAAAAAATTCTTAGGGCTCCAAGACATCAACAAATTCCCAACACATAGCAAGCTCCCCTCATAATCCACTCGATTCACAGTAAAACCCGTTTCAGTATACCTTAAAAAAGAAACAACAATATCAAATCGAGAAAAAGAGAAATGTATGCAAAAAAGAACAAAAAAAAAACGAGAAGTTAGGGTTAAACCCTTGAAAGCGAAGCTGATCTTCGGGAACATTGTCGATGAGATTGATCTGATCATAAAGCGAAAATGCGCGTCTCAACGACGGCAGAGGCGGGCGTAGACCGGCCCTCCGGCGATCTTTCTTCAAACTTCCGATGAGATTCGGCAGCGTCGCCGCCGCTTTCTGTCTCCCCGCCATTTTCTCCGCCGCTTTCTGTCTCCCCGCCATTTTCTCCGCCGCGGAGCTTAATTTACAACTTTTTTCTGTTTAGGACACAACTTTAATCTATTTGCATTTCTAATCCCTTCCGGCGTAGTAAGATTTCTAAATACTAAACCTAATTTCGACTCACCAAACATTCGAAGAAAAATAAGTTAACTATAAATTGGTTAAAATAACATTTTACTCCCTAAACTTTTGACTACAGTTATTTTTAATTTTTAGGAAATAGGAAAATTGCACAATCAACTTTTAAAGTAGGAGATTTTACATTTATAGCAAAAAATAATAATAATAAATCATTAAAAAAAAACTCTTAATAACCTTTTTTTGGGATGGTCCATAGTAAAATGATTAAAATATTCGTTTACTGATAACATTTAATTAATTCATTGATAACTTTTAATTAATTTGATTATAGTTGTCAATTAATTCGATGAAAAAAAAAGAGTACAATGAGAATTTTTAAAAAATGAAATCAAAATTTACTTTTAACAAAATGTTTTAAGGAAAATGGGACGATAATAATATATATTATAAAAGTTACTATTCATAGCAATTTCTCTTTAAATTATAGGTTTTGTAATATTTATACGCCTTAAAATTTGATAAGAATTGCAATCTATTTTAAAATTTAATATGAACATTATATTGGAGTATATAATTTTCATATAAAAAAATCACATTTTCTTTAATTTTCATTATTATTTTTTCTATGTTTCTTCTCTTAGAATAAAAATTAATAAAACATAAAATATACTTCTTTAATTCCTTTTTTAATTAGTACCATTATTATAATCTAAAATCTATCTCAAGAAGATTTAAATAGGTCGACAATCTCAAAGTTCAAGTATGATGGGATGATGTTAGTTAAAACATATATATAAATGATTCAATAAAAAGAAACTTAAAACCCTAAAGTTAATTAAATGGGGTACTTAAGATTATAGATCTATCTCTTTATATATTGCATATCTAAATGCATGACATATACAAACATATAGTGCATTCCAACTAGCTAAATTTCATATTTTGTGATATTGGTTGGAGCAGAGATAGAGAACACAAGTAGGGATGGTGGTGAGGAACATGAAGGCTTCAAGACTATATTATTTGTTGGGATCTAACAAAAAATTGTGGTTAGTAATGAGCCTATACATATCTCTAAAGACATTATGATAGCTTTTTAGAAGGAATTTTAAAGATTTGGATAGGATATGTATTGTCCTTTCACATGCTATTTATTCGACTTTCTATCTAGGGATCCATTATCCTTTGTTTTAGTACTATTTTTCTATTATATGTAATGCTTATGTTTTAAAATATCATTTTGGGTGTTTCACTTTCAACTTTGATTCATTTTTATCTTTATATATTTTTGCAAAATATTTATTTTATCCATTTTACTTTTTAAAACTTATAAAAACGTCTATTTGGTACCTATATTTAAAATGTGATCGTTTATATCGATTGTTTTTTCATAAATCAATTTTATCATTTACCATCTCTTGATTGAAGATTATTTATTGTACTAATTGAAAATTATATGTAGTACTGGTTAAAGATTATACCGGCTGAAAAGTGACTGTCCTACTGATTGAATACTAATTGTAGCATTGATTAAGAGCAACAATGAAGAAAACAACAACGACTTAATCATGATAGCCCTCTCCAACTTAGTTGTCTTGATAGAATTTAGAAGTACTTGGAAGGAAACCACATGTAAGAGATAAGTATTGGAAATATTTAGTAAGAACCTCCAACCGAAGTACACTATGCAACAGTAAACATCAGAAGTATCTAATAACTACTTGTATAATATTTAGCAAAACACAAATAACAATATATCAACACAACCATTATTGCCACAAAGTACATCCCGTGACCTCTCAAACATATGACACATTTAACCTTCATCTTAAGGATTAGTGAACCCCTGACACTGACTTTGTCACTTAGGGGACACCTCAAGTGATGGCTCTAAACATGAAAGGTGTACAACTTGTTCAAGAGCTCCTAACAAGTTCTAGAAGTCTAATCAGAATTAGCCTACCAAAATACATTAATTAGGTGACAAAATAATAGAACTAGGCTAATAGAAGGAATGAGGTAGAGAAAATACTCGGTGCATGACATCCATTGCAGGGGTGTCAAGCTAGCTCGATATGCGTTTGATTGGCTCAGTTACAACCATTAGCATGGGTGGGCATACACGAGGATGTTCATAATGTTCGTGCTAGGGGCCTCGAGCTAGATGAGGCATAATGCACGGGGTTTGTGGGCTGAAGACATGGGTGGCTGACCGTGCTTGTCTGTGTGAGTGGGTCAATAGTGGAGCGCGGAGGCCAAGCTCGCGACTAATTTTATCGCGATCACACGCCAATAGATGTCTGACTAAATGATTAGGGCCCTTGCAAGATGCAATGGGTGGTGCGACGGGGTTGCAAGCAGAAGTGATCATTGAGGCTCTACACGACGCGATGGAGTTGGTACAATCAATGAGCAAGCTCCGCACGCTACTTGACGTTGTTGGACGGTGCATGCAGTTGCAATGGGGATGTGGGTCGGGCCTAATGGTGTGTGAAAAGATGCGAGATGCGTAGACTACTTAGGTGAATTTCTTAAGGTGTTTTCTCTTTTTTTTTCTTTCTTTTTTTTTTAATTTAACTTTCACAACACATACATTTCACGTATAAGAAGGTTCTAATGCGACTTTACTTTATTTTCACTTTGACCCCAAAACTTCTCTTATCTATAAAATGTCCCAAATTTTTTTTGTTAGTTGCAAATATGTCCATAAGGATGAAATTATCAAAATACTCATAGCGTTAAAAAAAATGTAATTTAACCCAACAAACTTAGAGATCCAGCTAGAAAGAATGCTTGGAAGGCCATATCTAAAATATGGAGAATGACCTTAAATTTCCTACTTTAGAAGTTGCAATATGAGAAAGAGAACTTTAATAATTATCATTGAAAACAAGTGAGACCTTCACTCCTAAGCTATGTCTTGAGCTCTTTTTTAAGAGGGAAAATTAATAGGCATAAGCCATCGTAGCTTTATTCTTAGGTATCTCTCAAAATGTCTCATATCAATAGACATATTTGTCTTTCTTTATAAACCCAAAATCTACTTCTTATTTAACCAATATAAAATTTTACAACACTTTATTTGTATTCTCAACATCTTTCTTTTGTCAACACTAATAACCCAAAAAATCAAATACTAATTCAAAATATAGTCTAATCCAAATGCAGTACTAATAATTCATTGCATTAATGCCAACTCATATATTTTCAATTCATTTTCTTGTTAGGTTGTCACTCAATCTTGATTTATTGATAATTAAGTTTATTTTTAGTAGAATTGATGTTAAAGTTGAAAAAAGGACGAATCAATCAAAATTAAGGTTAAATCAATCAGAAAATTATGTTTTTATCGTTGAATGTGTTGCGTGATCACAATTATGTTTAGATTGAATAAATTGTTGGACGGATTTATTTTGAATACATGAATTAAATTAAATTGTTTTTGTTGTAATTTTTTTAATAGTGAAAGATTTAATATGATTTCTTGGATCAAATTGAGATTGAAAATAAAAAGACATTAAAATAAAATCGATATTTAGATGTAAGAGCAATCATATAGACAAATACTCTATTTAAGTACATGAATTGAATTTATGTTATTTATTTACTTATTGAAAGATTTAATATAAAAAAATAATTTAATATGAAAAGAAAGGTTATACATTTACACAAAAAAAAAATCCAATATTTATTTATGTTATGATTGATTCTTTAAAAAATTTTGTTCTTCATCTATGGATTTTTTTTTAAAAAGATTTTGTTTTTATTGGACAGGTCGTTCCTTTCACAAGGGAGAATCTTAAAAGAGCAATCTTTATGAAATTTCAAGAGTGATTTAATCAAAATTAAAAGTTCAAGATTAAATTGTTACAAACATTATACCAATTTCAAAAAAAGAAGAAAAAAAAGAGAATAGCATCAGTGGACTATGAGTCTTAATAGTACTCGTACTCTTTCGGAGTGTTTGCTTGTCATATTTAAGGAGGATTTAGATTGAAGATTAAATGCATTTTGAAAAATTATATTTAAACGATTTTTTGTAACTACTTAAAATAATTATTCATTTTATTATTAGAAGTAACTTTTTATTTTTAATCATTCATTTATAACCTTTATTTCTAAACTACTTATTTTTAATCAATCAAATAATTCATTTTTAATCATTAATTTTTTAACTACTCAAAATAATTATTCATTTTAAATCTACGTATACAAACTTTTGATTATGACTCATCTACAAAAAAAAAAAAAAAATACATCCAAACAATTTTTTTTTATTATAACTCTCAATTTTTAATTACTTAAAATAACTATTTAAATTAACTTTTCATCAAAACATCATCCAAACACCTCTATTAGGGGTTGTTTGTTTACCATATTTAGGTAGGAGTTAGGTTTAAGATTTATTAACTCTCCCTCGAAAACCTACATCCAAACGAGGTTTTGTTAACTCCTCATCATTTTTACTTTTAAATAACTCTTATTTCTAACCATTCATTTTTAATAATTAATTTATAACTGCTCAATCATTTCTAACCATTTATTTTTAATCATTCCTTCCAAATCAATTAAAATAACTCATTTTTAAACCATTCATTTTTAATCATTTATTTTTTAACTACTAAAAATAACTACTCATTTTTAAATCTATATTCAAACAAGATTTTGACTTTAACTTTTCAACACAAAAACTACATCTAAACGAAATTTTGACACAGCTCTCAATTTTTAACTACTCTATATGACTTCTCAATATAACTCTCTTTAACCCAAATATTATTTAAATATGTCAAACAAACAACCCCTTAAGTTCTTATATATGTAGTAATTTTTATAGTTATAAATAAATAAACATATATATATATATATATAATTTATTGTTTAAAAAATTATCACGGATAAAGCCGTGTTAAAATTCTATATATATAAAAGTATTAGATTACACCCAATCGTGAAATTTACTCATTAAAAAAAGTTGCAACCTGTTACCATCGCCTTTCAATTTTTTTACTTTTACTTTTTACCTAAATACAAAAACAGAGTCAAAAGAATCAAAATTCAATTCACTAAACGACAATCTAAAAAGCTTCATCTCTCTTCCCATTATAAATATGTAACACATAAGCTTCCCCTTTACTTCGATCCATTCCCTTCCCTCTCGTAAAAATGTATACGGCGGTGTTCGTGGTGGCGGTGGCAGCGGCGGTGGTGGTCTGGGTGTTGAAGAATGCGAACCGATGGGTCTATGAAACCTCTCGGCTCCGTTCAAAGCGGTTTGGGCTGCCGCCCGGTGATCTCGGGTGGCCGTTCATCGGCAACATGTGGTCTTTTCTTAGAGCTTTCAAGTCTTCTCGTCCTGATTCTTTCATGGAGTCCTTCTTTTACAGGTTTCTCTCTTTTTTTCCTTTCTATGCAACCTTTTTTTAAAAAACAAAAAAATTTAAGAAAAGATGTAGCTTCTATGTTAACTAACAAACACAATTGTGATTGCCAAAAAAAAAAAGAAAAAAGAAAAATACCCACACACACACAATAGATTTTTATATATATAAAATATCACATAATCAAAAGAAAAAAAAGGTGTAAAAGGTGTTTGAGTTCGAATCTCCTTAATTATTATAATTTAAAAAATAAAAAATTTCACCCCACATAAAATGAGATAAAAGATAAATATATGAGTGAAAGATTGTATAATTTAAAGATAATAATAAATGATGATAACAAAAATAAAATTACTAAAATTTACGTCATGTTAATGTATTTATTTATTGTTGATTTATTTTTTTTATATAAAGAGAGGAAACTCAAACTTATAAAGAAAAAAAAGGTGTTTGAGTTCGAATCTCCTTAATTATTATAATGTTGATTATTAAGTTGTACAAGCTAGAAGTTTACTCTTATTTATTTATATATATATATATATATATATATATATATATATATTTTAATAAAGTATCATATTAATAGACATCCATTAATCAAATTATACTGGAGGTATCATATTAATAGACATCCATTAATCAAATTATACAGGAGGAAAAACATACTTTAATATTGATTTGGACTTGACCCAATACCCAAACTGCGGCCGACCAAAATTATAAGAAAAGAATATAAACACAGGCCAACAAAAATACAGACATATTAATGTTCATTGTCCTTAATAATTTGTTTTCCCTTTTTTTTTCTGTAAATTATAAGTTGAATGGTTTGTCATCTTTACAAGTGAATAACTTTTGAAGTATTCCCATTCACATTAAAAAATAAAAATAAAATAAATTATATACCATTCATCAATGATGATTAATGAATAATAGTAGAACTCAAGAGTTAAAAAGATAGTTCCCAATAATTTGTTATACTATTATTACTACTTTATTAATTGAGTTAACTAAAATTAATAATTCAACGACATCAATGTATATTAAATAACTTAAGTTTTATAGGTTCAAAATCTCCCTTGCCATAGTTGTAAAATTAAAAAATAAAAAAGGAAATGACATGTTAACAGGAAATGTTAGTAATCTATGATTACTACCATTTTCAAAGCTTCAATTTAGCTAAATTAAGCATATTTTGTGTTTACTACAATTTTTAAAGCTTCAATTTAGCTAAATTAAGTATATTCTGGTTGTTGACAACCAGAGTAGTAATACAACAACATAAATTTTTTCATAATAAAAAAGTCATGCCTCAAGTGCTTCACCTCCCAGTGTTATTAAACTAAAAATGGTATAATAGAGTTTTATCATAATATGAGTATTATCTTAATAAATATTTAGTCCTTTCAAATTACGTAACATTGAGATGATGTTTTTCGTATTAGATCAAATAATGCGTGTGAGATTAATTAACTCTATAGTGTATTAAATAATGTGAGATTTTATCTCAAAATTAATATTTTTTTAGTACAAATTGGAGGGAGAAAGACCAATAAACCTTACCTACAAGAGATTACTAGACAAATATCAATTTTCAAGAATGGACTCGTAATTATGGTGTTAAACTGGATTACCAACAAAGAATGATTTTACTAAGCTAGTAACCCTTTTGATATCTCAAAATTAATTTAATATAACACATTTCTTATAAAGGTTGGTAAATATCTCCTCACTTTTTAAAAGTGTGATCTTCAACATTTCAATTTAATTTTTTTTTTTAAAAATGAAAAACATAATGGAGAAGGGTAGAGAAAAGATAAGAAAGTAAACCGACTAAAATTTAATTTAATTTAAAAAAAACCGTCTGAATTTTAGTTTTATGTCTAATGAGCAGAAAAAAAATGGAACTTCTTAAACCTTTGAAAAAAAAAATAAAGACTAAATACATAGAAACCTAAAAATATCAAGAATTTTTTTAATGACATAAAGAAAATAAATAAATAAACCGAGGGAAAAAGATCATTTTTGAATAATAATTAAAAATATTGCGACAGAGACATGGTCAAATACGTCACCGCTTCAAAACGGTCGTTTCGTCCCTGCCGCTGTCCCGTTTTGCCAAATCTTTCCAAAAAAAAAAAAGGTTTTATTATTTATCCAAACAATTATTTAAATTAATAATTATAAATTACGTGGATCACTGGCAAAACTGGTGAAAGAAAAAACAAAAAATTGACTGAATTGAATCGACTTAAACCAGCAAAATTTAGTTTTTTTAGATAATAATATTAAATAATTAAATTTGATGTTTTGGAAACCAAAATATATTAGTTCGGTTTTGAGTATATAATATTTAAAGAAATCAAAATATATTAAGTTAAATTATATTAAACCATTAATCAACTTTAAAATTAAGTTGATGAGTTAATAAATTTAATTACATCCACCAATATATTAATTTTAACATTTAATGAAATAATCAATTTATATGTAAAATATGAAATAAAACCATTATAAATATTACAAATTTTATGAAAAATGATATTTTTGGCTAGTTAAAAAATTCCAAAAATAGAACCAAATCAAAATCAATGGTTTTTATTTTTATTGAACATCGGTTAATTGTTTTTAAATAAAATAAAAAACGAGAAAATAGATTCCTTTGTCAATTTGGCAAAAAATAGACCAAAAAATAAAAAAGAAAAGAAAAGAAATCACCCCCCAACCTGGTAGAATCGTGCCTATGACTATTTTTTAAAGCGAATTATCTTGTTTAGTTTAACATTATAACAAACAAACATTTTTCTTAACGTGTAGGATTAAAATTTTCAAATGTGTATAAAATAAAAATCAATTTAATTAGGAATGAAATAGCATACATGAATCATCAAAATCTCTTACTTTGATATTATGTTAAAATATTTTACATCATCTATTAATCCAAAAACTTAAATTGTGAAATTGAGATAAATTTTACAAAAAAAAAAAGCTATGTAATTGCTACAAATCAGCAAATGGATAGAAATTTCAACGAGAACGATCATAATTCAAGCTAAACATAAAATTCTTTAACCACCTTGGAGACGGGAATTTTTTTGAATTTTTTTCTCTATCAAATCAAACATTATGATAGTCGAACTCTGTATTAAAGCACATATTTAATTATTATTTTTTTCTAGTTACATTAGTTTTTTTGAAAAGAGTTACATTAGTTACTATTAGTTAGGTTTTCAAAATAATTATAAATATAGTGACTTAAAAAATTAGCAAAATTAATAATTTGTATCCATAAGTATCTTCTCATATAATACAATATTAAAACATATGAATGATTAACAATATTGATATTAATGAATATTTATGATACAAATACCAAAATATATTAATAATTATGAATATAAATACTAGTAATTTTTTTAATATTTATAATTACTTTCCTAAAAATTTCCATTCAATACAATTTCCCAAATCTAAACTATATGACAAATCTTAGTTTTGTCATATCAGTTGTCGGTTTCGGTTTTCCAATGGCTGCCGTTTCCGTTTCGGTCTGTCGGCCCACTCCATCGTGGGCCCAACAAAATTTGGTTTGGCCCATAATACACCAAAAGTTATTATTTTATTGAAAAAAATGGGGGGTTTATTATTATTATTATTATTATTTATTTATTTATTTATTTTAGCTTTTGTCGTTTACTAATAATAAGTGAAACACCTTTTTCAATTCTCCAAAATATGTTTGTTGGGATGAATAATAATGGTAATAAATTTGAAAATACATATTTTTATTTTTCTGTGGGTGCACCAAGTTTGTGTAAACCACTCTTTTCTTTGTACCATTTTAAAATGGTGCTGTTGTCTATGCATTGATGTCTATTTGCATTTGGGAATGTCTACACATTGGTCTTTTCCCAATATTAGTGCTCTGAAGATTTTGATTCTCTTACCCTTTTTTGTATAAACAATATCTTTTTATTTTATTTGTTTGTTTCTATTGTTCTCTTGCCTTTTAACTTTGTTTGTTTATAGGGTTGAAGTAGTTTAGAATACTAGTCTGATAACATTTATGTTTTAAAGATATTTTTAATTGTTAAAAGTAGGTTTGTGTTGTGAATAATTAAACAGATTTTACAAGAATGAGTTCAAATTTTAGACCTTTTTTTTAATATGATAGGAATTGACCAGATTTGAACAAAAAAAATAAAAAATTGTGATTGTTTATACAAAATATAATGTATTAATTAAGCTATGTGACACATATTAATTCTCAGGATCAAACTTGTGATGCTGGTATTGAATTGATTTACAATCAAATAAGAAAACTATTATACTAATGACTCATTCGATATCTGAATTTAAAATTCAATATTATAATTATTGAAAGAAGTTTTGCAAATGAAAGTGCATATAATCAATTATCAAAAAATTGACATTTAAAATAAGTTAAATTATAAATTAAGTCATCCTTAAGCATGATTTATATTTCCTCAGGTATGGACATATAGGAATCTATAAGGCTTTCATGTTTGGATGCCCAAGCGTGATTGTGACTTCACCAGAAGCATGCAAAAGAGTTTTGAACGACGACGATGCATTCGGCCCGGGATGGCCTCGTTCCACCATGAAACTCATCGGAGAAAAATCATTCATTGGCATTTCTTACCAAGAACACAAACGACTTCGTCGTATAACTGCTGCGCCCGTCAATGGCTACGAAGCATTGACTGTGTACCTCACATACATCGAAAAGATCGTCGTTGCTTCCTTGCAAAAATGGCCCTCCATGGGACAAATAGAGTTCTTAACCGAGCTACGAAAACTTACCTTTAAGATCATTATGTATATATTTCTTAGCTCGGAGAGTGAGGCCGCAATGGAGGTTTTGGAGAGGGAGTACACATCGTTAAATTATGGTGTGAGAGCAATGGCGATCGACATTCCAGGTTTTGCTTATCATAAAGCACTCAAGGTGAGACATAAAGTTTAAAGGCATTTTTTATATAATGTTTTCGTTTCTCGTTTCTCTTTTTTGGTTTCTAAAAAGCTTAAAAAAATGTCTGAAAAAAACTACTTTTGTTTACTTTTTTTTTTAAAGAGAAATAAAAACAAACATGATCTATAGTTTGTGAAATTTCTATACATTTTTTAAAAAGGCTTAGAAAAATGTGATATATCATACAATTATGTTGCTAAAAAACTAAAAAAGTGCATCTTAGTTAACCGTTCGAAAAAGAATATTCGCAACTCATGATCAATCAACCGTCTTGTCATAGGCACGGAGAAATCTTGTGGCGGCGTTTCAGTCGATTGTGAGCAAGCGAAGGAAGGAAAGAGAGAGCAATTTGGAAACAAAAAGGAGAGATATGATGGATGCTTTGCTAGATGTAGAAGATGAGAATGGTAGAAGATTGAACGATGAAGAAATCATTGATGTCTTGATAATGTACTTGAATGCAGGCCATGAATCTTCAGGTCACACAATGATGTGGGCAGTAATTTTCCTACAAAAACATCCCAAATTCCTTGAAAAGGCCAAGGTATATGCATATAGAAATTAGGGCTTAATGCAACAAATCACTTTGTAAGCATTTGATAATATATATATATGACCCAACTTTTGAATAGGAAGAGCAAGAAGAGATAGTAAGAAAACGACCTTGCGGGCAAAACGGTTTAACTCTCAAGGAAGTCCGAGAAATGGATTATCTTTCAAAGGTACAAAACTTTTACACTATGGTTGATTAATGATTTAACATGGTATCAGAGCTAGAGACATTATATTCAAATCTCATGTAATTTAATGACATTATATTATAAAATTTTGAAGTCTAGAAATCAAACTGTCAAATTATTGATATTAGATTAGATTTAAATAATTGGTTGACTTAAATTATAGAGTTGAATTGATGATTTAATACAATTAACATTTGAACATACGTAGGTGATCGATGAAACACTACGTGTCGTATCATTCTCACTTATGGTCTTTCGAGAGGCAAAACATGATGTCAATATTAGTGGTTAGTTTATAGCTTTTATGTTTTTTTATTTTTCATTGCATCTTCTAGTAGCTTAAAACTATAGTTTCTTTTCTTGTAGGTTATACCATTCCAAAAGGGTGGAAAGTCTTAGTCTGGTTTAGAAGCGTTCACCACGATCCTGAAACTTATCCGAACCCAAAAGAATTTAATCCTTCAAGATGGGATGTAAGCACGATTCAACTTGACGTTTTTCATTACGACAAGACGAAATTTAATTATAAACGCTATCTCACATAACATAATTTGATTTCAGAATTTCACTCCAAAAGCAGGAAGCTTTCTTCCATTTGGAGCCGGAAGTAGATTATGTCCTGGAAATGATCTTGCAAAGCTAGAAATCTCCATCTTTCTCCATTATTTTCTCCTCAATTATCAGTGAGCTCACTAAAAATTTAGTTATTCGATCCTATCGTATTCTCGAACATGTCAAGAATAGTGCTCTCTTTTAGTTGAACATATAAACTGACGATTTGAATTTATTACCTCTTTGTCAAGAATAGTTTACAATTGAGTTGCTTTTGTGATAGGTTGGAAAGGGATAATCCAAACAGCCCAGTGAGGTATCTACCCCATTCAAGGCCTAAAGACAATTGTTTGGCAAGGATCAAGAGAGTTGGTGCTCCACTTGATTGAAGATTTAGATGAAATATATGAATGTTCTTGAAAAAGTTGAGATGATTTTTACCTCATCTTTTGTTTCCTAATTATGTGATTACTCATAATTAATTATCCTTATAATCCATTTCTTTTAATCTGCCTTGGAATTAGCATTCATTAGGAGAGTTCAATGATTCATGTACTATTTCTTCTAGACAAACCACATAAAAAATCTCTGGCTTACAACTACTTAACAGCTACAATGATACCCATCCCAAGAAAATTTAAAATTTTAGGATTGAGAGCAAAAAAAAGTGCCATAAATGTGAAAAAAATATGTATTTTTGGTGAAAATTATAAGTGAAGAATTCTATTTCTTTGGGGTAAATTTATGACACTTTTTTGTAGTCATCTAACAAGGGACACTTTTTTAGAGTCATTAATAATGACTTGATTAAGAATATAAATAATTAGTCTTTCTTTATTTTTTTTTAATCAACGTGTACATTTTTTTAATCTTTAAACATGTGCATTTAGCTTTTTTCTATCTCATGTTTTTTTTTTGCAATTCGAACTTGTAATTTCATAGTTATTAGGTTATATAAGATGTTGGTAGAGCTCTACTGTTGGCTTATCTTTTTAGTATCTTTCAATTTGATCCCTGTTTGAAAACTGAACACTTTTATCTCTCATATTTCAATATTATCCATTTTTTTTGGTTTACTTTTATTCAAAAAAAAAAATCACATGAAAACTAAAACAATTACTTTATCAATATATCAATATATTAAAATTTAAAATTCGTCTAGTATTTATTAGAGTCAAAATTATATTATTTAACTAACGATTTTGTTATCTCTAGGACCAAAAAGACAACATTACTAAATAATGTTAGGGATAAAAATGTTCAATTTTGAAGTATAAAAACAATAGATCCAAAATTTAAGGACTAAAAATATACTTTCCCAAAAAATATAAGTAGGATAGTCATGTGATTCCTTGCTATCTATTGACCCAGGAATAATATCATTATTATGCATAATTGCCAATTGGTATCTCTTGTTCTCCAAATGTAAGTTTATTTATGGGGAGATTTGAACTGCTGTAAAAATATATTTAGATAGATTAATGCAAAAGTGAATCAAGAATAATGTGTTGATACCCCATGCTAAATGAATTGAATCTAGTGCAAAAAATGAACAATTTTTGGAGAAACTTTAATGTTCACTACTAAAAAAATGGCATTAGATGATACTTTTCTCCAAGCAAATTTTTATTAGTAATTTAAAAAGTGTCATAAATGATAAAGCGCGTTTTATGACACTTTAATAGAATCATTAATATTTTTATAATATTTTAGTATAGTTTTTTATTTTAAAAGCTAAGAAAACATGGCAAAAAAAAAAAGAAAAAAAGAAAAAGAAGCGGGAATCGGGAAGCGCTCAATTAGAAATTGGAAAAAAAAAAATTCAAAATAGCTTATTTCTTTTTATTTTTCTTTTTCTCTTGGCCCTCTGTGTTATCTCTGCCCTAGCTTATTTCCTCATCTTTATTCTCCTTCATCTTCTCCATCTTTTTTCTTTTTCTTTCCTTTCCATAGCTTCCTATTTATCTTTTTCTCGGTTTGGCTTTTACCTTGACTTTATCAACACCTCTAGCTCCGACGAAGCTCGTTGTTGCAGTCGGCGCTGGCGCCCCAACAACATTAGCTGTAGAGTTTAGGTTCCACCTAACCGACGAAGAGCTCGTTATTTACTACCTCAAGTGCAAGGTCTGTGGAAAATCCTTCCCTTTTTAATGTTATTTCCGAGGTCTATATCTACGAGAGCGAGCCTTGGGACCTTGCAGGTATAACTCAGATGCTTCAGAACTTGTTTGATTCTTCAAATTTATGTTCGTTTTATGTATCTATTGAGCTGTTTTTTAGTTAGATTGTTGGTCAATTGGTTTTTATAGTCATTTATCTTCTCTCAGACTGTGATTTCTTACTAATGAGATTTTCCCCATTTAAAATATAGTTGTCTTACTCTCTAGTTTCAATTTTATAAAGTTTTGAAGGTCAATGATTGTTGCAGGTTTATTTATTGAGATTCTAAATCACATCTTTAATGAACCAATTACCTATGCTGGTACCTGGAGTTTCTCATTTGGGTTGGGAGATTGTGATATATACTCAAATTAATTTTAAGAATTTACTATACAATAGGTGCTCTTTTAGCAGTCTTTATTCATTTATTTTTTCAACTTTAATTTCTCTTGCCTTACTTTATGGATTGGGACTTTCATTAATCAAACATTTGTTTAGTTCTCATATGATTTTTTGTTTTTTATTTTTGAAATTTCAGTCTATTCTTACTCTAGTTTTCTTCAATGTGTTTCACCTTTCATACAATGTGTCAATCTTTCCTTAAGTAAGTATGTGAATGCTAATTAGCATATAGTAAGAAAAACAAGTTTCAACTTTCAAAAACAAGTTTCATACAATGTGTCCATCTTTCCTTAAGTAAGTATGTGAATGCTAATTACCAACTTTCAAAAAAGAAAAACAAGTTCTTGGAAGCTAGTAATTGTTTTTTCTTCTAAGTAAGATGAGATGTAGATATCCAAGTAAGAAAAAACATATAGTAAGGCAGTTGTTGTGGGCTGAAATTTTAAAAATAAAATACAAAAGGTCAAATGGTTATCAAACGGGGTCTTAGTGCTTTTGTTTCCTATTAAAAAAAAGTAGGGGACAAGCCGAGGAGTTTAAAGTAGAAGTTGAAGGAATTCGACAAGTTACACATAAAAACATAGTTATATTGTTAGGATATTGTGTTGAAGGTGCTCATAGGTACTATGATTTTTGCCCAAATACGTTTGATGCCTTTTCTATTTCATCTTGCCTATAATTCTAAAGATGAGACCTTATTCTAATATTTTTCATGTTTGGTTGCATTTTTAGTTGATTTAAAACTCTCATTCTAAAGTTTATTGTGGTTCAAGTGATTAATTATTGACAATTTCAAAGGTTCGGGAATTTGGTAGCAGTCATGGACCACTGGTATTTGTATAAAATAATTTCCTAACATTTTGAAACATTGAATCTATTAACTTATTTTCCATAATTTATGCCATGAAGTTATAAAGATTTTTAGACCTGAAATGAGAAGTTTTCAACTGACATGTGGTTATTATGCCTTAACAAGCAAAGAAGGAGAGATTGATTTACTCAAAAGTCGGACACATTTTCTATGCATTTGATTCAGTTTGCAGGTTTTACACCTTAACAATTTTCATCTATAAGTTCTCGAAATAGATAGCCAATTCATTCAGCATAAAGAAACGTGGATCAATTCTTTTTAGAGGTAAGAATTCTTCGACTTGCATTGATGCTATAGATTAGTTCTTCTTAGAGGTAATTAAGACATTCTTTTTTTTTATATATAAAAACAAGTACAACAAATGCTCATATATATATATATATATATACAAATACATATATATGTATGTATGTATGTATGTATGTATGTATATAGTATTAATTAGACATATAACTTATTTGCTCTAGATTTTCCTAGATGAGACACAATCTAATGCCGACATGGATACTATTTCGGTACGATTTGCTTTGTCTTGAAATTTTCCATTTGGGAAATGGTTCGTTGGATCTTGAAGGAAGACGAAGAACTTTTGTAAGCTGAATGCTTCTATCTTATTGAGTTATTTTTTAGCATCATAATGGATAGAATTTTCAATCTGAAGTAGGTTGCAAAGCTTTAGTTGCAAGGGAGGTAAATTTCAAACTAGCCTTCTTAGAATTTTCGAGTTGGTATTGCACCCGTTGAGGATTTATTTTGATTTTTTTTCAAAGTTCAAACTTCTATTCTTCCAATAAGTTGCATACTTTACACTTGGTGTTGCTTGCTTGTCAACTTAGCTTTGAAAGGTATGAAAATCTAACTATTTTATTAAGTAATTCTAATCAAATTGATGATTGTTTGCTATGTGTGTACAATTTTTTCGTGTTTCTACCATTGGTTTTGGATAATTGTTTGTTTGTCTCAGGTTCCAATATATTCTAGTAATCAATATATCTCTTTTTATTAACTTTTGTAATTTATTTGCATACTTTCATTATAATGCTCTGCTCATGATACTTTTAAACCAACTTGCAGGAAGTTGTTTTTGGTGTTTTTGGTTTTTGGGCTTGTTCGAGGTGGACAAGTTGTGACAATTAACTTTGTACTTACTGTGATTTGGTTTTGTGAGTCTTCCAATGTTGTGACTTTTTGTAGGGGGACAAGTCAAAGTGGAGAGGTTCGAAGTGGTTTTCGTTTTTTTAAGCTTAATTGTTTGACTTAAGACTTGGCTTCTTATTCCAAGTTATTCCAAGTATACAATGTTGTTATTCCAAGTTATGTGCGCTGTACACTAATATATGGATTTTAACTTGATGGGATATTACATTTTTTTTCCATTTTGTGGAGTTTTTTTCTTCATTCAGCTCTAATAACTCTTAACTCTTGAGTGCGGTGAATTTTTTTTTCTCTTACAGTTTTTATTTATTTATTTAAAGCCTCACTAATGTTTTTCTTTGCATATCTATGTGTTTTGTTTTGTTAAACTGTTACTAATTATATGTTTCCCTTGTTTACTTGTTGATTGAAAGTACTATCCTCTTTTGATTCTTCTTTATTATGAAGGTTCGCTTCTTTCATACATTTTTTAAATTTTAACCTTTTTTTTTATAAATATTATTTTCTTATTGATTCTAACTAGCCTTAAGTAGGTTGTAGAGCTTAAGTTGCAAAAGTGGTAAATTTTAAACTAGTGTTCTTCGAATTTTCGAATTGGTATTGCTCCTATTAAGGAATTTACTCTGATTTTGTTCAAAGTTCAAACTTCTATTCTTCCAATAAATTCTCATAATCAATGTATGTATTAAAATTTCTAATTTATTTGCATGCTTTCATTATAATGTTGTGGATACTTCTAAACAATCTTGCAGGAAGTTGTCGAGTTTGTCAAGTAGAAAAATGAGAAGTTTAGTCTTCATTTTCAGTAACTTACTTTCTATGCAATATTTACATGTTTCTTATGCTTTAATGTAATGTAGACGGTTGAAGTTCTTTTCTTATCAATAAGAAAACTCATATGTTATTATTTTTTTTCTTTTTGCCAAATCTCACATGTTATTGTTAAGTAATATGTTATTACTTTTTATGCAATATTTACATGCATGTGCTTATTTTAGAACTTTATATGTTTGACCTTTACAATTATTTTTGTTGTTTTAATTGTTCTTATCTAAGTTAAATGTTGAAGCCGAATTTGACTTAGATCCATCATGAGTGGAGGTTTAACTCTGAACTATGAGTATAATAACAATGTCCAACCATACATTTTTCTTCTGGTTTGTGTGATTAAGTTTTAATAGCACAACTAGTTAATGACTTATTCTTCTAGATTTTTTAATTTTTTTTTTATTGATCAACTTGTTGATGTCTTGTTTCTATATTGTTGAAGCTAATATATTTGAGAATTTTTTTATTTTCTTCTAGTGAATGTTTTGCAAGTTAAAGAGGTAAACTTTATTTACTCTATTTTCTTACAACCAATGTTTATATTTGCATATTTCTTTGTTTCGATAAATATACTATCAACCTTTTGAATAAGGTCGTTTAAATATGGAAAACATAGCTAGAGTCAAAATTAACTTTATTCTCAGTGAAGTTCGATAGATGTATAATCAATTTTCTTCAATTTCTTTGACATTAAAATGGTGTAGTGACAGGTGATATGTATCGTGATAATAGTCGAGGTATGGACATGATGATTCGCATAGTCACAGGTATAAAAATAAATGTGGAACTTAGTTATCGTATAATTACTCAAACTTTTGACTACATTTTTTTATTCCTTCATCTTTCATTTTTTATTTGCTAGAGACAAATCAATTCATCTCAAAGAACTTAACTATAATTTCTATTATCATATCTTGTGGAGTACATGAGCACTTTACTTTTTTATTTATGTTATAACATGCTTGTAATTTTTATTTATCATTTATCTCATTTAGCTACTTAGTCACTGCTGATGTTTTTTTTTAAGTTTCTCATCTGCTTTCATTGTTAGTTTATCATTTCATTAGTTTATATTGAATTATTTATGTGGTATCTGATATTTGAATGCTTATTTAATCTCAGATATTGCCAATGTGATTGAAGATACTTTGAAGATAGATATGTTGCAAAAACTTTTGGATTCTTATTTGCAATACAAAGGTGGATCAATCCAATAAAGAAGACACATCTTGTCCTAGTGTAACGATGAATATTTTTCAATGTAAATTTATTGATCTCATGAACAATATATATTTTTTCATTTAATATTTATGATACATGTAATAAAGTACTACCTTAATTGATATTTATGTACAAATGAATATTATGAAAATAGTTTTTATATTTGATCAGAGTTTAATAGTTTATATGTGCAATTATAGGAATGAATAGGAATAATAGTTGATAATAAATATTTTTCAATGATTGAAGATATATGATTAAATGAAAAGTCATATATACATATTTAGTGATTACAAAAAAATATCAATTTAAATTCTTTAATGATAAAGTTTAAGTGTCATAGATAAATTATTAATGATCAATTTTATATATCATCTATTGTTCTTATGTGACAATAAATTATTGTCATAAAAGAAGAATCGATGATTGTATAAAAATGTCATCTAAAGAGTTTCAATGATACTTATTAAGAAGTGTCATCTATATGGAATAGATGATGTGAGATATAATGATTGTAGAAAAGTATCATCTAAAATGTTTTAATGACACTTCTTTAGAAGTATCATCTAAAGAGAATAGATGATGTGCGATACAATGATTGCAAAAAGTATCATCTAAGGCGTTTGTGATACTTTTTTAGAATCATCATATCCCAATTTTGTAGTAGTGGTTTTCTATGTTTTGTGTACAAACTGTCCAAATGATCACTATTTGATTGTAAGGTCTTGCAAGGCAATATCACCATGTGGCCATAACTGATCATGCAAGACTAAATGGTCCACTTTTATTATTTATTTGAGCAATTCTTTCCCTAATTTTTTTAAAAAAATTCAAGTTTGAATTTTATCAACAAGAGAAGTAGTTTAATGACATTCGTGTACACTCAATAACAATAAAGTTATGAGTTCGAATCCTACCACCCCTAATTATTGTATCTCGAAAATTCAAATTTGAATTTTGATATGATAAAAGTGATAAACTTGAGAGATTAATTGGATGAATGAATTAACGATAATTTTTATTATCTCCCCATTGAATTCAAGCATCTTCTGAAAGACCCATACAAAAAAGAAAAAGAAAAAGAGACTTATATAAAAGATCTTCAATTTAGAGTAATCTTATATACCTATGATCCATAGCCTTTGAAAATATTAGAATAATATCGAAAGAGACAATAATCTGATGATTTTATTGTTTTTATTTAGTTCAACATCATAATCACATGTTCGATCTTGAAAATCGATAGTAAAATATCCTTTGATGCGAATAACCTTTTACAGATAAGGCCAAAAACTTTCGATGTAGTTACAACATACACAACATCGAAAAGGTTGTAAGACTTTTGATGTGTTCCTCATTTGTAAAATTTCATTTGTATTAATCCCATTTAATTAATGATGCACAAGACAAAGACCTTATTGTTGGTTGCCTTTCCAAAATCTTAAACAATATCTCTTTAATTCGATTACAATTTATACATAAAATGCACAATCTAAAAGTGTCAATCAAATACTAAAATAACTAGAACAAAGCTCTTGATCAGGTCGTCGGACCAACTTCATATCTTGTTCGCTTTAAAAAAAACAATTATATAGGTAGAAAATTCTATATTAAAAAGTGAGGAGATCTCGTAAGAATATATAAAATAGATGAACTACTTCTCCCATCATCAATTAATTTTGATATGGATACCTACACTGTCTAATAATATACTTATGAAAGAAAGAAAAAGATAAGAAAAAGCGCATATAAAATCTAACTTAGAAAAAAACAAAACAAAACCAAAATACAAATAACACATGTATTCACACTTTATGCACACAAAAGTCGAATCAAAACAAGTAAAGCAAATAAAACACACTTAGAAACACAAAACCCGTACACCCAATATTGACAAATTACTCCCACAAAACTCATCAAGTTACCTATTCACACTTAGAAAAAATTAATCTCTAAACAAAAGACAACTAAACTAACATATTCACACTTAAAACGCACAACACAAAGAAAAACACAATTATATTTTAAATTTATTTACACCTAGAAACACATATATTCACAAAAGCTAACTATACAAAACTCATGAAATTAGTCATACAACACTTAATCTCAAACAAAACAAGACACAATGCAACACAACTAAACCATCTTATTCACACTTTAAAAAAACAAATCTTAAAACAAACCACAATTAAATTAATTACCTATTCACATTTGAACACAAAATCACAAACAAAAGTACAACTAAGCTTATATATTCACATTCAGAAACACACATTCACAAAAACTAACATAAACCTCATCAAATTAGTGTTAACACTTACAAAAACAAATCTCATAACAAACCACATTTAAACTAAACTATTCACACACACTTAGAACAACAAAAAAACTAAGCTAATTATACAATTTAAAGTTGAATTTGGTAGGACTTGGACAAACGATTAAATCATTATTTTACATTGTTCTTAATTGGAAAGCCTTCTTGTAATCTATACTAGCATGCGTCTTGTATGCCTTTTGGAATGAAACGTATCTTTTCCAAAAAAAACATTGTTCTTGTTTACTTTGTAATTTTAGAACAGAGAAGTCTAAAACAAGATATTTTGTGTGTTTAGAGTGAGTTAAATTATTATTATTATTATTATACATATATTTTTTAAATAATCAAAGTCCTAAGGCACAAGCTAACGTCTGGAGCTTCACAAAACGGTGAATACCTAGATTAAAGTATTCAAAGTCGTATATATGAAACCTATTTCAAAATGATTAAAAAAATAAAAGTATAATCGATGCAATAATTAGATTAAAGTAACTAGGTTTTCTTGTCCACAAAAACATATGCTTACATTGTTAGAGATTTTAAAAGTACCACTTGCGACACATTATATTGCCGATGTTTAATTTGCCTAGAATCATCTATGTTTGAAATGGCTTGTCGACGAATCTATACAAATGGCTAGCGACGACACAGTTAATCTTTCGACGAATCTTACAAATTGTTGACGACACTATTAATCAATCAATTGATGCTTGAAGAAACACCAATAAAAATGTTATAACTTGTTGCCAATATTGCCTTATCCGAAATAGAATGTAATGTTGATGGTTTTACAATCAACAAATGCCTTTACTCTGGTAGTGATACAAAGTTTGGCTATAGAGTTGATTAATAAATTGTAACTCCCAACAACCAAATCCTTACCATACAATAAAAATTTCTCTAACCAAATGAAACGAAAGAAATTTAGATTTGAAAAAATAATAATAAAAACAATGGTGTCTTTTTATTTTTTATTCAGAAAAATGTAGGACTTGTTCAAGATTTTGAGAAAAAAAATTGATATATATATATTTGAAACAAGAGAAGAAAATTGAAATTAATTAGAATGGAGGGAGATGGAGTAAAAATTTAAATTAAATACAGAACATTGGATTGAGATTTAAAAAAAGAAAAAAAAAACCTAACTATGGCAATACCTAACGGTAACTTTTATGAAAAATAATATTTAGATTAATTTCAAAGAGAAATATAATGAATGAAATATTCTAACAAAATAATTATAATTGTAGTCAAATTTTAAAATATTTACATTTATAGTTATAAATACGATTCAATGTTGTATTATTTATTATTAGTACACTATTATATATTATTAATACAATGTATTATTAATTTAGAATTATTATTAATATTTATAATTATGATTGTTACATTTTTTAAAGTGTCTATACTTATAATTGTTTTCTGAATTTAATTAATCTGGTAAGTTTTTCTAATTTTAAGTTTTAATGTATATTACTTGTTTTGGCATTTGAAAGAGTATAGATTTAAACATGTAATGTGTTAGTTATTAAATTTTATATTATTTTTGTTGGTCGACTCGAGATGTTAACCATTATGTCAATCAATAATTTTCTTAAATAAATGCCTTCACCAACCCCAAATCACAGAAAGAAATCTCAATTAAATGTTTTTAATATTTTGAATGTTTTATTAAACAACTTTCCTGTCTCAAAATAACATTTTTAGCAAATCAGTTGCATTTAAGATACGAAAAAAAAGTTGCATTTAAGAGAAATTACACAACGAACACCCTCAATTTACTCCTAAACTAACAAATTCCCTAAAGACTTATCCAATAACTCTTATTCTAAGTGTCATATCACACACATGCATGTATTTCAACCTCTACACAAAGTAACAAACTAATCATATGCAACCAAGAGATGTGAATAACACAATACTACCAATATACATCACTTTAATATGGTCCATATAATGACTGAAATTTGTAAACAATATGATGCATAACAATCAAGAGATTACGAGTTTGAATCTCTCAATCTCAATTATTTATATTGAATTAAAAAAAAATGGTGAAATAAGTTGTTTTCTAACATTCATTGAACTAATAGATTAGGGTAAAATAACATTTTTCTTAAATATTTTCATACTTTGTCTTTGATTGTATAAGAAATTAATATCCAGGTAGATGATTATCATGATTTGAACTCATTACCTCTTAGTTTCTCCAGACTTTCTAGATTATTATATTACTTCATGATGATTACTTTAAATTTACTATAAGAACAAATTTTAATATTTTTTGTTGAAAATTCATAGACCAAAAAGAATAAAATGTAAAAGCTCATAAACCAAAATGGCATTTTATCCAATAGATTAGATATCACCTTTTATAGCATAGCTTCACAGCTTTTTGTGATGCAAAACTATCAAATTTTGTAAGCTCCTTGATAATAGAACTATTTATCTTTGTCATGAAATCAAGCTAAAAAATTTAGTATAAGCTAACTTGGATCAAAATGCTTTTTACTAAGACTCTCAGCTATTTTGTGATAACATGAATGCATTCCACATGTCCATGAATCCAGTTTTTCATAATTAAACAAAGCATGTCAAAATAGACTATTTTATGCAAAAAAGTATCTCTTACATGTCTTGTTACCATATTTGTTCCATCACATTAAGGATCTAAAACAACTAATTCATTAAACCTAAACATCAACAAATAATATGTTCTTATCGCTTTTACTAAAATTTTGAGGATTTTACTTTAAGCACCTAATCTATTAAACCAAATGGCAACTATTAAAAATCATTTCTCCCTCAAGAGATTTTAAAATTAATCCAATTTCGTGTAGCACTTTTTATTTCTTATGGCCATTTTAAAAATCAATTTTGTTAATTTTTTAGCAGGGCATAATCCATAAACATTAATTTAGCTTCTTGGTGTTTTAAATCTACACTCTTTAAAGACTATGATATTGTTTCCATTGCGTTAAATTGGAAAACTTTTTTGTAATTGGGCTGCATGCACCTTGCATTCTTTTGGAATGAAATCGAATCTTCTTCCAAAAAAAAAAAGAAGGGCACATATTAAAAGTATTCCAAAACACACTAAATAGTCATAATAACATAAATGATGGACAAGTTGTCCCAACATGTTCATCATATTTTTGTCTCAATTGGATTACACACATCATAGCAGAGATAATTAACCTCGATTAGTGTTGTGATTACTTGGATTTAATTATAATTTTAATCTCATTCTTTTACTGGCTTACATATATGGTAAGATCTCAAGACTTCCCTTTCCTATGTTATTTTAATCTCTTTCTTGTAAGTTTAAAATTAGTGATCTAACCTTGGTATCTTCACCCTTCGCTATGTTTAGTGAGATCGTTTTATAGCTCAATTAGCTAAGACTTTACAGCTCAAATTCTTACTCTCACATGTATATTATAAAGCTAAAAAACAAATGTTGCTTTTTTATTTTATTTTTTTAAAGTTTACCTAAAGTCACTCTCGAACACGATATCCTCATTTTCAATATAATTTTAAAATAATAATGATCTCAAGTCTGGTAAAAAAATATTCTCTACTTTTAAACCTTTTGATCAAAGATTAAACACTCACATCTCAATCAACCAAAAACACGACTGAAATTTATGTAACTACGATTTCAAACGCAGAAATTTGTGAAACTAAAACGAGAAAACGACAAACCCATCTCGATTCTAATCCGGAGAACCACACAATAGTTTTCACTTTTTCAAAAAGAAAAAAGAAAAGGTGAACAAATTGAAGCTACTCTCTTTGTATCTTTCATAAGTAAAAAAAGGCTAAATTAGTGCATTGCAAGACAAATGTTAGGAATATACTTTAGTCACTCATTCTTTCAACCTCTCTAATTCAACTTTGGGATGAAAAGAGAAGGAAGGGTACATAGAACTATGAGTTTTTTTTTAAAAATTTTTTTCCAAGGTCTAACGTTAAACATGTCGTGTCTTGGTAATTTAAACCTCAAATTGTTTTGTCTTGTTGTAAAATCTTTGTCTTTCTACAAACTGGCTCTTTGCATGCAATACAAGTAGCCATTACCACACTGAGGCTGTGGTGCAGAGCAAAATAGTTGTTTCTTTGTACAAATGCTGATATCATCTTTTCATAACGCTTCTTAGACTCATTTATGGTTGGTCGTTTTATAAATATTTACACAAAATCTCATTTATTTAATTCCGAAGAGATTAAATAAAAGATCTTTAGTTGTCATCCTAATTTTAAAAAGTGAATTTCATTTTTTTTTCAATACATATCGGAGGGAAGGGAGACAAATACCATTTCTCGAGATCGAACCTATGACGTTGGTGTTGAACTGATTTACAACCAAACAATGAAACCATTGGTCAACCCATTCGGGAGTGAATTTCATATTTTAATTCAACATTTATTTGAAATTCATGAATATACTAGACACCGGTCTACCAAAGGTACATTTATATTTTTACTTTTATATGTAAGAGAGATCAAACCAATTATTTATTTTTGAATATGTAAATTAACGGTTCTCTTTACTTAAAATTTTTTTTAATAAATTCTTGAACATAAAAGTTAAAATTACAAATTGAGAGAAATTATTTTTTTGCCTTTACCTTCGCCAACGATTTATAGGCTTGTGGCCGTTGGTGAATAATTGTCATGACAAATGACAAAGAAACATTGTCGACGATTTGTTAAGAAAATATGTCGACAACTTCATAAACTATCGGCGACACCAACAAAAAATAATTTTTGTAATGTTTGTGTTTATTAGAAAATACGTTCAGTTTACACAGTTATTTTTTCTGTTACAATTGTTATTTTTGTTATTCTCGAGTTTATTGGTTAGGCAGTTTCATTAAACCAATTTTGTTAGCTGTGTATAAATAACTTTATTCATGAATAGAAACGCACCAAGTTTCATTCTAATATGGTATCAGTTGACTAAAGTCAAAATCCCTATTTCTTCTTCTTTTCATCTCTTCGGCATTTCTTCTCCTAACTCTGCTCTCTTCGTCTTCCCAAATGGATCCTATGGCCTCATAGATCCATCACGATCTCCCGTCTCCCGTTCTTGCTCCGGTGACTTCTCCGGTTACCTTTGCTCCCGTGATCTCTTCGCCGGATCTTGCTTCAACAGTTCCTTCGCCTGCATCTGCTCCAGTGTTTACAGAATTCTCACAGAGTCCATATCTTCTCACGCATCATGACACTGCCAATCTCGTCCTCGTGTCTGATTTACTGACCGAAGATAATTATCTCACCTGGAGTCGATCCATGCTTCTTGGCCTTTCAATCCGCAACAAACTTGGATTTTTTTATGGAACTCTTCCTCCACCAACTGGTTCAGATCAATCTGCCTGGATTCGAAACAACAACGTTGTCGTCGCTTGGATTCTGAACTCTGTTTCGAAAAACATCTCCGCCAGCATTCTCTTCACCGATTCTGCCAAGGTAATTTGGGATGATCTCAAAGAAAGATATCAACGAAAATCTGGACCAAGAATTTACCAATTGAAGCGCAGCCTTGCAAATCTTTCTCAGAATCAACAGTCTGTTACCACATACTTCTCTCAGTTGAAAAGTATTTGGGATGAATATATTTCGTATCGCCTGGGTTGCACTTGTGGTTTATGTACGTGTGGTGGACACATTTGGCTGCGTTCTTCCAATTGGAATATCTCTTATGAGTTTCCTGATGGGACTTAATGATTCTTTCGGACCTGCACGTTCACAAAGTCTCCTCATGGAACCACCACCTACAGTCACCAAGGCTTTTACTCTAATTGCCCAAGAAGAACAGCAACGATCGTTGCCCATTCTCTCCTCTCCACCGGCTATTACCTTGGCTGTTGACCAAAATGCTAAGACTGCAAAATCTCGCAAGGACCGCCCATTTTGCACTCACTGTGGACGAATTGGTCATACCATTGATCGTTGTTATCGTCGTCATGGTTTTCCACCGGGGTACTCATCCAAGAAAGCCTCTACACAATCGGTGAACAATGTCTCATTCTCTGACTCTCATTCTCTACCTGTTGCTGTTGTTACCCCAGCAGTTGATACCGGTTTGACATCTATGGACTTTGCTCAATACCAGAACATTCTTAACCTTCTACAAAATAAGCTTGACTCTGTCAAACCGAGCAACACTGCCTCTCTCTCACATGTTACAGGTACGTTCTCTACAATCCTTGCTAGTCCTCAACCCTCAGCTTTACTTTCCCCGACCCGTTGGATACTGGATTCGGGTCTTTGCGCACATATCTCATTGTCTTCGTGATAATTTTAGTTCTCTCGATTCCGATTCACACCTCTCGTTGTTCTCGCTGACTGATCACACAACCATTTGTTATGCGTTCTCGTGGTTCTGTTTCAATCTTTGGTACCCTGATTCTACACAATGTTCTATATGTTCCTCAATTTCAGTATAACTTTGTCTCCGTCAGCAAGCTAACCTCTGATAAATCCCTATTGGTGAATTTTTCTAATCAAATCTGCACAATTCAGGACAAATCCACTTTGCAGATGATTAGCAGGGGTAGTGTGTATGATGGCTTATACTTTTTGGAGGATCCATATCTGGTTGCTGTTGCTGCATTTCGTAGTTTACCTAAGGATCTTTGGCATGCTCGCTTAGGACATATTTCCATTTCTAGGCTGAACTATCTCAAGGATGTACTACATTTTCCTTCTAATACATCTACAAATGTATCACCATGTGATATTTACCCATTGGCAAAACAGAAACGATTGTCTTTCATTTCAAATAATAACATGGCATCTACTGCTTTTGATCTCATTCATGTTGATATTTGGGGACCCGTTTCTACTGCTTCTTTATCTGGCTAGAAGTATTTTTTTACAATTGTGGATGATTGTACTAGATTTACTTGGGTCTACATGCTTCGGGCCAAATCAGATGTGGTACCTATCATTCCACAATTGTTTCAATTGGTTTTTACTCAATTTGGCAAACGTATCAAAGCTTTCCGGTCTGATAATGCTCATGAACTGACTTTCAAAGATTTTTTTCTTGCTCAAGGAGTCATTCATCAGTTATCCTGTGTATATCGACCTGAGCAAAATTCTGTTGTAGAACGTAAACACCAACACATTCTAAATGTCTCTCGAGCTCTATATTTTCACTCTAGAGTTCCCATGACATTATGGAGTGAATGTGTACTCACAACTGTTTATCTAATCAACAAAACTCCTTCTCCTTTGCTGAAATGGTCCACACCACATACATTACTACATGGTGTTGCTCCTGATTATTCTCAGCTTAAAGTGTTTGGTTGTTTATGCTTTGCATCTACCATCCCTACTCACAGAACTAAGTTCGATCCACGAGCCATTGCAGCTATTTTTGTAGGATATCCTCCAGGGATGAAAGCATACAGATTGTTTGATATCAATAAAAAAGTTTTCTTTGTCTCACGTGATGTAGTCTTCCACGAGCATGTGTTCCCATTTCACACTGTCACTTCCATACCCGATATAGATGACATTTTTGCTCATGTTGTCCTGCCAAAGTGTCCTTTTGAAGTTGGTATATCACCAACTGATTTCGTCTTGCACACATATGCTGATACATCTACGCTTATAGACCAAAATATTCCAACATCTACTGCAAATTCACCAGAAAATGTCATGTCCTCCCCACCTGTTATAGAACATGGTTCATCATCTGAATATCTTGCTATAAATACAGATCTTCAGCTTCATCCCTACTTAGACCAACCTTCTGTAACCTCAGCTTCTAAATCCCACATTGCCATTCCTATAGAACCATGTTCGGATCAACCTTCCACCTCCTTAATTCTATCTGACCCTCACATTGATTCGCATGCTGAGGTGCCTCTTCATTCCTTCGAGATGCCTCGACGATCTACCCGAGTTACCAAACCACCCAGCTACTTAACTTCTTACCACTGCAGTCTACTCAACCAAACAAATTCTCCAACTACATCCACTAGACATCCAATACACCATCATCTTTCATATGATAATCTCTTTCAATCCTACCGAACCTTTGCTCTAAATATGTCCCTTCACTTTGAGCCTCAAACCTATAAACAAGCTGCTGCTATTCCACATTGGCAAACAACCATGAACACAGAACTTAAAGCTCTTGAGGACAACTCTACTTGGAGTATTGTCCCTCTTCCACCCATGCAATCCTCCATTGGATGTAAATGGGTATATAAAGTGAAGTTGAAGGCTGATGGGACCATTGAACGCTACAAGGCGCGCTTAGTTGCAAAAGGGTATAACCAGCAGGAAGGACTTGACTACATTGAGACTTTTTCTCCAGTTGCGAAGTTGGTAACTGTGCGTATTCTCCTCACTATGGCTGTTTTCCACAATTGGGTGCTCATTCAGCTTGATGTAAACAACGTTTTTCTCCTTGGAGAGCTCTTTGAAGATGTGTATATGGATCTAACTTTAGGGTACCAGTCATCCATCCCTTGTAATGATAATTCAGGGCGCCTAGTTTGCAAACTCCATAAGTCATTATATGGGTTTAAACAAGCCTCACGACAATGGTTTGAAAAGTTCACTGAAACCCTTTTAACTCTCGGTTTCAAGCAGTCCAAAGCTGATTATTCCTTATTCTTACAAGGAAAAAGTGGCAATTTTATTGCTCTCCTAGTATATGTGGATGACATAATAATCGCAGGTGATGACCCTTGCTTAATTCATTCGCTTAAGGAAATTATAAACAGCAAGTTCAGATTAAAGGATCTTGGTGAACTTAAATATTTTCTTGGGATAGAACTTGCTAGATCTTCTCAAGGGATTTTTCTTTCACAACGGCGATATACTCTGCAACTCATAGAAGAATCTGGTCTACTTGGTTGCAAGCCTGAAGTGGTTCCTATGGATCCTACAATTCAGATACATGATAAAGGAAACAGGTTGAATGATGCATCAACATATCGACGGATAATTGGCAAACTGTTGTACCTGACGGTCTCACGACCAGATATCACCTATGTTGTCAACAGACTTAGTCAGTTTGTATCCCAACCTTGTCAAGAACACATGGCGGCAGTCCAATACTTGTTACGATATCTTAAATCCTCACCTGGTCAAAGAATTCTTTTAAAAGGCTCACCTTCTTTCCAAATCAAAGCTTTCACTGATTCAGATTGGGCTTCATGTCCCGACACACGAAGATCGACAACTGGTTTTTGTCTCTTCATTGATGAATCACTTGTGTCATGGAAATCTAAAAAGCAGACCACAGTGTCACGGTCCTCGACAGAAGCGGAATATAGAGCATTGGCATACACCGCCTGTGAAGTACTTTGGGTTCGATCATTACTCGAAGATCTTAGTCTACCATTGCCGCCATCACTACTCTTTTGTGATAATGAGGCTGCGATACACATTGCTACAAATCCTATGTTTCACGAAAGGACGAAACATATTGAGTTAGATTGTCACTTCGTGAGGGACAAAGTGCAAGATGGAACAATTCACCTTTTGCCAGTACGAACGTCTCAACAACTCGCTGATCCCTTTACAAAGCCTTTGCCTGCACGCGTGTTTTTTCTGTTGATTCGAAGACTTGGGATCATTGACTTGTATGTTCCACCTTGAGGGGGACTATTAGAAAATACGTTAAGTTTACACAGTTATTTTTTTTGTTACAATTGTTATTTTTGTTATTCTCTAGTTTATTGGTTAGGCAGTTTCATTAAACCAATTTTGTTAGCTGTGTATAAATAACTTTATTCATGAATAGAAACGCACCAAGTTTCATTCTAATAGTGTTCAATATGTTAATGATATATTAGAAATTTTCTAACACTTCCAAGTCACAAACACATTAATTACTAAATTGAAATTTAGAGATTTATTACACAATTTTTTTCTCATTTTTATACCTAATAAATTGCGTCATTTTAAATTTTTTTGAATATGTTAAGTTTCTTAGCTTTAAGAAATGCAAATTGTTCCTGAACATCAATGTTAATTTCGTATATTATCATTGATTTATTCTACATTTTTTTAAAGTTCTCGAAAGTATTAGCATTGAGCAAAGTATCATATACTACCCAATAACAAAGAAATTTCACGTTTGAAATCCTCCACTCCAAATATCGTTGAATTAAAAAAAAAAGATCTTTACTAAGGAAAACCTTCAACCATAGTTAGTCACATAATATGCAAAGTTCTAATGCTACTTGATAGGCTAATTTAGTCGCGTCAATTCTTACTCGATTCTTGCTGTTATGTATCTTTTTATGCTTTATCGTAGAATATTGAGCAAAGCCATTTATGGAGGCTTAGAGCGAAAATAATGAGGTAAAACGAAGTTCTCCTCACTTGAGTACATAGTAGCTATTAGCTACCCCACATCGAGACAATCATTTTAGAAGTACTCTGCACTGGAGTAGTACACATATACTTAAATACGAGCACATTTTATAAGTTTTCCCATCGGAAGCACGCAATAGGTGGCTCAACTACGAATTTCATTATGACTATTTCATACCATTTATACCATATTGAGGCTCACAAATTCATTGTTTCATACTTGAGATTTCTTTCGGTACGGCTAAATTAAGGGTCCGCCTTTGATATCACTTGTTAAGGGACGGACAAACTCCTGAAAGACCGCCACATTGGTATGGTATTGTCCACTTTGGGCAAAAACTCTCATGATTTTATTTTTTGTTTCTTCTAAAAAGTCACATATCAATAGAGATGTTTATCCTTCCTTATAAACTCATGATATTTAACAATGTGGGATTACATTTTGTTTGTATTCCTAGCATCACTAAACCGAGGAATTCCGAGGTAGTTGGTCATCACCAAGATAATTTTAGTTGTTTTTATTTATTTATTTACTTTTTATTTATTGCTTTCTAGTATAATCTCCCTGTAAATTAAAACTAGAATATTGATCTAGTAGCATCCCTACAGATCAATCCCAACTCACCCTAAAAATTAATTGTGTAGCTTATTGTGAGTGGGTTCATAAATTTTGTTTAACCGACCCTTCCACAAGTTGTACATGTTTTCCCTACTGATTAGCAAGGCCATCCGTGGTGTCGAAGCTACGAGCAATATTTCTAGATCGACATGATTTACTGACCAAGGTGTCGCCCGATGTGTTAGGGACGTTAGGAGCCTGAGTGAGTTATTTCATCGCAACTCAAGGTATCTTTGTATATGACTCATGGAACGCGTAGCATCAAGATTCGACGAACAAGTCAAAATGACATTGTTGTTCGAGATGACTCTGTTGCCTCGAGAAACAAGTTGTTTCCGACCATTAGTCACAACTCTTTTTTATAAACAATATGCGTGAGATTTTTTTTCTTCTTTGATATATCTCCTAGTCCAATACATTCCAAGAAACAAACTATTGGTAAAAGTTTTTAGCGCTGTAAAGTTGTTAATTTTGTTACCGGAGTGATATTTGAAATGTTTGATATCCATTTTTAGTTTTTTTTAAAGAATTATATAACATGTCTTTTTTTCTTCAATAACATTCCAATTTTTTGTTTCTTAACTTCTTTATACTTATATAAATATGAAACTATGTAGGTTTGATTACATTTTGAAAAAAAAATAGAAACAATAACTAAGAGATCAAAATCTTTTCTTTCCAAAATCAGTTTACACTAGTTATGGAAATAATTTTAAATTTTTTTTCAAGCGAAACATTTTTAGAAAATTGAAAGCGATAATAAATAAACATCACGAATCTTACGTTATTTTAGAAAAAAATGGAAAGTAAGGAATGAAAACATAAACCGTACAACCACGTGTTGATTTAACTTGTATCATTATTTCAACTTAATACGTTACGCATGCAGTTTTATCGAAAGATACTATGACGTACAAGTAGTTAGTCGTTTTATATGACATATAACTAAAATAAGTGTAATAACACTACAACAAATTTGACTTTCCATGACAGTTAACTAAAATAAATTTGACTTTCCATGACACTACAACAAATTTGACCTTCCTCCCTGCCGCGTCTGCTCGAGCCCAGCCGCACGTCGGCCGTCTCAGCCGTCATCCGCCACCGATTCGCCTTGTCGCTCGCCAGCACGTGCAGTCTCCGACCAGCAGCAGCGAATTCTTGAGCCCGCCCTGCGTCTCACGTGTGGGTTTCTTGTTCCGCCTTAGTGTCTGTCCTCGAAAAGCCTTGCAGCGGCTGTGTTTCGTTCGGGACTGGTTGGGTAAGTTGACAAACTTAATTTCGTGTTTAATCGTCAGTTGTTTGGGTCGTTCTAACTATGGATAATGCAATGTTGTGTTGCTAGACTTCATTTTTGTTGGATCTTAAGGTGTGCGTTGTTGGTTTTGGTTGAATCTTGTTTCTAATTTTGGATTGTCATGTCGCTTGTAGATGTTAGGTTCGTTCTCTTCTCTTTGCTTTGGATCTTTGATTTATGATTTTTTTTTAATTAGTTGGACTGATTTTGTAATTTGTTCAGGGTCTCTACAAGGATTTCATCTTTTTTCTTGTTCATCATTTTCTCTTAGAGCTTTAGGAGATTCTTTTGAGGCTAAACAACCAATCAATTATACATTATAAAGTTTATAAAATAAAAATAAATAAAAAATCAATTATACATATCGTTACTAAATGTGTGGCTTAAAGTTTGACAAAGGGCCAAGTTTAGAAGCTTTCCTTTCCTTTCCTTTTATAAAATTTATTCCAGAAGCCTATATAGTTTTATGAATTGTTATTTTGTATCTAACGTTTGATTTCTAATGTTGAGTAAGATGCCCACTTTTGTTCACTTTTCTTCCTTATTCTTGAAGCACATTTTATTTCTATTTCATTGATATATGAAAAATAAAAGGAATACCAGGAATATTTTAGAGATTGATTGACTTAAAAAACTTATGAGTTACTCCTTGTTGATGATTATGAATTTTTTGCCACAGGTTAGTTGATTAATATTTGCTTTAAATTCTTCATAAGTTTATGGAGGTTTGATAAAATGAGATCCGAAACAACAAAGCAACATACTCTTGATAGTGCATTTTTTACACGTTGAGGTAATAAAATTCTTAGCCGCTACTCTTAAATTTTAAGTTGAATGAAAATTGATGGTTTATAATTTCTATAGTAAGGAAAATGTCTTGGATATGCTGCAAAGTTCGAACCTTCTCAACTACGTACACCAAATGAACTAAAGTGTTGGTGATTATAGTTTTTTTTTTGTTTTTTTTTTGTTTATAGTTTTCTATCTTCTAACTCCAAGTAAGTCTAACCTCAAATATTTACCTGATGAAAAAAATATGGTTTGAACTTCTAATCATGAATGTAGTTCATTTTGAGTTTGTTAGGAGCAACCACTTTTGAATAAGTAAAATTGTGAGCAACTACCTTTGTTATTGGTTTATACCCAATCTTTGAAACTCTTCTGTTTTTAGTTCTTTTGTATTCTAAAGCAAGTAACATCTCTCGTCTTCACAATGAAATTGGTTCTCAACTTTTTTCTGAAGTCGAGTTTGAGTGTACTTATATTTTATAAATTTTGTTAAAGGTTCGTTAATTTTGAGATTATGATTTAATGGTTTGAGATTTTAGAAAGTTCAAAAGTTCATTCTGAATGTTTAATTCTTATGTTGTATTAAAGCAGGTACCCCGAAGAACATCGATTGCACAAAGAGACCAATAGGTAGTACATATCATTTTGAGATGAAGGACTAGAAAGAAGTACATAGCTAATGCGGGAATTGTTGTGAATTTCTAGCTTTGATTGTCTGAGTTCGAGAGTTTTTCGTACATTTGCATTGTTGGAGACTGCTGCTATTAATTATGTTTTGCTTGGCATTGTGATAAATTATGATCCATGACTAGATGCACTTAGTTATTGTGATAGATAATTAATAATTGTTTTGTTTCAACTAGTTCAACTATCTCGCTTCATCCTTTACTGCTCAAACTTTGTTTGAAATTAGTGAAAAAATTGGATAGCCATGAAGTAAGTAATTTCACAATCCATTTAGTTTAGAAAAAAGGTTGCTCCATTTATTTATTTTTATTGTTTCATTTTTTTTTTTTTGAGATTACAATAATTGGGGAGAGGGGGTTTTGAACCCATGACCTATTTCTCAATGTATGTACATTGATGTCACTGAGCTACTGCTTTGTTGGATGGTTGCTCCAATTTCATTTTCATCTTGGCCATGGGATGACTTTGGGATTTTCAAGGTACATTTTTTTAGTTTAAAATTTTAATGAAACTAACTATCAAAGTTTTTGTATTTGTAGATTGATATGTAGAAATATTATGTTTTGGTGCAATATTTTCTATATGGGTCATTACTTGCAACTGGTTTGTACTCATTATATGAAGATGAAAATATTATACACAAGTAGTTTCTCTATATTCTTTTGGTATCTTTCCAAAGAGTGGGAGTTCATGTTGGTTGGAACACTTGCACCAATATGCTTTTCTTGATGTGAAAGTGAAGGATTCTTTAACAAGGGATTGATTTTGAGCAGATATGTGGAAAATTAGAGCTTGTAATTTATCTATGCAGCGCGTGGGAGTGGAAGAAGTAAGTCTTTTCTGTTATGAGGAGTAAAGTGTTTCTTTTCATGAATTTTAGGAGTGGTGGGTGTTGAGTTGAATGTTGTATGTTGTATGTTGGTTTTAGGAGTAATGTAGCTTTTCTCATTGCTTACTCACAGTTACAATGCAGGACATTCTTGATAAGAAATGGCCAAATGCCTAGATTGGGCAAGTAGGTTATAATCTTACTTTGAGTCAAGGACTTAATGATGTTTGTAGATTGTTGATGTTTTATTTTTAACTCAGGTCTAATAGGCTCATTTGACTTGTATGTTTTAGGTCCAGTTGATGGAGTGCAAATGCTTGTGTAGCCAATGATTACTACTTGGAGTTATTAATTTTCATACAATGATGACTTGATCGGTTTGTTTATACTTCATGACATATGAATGTGTTCCTTTTATCTAGGAATTTTGAGCTAGTTAGAATATGTATTCTGAATTGTGCATGCCTATGATTTTTATAGGAGTTCAAGTGAGAATAAAGAAAATATGGTACAAGTCAATTATGTACTTGTATAATTGTATTTTCTTTTGTTTACACGTATTATTTTCTATGATCTAGTTGTTACTCCATGATTTCATATTTAGCAAGGTTGAGAAACTTAATTTTTTTTTTTTTGTAGGTTGATACAATGAACTCTATAAAGTAATGGATTTTTTGGGAGGTGTTAACACCAGCAACAACGTATCAAGTAAGTTTAATTTCCTACTTCTAAAATAATGTCTCACCATACTTTAAATAGTGTTTATGCAGCTATCTTGCATGTATGATAACCTATAATGAAGATTGAGGTAATTATTAGGGGTTCGTAACTTTTTTTTGTTTTTAGAATTTCATCGACCATGGTCTTGTATCTTGAAGTTTTGATACTATTAATTTTCGTCTTCAATAATTTCATCGACCATGGTCTTGTTCATGTTTAGTGTTAGTTTATAGTCTTCTCTATTTGAGTATACTCTTAGTGACTTTGTATTTATATTGGTAAATTTACATAATAATATATTTGGTAACATTTTGTTTTTATTTACTTAAAGTTTTATAATTATATTGTGTAGGTATTTTATTCAAGGTGATGATCGAAGTTGTGAGTTATCGTACAAGTTGCCAAAGTATTTGATTTTCATTCTAGGCTTTATGAAACATTACTTTGTATTTATATTGGTAAATTTACATAATAATATATTTGGTAACATTTTGTTTTTATTTACTTAAAGTTTTATAATTATATTGTGTAGGTATTTTATTCAAGGTGATGATCGAAGTTGTGAGTTATCGTACAAGTTGCCAAAGTATTTGATTTTCATTCTAGGCTTTATGAAACATTAAGTGTAATTTCACTTACAACTTTTATATAAACTACTTTGTAAAGAACTTGTTAGGATTTTATTTGTGTTGTGATGAATGAAATCTATTTGGAATTTATGTGGACTGTGACATTATTTATTAAATGCACAATTATTGACAAGTTTAAATGTTGTTTTTGAATTATTGGTTTAAAATAAATAAATTAATGAAATATATCCAATTTTAGAATTTAAAATCTGTCATGGTATACCTTTTATGACAAATTTAAATTATCACAAAGTAGAAATCATGATTATTAAAACTGTCATGATATCTAATATATGACAATTTAAAACTATCAAGAAATATAAATTATGACAATTATAACCTGTCAAGAAATATGATTCATGACAGTTTATGATTAAATTTTATTTGGAAAAATAACCTATTTTATGACATTCTAAAAACTGTCATGGTAAAAAAAGTTAAAATTGCAAAAATAACATCATTTATGACAATTATAAAATGTCATAAATAGAGATCATAAACCCTATTTTCATTGATTCATGACAATTTTTAATTGTCGTGAAAAAATATTTATGACAATTTTATACCTGTCATAAATTATATTTTATGACATTTTTATTTTATGTCATAGAAGACTTACCATGATAGGGGATACTATGACATAGCATAATTTTGGGATAATTGTCATGATAAGTCAACTATGACAATTAAAAATTGTCATAGAAAGCCAAAATTGTAGTAGTGTAAGAGCTTGTGTGTTTTCTCGATGTCCAACATATTTGGAGTTGTTCTTTAGTTTTTTTTGGCAAGAGCGCAACGCTAAATTTTTCACAGAGTTTCCTAAACAACAAATCTTTTGTGGGAGGAGATCATTATCAATGCTGCTAACTTGTGCCTCAAATCAAAATTATTTCATGCTATATGGAGTGTTGAACTGGACTATTTTCCTAAATTCCCCTTAGTAACGTGTTAAGTTTCATGATTCTACCTCACTCGACTCTGACATTCTGTTACAATATCCTCCGCAACATCTAAATGAGAGTGGTTTCGTTTTATACTTTTCTATTTAACGAAATATCCCAATACATAAAAGTGGTGTATTTTATCCATGTTTTTCAAGTTCTAACTTGGTTTTTTTTAACAAAAAAAGATCATTAGATTTGTTGGCTTAAATTCTTTTTATTAGAAAAAAAAAAGAACACAATTTTCCTAAGATATGTTGCTTGAATTGAATAAGATGTAATGAAATTGAATGGTTTATATAGTGAAAGATATATACATTTATATCAACTATTTGGGAACCTCTTAAAGCTTTGGTGATTTACATTTAATGTAATTTTTCTACTCCAGATTTTGACACAAATTATTACTTTTTTAAAAGGGTTTCAAAAATTGGGTTTTGTTTTTACAACTCTCACTTCTTTATTTTCTCTCTCTTTTTCTTTGTCTCCTTGCTTGTGCTCTGATCTATTTAACTGAGCAGAAACTGAAACATGGTCATTACCCAAAACATTATAGTTTTTTTCAGAAAGCTCTGATCTCTAGAAACACCATGGATTGTCAGCAAGTTGAAGCTTCCAACATTATCGTTTCTCCTGTCAGCGTTCATGTTATGGTTGTCGATGACGATACGACTTCTCTTAGGCTCGTTTCGAACTTGCTCAAAACTTTGAATTATCAAGGTACCTTGTTTTGAAACAAATTAAAACCAGGTTTCAAATTATGTGTTTTTGGGTTTTGGTTGTGGTCTGCTTTTTGTCTTGTTTTTTGTTGCAATGAAGAAGGTTTTCTTAGAATCCAAACAGAAAACCAAATGAAATTCTTGGTTTCCTTTTCAAAAAAAATGAAAAATTCTGGATTAGATTTTTAATCCTCTTTGTTTAGGGCTTTTCTTTAATTCTGTAGAAAGTGCAAAACCAAATTTTTTTTGTTTATATACCTTAATTTCAACATTGAATTAATTTCTAGTTAAGTTCCTACCATCGCTAATAAAGTTTTACCATTTTTCGATAGTGTCAATAAACACGTGTTTGTATGGATCGTATAATCGTGATTTTATATCACAAGTTGATTTTTTAAGCAAGCTATAAATCAATTTTCTCTTTTTAGAGATGAATTTATTATTAAAATTTTGATTGCATTAAATTTAATTTTTAGATTTCTTCACATAGTTTATATGAAGATGAACACTTACACCATGTTCCTTTTATGTGTAATTTAAAGTCATATTCAATGGGTTTTCCCCAAAATTTTCATCATAAATACAATTTTCTATTTGCAAATGGAAGATTTCCAAATTATTCACAAGAATTGGCTGTGAAGCATAATTTACTTAACCCTAGCTAGCAAGAAACTCAGTTTAACTAGAAAAAAAATGACTAAATTTATGATTGAAAAATTGATTATCTAAGTTGGTTTCAAAAATATATCTACAGATTTTTTGTTAAAAAAATTAGTGTTATTTTGTGGAGAGGACCAAATAATGACAACTTAAAGTGATGATGAAAATGAAGCTTGTTTTTCACATATGGAATGGTTTTCTCATTGCAAGCTACCATGTATACAATATTCCTTTTTTTTCTTGGGATAAGTATTCCTTTGTTCATTTTTGTTCTTTTCTTAATTCTCACCAATTTATATGAAGTGGTGAATAAAAATTTAAACTCCAAATAGAAGTTTTAAATTAACTAAAAATTGTTTCATCATTAATATGGATATTTCTGATTTTTTAGCAAAAGTTTAACTAAGCTAATCTTTTTCTAAGAAATATTTAACCCTGTGATATATTAATTGTATGTATACTAAATTCTCACAGATTACCAAGTCTTACACTTTGTCATTTTTCCTAGTAGATAGCTTTGAGTTAATCTTTTTACATGGAACTTCATTTGATTAGCTTTGAGATTAATTTTTATGACATCTTTGGATTTACTTGCAGCTTTGAGTTAATCAGTTCTAAACACTTTTCATTTCCCAAAATTTCAGTTGCTTTATTCAACGACCCGATTTTTGCTTTGTGCACGCTTCGAGCGGGAAAACACTCTTTCGATCTCATTATGACTGCTCTCTATATGTCAAAAATGGATGGTTTTGAGCTAACAAGGAGAGTCAATGTTGAATTCAAGCTCCCTGTAATTAGTGAGTCAATTTGAGCTTATTTTCCTTATATCTTCGTATTTCCCTCCTCACATCTTTAATTATTATATATGAAATAGTTCATATTTATTCTAAGCCTCTAGCTTATAGTATATTATAATTATGCCTCATTTACCAATCATACAATTTTCTGAATCGTCACCCGAATAACAATTTTGAAAGCAGTGCTTTCGACCGACAATCGAGAAAGCGTCATGTTGAGGGCTATAGAAGTAGGGGTTGCACTATACTTATTGAAACCCTTCTCTCCAAATGACCTAAGAAACATATGGCAATTTTTCATAACCGCCAAATCAAGAAGTATACCAAGCCCTAACTTGTTGGTCGAAGAGAGTAGAAGCCAAGGGCTGGTCGAGTTTCGAGCGGTCAAAACACACTCGATCTCGTCGTCTTCAAACAAAGTAGCCCAAGAAAGAAAAAAGAAGAAGGATTCGGAAGGGAAAGGGGGAAATCAAGAGAAAGAGAAAGATAAAAAGGAGATAACCCCAGCCAAAAAGAAGGCAAAGGTTACTTGGACAGATTTCCTTCAATATAGATTTCTCAATGCTGTTCATTACATTGGTTTGGACAGTAAGTATCTTAATTATCAATATATTTGAGATTAATTGTTTCTTCTTAAGGTTTATTAATTAATCTTCTCAGTTTATTTTTTTATGTGATTTTCTTGTCAATTTGATGTATGGTTTTAGGAGCTGTTCCAAAGAAAATTCTTGAAGTCATGAATGTGCCTTTTTTAACAAGGGAAAATGTTGCTAGCCACTTGCAGGTTCTCTTTTTAACTATTTCATCCTAAATTCTTATTGTTTATTTATTTATTCAATTTGATTTGCTTTTATTTACAAAATTTGAACTCTAGATAGTTTAATTATCATACATATCCATGAACCTACCTCTAATTTTACAAGTTTTTTTTAGTATGAGGCTAATAATTTGAACCACTCAAAATTAAACTAACTAGGAACCAAACCGACCATAAACTGAATCCACGGTTTTTCTTTTATTGAACATTAGTTCGGTTTCAATTTTACCAAAACCGACAAGATTGGTTTGATTTTCAGTTTGGCTCAAAATCGAGAAAATCGAACCGCGTATCCTCCTTAGAAATGATTACATATCAATTACCCACAAATTGTCCTCACTTTTACCATTGAAATATTTAAATTATATAATTGAACATTCATCCTTGCATGTCTTAGACAGGTGGGTTTGATGTGCAAATTAAAATTACTAAATAATGCATGAAGGAAATCACTTTTCTTCCTTATAAGTCAAGTTCTTGAAAAGGAAAATGTTGCAAACATGGAAATTTTATAAATCTAATCTCTTAATTTGGGAAGAAAATCCCAAACTCAATTAAAAGGGGGGGATTCTGAATTTAATTGTACTTCTTAAATCATCTCATCTTAAAATGTTGAACTAATTTCTTCTCTCAAAACACAAAATTTACATTATTATTACTAATCATAAATTTTAGCTGTGTGTTTAATTGTTCTTTCAAGCAGAAATATAGAATTTTCCTTAGAAAAGTTGCTGAGAGATGCATGCTCGCATCCGACAAGACAACCGAAGAAATCATTTGGTCGAAATTCCTGTCACGACATGCTTCACTCGTCTTAGAAAAAATCGAACAAAAGAGAGCATTCAGTTTCAATTCTTCTCAAAACTTTAGCAACCCTAATATCTCCGGAAATCGAACGTCGAACCCTAGCAATCGCAACACCCGCCAGTTCACGCACGGACAACTGAGTTTCGCGAAGAATCTCTCACCCTACGGTCTAAAGCCCACGGCGAGTTTCGTCTACGGTGGGGTCGGTTCATTGCCATTGAACCAAAACAATGCTCAAGCTTTCAATGAGCCCCAAATCCAGAATTTGGCACCCTATGGACATTCTTATCTGGGATCAAGCTTGAATAACAATGACAACCCCGGATTCTTGGTCGGCGTTGGCGGGGAGATCCCGGGGGCTCAGATGGGTGTTTCAAATGGAGTTGATGGAAATTGTGTAGGTTTGAATGCAATGGGGATGGAGAATTTTCAAAGAGATGAGTCTGGTGATCAATATGGTGTTGGAGTTGGAGTTGGAGGAGATAATAACAGTTACAATTGGGGTTTAATGTGTAATAATAACAATGGTGTCAACTTTGGTGGGGTATTTCAGAGCACAATAGGGAGTTCAAGTTATGCTCTTAACAATGAGGTATGTAAAAAACCCCAAAACTTCCTCTTTTACTATTCTATTTTATGTTAATTTCTTTTGGTTTTATGTGGATTAATTTGTTTTAGTTGTTTTTTTTTCTTTCCTAGTAGAGGTGGTTTTAGGGAAACAAAAGAAAAAAATTTAGTGTTGATACAAAATTGGAGCACCTCTATTTTAATTTAGTCACTTTTAAAAGATATTTTATACATAGTAAAATATTTAACTCATTATTATTTTCGATTAATTTAACTTTGATTAACGTCATCAATTCCATTTAATTGAAGCTATAAATTTCACTTCATTGAAGTTATCGTTATTTTGATTTAAGTCATCAATTTAACTTAATTGAATCATTTTTTGTTATATTTAAATTTTTTCTAAATTTCATATCTATAGAATTTTTTTCCTTTTTATTATTCATAAAAAAAATCTCAAAAAAAAAAAAGAAAAAGAAAAGAAGTTGGTTTCATGAAATTTTTTATTCAACGAGTTTGATCAATTATATGAGTTACAAAATTAAGGTGGAGGGTGTCTAACAAAAATGGATTTTGGGTGAAATTTTTAATCAGCTTGTGCCCACTATGGAGTGGCTTAATGATCAAAGAGAGTCTTAAAATATTTAAGATAATGGATTCAAGCTATGGTGACCACTTATGTAGAAATAAATTTCCTATAAATTTCCTTAACATCCAAATATTGTAAGTTCAAGTTGTTAGAATCTCATAAATGTCTTCAATATAAAAGAGATATGAGTCATTCTCCTCCTTGTCAATTAATTTTGAGGTGGAACTCCATATTCTTTAATATAGTATCAGAGCTCATAAAGCCCAAACGGGTATCGGTCCAATAAAAATGAAATTGAGATCCGATTCAAAATTGGTGAGCCCAAAAGAGTCACCATTTTGAAGGGGCATGTTAGGATCTCATAAATATCATCAATATAAAAGAGATATGAATTGCCCCCCTCATTGTCAATTGGTTTTGAGGTGGAACTCCATATTCTCTAATACAAGTGGTATATTCCATGACATTAGTCGAGGTGTCGTAAGTTGATCGGGATAGTCACGGATTGAAAAAAAAAAAGAAGAAAGAAGAAGATTTCAAACAAAGAGACTATCTTTGTGGTAAAATATGTTTTTTTATGACCAAAGAAAAATATCTTAGAAATCTAAATTATATAGTTTCTAACTAAGATAAAAAGTGATCAAAGCTTTGTCTCTCCTCTTCAATCACTTGTTGATTTAAAAATAACGAAAGTTAGAAATCTTTTTCTTGTAGTTCTTTTTTGTCGTCAAATTTTAAATTATAGCTTATTTTAGGGCCTAATTTTTTTTTAGTACGTATTGAGGAATGGGACGAATACCGATTCTCAGACTCAAACTTGTAATACTGGTGTTAAACTGGTTTACAACCAAACAATGAAACCATTGCATCACTCACTCATTCGGTTATTTCAGAGCCTAATTAATTGATGGGATACATTATGTATTTTAAAAACTTCATAAAGGAATTGTTTTGACCCTATATATACGCTGCCTTGTTGATATACATAAACAAAAACTATGTAAAATACATAACTGGTTTGTTTTGATTTGTAAAACAAGGTTGGTGGGCAAGAAGATTCTGGATTGTTGTTTGAATTGGACAACTTTTCTGAAAATCCAATCCCTAATCAGGTAAGTGATAAAATGTTCAAAAACTTTATTTGCATGTATTTCTAGATAGTATGAAAGGAATATTTACTAGGAAATGATAAATAATATTAATATTAAAATAAGAGGTGAGGCAGCACAAATGGATCCAGATTCCAAAATATATTCCTTTTTTTTTAAATAAAAGTATATATTAAGTTAATGTTTGAATATTTTTCTTCAATTTAATCTCTTATCATGAATTTTGTTGATAATACATTTATAAGGACATATAGAGATTAAAAAAAAAATCGTAAGGAACAAAGCTCAAAATTTCTACTATCTTAGATACTTGGAAAAACGATCATTTTCGACAATAATAAAAATAATAATGTTTTTTTTAAAATAATTAAATAGCTTAAAAATATTTGTCTTTTAGACAACTTTTTCTTCTAAAATTTTGTCGGCGATTTACTACGATTGGGAATAAAAAATAAAATTGATAAAAAAAATTTTAAAAAACAGAAAAAATTGAGATTAGGATTAATTTTCGATATATATAGAAGTTTCTGATAATGACTTCTTTTTTTTTTTCGAGTAGAAACTCTCATGCAGAAAATAAGCCTTTTTTTTAAATGGCTTTAAAAAAATATATAATTTTTAGTAGCCTTTTTTTTGTAGTGGTGTTATATGTAATTATTCAAACTTCAATTCAACAAATTCCCAAATTTTCATAGATAAGAGTGAAAGTATTTTTTTAAAAATATATTCCAAGTTCTTTTTTTTTTAATTTAATCTTTATCATGGAATTGTGTGTATGAAATTTTTTAAAAGTAGTTTACTGATATCTAAAAATTTAGAGATTAGAAAAGCAAGACATAAACTTGGTTAAGTATAAATTTTAATTTAACTGTAAAAATGAATAATTATATATATGTATTTGCAGGAAGCAGGCAATGGGGGGTTTATGGCAGAGCAGAGCAACCAGGTCCTGAATGCAGATGAAGAAGCTGATCCTTTCTCTGCTGATTTACAGGCAAGCCTCTTTTTCTTTTTCTTTTTTCTTTTTTTTTTTTTTTTTTTTTTTTTTTTTTTTGAGTACATAGTGGGGGAAGGGAACCAACAAACCCTACATAGAGGGCACAACTACTCTCAAATAATATGAGAGTCAAATACCGATTTTCGGGCTTGAACTAGTGACCGTGGAATTGAAATGGATTAACATCATACAAGCCTTTTTTAATTGCCACTAATTTCATTATTCAAACGTTTAATTCATTTTAATTTATTCTCTATGATCTAATTATCTTCTTAATATTAAATAAATATTCATAGATAGACAATTTGGATTTAGTAGCAGTAGAGTCTTTGAATTTTTAATCTTAAATCAATTTATAATTTTTCTTTTTTGAACAAGATACTAATATATAAAGATCATATATGCAAGAAGCATGTAAGTTTAAAAAAAAACTCAAGTTTAGGGATCATGAATAAGTTAGATTGCGCACCAATTAGTAGCATTAATATATAATAATATCTTCCCAAATTAATGTGAGGATTAAGCTTTTAATTTAAAATTTGGAGATCTATTGACTCAAATTTGGAGATCTATTGTCAATAAATCTCCAAATTATCTCTAGTTTTCCGCTTAATAAGTTCTTTGTTCTAATGCCCGAAATTAGGATGGTTACATGAATGAACAATCGCACATACAAATGAGAAAAATTCTAAAGAGATAAGAAAACACTGATTACATAAGATTTTAAAGAAGTGATATTAACTACATATACCAACAAAAATGCACATTTCTTTTCCGTGAATCAATTATGGGAACTCTAAAGTTAAATATACTTAACTTTGAGCAATTTAAGGTTAGGTAATTTCTTGGGAAGAGAAAAACTTGCCTCCTTAGCTAAGGAGGCAAGCCCTCCTTAAAAGAGGTATGTGGCACCATTTGGTACCACATATTTTTTCTTTAAACAATACTATTTTCAAAAAAAAATAAAAAAATTGTGGCACCAAATGGTGCCACATACCCCTTTTAAGGAGGGCTTGCCTCCTTAACTAAGGAGCCAAGTTTTTCTCTCTTGGGAATACTCTTAAAAAATATGTGAGTGAGGACAAAACATGTTGAAAGAATTTATATTAGTTTGCAGAGACAGTCTTCCTTCTTAGAAACGATACAGTGAATGTAAGTAGTTTGATTTTGTCGGATTTTCTTTTCGGTGGCTTAATGGTAGAAATTCCAAAGATAAACTTGTTTAATTGAAGTAATTCTAGGTGGAAGGACTTCCAAAGAATTTTCTTCAGAAATCTATGAGTGAAGATAAAACATAAAACTTCGGTCATTACAATTTTATTCAACATTTCATCAAATTCACATTCCTACCTGGCTACAAAACGAAAAAGTTTAAAAGTTGAAAGGTTAAAAATATATTAAAATGCTTTAAATTCATGGACCAAATAGACAAAAAAATAATTTATCAAATTACAACTTTAACATTTTTAGTATATATGTCATATTAAGAATTTAATCGATCAGATCTTTCCATCTTTTCAACACAACTTAAGATCTTCGCATAATTATATTTTGTCAATAAATTTGAATAATACATACAAAATAAAAATAAAAATCTTATAAGATTAGAAAAAAATGGGGATGAATATCATGTCAACATTAACAAATAGATGTAACATCAATCAAGGTCAGGTCAGATTTGAATCTCCCATTCCATATATCACTGTCTTAAAAACTAATTCTTGAATTATTTATTTTTTTGTCTGATTTTTTAAAAAAAATAGAAAATTTCTATTAAGGTGATTTTTTTTTTAATCGCAGGTTTTGGAAGAATTTTTGGCATCGTTGCTTAAAAGTGATTACCCTGCGGAAGGGTAACAATGGTGGATCTAAATCCTCTCGTGGATTTAAAAAATAAAAAATAAAACGGACATATATACTAATGGGCATTTATTTTATTTTTCTTTTATTACAGACTTCTATTTTAATCCAATATAATAGTGGTGCCTTGTTCACATACATATATGAACTTTAGTGTTACACAGATTTTCAAACTCTACAGAACAAATCTTATGAAGTATATATGTCCTGTTTTCATCTCTAGTGAAGGGTTGTTGAAATTTTAATTTATGTCTCATTTGATGGGAAAATAAACATTGATATGATATCATACTTTGGACATACATTTTCTTGGTTTTGTTTTTTATTTCACCCAAAAAGTCTAATATTAATGGAGATAATTGTCATCATTTATATATGCATGATTTCCTCCTTATCTAACGAATGTGAGATACTTTATTTGCATCGCAACAATCCTTCCCTTGAAAAAAGTTCTATCGAGTCTCTCTATGAGCTCACCTTCTGTATTTGGCACTCAATGATTCAACCTTTCCTTTGAACAAAGACCGAGCCTCCCCTCAAATAGTCAATCCGTCGATCTAGATGCAGATAGACTTGATTCTGGAATGACTATTATATCTGACTTGCTCCTTTTCTTCTTACATTTAGACCAAACTACTCTTTTCTTGAGAGTCCGCTAGCCTGGTAAAGTTACTACAAAATTTTCGTCTCCAGACTCCAAACGACTTTGTCCTACATTGGGGCATTCTACCGACATTATTAAGTTAGAAGGCACATCTTTGATACCAATTAATTAGGATGACAATCTTACCCAAATCTCCATATTTTTATGATATTGTCCACTTTAGGCCTACACCCTCATGACTTTGTTTTTTGTTTCGCCAAAAGGCCGCCTCATACATAGAGATAGTTGTCATCACTTATACACCTATGATTTTCCCTTTATCTAAATAATGTCGGGTACTTTATTTGCATCTCAATAGAAGATTGTTCTATCGGTTTCGAGGAAGGACATTTGATTTCTCCTCAAAAACGAAAAAAAAAAACATTAGATAGTTAGAGATACTCACCTTGTTCCATATTAGAAAGGTGGTGATTCTTCAATATCATAATAAGATAGATGAGTTACTCTTCTCATTATCTATTAATTTTGAGGTAGAACGCCACATATTATTTGATAGTCGTCATGCATAAGAGAGGAATAGGGTAACATTTCTAGACTAGATATAAAAAATTTTGTTGAGTTATTATATATCTCCCAAATTGACCACCAAATCTCTATTTTAGAAAGTGTAGACATTTATCTCAAAATTAATTAGTGATGAGAGTAATAGTCCACCTACCTTATAAATACTAGGAGATATCCTCGCCTTATTTACGTGGGATCGCTAGGCCCAAATTCGTTGCAATTATAATTTTCATGATATCAGATATTGTGAGTTTATCATGTGAAACATTGGTTTGTTTGTGGACTTTCTCGAAAGGGTTTTTTTTTTACATAGATAGATCAAATAAGAAAATTTATTGGTATTAGTGTCTAAGTCCTAAAAATTTTGGTGGAATTAATATTCTAACATTTAAATTTAATAAGATCAAACAGATTGTAAAAAACAATAATATTCTTAACAATTATCCCAAACGCTCCAAATCACTACCCAAAAGTGCAAAACGTTTTAATTCCTTCTCACTCTCAATTAATTCACTTCTAAATTAGTGTAGGTTTTTTTTTAGTACATTAGTGTAGATTTTTCGATTTTCTCTCGCAGGAAGCTTTTGGTTTTTTTCAGTGGCAAGATTGAAGACGATGATGAAATTTCTATTTGGTGGCGACTATGTAACATACAAATAATATGTATGCCGTAAAATAAATACATATATTGGGTTTTTCTTGGCCAACAATTGAATTTGTTAATTTTAATATAATTTAAGCTTGAAATTACTTCATAGTATAAGTGAAGTTAACTTTTAAAATGTTGTATAAGTATTCTTTAGAGATAAAATAAAGAAAGCAAAAGGAAAAAAGAACTCCATGCTAGAAATTTAACATTTACGAGATGAGATTGGAAAATATTTTTGCAAAGATATTTTAATTTTAGCAAAACTTTATGAAATATTCCAAATATAGCAAAAAATTTCAAAATGAAACATTTTATTTCAATTATACCTTTGTCTCCTAAGGGTGGCACACTTGTGTGGATTTCAAGTAACTCTAAATTTTATCATGTACCACACAGTCTAAGGACGGGTTAATAGTGCCCCAAATTTAGGAGCAAAACTTCAAGTTTCGTCGTCATATAAGAAAACCAATTACATCCCCTAATTTGAAATTTATTGGCTTCAACTAATGTTACTAATTGAAGTCAATGTCAATGTAAAAGAATTTTTTTTTAGGATATTCAATAACACTAATTGAAGTCAATCAACCACACTCATTAAAAATTATAATATACTAATCAAACTAATTGAAGTATATGTTAAAATATTATTTTTATCACTATATTTGTGTACTTGTTTTCATTTTGGCCTTTGATACTTTCAAATGTTTATGTGCACACCAGAAAAAATCACGAATAAAAGAATGAATAGTTGCAAATTTATTGATCAAAATGAAACAAATTAAAAAATCTAAGACTAAAATAAAACAAAATTCAAAATTCAAAAACTAAAATTGAACCTTTGAAATTAAAAAAAAACAAAAAAAAAGAGAAGAAGGAGAAGAAACTGCATGTAATTTAAGAAGCAAACAAATTACTTTTTGTACCCCTTAACCTTAACCAAGAGGCTGCAAAGAGTAATGAATAACCTTAAGCTTATTCATTCTAAAAAAAAAACCCCTCAAGCTTATTAATATTTAATCTTAGTACAATCTGAATTGAAATCAAAGAAAATGAATGAAAATGAAAAAAAATCACTTAATAACTAAATCCTTGTATTCATTTTGGAAAACATTATTCATCATAATCATCATCTACCTATCACGTTGAAAATACTTCCTTAAAACTATTCGTTCAAATTTTTTATTATCATATTTGTTGTTAAAACAAGCATGTGACGAAACAAATTATGTACTTAAACACACAAAAAAAAAAAAAAAAAAAGAAAGAAGGAGAGAGAGAGAGAACAGTTTGAAAAAAAATTGGTGGTAATAACTCATTAAAATTTTTTTAATTAAAACTGGCTTCAAAATCTTAAGCTAAAACCAAATCTAATCATTTAATCTAGATGTTGATAAGGAAAAAAAGACATTAGAGATAGACAATGAAACTGTATAAGTTCATCCTATAGATAATGCTGTACACATGAACAATAAGAGGGCAGTAATAGACTCCACCAAATTATGATAAATTAGCTGCTGCATCTAAATACCCAAAAAAAAAAATGGTAGCTTATTGGCCTAGTTGACCTATTCAACTTCATAGTGAAGATCACAGTTCAATCCAGAAAATTAATATTTGGTTCTCATGTTATTTGAGAGTTGTAATACACCTTAGAGGATTTACATATCCAAAATAAATAATATCATACCAACATAAATGATAAACTCGTCTCCAACTGATTCAAAGATAAAAGACTTGTATCCAAATGTTTCTTTAAAATAATTTTTTTTTTTTTAAACAGTTGAAACATACCTAAACATTAAATAAAAATCATTATCAATGTAACACAATTTTCACATAGGGCAAATTCTTCAATTAACGGTAACTTGAATTTTATCATTCTCTATAACTTAGATCTCAATTCTATCCAATCTCAAACCTCATTCTATAAATATAAATTTCTCCTTTTTTTTTCCCAAATTGTGGTCTCTAATCTTCTCCAATGTTATTATAAAAATTAAAAATAAAAGAAGAAAGAAACACATTATAAAGCAAATTAGTAATCAAGTGGTTTTCTCATAAATGTATCAAATCTTAAATAGAACAATAAAAGGAAAGAAAAGATAATTTGATCACCTAGATTAATTGAACACTAAATCAGAAAATTTAACAAAGTTTAAAGCACAAACAGGCAAAGATGAAGATAAAAGAAGAAGAAGAAGAAGAAAAGAGAGATTTTTTTGGGACTGAAAATTATTGGGATTAAACCTGTGAGTGAATAAGTCACAAATGAAGCTGATCATGAATTTGCAGTTCAATCCTTCAACCGAAAAATTGATTCTGATTGGGCATGTTCATAGGCAGATTAAGAAAGGGCAATCCGGATGATGCATCTGGAAAAAGGTTGTTGCGACCATCGCCACCGCCGCCATCCCCTCCGTCCCCTTCTCCACCAGCTGCCTGCATCGGCAATTCTTCTTCGTCCAACGGCAGCCTCTCGTATGCAACGTTACTAAACGACGATGCTATGACGATGACCGGCCCCGATGCGATCAAAGCTCCCACCACGTTCCCTCCAACCACCTTGTTAAGAATATGTATAAGAGATAAGATTAACCCTAATCTTGAAATCTCTTCAAGAATTGTTCTTTATCCAAACTAACTCTTAATTGGCGGCTTTTTGAAATTGTTGTAGGTACTTTACCTACATCAATTTATAGTATATATCTTTTTCCCAAAAAAAAATCTCCAATCTTGAATTATTATAGATCAAAATTTTGAATCTGGCCTCACTATCGGAGAAATTATAAACCCTATGTCCTCAAATTTTGGAAAAAAAGATTAATTTAAGTTTTTGAGTTGATTAGTAATATATCGTACCTGCCCTTGTCCTCCAGCTAAGAAGATGGTGAGACTAGTAGCACCAGGCGGGGCAGGCGGAGGAAGAAACGATCCCGACAACGACAAAATCTCAAACCTCCCTTGGAGCGCCAACATCGACCCCGCCGCGGCCGGCTGCCTCAAGCTAACATTATTCACTATCCCACTCCCACTCAACACACAGATCCCCCGTTGTCGCCGTCGCGCATAGGCTGCCACGGCCTCAAACACATCGCAGCCGCTGGCAACCTCCAAGATATGAGCTCGGAGCGTGTTGGCACTCTCGCGCGTGATGATCACGGGAGGCTTGGGTTTGTTCTTGGACCCGGCAGGGCGACCTCTCGGGCGACGGCCCATGACGTCCCCGCTAGAGCCGCCGCTTCCACTGCCGTTGAAGTGGTTGAGATTCGCGACATGGTCGGAATTCGGTGAGGTTTCAAGGTGGAGATCAGGGCGTTGCTGAAGCTGGTCAACAAAGTGAGGAGCGGAGCCTAAGTTTAAAGTCTCCATAAACACAACAAAGTGAGAGAAACTTAAACACTCAAAGATGAACAGGAAAAAAAACCAAGGGGGTGGAAAATAATGTAAAATAATAAAGGGACAGCAAATTTTTTTTTTTTTCTTTTTCTTTTTGAAAGAAATGAATTATTATAAAATTATATGGGTGTGTGTGAGAACCGAGAGGAGCAGATTAGAACCATGTTGAAACCCTAGAACAAATAGAAAAAGAAAAGGGATAGAAGAAAGAGAGAAAAGAGAGCATTAAAGAAAAAGCATAAACAAAAGTGTTGATATTATTATAATACAAAGTTTAAGAAGGAAATATTTTGCTTACTTTAATTGTGGGTTTTGGATATATTTTATTGTTTGATATCACAAGTGGGCTTATTATATGAACTTGGAATGCTTATCTCAATATAATTACACCCATAGGACAACACACCAAGCAATATTTCTCTTTTGGTTTTTTTTTTTAATATTTTTTCAACTTTTTTTCTTTTAGGTAAAATTAGTGTTGTACTTTATAAGTGGAATGGATTATTCTAAACTAAGAACAACAAACTTTGTTGAGAAAGGTGTGTGGGGGTATAGCGTAATAATTTGAAACATCCATTAGGTTGTATTGAACTTGGCTTGGACGATATGGTAATTGAGGTTTCCCTTTAATCACTTAGCTTAGACTTAGGAGTGTGGGTTTGATTATAATTAATATTACTATCATCTTAGGCTGTCACCAAGTAAGGATATTGTTTTTACTGAGCTGCATGTGTTGCCTTTAATAGGCTCCACTACATTCGGGGTCTGATACCACGTCTCAAGACCTAGACCCTAGGATACCTTCAAATTAAAGATATTCTATTTTAAGCGATTTCTAATAAGCTTGAATTGGAAGCATGCTTCAACCAATGGGCTACATCATGGGATCTTTCCGTCTTCCATTTTCAACTTTTATGTTCTTTCATCTTACAAATGGGGAAAATATAGAAAAATAAAGTACTTTCAAGAGTAGAAACCATGTAAATTCATCCTAAACTAAGGATTGGTCAATTGGCCAAACTCAAGAATTCATATCTTACATGTTAGGTGTGTCAATTGCCTTACAGCCTAGCATGTCAATTTCAATCAAAATATCCAAAGCATATTTATGTTACAAAGAAATATATTTTTCTTATTTCGAGCTACCTTAATGCCCAAAAAATACTTCAAAATTTTCAAATCTTCCAAATGAAAACATGAACGCAAATAATCTTTAAATTTCAAAACTGCATATGTGATGAACCTACTATAATTAAAACGTCAACAAGTACATGGAGAGATACATTATTTCGAATATAACGAAAAAATGAATAGTCAGCATACGACTGCATAAAATCATTAACTTTTAGAACATTAGATAACTTAGAAAATTAAACCACTGTCAAGGTTCTTGTTTAAAGTCATACAAAGACAGTATAGCCTACAAACCATTCCTAGAGTAGAAATATTGTACTTTGGAAGAAGTCGCATATACGCTTCCTCTCTTCCAAATCACCATGAAGAAAAGCATTAGAAACATCCCTTTAATGGAATTGCCAATTAAAACTTGTGGCAATAGTAAGAAAAAGACAGAGTCGTTCACATTTTAGCCACGAGAACAAATATTTCATTTTAAATTAATTCATGCAACCTGAAGATTGCCAAAAGCAATTAAACTCTCTTTAAGACGTTCAACTTCACCTGAAGATAAGTATAATGATCTTATACACCCAACCACTACCAATTGAGGCAAGTCCATATACCACACCGTTTAAGCGTATCAATCTCAACTTCCATCGTCTTACACTAACTTGGATGTTTTCTAGCTTCCTGAAAAGAGGTTAGGTCTTTTCCCTTTGAAATCTCTGTTAGAAAACATTATGTGCTTTAGAAAAAAATTTATAATCGACATAACAAGTTAATTACAAGGGTATATCCTATGAGCTAGATTGAGATGGGGGAGTAGTGAGTGTAGAAGAGTCTACATGTTGTTTCACAATTGTATTTGTAATATAGTCATGAAGTTTCGTCGATGGAATTTTTGTACAATGCGTACAACCTAATACCTCAACACCACTAGATTAGGTTTCGTCACTAGAGTTATACCAACACATTTAGTATCATCATCATTATTTACAATAGTACCGGTAGAAGCTATCTCTTCAGTCAAACCAGTCTAACACAGTCTACATCATTATCATCCCATAGTGGGAGGTTGAGTAAAATATATTTATCATTGCAATCTTGCACTATCAAGAAGGAATCAATGAATAGAAATTTTTTTGTCCTCGACATATTGCACATCATGACTAATGAAAAACTCATACTTTTCCTAATCATATAGAGACTCCAACCTTTTTTGTCAAAAGAATATCCAACAAAGATACACCTTGTAGACTTAGAATCAAACTTGTTTTTACACGATGCCTATTTGCAACATAACGCATACAACAAAAAATGCATAAATTATCATATGAGAGAATTTTACCAAGCAAATCTTTATGAGGCATTTTCCCACCCAACATTAGGCTGGGAGTTTGATTTATAAGATGCACAGAGGTCATAACATATTCTCTCCAAAAATATTTAGGCAATTTCTAACGTAAGAAATGAACATTAAAAATATGTCTTTGTTTACATTCAACTCCTTCATTTTGTTGTAGATTATCAACCCAAAATATTTAATGTAAAATATCCCTCTTGGCAAAATAAGAATTATATTTATATTTCTTTTTATAATTCCTAACACTTCCTTGTAATTTAAAAAAATAATAATCATTAAATAAATAAAATAAAATAAAAACTTCCTTGTGTATTCCCATAATCAAGTGTCATTTTATCTACCGAATAGGTCAGTGGCGCAATAGTTTCAGTATTTGGTTGTATACGAGTTCAACACCAGCGTCCCCTCCCTCAATATATACTAAAAAAAAGTGTCATTTATCTATAAATAAATAATTAATTAATCACTAAATAATTATAATAATTTTTTTAAAAAGGAGCCTTAAATGAATACCACACTTGATAGTTGATTATGTTCAATAATTAAATAAATTTCAACATTAGAAAACATATTGAATCATACATTAAATAAGTTATAAACATAGTCTTTTCTCTATTTTTTTTTTTCCGGTTAGTATAAAGATAGTCATTTCATTGACTTAAATCAATTATTTGTTAAATCGACGTAACTTTTTTAATATTTTGTGTTAGATAAGGAAAATGTATAATAAATTGTTCCAATAATTGCTAAATCTTACTCGTGATAATATATCTTCCATAGTCTTTGAACATGATTAAAGTACTTGTTAGTAAATCATTATTAATTTACCTTTTGAATTTTTCTTTATCTCTATTTTCGGCAATTCCAAGTGAAATATTTTTTTCAAAAAGATAATTTGATATCCTATTTATGTATTTTCAATTCAAGAAAATGTTGGTGTGAATTTGAATTAAAAACATCATGAGATTGAATTTTCATCCAGCTGAACTAAAAAAAAAAACTCCTTTTTTTTAATCACCAAAAACAACAAAAATCTCCTAAAACAGATGTAATGTCTTAATTAATTAGGTGAGTTATATTGGGTGTATTAAATTCCGTTAATATTCTATTGCTGACATTTTTTTTTTTGAATCATTGACATTTTCATTTATAGTTCTTCAATATGAATCAATATTTCTAGTATATACAAAAATCTCAAACAAATATAACTAAAATTTTCAAAAAAAAATATCACTATTGAATCCCATAATATATTTCTTTTTAAAAGTGTACCCATAAAAGGAAATTTGTTCTAGCAATTTTTTGGTTGTCGGTTTTAATTAAAATATTTTTTTAGAATATTTCATCAATGATAGTTTTTATTTTTTATATATATATATTTCAATTTTGCCCTTCACCTCTAATGATTGAAGACCATTTGTTGCACTAATTAAAGACTATCTGCAGCATTGATGGTAGACTATACTAATTGAAAATTGCCTATAACTCAAGGATTGTAATTCAAGGATTCTCAATGACAAATTTATTTTTAAATCCGCATCTACTGTATGGGAAGATATTGTCATTTTATTCTCTTCTTGACGTTACAAATCTCCTTTATACAAAGACTATTGTATTGCCACTATAGCTCTTAACTCAAGAACCTTTTTGTAATTGTTTGTCCCTCCTTTTGAAGCTTTTTGTTTGCCTTTGGCATTCTGTTAATGTAGTATATTTCTTCAGAAGAAGAAGAAAAAAAGAGGAGATTATGTGTAACACTAATTGAAAATTATTTGTGGCATTAATAGAAAACTATATGTGCACTAATTGAAATTATTAGGCGTATGTAATTTCTAGCCTTTTTACTAGACCCACCTCAATTTTATATATTAATACAAATTAGGGAAAGAAAACTACAAACCCTACATAAAAGGTACTACCACTCTCAAATAAATGAGTATTAAATACCAATTTTAGGATCGAACGAGTAACTGTTGAATTAGATTATCACCAAACAATATGAAACCAACATGTCATCAACTCTTTCGATTTTTTGATAATATTTTTTAAATCTCTACTCTTTGGGAAGACATCGTTCTCACAGCGGCATAATGGAGTATTAAATCTTTTTTTTTTAAGAATTATTTTGTTGCTATGATTGCTCTAAACTGGAATGCTCTTTTATAATCTCTTTGAGCTTCTTTTTCTTCCGTGCTCTTTTTTTTATATGAATAAAGGTATATTTTTTCCAAAAAAAAAAAATCTCTGTTATCATTGATATTTTTTCATTGTTTTCCATTAAAAATGAGACCCCCAAGTTTCCATCAACATAAACATTTTGATTTTTTTTTTTTCAAAATTAGGAAGGGAAAAGGGGAACATAAACCCTACATAAAGGATATTACTATTCTTAAATAAGATGAGAATTAAATGTCGTTATACATTTAAGACTTATTGTCAAGTTATTTATGTCTATAGAAAAAGTAATAAAATTCAACTAGTATTATATTTATAATTTTTTTCTCACTAACGAGAGAGATGCTCATTGATAAGATTTAATCAAACATGTTTTCAAAGTGTATATGAACTAGATTGGAATTAAAATTAAAGGTAGGGGACTAAAATGTAATTCAACTTATTATAATAATACATATAAGATAGTTTAGGCTAACCCATTAATATTAATATTCTAGAATTGGTTGTGAGTAGTTTTCAATTTGATAATTGGGGCTTTCTTTATTTGTGACTTTCAATGGTTTCATTAAATAATTAATTAAGCTACCCAACAACTCTTGAAGAATATGAAGAAAAAAACAACAAATGGACCAAAGACTGAGTTCAACTTATGAGTGGTCAGTCCTAGGGTTTTGATCAAATATTATTTTATTAAGTAAATACAAAATGAATACATTTTGATAACAAGTATTAATGAGAGGGATGTGCTTATTTATTATTATTGGATCCTCTTTACTCTCTAATGTATATTTGTTTATTTACTTTGATGATGTTGGGAGATCTTGATAAAAGATTTTGGGTTGGGTCACAACTTTTTAAGAAAACTATATTCTAACTAGCTAGCTAAGGTGTTAATTGTGATGTTACTTTGATTTATATATAATTGATATAATCTATCTCTCTATGACTAAGTTTTTGAAGAAAAAAATTGCAAATACATAATTGGTTTTTTTTTCTTAGTACAAAACATATTGGATTTGGGATTTGAAAACCGCTAACATTAATATATGGAGCTATATTCACTTTCTTACATCATTAATTTTTATTTGAATAAAGGGACTTTTTTTAAGTAAATTATAAATTTAGTTCTTTGATAAAAATTGAAAAAATAATCTATGTGATTATGTAGATAATTTGAATATATAGAAGTTCATTATTATTGTGTATCAACAATGACATTGTGAATTATAGTTGATTTGCACAAAGAATCGCAACATATGCTCCTTTGTAATTGAATTTTGTTATGTCTCTATCATTTAAAAAGTTACATTGTTTTCTTTCAAAAAAAAATGGTTACATTGTTTAGTTGCTTGTTATTTTTATTATTAGATAGTAATTTTGTTCAATATCACAATTATTAGTATTTGACTTTCATTTATTTAAAAATGTAGAGTTTGTAGTCGTTTTTCTCAATTTGTATTCAAAACAATCATTTAAAAAGTTCCAAGTTTACTATTAAAATTCTATTTTTTTCAATAAAAAATTCTAATTTCCAAGTTCTCATAAAACAAATTAGATAATTGGTTCTAATTTCCAATTTCTCATAACACAAATTAAAATATTGCAGCGAAATTGAAAATATTGCAAATGCTAGAGGAAAATTGAAACCACTAGATAAGTCAAATCATCTTTTATATAATTTAGCCCTATTTTTTAAAGCTCAAGTCTTTAAAGTTATATTTTTTTAATTTTAGTTTGAAAGTGCTTGATGATTGAGTTCCCAAGTTCAAACCCTTACCTCTTGTGTATTTGTGTTGTACTAAGAAAACATATCAAATAGTAATGTGAAATTTAAAAATATTATTGCCTATCAGTTGACATTTTAACGTATTAAAATATCTACTTTTCTTCACCTGATTTTAGAAAAAGTTAAACATTTTAAGTAAGAACCAATATTTAACATTTCCAAAGATGTAACTCATAAAAAATAACATTTTAATATAATTGTTCCAGGATGAGAGAGGAAATAGTACAAATTTAAAAGATCAAAGGTCACCAATCATCTCAATATTCTCAAAATATATATATTACAGATTAAATATAAGAAATTACTTTTCATAATAAAAGATGGCAAAGTATTTTGAGGTTTTTTTTTAGATCAACAATATTAAAGGTGAAATGATTTAGAACTTATAATCTTTTAGTTACTAAGTTGTGGTGAAATGATTTAAAACCTATAATCTTTAGTTATTAAGTTGATGTTATTGAAGCTCTACTAGCGTCAAAATTTAGCGAAGATAATCTAATTTTAGCATAATTTTATAAATATTGCAAATATAGAAAAAATCAAAATAAATATTTTATTTGAATTTTTCCTTGGTCGCTGATTGAACTTTATTGACTTTAATCATCTAACTTCAAATAACGTCATTATTTGATGATTAATAAACTTCCATAAGTAATTTCAAAAAAAAGAATTAAAAACCCACTAACTTCAATCTAACCAATAAATTTCAATCGCAAGTAAGTAAATTAATTAGGTCCCGTCTGATAACCATTTGATTTTTTTTAATTTTAAATCTAAGTCTATTCTTACTCAAATTTCCTACGATGTGGTTCATATTTCCTACAATCTATTCATTTTTATATAAAAAAAAAAGTATATGAATACTAACTAAATTTCAAAAACAAAAACAAACTTTTGGAAGTTACTTTTTTTTTTCTAAATTTTGGTTTGGTTTCTAAGAATATATGTAGGATAAGTAAGAAAAAACAAGAAATTAAAGAGTTGTTGTAGGCTTAAATTTCAACAAAAGAAAAAATTAAAAATAAAATGATTATCAAACGGAATCTTAATAACACTAATTAAAACCAATCAATAATATTGATTGAAATCAGTTAGTAATATTGAATGAATTCAGTCAATGACTTGATTCAAGTACACTAATCTTACTCTCAAAACTTCAATCAATATCTTGCTAATTGAGATCTATTGATTGAAGTCTTGATGCTCATTATATTTTTTTTTAATAGATATATTGCACTTGATTGAAGTTGTCAATGTTACTTGATTGAAATGGTCAATTTAGGGATTGAAATGTCCAAAGTGTAATATTCCTCCTAATTTTTCCTATATTTGAACCGGTTTTCGTTATATATATATATATATATATATAGTTTTTTTTTTTTTTCTAAGATTTTGCTATCAATAAAATTAAACCCATTTTTTGCTATATTTTTCTTGATTCTTTTCTATTTTTTTCATTATAACTGCAAACACCCCCAATTATCTTTAGGTAAAGAATCGGTTTAAATGTCTATTAGGACCATTATTTTTTCTTTTTTTTTTTTCCTTTAGTCCCAATTTTCCGATCTTAAAATTTCAAATCACGAGTTTAAAAAAATAATTAAATTAAACGGGTAGAAAACAATCAAACTCCTAAACCTTGAACACAATGAAACTTAAAATATTTTGATATATATGAAATAAATTTTAAAATTTATTAAAATTAAAATAGAAGTGCTAGAATTTTCTTTCTAAACAAATCCATAAAAAGAAAAACTATTGGTAGATATAGAAAAGGGTTTTTTTTTTTTTGAGAATATAGCAAAAAGAATTGGACAGGCCCTATTAAATTACAAAAATAAAGTTTCTCAAAAAAAAAATTACAAAAAGAATTTTTCATTTTTAATAACTCCCATCAATGGCATCGAGTGTTAATAGACTTTAATCAAGTTAAACTTATTTAAAACAATAATGTAACTTGATGAAGTTAACTCAAACACCCTCAATTATCTTTAGGTAAAGAGTCGTTTTAAATACCAATTAGGAAAAAAAAAATTCCCTATAATCCCAACTTTCAGATCTTAAAGTTTAAAATGACGAGTTTGAAAAAATAATTATAAATTTAGTTTAAGAAAAGAATAACTGACCAATTATTTTAATCATTTGTAAAATATTAATTTGTTCACGTGACATGGTAAAATATAGTTTTATATTTCTTTGAGTAGTTTATTAATTAAACTGAATCTCCTTTTACAATAAGTTTATTATAATTCATTGAAAAAATATAAATATAATTAAATACATCGATTAAATAACCAGTACAAAAAAACAACATTTTTTTTTATCCTTTTCCATTTTTATCTTCTCCAGCGAGTTTAAATTAAAAATTTGCGCAAGTGATTCCAAGGAAAATAAATTTTTGTCCTTGTAATTTTAAAAATTCGAATTTATACCATATAATTTGATAAAAACATGATAAACAGTCTAATTCATCAGTAATTATGCAACTGTGCAATTCTGACTATATTCCAATGAACGAGTGAGATCACAAATATATAAATATAGTTAAAAAAAATAAAATAAACATCGATAAACTACTTTTTTTTTTTTCTGAAAACCAACATTGATAATACTTAAACCAATAAAAACACACGTTTTGGTTTTGGGTGCCTTCCTAGAAATTTTCATAAAAAACATGTAAAGTGATATCATGTGTTGGTTTGTAGAATAGATTTAATTTCACAGAAGCACTTAAAAACAAAAATATTCATGAAGTTAATTTATCAAATTATAGGACTACAATTTAACTTCCTCTATTTCTCTAAATGTTAGTAAATAAACTTATAATTTTTCCCAAAATAAAAATAAAACAAAAACCAGAAATTTTAAGACTAAAAAGAGGTCTTCATTTCATCTTTCATGCCTTCCCCTTTTCTTTAAAATTATCCTTTTGTCAAATTTAGGGAAGGGAAAAAAGGAGTGGAAGAGCCAAGACTTGTACTATAATGCAGGATTTGTAGCCAAACGAAGAGGAATTTAACATCTCATTTCAAATGACACATACCTCCTAAAACTTTAAAATAAGTGTATATGAATCAACTCTAAGAATTTATTGACATCAATAATCTTAATCGTTTAGAAACTCATTGTACAGACTCGAACAAGCTTCATACGCTTGGTTTGAATTTATGACATATCTTCTATCATTAAAGTTGAGGCTTGATTCCCCATTGTTCTACAAAGACAACATCCTCAGTTCTTATATTCTTACTACTACTATAGGTTGATCATATAATTATCTCATACAATAATCCAAATCCATGTTGAAAGTTAAATTGACAGTCTAGAGAGTGAATTTGAGATAGATAGCTTGACATTTCATACTTCCCTTCTCAAATAAGAGTAGGAACAAAGTATATTACTGATATACTTTTTAAAAAAAACGATTATGCTTGGTATTTTCAAAAAAACTAAAATAAAAACAAAAAAACAAAAACAAGCATGCTTGGTTACAAAAAATGTCTCTCCTTGTCCAACATATGAAGTTTAAACCTCACCAAAAGTTGTTGATGACCTTACTATAAAAGAATTGTTGGACCTTCATAGATCATAATCTTATTTCGATATTTACAAGTAACACTAAAGTTGGGTTAAAATTTATTGAATTAATTAGTGATTTTGAAAATTTTCAAATACTTAGATATGATACTAAATTAACTCATTTGCCACAATGTCTCTAAATTTAAAACCAAGAGGAAACTAAAAACTTTACAAAGAACTCCATGCTCCCTGGCACCAAACACTGGATTGGGCTTCAGAAGCCTATTCCCATGGCCCAATATTGCATCCAAATGAAGGCCCAACCCAGCCAACCCCTTTGCCATCCCTACTCCAATTCATTGTTGGCTTGTAGATTTTTCAGATTAAGAAGAAATTGATATAGAAATCAAACTATCCATTTATTCAAGCAAAAAACAAAAAAAAAATTAAAAATCTCATTTGAATGAGATTGTTCTCTTTTTTCAAATAAAGAAGTAAAATTCAGAAATTTCAATCTTTGGAGAAATGAACAGTTTGGAAATACACGATTGCCACAGAAAAGTCCATCTTATTCATAAAATTTCCTATTCAACAAAAATTACAAAACTCAGGACACCTACCCTATGATTGCTGGGATAATAACACCATGCAATGAATTATAAAGAGAAAGCATATTTGATCAGAACACTATCCTAAAGTACCCTCCTATCATTCAAAAAATTTAAAAACATCAAAGGATTAAAGCATCTATCTAATTTATTCCGTGTAAATTTGTGACGACCTAATGCATTATGGTCAATAGAAATGGAAAAAAAAATACTGTACAAACTAGAAGGTAACGTTACAAAACTGCAGAAATCCCAACCTGTGTTTTTCATTGGACGGTTAGTCTCTGTAGATGATCCAAGAAGACATCGAAGCTGACGTCGTCGGTCAAAATCCTATCTCCTCCTGGAAGGGAAGATTCGATGTTCGATGGATCCAGCTTCGCCAGCAGGAAACGTGCCTGCACCCAAACCAAAATAAGTGTTTTACGCGTTGGAAGACATAGATTGACTTGGTGGTCAAATAAAGGTCTTGTAAAATTATAAAGTGCTTAGAGGTTATAGGTTTAATCAATGATGATCACTTATTTAGGAATTAATTTTTTGCTACCTTAACCGTCAAATATAGTAGTGTCAAGAAGTTGTCCAGTTAAAATAGTCGATATACACATAAGTTGACCCAGGCATTCACATATTAAAAAACCTAGTTTTGGAAATCATTGTCAGAAATTCTTGTTCTGAGTTAATGATGATGATGTTATTTGTATTAGGCTTTGGATATGATTCAGTAGCAGAATGAGAAAGAATGCATAAAGACTGGGTAATTCATCCCAAGAACACTAGCAAACTCCCAATGGAGAAAATACTCATGATTTCATTGATAAAATTCATTGCATGATAAACACCTAAGAAGCACAAATAGGAACATGGGTCACAAATACAACATGGCATAGACGCAATGAAGACACCTTTTTTTAAAAAATGTAAAAAACGACGAAATATCAAGGACATGTTATTCATTTATTTTGTATTATATAATATTAAAAGTCCAAAATTTAGTTTTTTTACTATGGAAAATAATTAAAATAAAAAATGAAAGTAAAAGTTTAAAACAAAAGTCCACTATCCTATAAACCTAGTAAACAAAATTTATAAGAAAGTCCAACTCCAAAACTCCTCCCATCTTCTCCCTCCTCCAGTAGCATATTTTCCATTTTTCCCTCATTTTCATTCTATTTTCCCTCTTTTTCTCCCTTTTCCCATGAACGTCGTTGGGACTACCTCCACCAACATCGCCTCATACTGTATCAGTATGGAAACCCACTTCGTTTCTTAGTGTTGCAAGCAAAGCCACACAAGTCCAGAAGGGAACGTGGAGTGTCTTTGAATTAGATCCCCAAAGAAAACAAAAAGTCTAAACACGGGTTCGCATGTGGATGAGAGGACGAACCTGCGAGCCATGCTGATCACAGATCACCAAACGTGGAACTGGAAACCTTTCCTTAATTGTTGCATCTGCATCATTATGCGGAGCTTGCAGCAACTGAGCAAACGCCTGCAATACAGATATATTTATTTGAGGACAAACATGAGCCATTTGTAGTGAAAGAAACAACTCCTCGTTAATTAAGGAAAAACAGTTCAAGAAATACAACTCCAAGCTACACTAAAGAAGGACGAACGAACTGATCATGGTATTTCAATGTTCAGAAAAGCGTCAAAGAGCTTGTGAGTACAAGAATTTAGCAGTGATAGATGACTCTGTATTAAAAAAGAGAGAAAAATAAAAGAGTCAGAGATAAACAACCACCAAAATCTTATCGAGAAAGATCAGCAAAGCTGGAAGACTCAACTAATAAAAAAACGAACAACAAAAACGGAGAACTGCTCAGAAACTTCAAATTGAATAGCCAATGCTAACAAAGCAACGAGGAAAACAAGTAAACCGCCTGAAAACCCGAAGCGAAACCAACTGAAACTTTATTAAGGGTAGGATAAGGATCTGAGATTATAAATAAGAGATAGACAATGAATAGGTACGTGAAGTCATTGATTGAGTGATTTAATTTTTTTTTTTTGAAACAAGGGTAACCACACCCGTCCCTAGACCAAACACCGAGAGACATTGAAAGAGTAATGTCACAGGTTAGTCTCGAACCTGGGACCTTGAAAGAAGCATATACCTTCAAAGCCCAAGTCTTCAACCACAGTGCCACCCTTTGGAGACGATTGAGTGATTGAATTAGCGCTTAAGAGTTATCTCAAGGAGGGTCTAATCTTTGTTACTTTTTTTTTTACAATCGCGAATCGGATCTCTGCCCAACTTCATACTTGGGGCACTCGGGTCCGTCTCATGGCCTTGACCCGTGAGATAACAAGGAATTTTACCATTAAACTCACTTGTGGGTTTCAAATCTGGGACCTCCAAGGGAAAATACCTTGGAGACCCCAAATCTCAACCAATGAGATTGCCCCTTGGGGGCTCTTTGTTATCCTTTTATATTAATTGATACATATTTAGTTTGAATCAATTTGGTATCAGAATGGTTTGTATCAACTACCCTTAGAAATTTGTAGTTAGTTTCAGCAGCTGGTCTACCTGAAATAAAGCCCATTAACTTTATAGCCGCTTTATTTTGAAATTTTCCCCAATATAATCCAAAATTAATATGGAAAAAAAAAATTAGAAGAAAAGAGGAAGAGAAGGTGTCTTCTCGTATGGACATTGATGATATGGGGTATTTTCTCTTGCCCTATTGCCTTGCCGGGTGATACACGCTCCATGCTGCCCGACACTCTTCTGGACCACCCTTTCAAAAAGAGGAAAAAGATTCTATGGGAAACTTTCATCCGAGCTTTCAGCCGGAACATTTGGAGGAAGAGGAACAATTGCACTTTCAATGATAAGAGCACTTCATTTTCTAGCTTTATTGATAATTTAACTTTGGTTGTTGTCTCTTGGTGTAAACAATCCCCCTCTTTTCCATGATTACAGTTGTAACATTTTAGTGAACAAGTGGAAATCCCTTTTGTAATTGACTTTGTGTCCTTGAATTTCATATTTATGATGAAATTGTTTCTTATAAAAAAAAAAGATATGGGCGGTAATATGATATGATCCAGGATCTAGATTATATCAAAAGATAAAAGAATAAAGATAAACCAAGTTTTGATAGGAACTTGGAACCTCCCTTCTCAAGAGAATCTCTTGAGCCCTACAATAAATCACTCAATTAATCATTCAATATTTGGATGCCTAAACCCTAACCTAACCCACCCTATTTATAACAAAATACTAACTTATTCTCCAAGTAATAGTTAAATAGAGCCCTAGGCCCAACCTTATCAATACCCGCCCCTTTAAAGCACCTTGTCCTCAAGGTGGGCATACATAAAAATAGAAAAATAATTTTTTTTTTTTTTCCGGCGGCAGCAGCGGCGCGTCGGTGGTGGAGGCAGCAGTGACAGAGGTGGTGGCGATGACAGTAGCGGCAACACTGGTGGTGGTGGCGGCGGCAGTGTCGGAGGTGGTGACGGTGATGATGGCAACAGCGGCGGAGGTAGCGACGGGCGTGGTGGCAATAGTGACATCAGCGGTGGTGGCAGCAGCAACGAAGGAGGTGGTGGCGGAGGCGGCGGCGGTGGTGTCGAAAGATAAAAGAATTCGGCTGTGGTGGCGGAGGCGGCGGCGGCGGTGGTGCTCTGATACCAATTGATATGATCCAGGATCTAGATTATATCAAAAGATAAAAGAATAAAGATAAACCAAGTTTTGATAGGAACTTGGAACCTCCCTTCTCAAGAGAATCTCTTGAGCCCTTACAATAAATCACTCAATAACTCATTTAACAATTGGATGCCTAAACCCTAACCTAACCCACCCTATTTATAACAAAATACTAACTTATTCTCCAAGTAATAGCAAAATAGAGCCCAAGTTTTGATAGGAACTTGGAACCTCCCTTCTCAAGAGAATCTCTTGAGCTCTACAATAAATCACTCAATAACTCATTTAACAATTGGATGAAACGAAGAACCTCTTGATCCATCTCTACAACCAAGAATCGAACGGCTCTGATACCAATTGATATGATCCAGGATCTAGATTATATCAAAAGTAAAAGAATACAAGATAAGCCAAGTTTTGATAGGTCTTGGAACCTCCCCTCTCAAGAGAATCTCTTGAGCCCTACAATAAATTACTCAATAACTCATTTAACAATTGGATGCCTAAACTCTAACCTAACCCCCTCTATTTATAACAAAATACTAACTTATTCGCTAAGTAATGGCTAAATAGAGCCCTAGGCCCAATCGAGCCTTAGGCTCAACCTTATTAATACCCGCCCCTTTAAAGCACCTTGTCCTCAAGGTGGGCATACCCAAAAATAGAAATTTTTTTTTTTTTTCCGACGGCAGCAACGGCGTGTCAGTGGTGGAGGCGCAAAGCGATGTGAGGTGGTGGCGATGATGGCGGTAGCGGCAACACCGGTGGTGGTGGCGGCGGCGATGTCGGAGGTGGTGACGGTGGAGATGGCGGCGCGATGTTAGAGGTGGTGGCGGAGGTGGTGGTGGCGGCGCGGCAGCCGCGCAGTGGGGTTGGTGATGGATGGCGGAGGTAGGGGCAACGGCGGCAGCAGCGACGGAGGCGGCAACGGAGGAGGCGGTGGTGGCGGGGTCAAAACCCTAGCCGTCATTGTTTTTTCCAACCTAATTTCCTCCCTAAAACATCGTTTTAGGTCATTGAAACTCTCCTTTAGGTCTTCTCTAATTTATTTTTTTAGAGAAGCTACCTCTTCTCTAAGGTCTTTTTTCAAGTCCACCATCAAACTTTGCAACTTTTCTTGAATGAAACGAAGAACCTCTTGATCCATCTCTACAACCAAGAATCGAACGGCTCTGATACCAATTGATATGATCCAGGATCTAGATTATATCAAAAGTAAAAGAATACAAGATAAGCCAAGTTTTGATAGGTCTTGGAACCTCCCCTCTCAAGAGAATCTCTTGAGCCCTACAATAAATTACTCAATAACTCATTCAATATTTGGATGCCTAAACCCTAACCTAACCCACCCTATTTATAACAAAATACTAACTTATTCTCCAAGTAATAGCTAAATAGAGTCCTAGGCCCAACCGAGCCCTAGGCCCAACCTTATCATAATACTTTATAATCATCTAACGCAGATGCTCTTAACCTAGACTTAATGTGGAAACAAAAAACGGACTCGGAGAAACAACTGTCCAAATGAGTCAATTATTGGCTAAAAATCTTGAGGAAATGCCAGGCCAGAAGGAAATTTCAAGAGTTAAGGGGGTTGAGATAGTAAGTGAGCTGAGAAATAGGTGTCTTGACAAAAGGCCAGGTTATCAACAAACATAAAAATCGTTTAACGTTGTTTCTAAATGAACTCTTCAAGGTTACTTTTAGTTCAAAATGAAAATGAAAATGAAAATGTAAACGCTGATTCTACAGTACCATCAGTTGAAATAAATATTCAGTACTTCTAAAGGGGCCAACGAGAAAAAGAAATACCTGATGTTCAGGCAGATTATGATACCCAGCTTTTCTCCATTGAGCAATAGTTGCCCCGTGGAAGATAACAACAGTGAAATAAGCATCCATTAGGAGAATTCTGTCAGCTGCAATGGCAGCTGCGTTAAGAAGAACCGGTTCTGGGGCTGAATGAAATGTGTAAGAAATCAATGACGGTTGGATCATTACAACAGAATTAGCAACATTCTCACGGTTGAGGATCATTCTGAAGTACGCAGTCTCATCAGGGCTGTTATTAAAAACCTTCAAAAGTTCACATTGAATTAGAAAAATGTCACTGACGTATCCTGGCATTGGTTATGATAATTTTAAATCTAATTGATGTTGAAAACCATTGCAAATATAGAAACAAATAAATACCTGCACAAACTGAGATCGTCGCAAATGAAAGATAAACTGAGGGAATATCGAAAAACGTGGAGATAAGCTGAAGGATGATGGAGAATCCTTCTGATAATCTCCAAAACGGGAACACAGATGAATCAATGATTTATCCAACCATCTTATAGGATCAAACTCTGCCTGGATACCAATTGTAGCTTTCCAATATTAGAACATAATAGCAATAAATAAATTGCCTACAATACCAAAAAGGAATCATATAGAACAGAAAAGGCCTAAATTTGTCAGGACGAGTAATCTTATAGCTATTCCTATCATCCCATATTAAATATATTAATATATTCTATTCAATTAACAGATATAATGTTCAGAGAACTCCCCGGAAAACAGTGTTTTCCAATCAGCAGCTTTGTGATAGTTTGATAGTTCTATTGTTGTTCAATTATTTGCGTATACAACAGGTGTTAACATGTCAATTCTTGTTAGTTGTATATTGATTGAATTATGAAGCCACATTCCAAAGAAAGACCTGATACTATCACAAAATAATTTCTGAGAGGACATCTATTCAAATTTTGCATCTTTCACCAGACTGATTGTTTGGAGTTCGTACTGTCATCATTGAAAATGTATGACCAATTGAAGGATGAAACATCTACTCCACGCATTATTCATGCATAAAATTTTAGCAAATCTCTTTTCTTTTTTAATCTCACAACTCTGGATTTATCCATACAAGCCCAAAACAATAGAACAAACGTTTAGGATTTAAACGAAAAGATGGTTACCTCATTTTCCATCTTGAAGGAAACAAGGCGTGCCATGACTGCTGCAGCAGCTTCTTGGTCAAACCCGGCAATCAAGTCCTATGACATAATTGCAAATTTCTCCTTTAAACCACCAAATATTCTTTCTTTTGTTGTTTATACTAAGCCTTCATTGAGAAAAAAGAAATGAAAGAAAAAAAGAACAAAGAGGCATACAAAATGAAAGGTCCAGGGAAGCTACCTATAAAAACGGCAAAAACAGTCTCAAATCAAGTAAAATAACACCAATAATTGCAAAATGGCTTAGAAACAGAGGCTCAAAGAGAAACAAAGAATTTATGAGGGCCCAAACATCACACGATGACATCCCCACCCCTCGAAGGATTCTATTACTTCTCTCACCCAAAATTCCCAACAAAATGGCACAAACACTAGCTTGCCACAAAAAAATTTCCCACGAAAAGGAGAGGATGTAATTGATTCCACAATCATATCTCTACAGTCTCTGGATCTTGCCAGTAAGGGTTCAAACTCCTCAAAAAACTGATTCGACGCTTCTACATCTCCCAACGCAATAATAATAATAATAATAAAAAAAAAAAAAAAAAAAAAAGATCATCTGACAGCCTCCTACACATGATGCAATATGGAATCCTCATTAAGGAGGGAACCTTCCTCAAAATCATGTAAAAATGGTTAATCATGCCAAGTAAAAAACTTAACATGTTTACCATTATGGGTTGGTCTAATGGTCAAGAGGGTGTTGAGAATCTAAGAGGTTATGGATTCAATTCAATTCATGGTGGCCACCTACCTAGAATTAATTTCCTATATATTGCCTTGGTAACTAAATGTTGTAAGATCAAGCAGTTATTTTGTGAGAATAGTCGAGGTGCACGTAAGGTGGCCCAAACACACCAGAGTATCAATAAAAATAAACGTAATAAGTTGTCATTGAGAACCTAATGGTCAAGAGGGCATTGAGAATCTAAGAGGTTACTTGTCGATTTGGAAGGATTTTTATCCATAGAAAATTATACTTTCTTTGGGAGTTGAATAGGGGCGCCATAAATACCATTGAAAGACGGCAGGAGAATGCCTTATTTTTTTCCTTCTCCAGCTTGGTGTGTTATGTGCAAAATAGATGTGAAATGTCAACTTTGCCCCTTCATTCATTGTTCCCTTACAAACAGATACTGGATGATTCTTAGAGAGGCTTTTGGTTGGGCTATTAGTTTCTAAAACGATATTCACACATTTCTATCCATGTTATTTTTGTCTAGTATTTCCTCGTTGATTCTTTGTTGCACTATTATTTCAATCAGCAAATCTCTAAGTTTTGATTAGTCAGGGTGTTTCGATTCCTGAGTTAATTGCTCTATGTCATTCCATTTCTTTGGTTACCGGGGAAGTTGAATCTAAGTCGATACCATACAAGTTAGTATCATAGTTCCAGAACTCAAGGACAAACATGAGGAATAGCGCAACTACAGATTGAAGAACGCTTGGAGAAATTTGACTCAGAAATCACATAGTTGCAAGCATAAGCAGGATCAAGAGCCAACTGGAAAGGCTTACGACTGATATAGTTGTTCGACGTTCTAAAGAGGTATCAGAAGTTTTTTGGATAAAAAACAATTACATTATGAATATGAAATTACAAGAGGGCACATGACCAGTTACAAAATAGATCTCCAGTTACTTAATAAAATATCATAACTATAGTCATGGAAGAGGGGAGAAAGTTTGCACCAGGATATAACAGTAATAGTAAGATTTTCAATAAAGCTAGAGAAATTTGAGCTCTTATATTGGAAGATCCTATAGTTCCATTCTCTCCAAAGAATCCAGCAAAATGCTCTAATAAAATTATCCCACATCAACTTCTTTTTCTCTTTCAATGGATGTCCAAGAAGTGTAGTTTGAAGAAGAGAGTGGGCGTCACTGGGAAGGACTACAGGCCATGAAAATCTATCCCTCAAAAAATTCTAGAATCCGGATGCAAATGAGTAGCTGATGAAAAGATGTTGCGATTTTATGGCTATTTGCAGATCACACACCAGCTGGGATTTATGAACATGTTAGGAATTCTTCTTTGAAGCATATCATGCGTGTTTATGGCCTTTCTCAAAAGTTCCCAAAGAAAAAATTTGACTTTTTTGGAGAATTTATCCTCCCGTATTGCCGAGTATATAATTGGATCATGTCGTTCGGTTGAACCATTGAGTTCTTTGATGAGGGATTGAAAAAATCCATGTAGCCTCCAAATTCCAAATGCAAGTGTCTTCTACATCCAAAAGGTGAATATTGGATAAGTGACTAGACAGACATCATATTTCGGTAACCCCATCATCTTTAAGGGCTCTTCTAAAATAATAATTCCAAGAGGTATCAGAAGTTACCGAAGGGTCATCTCAAAAACAAAAAGAGCCTGAGAAAAAGAAAATAAAATGAGAGTCTCAATCTAAAAGAGGAGACAATGCGAGAACAGACCAGAATAAGTTTAAACGCTTCGAGATGTCGATTATTAATGGTGAGAATCCAAATTCATGGATTTTCAGGGTTGAGACGTACTTTGACATTCACCAACTCTCCGATTCGAAGAAAATTATCGTTGCCATGATTAGTTTCAAACCAGGCGCAGATGATTGGTATCGATAGGCAGAGAATCGAATAAGGTTTCGATCGTGGATTGATCTAAAGAAGAGAATCTACACGCGATTTCAATCAACGGAAGAAAGAAGTTTAAGTGAGTGTTTCTTGGCCATTAAGCAAGAAGGGACGTTGGTCGTTTACATCAAACTTTTCCTGATTTATGCCACACCACTTCCGAGCTATAAAAGGAGGTGATGGAGAACACATTTCTAATCAGATTATAGCCAACTATTAGAGGCACGCCGCAAAATCATGTTCTTGTGGATAGAGATTATAGATTTATGCTTTCTCGAACAAAAATTCTGTGAGAACATGTTTGGTCAATTATTTCTTAAAATTGTCTCCCTTGTTTTCTTTTTTAATTTATGTTAACTTATAAATTAATTTTTCTGATAAGAACCAAGATCTATATTGATATCAAATACCCAAGAAACTACAAGATAAACCAAGTTTTGATAGGAACTTGGAACCTCCCATTCCCAAGAGAATAATCTCTTTGAGCCCACAAGATAATCACTCAAAATATGGATACCTTTCCCTTCACACAACCTCTCTATTTATAACTAAAAACCCTAACAAACTTCCTAACTAATTGCACTTATACCCTTCTAATTAATCCTATTTTAGTTAAGGCCCAGAACGTATCATTTTCCTTCCAAAATCATATTCTTGTGGATAGAGATTACAGATTTTACGATGAGTACTTGAGCTTTACGGGGTACCAAGAAGCTATTTGTAAAGAAGACAAAAATTACTCAAAGACGCTTCCATACATCCCCAAACAATCATGTTCCAGGTACAATCTACATTCCTATGAGTTCAGAAAAACACTCACCTGTATGCTTCCAGGTCCCGCAACCCATCTTCTAGAAAGGGTTGTAACACGGAGTCTCATTAGACCATTGTTGTTCTGATAACTGGAATCATATCTGAATTAAGTAAGAAAGGATTCCGTCCACTTAAACATAACATATAAAATAGCTAGAAAGATAAAGTTCAGGTTCATACTAAGTCAAGAATTGAAAGTAAAACTGATTGTTGGCAGATTGAACAGTAGCATCTGAGCTCTCCTTTTTAACAATTTCAAATATGAGACTCAAAGTTGTTGCTTTATCAAGACCACACATTTTCCATGCACTTGTATTTCCTTGACCAATGACAGTGTCTGAGCACAAAGGACCTTTCTGCACAAAAAAAAACAAAATGAACTTCAAGGATGCAAAACATTTGAAAGAAAGAAAAAAAAAAGGCAGGTTTTCTTTGTTTCTTAGCAGTACTTTTTCAAGAGACGCACAGGGACCAATAACTCCTTGAACTTTGATATCCTTTGAGCAATTGATCTCAAATATACCACTGCAACAATATTAAAGAGGAAGAGAGGAAGTAAGACATTGACAGCTACAAAAAGTCGACAGGCAGCATTTGTTAAATAGTATAACTCGAGTGAAAGTGTGGAAACTTTGATTAATCTTGAATTACTCTAGTTGCTAATCAAAGTCTTCGATGGTAAGAAAATTTGACTCCCCGACTAAACTAAACATTCAATGAACTCCATATCCTTGCTCCACAAGAGATCTCCCAAAGCTTTTATGTAAAATGAAACTCAGGAAAAGATTAATTAATAAGTAATATAAACTTACAATTTTTTATGCAGAAAAAAAATCAGAAAAATTAACTAATAAGTTGATAGACCCCTTCTAGTGAAGTTAGTTACTTAAGTAGAGTTAGTTAGGGTTAATTAAGCTAGGTGATTCCTATCATAAGCATTCTCTTACAAACTTACAATTTATATTTTTTTGCACTTATAAAAAGGGAACCTTTTATCAGACAAAATTCTTATAGTTCTAATTATAATGTCTGCTTAATTAACTGATCGTCCATTGTACAAATGAAAGAACTTACACACAAGAGATCTCCCAAAGCTTTTATGTAAAATGAAACTCAGGAAAAGATTAATTAATAAGTAATATAAACTTACAATTTTTTATGCAGAAAAAAAATCAGAAAAATTAACTAATAAGTTGATAGACCCCTTCTAGTGAAGTTAGTTACTTAAGTAGAGTTAGTTAGGGTTAATTAAGCTAGGTGATTCCTATCATAAGCATTCTCTTACAAACTTACAATTTATATTTTTTTGCACTTATAAAAAGGGAACCTTTTATCAGACAAAATTCTTATAGTTCTAATTATAATGTCTGCTTAATTAACTGATCGTCCATTGTACAAATGAAAGAACTTACAATGGCATACAATAAACATCCCATGGAAGGAGTCCTAACACTAGCTACAATAATGGACATCAATGCAAAAGAGTGAGGCAAGCTAGTATTTATAAAAATAAAAAATATAAAAAAATATAAAAAAAGCTTAATTAATAGACATCTATAAAGTAGTATTAAACCTAACCATCTTCTATACCTCCTACCAAGATATCTCGACCTCTCTAAAAATCATATTATTTCTTTCAAATCAAATTCCCCAAAATATAGCGAAGAAATAAGCCTACTGCATAAGTCTTCCCTTATATCGAAATGGAGGATTCAAGAGCAACTCCTCAATCATAGAATAACAAACTTTACTTCTAACCAAAACAATCCCATATGTTCTAAAATGTCAACTCCAAAGGGAAAAGTATCACACAGGAAATGGTCAAGGTTCTCTTACTGCCTGTAAAGAATGCACTATGGCAAATGCAACACACAAAAAAAGGAATGTTTAAAAGAAAAAAGAATGTCTATCAAGCCAATAATTTTTTTTTTTATATCCGTGACTGTCCGCACCAGATTGCGCGCACCTCGACTATTGTCATGGGGCATACCGCCTAACCCTACAACATTTGGATGCCAAGGAAACCCGTAGGAAATTAATTCTTATGTAGCCACCATGGGGATTGAACTGATCACCTTATGCATCCCAAGGCCCTCTTTGACTAATTGAGCCACCACATGATGGTTCCAATTAGAGCATAGTTAAACTGGCATGAATTGTTACTGACCTTGGATCGAATCCTACTTCCCTTAAATGTAGTTGAATTCAAGAAAAAAAATGTCTTTCAAGACAACGAGACAGTCCTAAGTGTTCACTCTCCTATGCAAAACTTATCAATCAAAGAACTTACATTTTTTGGAATATTTATGTTCAAAAGAGAGAAGAACGCATGACACTCATGGGAGGGGGAAAAGGGAGTAACGGATATGAAAAAATAATCTATAAGAGAAACCAGGTCAAGTTTAGGATTCAAATTCATGAGTTCCTTCTCCCATGACAGATCACTAGACTGAAAATAACAGGAAGAGGGAAACAACCTCCAACGTCTATTGATTAGTGGGGAATGATGAAAATTGAAAACCCAAGGAAGCGACAAACAAAGGCTACCAAATGCATCCTCTTATTTGATAGGTGATAAAGCTACAAAAACAAAGCATAAAGGGACTTATCAGCGAGCCACCTAAGAATCATCCCAAGAATAGATTTTTGAATCATCCTAAACCAAGTATTTACAGACTAGGAGAACCGATAGGAGCCCAAATTAGAGCAGCCTAGAGGTGTTTTCTTGAACCCTTATCCTTGAACCTCAAACTTGAAACCGACGAAAATGATAGGTACTTGAACCTCCCTCTTCGAGAATAATCTCTCGTCTTAAAAGACTCACCATATAATTGTCTATTTTCTCCTTACCTATTCTCTCTTATTTATAACAAGAATATTCTAACCAACTCCCAACTAATTGCCCAAATACCCGAATAATCCTAAATTATCTTAAAGGCCATTCTTATCATAACCCAATTAAACGAAGAGGTTTCAATAAAGCAAAATAAGACCTAATAAATGATTACAAAAGACCTTTGTCACCAAAACCTAGTGAAACATAGAATCTGATGAAAGGGCAGTGTGCAAACAGATAGTAACATCAATGCCAATGTGCAAACAGATTGTAAGAAAGTTAGGATGTTTAAGCAAAAAGCTTACTTTGATGCTAAGCCAAGATCATATTCCCCAGAAAAAACATGTTTAAGTGAATCCTTAAACACTGAGTGGCCAAAACTTTCTGCCAGCACAACAAACCCACCGCTCTTTTCAACTGCAACTTTAATTTCAGCAATACCAACCTAAATAACATATGAACATCAAAATACCTAATCTCAAAACATGTGCAAATGAACAATGGAACACCAATGTCTACTATACATATTGTAATTAGAAATAAAAAAAAATAGCTCTGTTTTATGGATTAGAATATAAAATCTAAAGCTGCAATGTGAACCTTCATAGTCAAGTTCCTATATTCTCTTTCTCACTGGATAATCTTATTCGTGTAATTGCTTGGTCTTCCATAAAATATATACAAGCATCTTACAGAAAGAATAAATCCTAAAGAACATAACTTTTCCATAAAGAATATTTATTTTTTCAAAATTAAACTAATGGATGTGGAGACTAATTAAATGGCCAGAACATATTCTCTTCCTCACGACCAAATAAATCCTCCAAAAAGTGAACATTTGAGGAATAAACTATTATGCTAGGGTTCTCACTCTCACTCTCAGACTCAGTACACCAACAGTATCTTTTGAATTTCTAATACAACACGTTATCATCACTAAAAGTCTAAATTATATGTTCCCACCTTGTGAGCGTTCATTATATTAGCAAAATTTCCACATCAACTGTTTAAGATATCCCATAGTCACCTAGATATCATTTGAAGAAAAAAATATGCATACGAAATAAGCCACAAAGGATGAGAGCACCCCGGAAAAGTTCACAATAAACTGAACGTGTCAATAGTGCCAATTACCTGGTCAAGAGCACAAGCGAAAAGATCAAGTACATGTCCTTGATGAACAAGCTGCCTTGAGAGTCCTTCATAAAACTTCACAGCTTTATGAAAATGAGGGACAGAATCTTTATCCAGGTCCTTGTGAGAGCGAATTGGTTCCGTTAAACTTTTAGATACAATCTACAAAATGAAAATGATGGTTAAATAGATATAATTCCACAACATAATTCAAAATGCATTCAAATAAAGAAACCAACATAATTCACAAATTTGAACAATTAGTTGTAAATGATTCAGACAATTGATGTCATGATATGAAAAAAGATATCCTTACAGCACCGGGACCTTCAGTCGACGGCCCACCAACAAACGCTACAATTCTTGCTCCAGAACCAGGAACACAAGCGCCTAGCAAGCTGGCTGCAATGCTCAGAGCAGAGCCAGTGCACCTCGGGGCTCGCTCATCCGCTTGAACTCCCCAAGGGTCTTTCTGCAGCTCCTCCAAAACCTATTAATTCAAACACCATTTTCAATTTTCAATTCAACAGCATCCGGCAGTAATTTTATGTCAAAATTCATAGTTTACATACTGAATTGAAAGCAAACTCGCACTCAGACTTGGGCAGCAGAAATCGAGCAATACTCTCAGTTGAAAGTCCATCTCTAGCACCAGCAATGACGCCAGTCTGAGGCTTAGGTTTCTTGAGGAAGAAGTTCATCTGCTCCAGAAGCTGCTCCTTGGACACATCCTTCGAGCCCTTAAACACGAACGTCTTCGGAATCTGACCGAACCCTAATTCATGAACGTGAACAAAAGTTCCAAACGTAATGAGTCCAACCAACGAATCATCGGGAAGAAGATCAAAAGCCCGAGACAAAGCAGATTTCAAAAACGCAATCTCCTCTTCGATGATACAAGTATCCAACACAAACATAAACACCGGAGGGACCGAAGACGGCGTTTCCCCATTCGCCTCGTATTCAATAGTGGTATACTGCGGGAAAAGCTCCGCCGGAAGGTTATCGTCGGAAATAGAGGCGTAATGAGGAGGGAAATGATTCCGCTGGAAGCAAAAGGGGCAGATCCAGATCTTCGCAGCGAAATCAACAATGGAAAACGGGTTGAGAACAGAGCGACAAGTACGGCATCGAAGGGGGGCGTAAGGGAGCACCGGCATGTTCGGGAAGGCTTTGATCGGCGTGTACATGGCCGAAACTGGAACTATGCAGTTGCTAGATTCTGGCTTCGTCCCGGGCACCACATTCCACGGCATCCGGACGCCGTCCTGAGCTTCCAAATCGAGAAATTCCGCCATAGTTTCAGAGATGGATGCTCAGTCGAATCGATTCAATTCGATTCGAACTCGGTTCCAAGTGCGATGGTAGTATGAGACGGTGCCGTGATCGGGCCGAGAGGTGAGATTTTCCGACAAACGATGGCCGGAATCGGAATCCGAATCGGAGGGAAGAAAACAAATGAGAAACTCTGATCGTGTGAAGAAGACGGTGGTGCTTGCGGTCTAAGAGCCGGCAGAATTTGGCGGATCGATTTGCCAATTTTTTTTTATTATTATTTCAACAAATTTACCCCTACATTTCATTTCATTTCTAAACTTTTTTTTTCATTTTCTTTTAAGAATATTTCATTTATTAACTTTAATTCTTATTTGTAAGGTGAAAAAAAATAATAAAATAGCCCTTAAATTATTAGATTGGTTACAAGAGCACCCCTTCTAATTGTATCGATATACATTTAATATTAGTGAGATTATGCGTTTGAAACTTCACTCTTAATTGTTGCAAAACTAGAAAATAAGTAGAATGGTTACTTAATATCACACAATCATATTTGAGTGAATATGTTGATCAGATCTTCTAACTTAAGATATTTTAAAATATTGATTTACAATCAAATTTTTATTAGAAAGTGAGCTAAAATCATAAGATATAAAGTAAGTTGGAACAGTAAGTTGAGACTACAGATTTCGATATATATATTTCTTTTTTAGTTCAAGATTGTTAGAAAACTCTTAATTAAAAATACCTTCCAAAAATTTGTAGTGTTACAATCTAGTGACGAGCTAATGACGTCTAATAGAGTTTCCATTTCCTAATTTCACAAAAAGGGAAACAAATTATATTTTAATGTGAATTAGAGAAATAATTAGTCAGTTAAACTAAAACAATAGTAAATAGTAAAAACTAGCTTATGGTTTGTAGAGTTAGAATGGGTCTAGAATTCTTTCCAATGAATCAATGGGCCTTTGAAACAAAATAAAAACAGTCCAGTTGAACGTAGTATTTTTGGGTCAAACCCATAAAATTATATAACCCATAGCTAAATTAATTCAGAAAAAATGGGATCAATCCATATAAACACACATACATATGCATATATGCATATATATATATATATACATATATATATTTGTAAATTTGATAGATATTTTTAAAAAATGTAAACTTAACAGAATTATACACCGGGCTTTTAGTTAAAAGAAATGTGACTTTTGGTAGTTTGATCTAATGGTTGCTTTTGTGTATTGATCCAACTTAAATTTTTTTTGCTATTTTAATTCAAATACACTAACTTTTATCTTAGATTTTTGTGCAGCTTTTCAAAACAAAAAAATAAATTAATAAAGATTTATGTGTAGTTTTTTTAGTACAAATGGGGGGAGGGACCAACGAACCTTATAATAGAAGGCACAACTACTCATAAATAATATGAGACTCAAATATCGATTTTCGAGTTCGAACTGATTGTGAAGTTGAAATAGATTAACATCAAACGAGATAACTAACTACGTCACCGACCCATTCAATTGTGTATGTATTTTTAACTGATGAATTAACTAAAATTAAATAGAGATGAATTGTAAAACTTATCGTAGTCTAGAGTTCAATTTGACCGGAATGAGCTCTATTGTAAAAATGGATCCATTTAGGATAAGAAACGTTTTTCTTCAAGAAATATTTTTTTATGCAAAACCTTTAACCAGAATAAAAGTGAGAAGATGATAGCCTTGTTGATTTTTTTTCAAAAGGATAACTTTGCTACAAATTTGCAAGGTGTAATATTTAATCATTTTAAAAATAAATAATTAATTAAATTAAAATATTTCTCGATGCTAATTATTATAATTTAAGAGTTCATGTCTTTGAACCTCTTAATTCATTGTTCAACTAAAAACAAACCAGCTTCTAAAATAGTTTAATTCTCAAAACAATTTCTCTCTCCTTCCCTAAAATAAATAGTTTCAAGCATATATTGGCCACAAAATGTATCTCTCTCAATCTCTTTATGGCACATGTTTTTCTGTCCACTTTGCTGAATGGGTACAACTGTCAAATAGAACAAATTGTCATTTAGACAGCAAAAAAGTGAATCACAAATATAAAAAGTCATGTGTACTTCTATCACTTGTCACTGTCATCCTCTAAATTTCCTTCTAACATTGACCATTAAAAAAAAATTCCCTCACTTTCAAGCCAAAATATTATCACCCAACTTACAGCTAAATCATGATATTTTGAAACATTTCACATCACACCCTCTCATTACTTGCCAATCAAAAGGGTTCCAATATATGTACATTAGTTTTAGTACTATAACAATATTTGAAACGATTCAAACAAGCAATTTTTTAGACTAGGATAATATTGTTGGACAAACCCCACTTTAATTTAAATGACTATTTGTTGTTGCTTTTGATAACGAGTAGCTTCATCTTCTTCTGAGCCCAAATGATTTTTTTTATCAAAGGGCATTTGATCAGAAGAAGCTAATAGAGCATTTAGAGGAGGGTTTAGTAGTAGCATCTCTTTTTGTAAACAAGAGCAATAAGTGTGGAAAGTGTTGGGTGTCACATTCAAGTGAAACCCTAATCCAAAGAGGAAATCCAATTCAAGAAAGTTTATTTCTTTTGTGCTGATTCCTCCCACTCTTGCATAGAAAGCATTGTTGTAACACCTGAAAACCAAAAATTAAGATCAATAATTAGTAACATTTCAACCCTGAATATGAATAAGTTGAAAACGTCTCCTCAAAAAAAAATTCATTATGGTTCAATTAGAGATAATATTATACTTGAGAGATTTATAAGAGTTTAGGAGAGTTTTCTCCATCCAAATATGATGTTGAGTAACTCCTTTATATAAACAATTAATACTTACCAACTTACCACTCATTATGGTTCAATTAGAGATAATATTATACTTGAGAGATTTATAAGAGTTTAGGAGAATTTTCTCCATGTTGAGTAACTCCTTTATATAAACAATTAATACTTACCAACTTACCACTGTGTATCTTAAACATACTTACCAACACTTATAAAGATAATATTATGCCACATAAGTATATGTATATATATATATATATATATATATATATATATATATATCTATAAAAAGATAATTTGACACATAATACATTGGCAATTACCAAATGGCACAATATTATTTATATGTTGGTAATTAAGTAGTAAGTATTACACTTCATAAAATAGCTATCCAAACACATCCGACACAAAGTCTCCACTCCTAAGATAAGTGTAAAGTGGTCGGCCATGGACATTGAAGTTCCTAACTCTCATTATTAAATTTCTCAAAAAAAAAACTCTCATTATTAAAATAAAAGAAATCAATTCCTACCATTAAAAAATTAAGATAAATTTTTTTTTCCACTCATTAAATTATTGCTTCATAGAAGTGATAAACTAATCAAATTCAAAACTAGTTAAGAAAAAATAAAGTTGAAAATTAACTTACAGATCATCCATGAACTTGGCAGCAAGAAGAACACTTGTAATGAGCAAACGATGAACATTGTTAGAGTTGATGGGCAACAATGGTTGCCTTTGAGCGAAGCGATCGAGATAAATATAAGCAACAATGAAGCAAGAGTTGCTACAATTGGCATACTTGAAGATCCTTTCCAGGTAAGTTTGAAGAGAGATTGATGGGCGAGTCAAGCCATGGAACCCCGAGTTCTTTTGTGTTTCGGTGGCCGAGCCTTTTTCGACGTGATAGTCATTCGATTCGGCCACTCTTTGAAGCACAGAAGAGAGGAAAGTGATGAGCTTTGGAGGCCTTTCTTCTTCTACCATTGAAGAGGGTCCTTTCTTTCTCTTTTTTGCTTTGTTGGTTTTGCTGTTTTGTTTGTGTAAAAGTTTTTTGCTCTTGTTGTGTGTGTTTTAGTAAATATAAAGAGTCGGTGAGGTGGTGGGGCACTTTTGATATCTACAATATGGAAGAGAATATTTCAACCAACTTTTTTCGGAGAAAATTATTCTTAAAAATACAATTTTTGACATATTAGGATGCTTTGTGAAAATTTTGCATCTTCCCAATATCTAAAATCTTTCTTAACAAAAATTTTTAATTTAAAAATATAGTAAATTTTGACCTAGTAACATATATACTTCGCCAAAATTTTGTATCTTCCAATTTATAAAATCTTCGTAAACATTTCTTTCTTCCTTTGTCTTGAAAAATTATAAATGTGAAATTGTGATAGATCTATATTATCATTGATGTGTTTCTCAAAAGAAAAAATATATATTATCATTGATGTCAAACTTGGTTAAAAAAAAAAGAAGTAAATAGTAATTTTCAAAATATGTTTTATCAATTAAGAAGAATCCTACTCTTTTTTGGCTCCTTTTTCTCCCACTCAAAATTAAATATGAAGATCGGTTGATTTGATTTAAGGCCTAATGGATAATTAATGCTAGGGACATTTTTGTCACAAAAGTTAAGAGTAGATTGAGGTAGTGGCAGTGATTTTTCATCTCCTGCTTTTGGGCATTTCCTAATTGAATTAGACAAAAAGGAAAATAAGAAAGATAATTGACAATGAAATTGGTGTCATTTTCATGAAATAAATTGGACATCTTTTTGGTTAAATGGTGAGAGCTTCTCATACTCATCATATCTTTCCATGTGCAATTTTTTCCTTCAGATGGATTCCTCACCTTTTGTTCTTTTATTCTTTTTAAACCTTTTTAAAATGGAATCTTGCATGTGTTGTGGATTAAAATAAAACTAAGTGACATAACATGGATTTGTTATGCTGTTCCACAACATTCAAGTATAGTTCTCATTTTGGATTTTGAGATCAAATTCCAATTTTTATTTTTTTATTTTTTTATTTTTTTTCAGTAGGAACGTATTTAGTTCCAGCTCCCTTGAAATAGTGCAACTTGACCGTCAACTTAAACTCCCAAAATCCGCTAGGAGATACAAATTTTATAAATTCAATAAAGTAAATAATTTTTTTTGCACATAAAGGCATCTCTTTTTTTTTGGAAACAACATGAAGTCATCTTAATATTAGAAAGTGAAATAAAAAAAATGGTGAAGTTTTAAATGTAATATTTTAGTGAAAGAATAAGCTGAGTAAGAAATTACTTTTCCTTATAATAAAAACTAAATTAAATGAACCAATATCACTTCAAGAAAACTAAACTAAGGTTAAACAAAATGAAATAACAATTAACCTATATCACTTGAAAGATGAAACCCACTATAAAAGGAACCTGCACAAAAGAGTCACCTTTTGACAATGTCCAAAAATGACTTCCAACTGTTGGGAATAAGAGATAAAGCACACAGTTACAAAAATCCTTTTAAAAGCATTGACATTTATAGGGAAATGCAAACCTTGGGAATAGCCCACACCTCAACTACTTTGTTTCTGTAAGACTAAATTGTGCACTAGAGAACAATATTTATTATGAATCAAATAAACATAGAGATCTCTAAGTAAGAAATATTCTAATTTGGGTAACAAAAATTGACAAATTCATTCATGATTTTCTTTTCTTTTCTGTTCTTTTTTTGAGTTCCCAACAATTGGGAGTTAGAATAATCAAACTCATAACTTCTTGATTATTAAGTATACATTGATGTCATTAAGTTATTGCTCGTGTTGATCATTTGACATGATTTAAATCATCTAAGAAACATATAATAAACATGAAAAAATAAAAGTTCCACAAGTTTAGTCTATAAATTTTGAAAATGTCTAATGTTTCTAAACTTTAAAATGTGTTTAATATAAGTCTCTCAACTTTTGATTTGTAACTCATAGACCACTGAGCTTAATGATATTACTTAAAACTCATATCCAATTGGATAGAAAATAAATGTTTAACGTCCTATTAAATCAATTTTATGTTTAATTGAGGTTCATTTATTAAAAAAAAACAGGGAAAATAAACCAAGAACTTATTAGACATTAAACTGAATTTCAATTACATGAATGTAATAAAGAAACATAAAAAAAATTAAGGTGGGAAGGATTCAAAGGAAAAGAGGTCATAGTGGAGGAGAAAAAGAGGAGAGGGAAATGGGGAAAGCTTGGAATGAGGAGCAAGTTGAAGAGGTGTGTTCAAAAGGGAGATGGAGTGAAGCAAAAGGGAAAAGATTGTAATGTCTTTTTTAAGTGTTTAGGAACAAAACAAAATGGATACATTCAAAAAAAAAAGTTAGTGTTGCAATGATGAAGCTTACCATTGCTTACAAACTCACCATGTGGTGCCCATGTGAAATGAGTTCAACCCACCATCTCTAATTCTATTATATTCTATTCTATGCTACAATATGAGAGAGGAATAAATATGAGAAAGAGAGCAAAATGAATGACCACTCATCACTACTTTGAGAGGACCTTTTATGAAAAAGGAGAGGATGATGTCTTCAAAGTTTATTGGGTTTTCTATCAAGGAAATGAGAAAATTTACAAGAATTCTAAAGAAAGAAAAAAAAAACCATAAGAGGGAATCCAAAAACAAGCTACTACCTGAAAAGGAATCAAATTCATTAAAATTAAATCAAGATCATGATTATAAAAATGCCTAGTGTGATGAGACTTTATAGCGTTGGTCACTAGGTTTTTTTTTAAATGCCTAGAGACCACGCCTACAAAGTCTCATCAGACCTCGACACTTCCAAAGTCTCATCACATGACCTATCCTCCGTGACAAACCGACTATTTCTCTTGATCTAAACACCCCAAAAAAAAAACACACACACACACACAAAGAGACTATTGTGCCACAAGAGCAGGACATAAAGTGTCTTCATGACCCATATATAATGGATTTGAATCTCCTTTTGAATTCAAAATAAAGAAAAGTGAACTCTAATACACCTCAACCATAACGTAACATTCTCTATTCAAAGCTAAACATAAACCGAACGAGTTCATACAGTGGTAAGCAACACATCTTTTATACCTGAAATGAGGGAATGTTGCTAAGTTATTTAGACATTTCCTTTTCATTTTCTACTTGGAAACTCTTTCATATGAGTTTCTTTGTTCAAATATTCACATAGTTAACCCAACCCTCTTAACCGTTGTGGGTTTTTTTTCTATATCCGTGACTCTCAGGACCTACTTGAGCACAACTCAACTAATGTCACAGGACCCTACTTCATAGTAATATTGTTATGGCTAAACACGTATGACCCTACTTTTTCTTTAGTAAGTGACAAAAAGACAGCCCAAGGGAGAATTTTTTTCCTTCTTTTTCATAGGAAGATGTGTTATTAACAGAATAAGAACAAAGGCAATCCTAGGGTGGAAAAAGAGGAAACCTTGCTTACAAAAGAAAAGCCTTTCAATCAGAAATATTATTTGAGTTTACCGTGTGGGATATACTTTTGACCTCTAATTAACCGTACATTTTTGCTATAGTGATGGAAGGAGGAACATTTACACTAAGACGCAACCATTTTGGTAGGACGATAATTCATTTTCATGAAAAATCTTATATTTCACTCTTGTCAAATGTTCTAGCCGAATGCTCAGATAAATTTTTCCAATCCACATGCTAAACTCCAACCCGATTGAAGACAAAGTGCATTGGTGATACAACTTTATCACCAATCGAAAAGCACTTGTCAAGGGTAAAGAAGCTGCTAAACAAGATGCAAAGGTAGTGCCAGACTACAGACCAAAACTTTAAGGATACCAAAGTTATGATGCAAGTTCAGGAGGAGAAAGTACATAAATGAACCGTGACCACATCCATTAAAAAAGTCTCAAAAGAATTGAAAGTTACCACATAAACCAATAAGGTATATCTTCCTTTTCAATAGCTTCATAAGAACTCTGAAGTTAAACGTACTTCATTTGGAGAAACCCTAATTGGGTGAGTTCCTAACCATTTTCCTGGCAAGTATAAGTCAAAATAGGTAGGCAACATGATCAAGTCGTAGAAGATACAAAAAAATGAGGCCGTCTGTGAGGTGCCACAATCATGTTCCAGATCCTTGGTCGAAGTTTAGGCCACCTAGGGCACTACAAATAGGGGTGGGCCTACTTGTTTTTTCGTACTTGGAAGTGTAAAACCATCCCATTTTCTCATGCATATAAGATTTAAGCCAACCACTTACGATCTTCTTCCTAAGCAAATAACCATGACATTTAATATTTTGTAATCCAATGATATATATGTTCAATCAATTTAGAATCTACCATGTTCAAGAAATGACTTCTAATTCATTGCAACACATCTAAATATAGCTTAATTTAAATCAAACTTTAAGGTCACGTTTGATAACCATTTTGTTTTTTGTTTTTTAGAAACAAGTTTGTTTGATAACCAATTGAGTTTTGGTTTTTAAAATTTTGAAAACACTTTTAAAATTATGCAGAAATTTAAAAATGAAAAAAAAAAGTTTTTAAAAATGTACTAAAAAATAAAGACTAAATAATAACTTTAAAAATATTAAGATTAAAATTATTATTTTTATAATTGTAGTATAATAAATGGAAAATATAACAAAAATAATTGATTTTATTTTACTACAATTAAAAAAAAAACTGAAAATTTAAATTAAAATGTGATTTTTTAAAACAAAAAAAATCATTATATTTTTTGGTTTTTAATTTTTAAAAAACACAAAACTAAAATCAGTTATTAAACATATATGATTTTTATTTTTTAAAACAGAAAACTAAAAACCAATTATGAAAAACAAAAAACAAGATATGAAATGCTTATCATGGGGCTTAAGATTTCAGAAACTTGCCCTCTTTAATAACACCATTTTCTACTATAAGTTCTATATTTCTCAAGAAAATATTTGAATCTTTAACAACACCCCAAAAACAAAACAAGATTTTGAAACTACTTTTAGCTTTCAAAAATTGGCTTGGTTTTTTAAAATAAAGGTAAGAAGTAGATGATTTATCTTGGATAATACTATCCTTAATGATTCCTGTGATGAATGGAGATGGAAGCTTGAAATCAATGGTACCTTTTCTTCAAAATCATTAATGAAGACGATGTCTACTGTGCAATATCAGCCCACCACGAATGATCAAGGTGCATTATTCTCAAACCTATGGAAGGGACAACAGCCTAAAAAGGTAAAGTTTCTTATGTGGGAAATCGCCCATAGAGCAATAAATACTCATGAAATTCTTAAAAGAAAGATGCCGAGATTTGTTTCATTTCCTAGCTGTTGTTGCTTGTGTTATAATGGGGAAGAATCTCAAGACCACATTTTCATTCACCGTCATTGGGCCGAGATGTATTGGAATCAACTGTTTGGTTTATTTGGATGGTCGTTTGTACGTCCTCAAAATATTGGATCTTTTCTCCTCTGCATCATGGTTGGGCATCCATTCAAGAACACAAAAGAAACTCTATGGTTGAATTTGATTTATGCATTCTTTTGGAAATGGTGGGGTGAAAGAAACAACAGGATTTGTAATGATACATCAGTCACTCTCCCCACCATCATTGAAACTACTATACATGCTGGAATTAATTGGTGTCATAGGATTCCTCCTTTTTGTAACTATGACTTATCTTTTTTATTTGCCCAATGGCATCATCTATTGTAACTATATCGATTGCTTTATTGTAAATTTTCATCCATCAATGAAAGTTACTGTTTTCGATTAAAAAAAAAAGTAGATGAGACGAGAAAAATCCAACTTTTGAAAACAAATGAAAAATAGTAGATACAACAATATAAGGAAACCTATTGGTAGAAGTACTATTTATAGGCTTTATTTTCAAAAACTCTAAACCCTAAATCATTGTCTTTTTTATAGGGAATGAAAACATTTCCATTGATCAGATAAGTGTTAGAAGATGCCTATCGAAACAGAGATAAGGGGGAGAAAAGAAGTCGAATGCAAAGGTTAATCAAAGAGCAAAATACGAAGGATTAACATAGCATATACAAGTTTGGTCACCAACAATGAGAAAATAAGGAACATGAGATGGGTGTCAGCAGGGTCTGTAAGTCGTTATCATCAAAGACAGTAAAAGATAGCCAAGAAAAAATCCTTGATGTATTGCTACAGACAAAACACCAATTGTTGTGCATGAAATCAAAGAGATCGAAAGAGCAGACGACATGGCAGAATGGTTTGTTGTGTAGAGAATTGATGCGCAAGAGAAATGCTAGAGAGAAAAAGTAGAGTCGCAGAGAAGATGGGCGACGAAACATCCCGACCAAGAAAGGCAAGTGAAACACAATCTTTGGACCTACCCAGCTACATGTCGCCATCTTGTAGCCCATATTTCTCGGGAAAGATTTCCATGACGGCACTGGTGGAGAGCAGCTCTGGGATAATCAAAGAGACGAGAAACGTCGAAAAAGAAATTTGCTGTAGCAACCTGGCAAAGATATGCAACCAAAGTGCATACCTAACAATTTTGTTACATGTACTTCTCAGGAAAGAATGCCACAATAGAGCTAGTAACTGAGGAGAATATCACGTGTACCCATTGCTCCACCATGTTGGAGGGCATTTGAAAGGAAAAGGTTCCGTCATTGGGATGAGATGATCACCGGAGGAAGGTGAGGATTTCCTTTCCTCCTCCTTGGTGCTGGAGGACCATCGCCAGATGAGGAGGAAGGGAGGGTGAAAGAGGATTTTCTTTCCTCCTCCTTGGTGTTGGAGGCCCAACCACAACCATACACATTTATGATTAAAAAATGTTTCAAATCTGTCTCTTCCCTTGATAGAAACTTTGTCCTAAACCCTAACTGCAATGAAACGCATTATTACTCGAAACCAACCCATCCTCCCCACCCTCAAACTCCCAATGCCAATCTTCTCTCACCTCATTCCTTTGATTTCAATCTCATCCTTCCTCTGTCAAGCTCTTTGATTCATGGGTTTGTTATCCTCCATAAATTGTCTCCTACTTCACCTTTTCCCAAGGTTCCTGATCTCCCTATTCATCTTGATTTAGAAATGGAAGATGATATTACTATTGGCAGTATTGATTCGCCAGCCGATCATTTGGATGAAGCTATCTCCCATGATCATGAGGAGTTCATTTCTTTCTCTCTTTGTTTTATCGTGTTTAGCAACTCGATCATTCAGTTGTTTTTTTGCGTGGCTTTTTGTTGTTCATGTTACTATTTAATTCTTTTGACTTGCTTTGGCCTTTTTAATTTTTTGTATCTCTTGTTATTTGCCTCTTTTTTTAGGTTTGTATTTGAAGCCTTTGCTTCTTTTCATTCTCTTAAGAGAAATGTTCGCCTTCTTATGAATAAGGAAGTAAAGCCCTCCATAATGTCTATGTGGTACCATTTGATGCCACAAAAGTTTTTCTTATTCTTTGTAGTATTATTTATAAATAAATTTTAAAAAAAGTAATATTATTTAAACAAAAAATTTGTAGAACCGAATGGTGTCAGACAGGTATTAAGGAGGGTTTGCCTCCTTATTCATAAAGAGACAAGTAATTCTCTTCTCTTAATGAAAAATTTGTTTCCCATTTGAAAAAAAATTAAAAAATGCATCAATTAAATTAAATAAAAAAGGACCATAAACTCGTGCTAGCTTTTGTGTGAGGCAATTCATTAGATTGACAGAAGTTAATTTACATAACAAAATAATTAAAGTATCTAGAGAAGAAAACTGAAAGGGTTGTACAAGAACCAGTCAACAAACTTATCAGTAAGGCCCCTGTTCTTCTAGTTTAATGCAACTCAACTACATCCAACAAATCTTTGCATAAAACGAGCAGATGGTTCAAACGGGATTTCATAAAAAAAATTGATAGTAACTTCTATATGGAGAACAAGGAGAGGGGTACTTTACTTTACATCAGCATCCTGGCCAATTTTTACGCAAGATATCCAAATTCTCAGAGCTACCATGAACATAAACTTTTGGTTCGGTCACCTGCAGTATATAATAAAAACAGTCTAAGAAACATCTACAGTTTGATGTACAGGGGCTGGTTTTGGCAGTTGAGATTATGCAGATTCGATTGTACAAGAGCAAGTTTTGTACCGGAAAAATAGGTGGGAATCCAATTTGAAGGTGCAGCCTCGAAAAGCCGCTTATAGAAAATAGGCAATTGAATCCGCCAATAGCTGGATGTTCGCTGTATATGTATGACAAGAATAGGATCGTATAAATACAATTATCTTTATAAACCCTTTCTTTTACTGGTGTAAAACAAGATTTATAAGAGTACTAAACAAGGCCAAATTATAGGTTGGTGAGAGGTGTATGCATATAATATAATAAAGGGAGAAATGAGCTTCTAAGAACATGTTGGTCAAGTTGTCTCATTCTAGTTAAAACGAAGAAGGATGATGAATAACTCACTTAATAAGATAGGTAAAGTTTCTGTGGCGGAGTTCTGTCAGTGGAATCTCTTCTTCCTTGGAATACCTTTGTTACATACAGTGCTCTAGTTAATTATCAGATATATCGATGAATTAGGTGAACAACAAGATTTCTTTTAATAATCGGTAATCGGAGCTTTGCCCCACTACATACATGGATGCACTTGTGCAGTAGGGTTGTACGGAAGCACAGACCAAAGAGACAACTGACAAAACATTTTACAATTAAACTCACTTGTTAGTCTCAAACTTGAGATCTCCGAGAGAGCATACCTTGGAGACCCCAAACCTCTACCAACTTCCTGGGGACCGTGAACAACAAGATTATTAAATATGCATAGAGATCTGTTTAAAAAATATATGTATACACAGAGATCATTTTTTTGTAGAATAGATTTTTGGCATAACAAGTAGTTCTACGAAAGGGCCTAACATGGTTTTTTTTTTTTTGTACTTTATTCTTTCCTCAATTAACGTTCGATTTATCATTTAAAAAAATTATGAAAAACATCAATACAACATATGACACCAAATATTCATCGAAGGGCAGCCGATTTGAAATTGTAAATTTCTGTGGAACCAAGAAGAAGATGGAAGAAGAAAACCAAAAAAACAAGCATCAAAGCTGGGCCTTTTTTTTGGCTAAAAAATACAAACCTTTGGTCTTTATCTTCCATAAAAAAAATTGAAAACAATAACGCTATAGTTATCAAAATTTCCACATTTTTTAGTAAGAAGTTAGTACACTTTCTCTTAGCTTCGTGTTCTAAAGAATTCATCTTATGTAAGAAATTGTTCACAAGACATTAACTTGGTCAAGGCCAGCACTACGTTACCTCCATGGAAAATCATTTTCACAGAAGCGTGAAATTCCATTCATGGCTGAAAATGAATCAATATGAACCCACTGCTCATCAGAATTGGATAAACGGCCTGTTAAAGATGCTCAACATGTTGAGAAAGGTATGATTAAAAGATGCAATAAAAGGTGGGGATAATAGGAAACAAAGTAGACTAGTAGAAACAAAATAAGTAGAGATGAAAACCAGTTATCATTGAGATAAGAAAAGAAAAGATGAGGGCCCTAATGATTAACCAGATGACTTCCTTCACACATTCAAAAATCACAAAGACTTGGGAAGTGGGAGAAGGACTCACCAGTCCGATGCAACTCTTTTAATGCATAGCCACTTGGATAATTCTCATTTGACGCCAAGAATGTTATGACGGTGCACCCTAGACTACAAAGTGAAAATGAGTGGATAAAGAGGTAAATATATTATTCCAAGCAACACAGAAAAGTCATTCAACCTGATTAGTAGTAGTCCCAGCATAATAAGATAAAGCAACTTCCAAAAGGTCTTCTGTTTATTGTTGTATCTGAAGCAAGATAATATTGGAAATCATATTATCAGAAAGAGAGGACCAAAGAAAAGAAGAATGTAAACAACAGAAAAAGAAGAGTATACTAATGAATTTAAAGTAGTATGACTGGAGATGCTACAAATTCAATAGTTCTAACATGTAAGGCTATCACTGAAATAACAGTCAAAAAGTCGTGCATATTGTTTACTTTACAGTACATATGTAATATGCCAATCTAGGAAAACCCATTAGTTAACAAAGTCAGGAAGTGAAAAAGAAATACAAAAATGCCAAGAACTCAAGAAAATCAGTAGGACAAGTCAGGAAGCATACATTCTGTTTGCTGCAATGGCTGCGGATAGGTTGAACATTGGAACTGAACTAATAATGAAGCGGAGCTCCTGCCAAGTAAAAGAAGATGATATTAAAAATGATCTTCAGGATGAAATGTGAAGTTTCTGATGCTACAAATCAACGAAGCACATCAGTTACCTTGTGGGGAAGCTTGGAGTAGAGTAATATGAAGCACAAAATTGGGAGAATGAAACGCAAGACTCTCTTGTCAAGAAAGACACCGAGCTGCAAAAGAATACATATTAAATTATAAAGAAAAACAAAGAGACAAAACCAGATATATCAACACCACTGTAAGATAAATCATGCCTCCAGTTGGCCCATTTTCATCTTAACAATTTCCTACTTAACATGAATATCCTATAGGAAACGAAACATTTTTCATGATTGGTGAAAATGTTACCATGTCTATCGGAACATAGAAAAAGGGAGGAAACCGAATGCAATGGCCAAACAATGATCATGATTAATCCGGTCATTAACAAGCTTGATGATATCCGAAGAAATAGTAACTTGAGAAACATGGTGATGGGCTTCGGTTGGTCTTGTAGGTCGAAGATGCTGGAGAAGAGGATAGCAAAGAATAACTCCTTTCTTTTTTTGAAACCGGAAAATCGAAGCTTCGCTCCACTATACTCAAGGTAACCACGCCCGTCCCAAGGCTAGGCACCAAGAGACATCAAAGGAATGGAGATACAGGAGTTGTCTACAAGTTAATGTCACAGGTGAGTTCGAACTTGGAACCTTGAAGTGAGTACAGCTTCAAAGCCAAGCCTTCGACCACTGTGCCACCCCTTGGTAGGGGTGTTCACATTTTATCCGAAAACCGAACTGACTGACCAAGACCGACCAAATCAAGGTCGGTCGGTCGGTCGGTTTTCTGATAAGGTCGGTCAGAGTCGGTTAAATTAAATAATTAACCGACGGTCGGTCGGTCGGAGAATTTTCTAAAAAAATTAAATTATAAGAGTAACATCCATAGTTTTCCAATGAAAAATATTTAGATTTATTTAAAAAAAAAAAAAAAAAAGCCTTAACCGACCGACCGACCGTCGGTCGGAATTCTCGATTCAAATTTTTTTTCGATTTTTATTATTAGAAAACCGATATGTCGTTTATCGATGTCGGTTTTCTCCAACAAACGACCCCGACCGACCGACGAACACCCCTACCCCTTGGGGACATAGCCGAGAATAATTCTTAATATGAAGGCAGAGCTGATGAGAGACCCGTCAGTAAAAATAGATGGTATCCCGATGAAGCAATGTTTTCAAGGCCATCGCCTTTCCTCACCTATGGCCATCGACTTGCACGTAGGCAGGTATTGCGCCTCTAACGTAGTTAAGGCGAGCTCCTTCAATCAGGCCCTCGCCATTTTGCGCCCTGCATCGCCTTCACCTCAGGCCAAGGCGTGCGCCTTATTAAAGTTTTATTTATTTATCAATATCCTAACTTAATATCCACAAAAAGAACCTAGAATTAGTTTATGAAGAAATCCAACAACTATGCGCAGTCTTTATTAAGGATACTGAATTTGTTTAATTGATATTTCAAATATATGTGTTCGTTTATTCGAGTTATTTGACATAGAATCTTTATTTTTTTTATACTTTCAGTTAACTTCAAATTTTTTTATATAAATAATAATTTAATATTATGGTATACCTTATAATAACATAATTTTTTGTGATTTATTATTCTTTTATTTTTACTTTTTAGTATTTTTCCATATGAATTTGAAATTTTATGGGAATACGCACATTTCTTATTATCAATTTATAAATGCGCCTCTCTTCACTCGGGCCTCGCCTTTTTATCGCCTCTTGCTTTGAGGCGATCAAGGAGAGTATCACCTTGCATTGCGCCTTGCGCTTCGAAAACACTGCGATGAAGAGCCAAGTATCCATGAGTCTTTGCCCTACCACAGCAACAAAATACAATTATGTTGCCCAGAGGAAGATGATCATTGCAGCCAAGATAGAGATTGGTGTATCCGAGAGGAGGAAAGGAGAAGCATTGTTCTTAAACTTATGGAATAGAATTGCACCGTCATTGGAGTGAACGCCAATAGGCTTGAGTCTTCAAAAAAAATCCAAATATCCAGACAAATACCTGTTGCTGTGATCATGTGAGGGATTTTTTCTCATGTAAATGAGAATTTATTGCTTTGTTGGAGCTAGATAGTGGACTTAACTTTTGGAGCTATAAAATAGATCTTGTCTTCAGATGTTAAGAAAGGTGCATATAAAATTTACTGTTTACACGCATTATTATCCTTATCTCCTTTGGGAACAGGATCATATGACTTGGAATCTCGGGCTTAGACGAAATTTGAAAGAGGAAGAAATTGACGAATACTGCTCCTTGTCTTTATTGCTCACTTCGGTGAACTTGAGGGAGGGTGATGATGTGTCTTATGGAGGATGGACCCATCTAGTTGCTTCACGGTTCAATCTATGATGAAAGTTCTTGCTCACAATCCTCTGGATAAGCCTATAGAACTGTATGAGGCCATCTGGAAAGGAAAATATCCTAAGAAAATTAAATTTTTCTTATGGGAATTGTCTCATGGAGCTATCCTCACGCATGATAAACTTCATAGGAGACTTACTAATAGATCCATCTCTCTGCACTGATGCACCATTTGCCGAAATGAAGCTGAATCTACTCTGCACTTATTTAGCAATTGTACCTTTGCTACTCTATTTTGGAACCATATCAGAAACGCTTTTAAATGGCCTATCACTCTCCAGGATGATCCTCACGCATTATTATCATCTACTTTACTTGGCCATCCATTTAAGAAGGAGAAGAAATTATTATAGGAACATTTTATCAGGGCTTTTTGTTGGAACATTTGGTTGGAGAGAAACTAGAGGATCTTCCAAGATATCAGTTCTTCATTCTATGGTTTTTTTGACACCATTACATATCATGTTATATCCTGGTGTAAACTAAATCCGCTTTTTAATTCTTATAGTTACGAAACACTACTTAATTACTAGAGATCGCTTATATGATCTTTTGTAATTTTTATCTATATTGTAATTTCATGAATCAATGAAATTGTTTCCTATCCAAATAAAAAAAGTTACTGTTTACAAATATATCTTTCACGACACAGCATGATAAACGCAATAACATGATAAAAGAACTATACTCCAAGGTCAGTTACATGCCTGATGGAATATACGAACATTCAAACCAACACAATTCGCGTGTGTGGAAAAATAGGCATAAAATTGGCGACTGATTTTTCAAGCAAACCACGATGCTTAACAGCTTATGTACTTCTGTTTTTTTACAATTATGTTACATTTCAATGAGTGATACTGCAATGCAGAAACTATAGAATCTAGTTTTACCATTGAGAAATAACTGTTTAATTTCTAGCCACTGTTAGAGTGCCTTACACAAGAAAGAGACTAGAGAGCATTCCACAACTGGTATATGATTCTACAGGCATAAGAAAATAAGATGAGAAGTTCTACGTAATGTCTTCTGTTAGCATTGTTTAAAAAGAGTAAAAGACTCACCAGAAAAAGAGGATATCCAGCAAGTAATGATCGTGGAAGTGCTGAAGTGAAATACCAGTGCACAGGTTGGGTCTGAGGTCAAATTTTATTAAGGAAATATACTAGTCAATGCTCAATCTCCATCTCAGAGTGATAAACTGATGGTAACATTGTAACATTATGATCTTCACATGAGGAAAGCATATTTCCAAAAAATAATATCAAGGTTGCTTGGTTTTTGCAAACCACTTTTTTAAAATTGTTCCATTGAGATGTGAACGTCGTGAAGGTTGAGATTATTCTGGGCTAGGACTAACAATGATTTATGAATGAGCTTATAATTCTTGAAAGAAAAAACTTGAGCCACTCTAAACTAAAGAAAAACATATGTAAGAAACAATTAACTAAACATATTTTTACTAATATGTAGTTTTTTTCTTAGAAACCAGAAAATTGGAGCTTTGTTGCACTATATCCGGGTAACCACGCCCATCCCTAGGCCAGACGCGCAGACATCAAAGGAACGGAGGCACGTGAGATGTCTACAAATTAATATCACAGATGAGCCTCAAACCTAGGACCTTGAAAGGAGCTCGGCTTCAATCACTGCATCACCCCTTGGGGACGCTAATACTTTGTTTTTAAAAAAGCTGAAAACAAATTTTAGACTAAGGCACTAAACTAAACCTCCCATTAGCCCATAAAATTTTGTAACACCTCTCTACCTGCAATAAACAAATTCACGCACAAGGATGAATGATTAAGTTTAATAATCCTTAAAAGGATTGAACCAGTAGTCAACCATAGAAGTGTCACTTCAAAAGAAAAAATAAAAATATATTTTTAGAAAGAAAAAGAAAGCGTTAAAGAGGGAGAGATGAGATTTGCACAGAAGACCTAGAGTTGCAGGCAAGAAAAGAAAAAAAAATATAGCATCTTCTATAATCATATTAATAGAAAGTGAAAAAACTTTGCGTATTTGCTCATTTAAATATTGTTCAACAAAGCGGTCACAACAGAACCAAAAACCCTCTTAAAAGGATACGCCCCATTCGGAACTTCGATTTAGAACAGAGTTGAACCAAAAAACATGAAATTCAGGCCACAACAATTTCTTCCAGAATATTGAATCAACGAAAACTGTAAGACCTGTGAAATGAACAGGTTCAAATCCAGATATCAGCCAAAATTAAAAGAGATGAACGAACTAGAATAATGAACTATTTGATAAACTCTGGCAAATGAAGATTTTTTTTAGGAAAACATCATTAACAAAATGAATATTCAAAAAGAAGCAAAGTCTCACCTCACCCAAGCAAAAGGAGTTACACTTATATGAAGAATTAAAAGTTAGCAAATAATATCTTACCAACCTATGCATAACAAAGAAACACCAGTGCAGCGCTTTAGTGCACCCCAAAATGATATTGATTTCATCTGTTAGAAAAAAAGATTCAAAATTATTGATAGTAGTAGGCACACACCTTCGTGAGGATAATTGTAGAATTCTTAATCCATTTTCCCAGAATCCCATCCAACTTATTCACCCTTCATGGTCAACAAGATTTTTGCAGTTGTGCTGTTACGCAGTTAGTTAACTATAAAAAGTACAAGGTTTCAATAAAGATAGCACCTCATTTGTAACTATGATGCACATTAAGCAACAATGAATTTGATAACAAACTTCAATTTCTAAGGCCCAGTTTGATAACCATTTTGTTTTTCGTTTTTTGTTTTTGAAATTTAAGTCTACAACAACTACCTTACCATAGCTTTTTTCTTACTTGGATATCAACATCTTACCTATATTTTAAGAAACAAAACCAAAATTTGGAAATAAAAAAAAGTAGCTTCTGAAAACTTGTTTTTGTTTTTGAAATTTTGTTACTATTCACCTACTTTCTTAAGAAAAGATAGAGCACATGGTAGGAAATTTGAGTAGAAATAAGCTTAAATTTCATAAACCAAAACCAAAAACAAAAAACCATATGGTTATCAAACGGGACCTAAGAAACTATAACACCAATAAATAGAACTAAGAAACTGAATTATGTAGCCAACTTTTAGCAGATGCATTGATTACTTATGTAGACATATAGAAATCAGTAAACATCATCAGCTTGCGTAATTGGTTTTTAACTGTGGAATCTCATTAATCTGGGCAGAAATCTGCTTTAGTAAACGAACAAGAAAAAAGAGAATAAATTTGAAATGAATGTCCCTTTGAAAAACATCTTTTACCTTTGAAAACAGAATTATGGAATTTTTTATGAAAAAACAGCAATTGATATGAACAATAAATTAATATCCAGCAAATAATTAAAACAAGAAAAACCACAATTAATTTAACCAAAGCTTTTGTAACATTCACAAACCATCAAAAACTCCAAGCCAAGAGGACCAAGAAGTAACAGCATGTCACACCGGAAGATGATTGTAGCAAATATCTGATGAGAGAGAGAGAGGTGAAAAGAATTGAGATAAAACAAAATACAGACATGTAATGCAATTAAGACAGAAACGTGGTTCAAGAATAGAACTCAACATAAATAGAACAAATCATACATTCAAGGATGAACTATTTGTGTCAAGAAAACTCTGGATATGGAATTCGTAGCAAAAAAAAACCCAAATAGATAAAAGGTCGGATGGTAGTGTATAGAAAATATATATGAAAGGGAGGGAGAAGAGAGAGAAAATGATCGAGTATTGGAACTATCATAAAGGTGACAGAATTGAAACTCGTTAGACTGAACGTGTGTGTTGCTTCTTTATTTTTTTATTTTATTTTTATTTTTTTTTATTTTTTAGAATTGTTGCTTCTTTATTTAAGTTACCAGACATTAGACAAATTTCGGATTATACTTTCTTGCTATCATGCTAGACAAGACAGCAGAGAAGTCATGTTAACCACACTCCAACATCATATCATATTACTAAAAAAGACTCACGTTAAACATCCTTTGAAACACATACCAAGAAGCTCAATGCTGCATAGAAGTTCCCTTTGAGCCAATATCCATACGCCATGTTAACTGCAACAAATACGAAAAATAAGTTCCAATATAGATTTTATTTTTTTAAGAAAATCCCAATCATAGAAAAGGAATGTTGACACCAACCCAATCGGATCTTAAAAAAAACTCTAGTCGAGAGGGTAAATTGGATACTAAGTGAATGGACAAAAACAGTATGAGCAAATTTTTGCCAGTATTTCCTTTGAGCTGAAAATTTTAATTAGGTCAAACATGAACCACTCTGCATATACAAATTTAATTTCCCTCAAGTAAAAATCACTGGACTAAATTCCTATGAGAAATGAAACCCGTGACTCCTGAGGCTTGTATGTACTAGCACCTTGTTATACACCAACACAAGGTGATGTATTATAAAAACTAAAAAGTGAATCAGTATACTACCACCTTGTTATACACCAACACAAGGTAATGTATTATAAAAAGTGAATCAGTGTACTGACTTCAAGGTAGTGATTTTCAACCTGATTAACTAAGAACTATTTAAATGTGTGAAATGATGTACATATAAACAAAACTGTCGCTTCTGAAATCAGCCAAACAGTACAACATATTTTTTAAAATTTAAATCAGAAGAGATCAAAATTATACGAGCCGCAGCACAAGGGTGGCATTATTATAAAATTGAGCGGTACAATCAATTTGAAACAGCTACACACAGAAAACTCCACACAGATGCAAGTTGAATATATTTGAATTAAAAAGCTTGGAGAAATAACCAGCACAAAGAGCTAAGATATTAGGAAGAGGCCGTGAAGCATAAAACAGCATGTGAAACTGGATAGCAGTGAGTATTATATAAAAAGCTTCTACTTGATGTCCAAACTTGCTCCGAATCTGTTCGATCAATCAGCAACTTAGCATGGAATATAACACCAAAGTCAAATGCAAAATTAAAATCAGTACAAGTATATAAAATTTATAAATTTATGATCATTTTCAATTATAAGCAGGCCCCACCTACATACAACCCCTACAGTAAAAATATCTTCTGAGAAGAATCAAAAGTGAAAGCTACTATGTGTAGTCTCTCTGTTTCTTTCTTCCATTCCAAAAATGGAAACTAGTATACGACCCTGCACTTCTCATAATTAGATTGAAATCTATCATGTTACACTATGCATAATTAGTTTTTTTTTTTAAATGATTCAGCAGTTCATATCTAAATGGGCTCTAGGAATTTTAACCACCGTGGAAACTGTTTGTTTTCAATTCATTTCTTGCAGAAATGAAATATGAAGTCTGCTTCAAAGGGCTAAAAAGGGAAAATTGTTATCTTAAGTAGAATGAAACAAAAAACAAGCCTTGGCACACAGCTAAAAGAAGGCTGCTGGTAGATGCATGCATGTATACAGAAACCCAATATAATTTCTAAGGATGCATATAAACTCATAAAGACAAAGGAAATGCTAGACAGACTGATACTACTAAAAGGAAGCTCGTTTACAACTCCTGATCCTATCGCACCTCCAATTTGATCCAAATATTTAAATTGATTTCAAGTTAGTTTTCTTGACATATTATCTCTTGCTAGCTTAAATACTTTCACTAAAATTAAATGCTAAGGAACCTGCCAGATCTTCCTAAGGGTACCACTACCAAGGTCACATTTTCTCAATGGAGCAGAAAAATTGTAGCCTACCTGAATACGGAAAAAACGCAAAGTTGACAGTACGACACCACCCAATACTAAACGAACTGCACAGAGAAAATTACAAATGTGAGTTAACCATTACCAAAACTTTCACCCATTACAAAAACATCAACCCAGATGGAAAATGTGCATATGTACAATCAAACTAAACTAATATATGTGTAAGCCCCAGAGTCAAAGTGATTTCTTACCAGCTAAAAGCCCATATATTTTAGGAAAGTGCAGCAAGTCGATAACTAGAACAAACGGAGACGCAAGAAATGATACAAAAAGTGCACCTATAAAACCAGCATTAATACAGCAGGCCGTTTAGTAAATGAAACCAAATAAGAAAATAAACAGAAGATGAGAAATGAATGCGCTGAAATGAAAATTACCAATAAAAGTGCGAGGAACCACTCCAGGGAACTCCAAGTGATCGTACTAAGGTTTTAAAAAGACAAATAAGGTTAGAAAATCCAACATAGTCAACCAAGAGTGAAAAACGAAGAATATATACTCCTTACATTATCAATACGTTGGCGATGATATAAAATGTCATGCATTGCCTGAAAAAAAGCAGCAATCAATGCCCGTAGCGGCGGAATCATGATAATTGGTCTCAGATGTCAAATTGTCAACACAGTATGTCAAATTAGGTTAAAGATGAAGTGAAATTATAGGTTGAGGTTGGGAGAACGAATTGGGGCTGGTAAATGGGCGAACCTGAACGTTGAAGCTCTCTTCAACTTTGGTGTAAGGCACCATGAAGGCGTAGAATGCGACTATGGATCCCAACAGCAGGTCGTAGCCGAAGCGCTCGAAGAATTTGGAAGATTTGGAAGCCATTGTTGCAGGTCAGGTCTGAACTTCGCAGCTCGTAGAAGCAGAAGAACGTCTTTTGGAGAAGAGAACTGAACAGAAGGAAGCGTGAGATTAAAGCTTTGAATGGGTTGGGCTTACATCTCTTCCTGGGCTGGGCTTTTTATTGAATTTCGGCTTCTCTTTCCCGATTTTTTACCTCATTTAATATTAGTGAAATTCAAAAAATAATTAGTCACTTTAAAACAAATGGTATTGATACAATATTGTAATAATATATAATACTATATTAATAACACAATATTGAAACTTTTTTATGATTATCAACGTAAATATTTTAAATTTTTTATATTTATAATTATTTTATTATAATAGTTCATTCATTAAAATTTTCCTTAATATTATTATCGATTCTTTTGAATTTTGACTTTTTAATTTACGTATTTTTATTTAAAGTAAGTATTGTGTATTTAACCATTTTGCCTTCAATGTTGCTACATTTTGCTTATTTACTTCGGCACTACTAAATTAACAAAAAATTTAGATTTTATTTAAGAAAAACTAAAATTGATTTTCACATAAATTTAGAGATACTTTTTAACAAGACTGAAGATTTTTTTTATATTGGGAGAGGTGAAACAAATATCCATTTTTGGAATTGAACCTGTAACGGTATCGAACTGATTTAGAACCAAACAATTAAACCATTGCGCCTAGGGGTCTACATGTTTGGGTTGGGTAGGATTGAATGAATTTTTTGGACCAACCCAACTTTTCGGGTTGGTCAATTCACCAACCCGTCCAACCTTATACATAAGCGCAACCCAACCCAACCCAAGATTTTCAAGTTGGGTTGGGTTGGGTTCTCGGTTATGTTACTCTTATTTTTCACTCTAAAATTTAGTTCATGAATATATTAAAAAAGATTGATCATACTATATTTTAACATATTACCAATCTTATTCGTGTTATAATCTTTTTTTAGAAGTCTTACAAGTATGCTAAAAATCTATCTTATTAATTTATCTTACATATACACGTAACATATATAATATGCTAAAAATCTATCCTAATATATATAATATATTCTTACTTCGGGTTGGGTTGGGTTGAACGAGCTCAAGGCCAATAACCAACCCAACAAAAATTATAAAATCATAACCCAACCCTTACGGTTTGGGTCGGATAGTCCGGATTGCTCGATTGTCGGTTTTTGTGTACACCCCTAATTGCGCCAATCCGTTCCATGAATTAGGAATTTCCTAACCAAACTTTAATACACAAAAAAGTTATCAAAAGTCTACTATTCGTTTCTAGAATCAGTTTAACGTTTTATTATTTTTCAATCTTTCAATTAATTTGTTTAATTCAATACGTTATTAATAAAAAATTTGAAAGCACCATCTTTTGATTATATCCACATATTTCATTACAAAGTTTAGTGCTTTCATTAATCAGTACAGATTAATTTTGTCAACTTTAAAAGTGTCATTTAGTCCATAATTGTTTTTTTTTTTTTGAGTTACATCATTTGGAGGAGGGAGATTTAAATCCATAACCTTTTAATCATTAGGTGTAGACAGATATCACTAAATTACTATTTTTATTGGCTAGTCCATAAATTTTAAAGGTTGTAAAGCTTTGTAAATATTTCTTTTAAATAAAATAGGAATATTTTTTTAATACAATTAAAGACAAATTATTTTTTTTTTGAACAAAAAGACAAATTAATTTAGTCAAGGTTAAAAGTGTGTAATTTAATCAATCGTATAAAACAAATTATTTGAGGTAAAAAAAAACTTTTTTTAAATACAATTAAAGACAAAATGTGAGAAATTTTTGTTTTTCTTTTTTTAAGTAGACATAACTTTCATTGATTAAGCAAATAAAAAAGAGAGTGAGGAATCACAAAACTTAACTTAGACTCGACCCACAACTCAGATTGTGACCGACCAAAAAAGAAGCTAAATTGAAAGAACGTTTTAATAAAGAGAAAACATCTCGTACCAATGATCTAAACATACAAAAAAAATAACAAGATTTCAAAAAATATAGATTCAAAAGTCATCTTTAACACATGTAAGGTTGACTTTTGAAGAACTTGGAAAATAATCCATCCATCATAAAATCTACAAAAGAATGCGACCCCACCAAACTAACTTAGAATAGTATGAGTTCATGAACACAAGACATTCCAATAAAAAAAGACTTATAAAATCTTTAATAAAAATAACCTTTGCCTACCAACTGCTTACTTGATCGCGCCAACAACTCCCAAACTGACTCCAATGAATCAAACCATTCAAATAACAAACAAACAAATAAAATGAAAGTGCAAAACACATAAATAGATAGCAAAAAAACTCTCTATAGCAAGAAAAGACTAGGTGGTCTTCCACCAATAGTTGTTTCATATTGGAAGGATGCTCTAAAATGAGACATTTTCGTAAAATTTGTAGAATATTTTGTTTTTAAATATCAATTTTAAGTTTTTGAGAAAGGTTTGAAGATCAAACATAAATTTTTTAAAAATAGTACCAAATTTCAAACCGTGCAAAATCAAATTTCTCAAATTTTAGAGAACAAAAAAATTGTTTACCCAAAAATTAATTATCTCATAGAATTGAAATTTATGTTTTTTTTTTACTAAGAATTGAATTAAACTTCATCTCTTACAACTTCAAGATTAGTCAACTCATGATAATTGATTTTATGTCTAAACTTTAAAATTTCAAAATTAAAAAAAAATGTTTTTTTGAAAGTTTATGCCCATTTGATCCATTTCATTTGTATTTTTAGATTTTGAAACTCAAGACCAAGAATTTCTTCTCATATAAAAATTAGAGTTTTTTTTTTTTTTGAAATTACAAAGATTAGAGATGGTATACAAACAAATCTCAAAGTTTAGCCATATCTAATTTAATATAAATATTTCGTACAAATAATATATTTATTAAAAAAATGAAAACTGAACCAAGGTTATTATGTAAATGCATACCGGAGAAAATTTTATTATATTTTCTTCTTAAACATAAAATAACATAAACATAGATACCACAATAATTTTGCATGGCTAGAAAATACTTGAACATAAATGGTTCAAAACAACAAAACCAAGCAGGCACGTGAGAATCACATGGCAGCACAATTGGCTGGTTTGAAGGAAACAGACTTGTTCTCAACATCATAGCCAACCAAGAAGTTGTGCTGAGCAATGTTTCCATATATCGCAATGCCATCATTCTGCCCGGGGGCAAACGCCAAGCAAACGGCCTCCTCAGACACCCTAATGAATACATTTTCTCGGCCTAGGGGCACATCAGCGCCTTCGAAGTGCGCCGTGATGGATGGTACTCCGTAGTCTTCGCTCTTGCTTTCGAAACAATACTCCAAGCCCTCACTAGGGCTATCTATGCGTTCTAAGTCAATTGCCTTGGTGACCATCGCAGTGAAGTCTGTGTAGAAGCTCGACGGGAGGACTGTGAGTGTCGTGCCGGAGTCAATGATGATGGTTGCATCTCCCAACATCGAAGAGGCTGGGAAATCAATTTTATCCTCTCCAACACTCATTGCTTGTAAATTGAGTGAGTAGAAAGTTTTGAATTCATCTGATAAGAATAAAAAATTTATTAGATATACATCCTATATTTAAAATTAAATCCCACCCACCCATCCTTTAATAATAATTTTACATATTAATAAAAAAATAATTAGTTTAAACTTTTGAGTTGAATAATAATTTAATTACCATTAGTATAAAATGGAGTTGTAACAGCTTCAGAGCCAGAGACAACAGCATTAGAGCCAAAGCTAAGTTTGCTTGAATCTGAAGACCCAATGAGAGCCAAACAATAAGAGAATTTCCCACCAGAGGCAGACCCCATCTGCGATATGAGCGATGCCTGGCCATAACCAAGTCCGACAATGCCAGAAGCTTTAGCATCGAAAGTACCACCATTGTCATGACCACAACCAATCACAATGCGAGGAAATGCCGCGGGGCGACCCGAGGTGGACCCCAATGTAACGGTTTCAACCGCAAGATCTCCATTGCTGTGAGACCTATCGCCGTAGGAAATGGAGTACAAACAAACAGACTCGTCCGAGCAAGACCGGCGTCGTCCTCCATACGAGCATTTTGGCGAGGAACATGGAAGCGTCTTGTAACTCGACGATTTACTCGGGTCAAACATCGGTGCGTCTTGCTCGTAGCAATCCGGGCATGGTTTGCATTGAGTCCAAACCACGTCGCTTCCAGTGTCAGCAATGGCCATAATTGGAAACGGCGGCGTTCCGAGTGATATATTCATGAGATATTCTCCCATGTTGTTGGAGATTGGCGCCTCCGCCGTGTCCAGCTGAGCCGCCGTGTGACGGTGGATGGAGCGGCGAAGGGTGTTGGCCAGGCGGTGGTAGTAGCTCTCCGACGGGTCGTACATGGGGGACTTGGGGGAGTCACGGTGGATAAGTTCCACAGTGAAGCCAAAACCGCCGTTGGCGGCGGCAGACGCGGCAGAGGAGATCAAGAAAATTAGAGAGAAAATTATTAGTGCCATTGTTGATGGAAATTGGTGATGAAGAATGGAGGGGGAGCCTGATTAAATAGAAATGTGAATGGTTTTTGGAAATGGAAATGAATCGGTGGAAATTAAATTTGTAATTGTAGTGACTAATTTGATTCAACTTGTTTTGGTAATAATGCGGTCAATGAATGATTTGTGACATTCTTTGTAAATATGATTTGTCAAAATTCATGGTACGTTACCATATTTGTGTTTGTGGGTGTTTTTTTTTCCTTCAAAACTTTGGAATTCGAAAGGCATTTTCCTTTTAATCTTCCTAATTTGGATTTATGTGAAAGTGAAGATTTTCCTTTTTGAGTACATCAAATTATCTTTTAGGATTAGAATCTTACCGATATGTTAATTATTATTCAACGCAACCCATTTTAACGTGAAAAATATCGAAGTTGATTAAGTTTAAATATAAAATAATAATGAAGAATGTGAAAGATTGAAAGAAAAAAAAAACATAGAATGAAACATAAAATCCAACAACAATTTTTATAAGATTTCCAACATGGATCTATTGACATAAAATATGTGATATAATTTGATTAAAATGTTAGTGCTCAAATTTCTCTAACTTTAATTATTGTTTAACTAATCAACAAACAAAAAATAATCTTTTTGATCATTATTGATCATATGATAGCATTTTCTTTAAAGAAAAAAAATATATAACAAAAATAACGACTTGAAAAAAAGTTGTAACAGCTTTTTTGACGGTAAGTGACAGATAAGAAAAAAAAAAGTAAGATAAGTATCAAATAATCTTTTTTGACAGTAAGTGAGAGATAATTAAGGTTAAGGGTTTGAGTGGTGTGTTATTTATGCACATGCCTAAAAGAGGTAAATCTTTAAATTTCCATATTTCAATTGTTTCAAAAACAAAAATTCCATATTTCAACAACAATAATCAAGTAACTTGAAATCACAATCAAAGTGACTGAATTAAGGATTTGTAGGGGTGAGTCGCGTGTTGTTTCATTATTTGGTAGTTATTGTTTGTTGAAGTAATTTTTTTTCTCTCTACTAAAGATGTTATTGTAGGTTCGAGATTTTGCTTATTTAATTTGGCACTACTAAATTTTAAAAAAGAATCTCAAAATATTTTAGACGATAAATTTAATCTAATTTTTTTAAAAAATGTTTCGTTAGTTAGTTTAATCTTTCCCATAAACTATTATTTAGAGTACATTTTCATCTTGTTGTAATATTAGTGTGTTCTATTTCAGTTCTTATCATACTAACATAAGTGACTTAAGGGATAAATCATTTTTTAACAATTTTACCCTTATACTCTAAATTACAAACATGTCAGTTATTGGAATATATAAAAAAAATGCAAATAACCTATAAAATATTTACAATATCATTTAGATTTTCATCCGTGCAAGATAAGATATTTTTATCAAATTTAATAGATTTTATGACTAAATTATAAGATAATAGATTTCAACATTAAATGAAGATATTTTCAATATCATTTAAATTTTTATCATTTTAGAAAATAAAATATTTTTACCAAATCTCATAGATTTTATTTGACATTTTATATTCTAATTAAAATAATAAATTGAATTTTCCAATCCTATAAATAGTTCTCTACCTTTTATTTATAAGAATAGTTTCTGTTTGTGCTTGAATTTATTTATTTTTTTTGTTTTATAATAAGTGAGTTTTATTTTTGTTGGATTATTTACCTTAACTTTCATCTAATTTTTCTTTCATTCAATAATTTTTGTAGGGATCTTTTCTCCATAATTGTTGTTTTTCAAAAAAAGACTCGGAGTTCTGAAAAAAAAAATTGAAGAATGATAAGAGGTAAAATGCATGAATTCTTCAGTTTCAAAAGTTTGGTAACAATTACTTGCGGTTACCTTTTTTGGTTTCTTTTTGTTTTTTTGTTTTATAATAAAAAATTTAGTTATCTTAGTTTTGTTGGATTTAACTTTCATCTAACTTTTCTTTTGTTGTAATAATTTTTATAGGGATCTTTTGTTGCTTAATTTTGGCTAGGAGATGTGGAATTTTTTTTTGAAGAATGATAAAATTATCATTTGAGGTTAAAGGTAAGTTCATATGTATACTGTCTCAAAAAAAAAAAAGTTCATATGTATACTCTTATAAATTATCATTTAGCCTATTTATATTTATAATTATAATTATGATATAACTCTTATAAAATTTATAATTCAAGAGTAATTGACTTATTAATAGATAAATTGAAAAAAACTAAAAGCATCGATTTTTAAAAATCAGAAATAAAATTTAATTTTAATGCGATAAATTTTATTAAGTTTTTTTTAAATAATAAAAACACCTATTATTTTTTAACATAAATTTTAATTTTAACAAATTTAACTCACATAAAAAAATAGTTACAAAATTCAATATTATAGTGAAATTATTATTTGATGATTAATGTAGGAAACAATTTATAATTATAAATATATGTACTTACTATTTATTGCATTCAATTGATATATTTTATTAAATATATATAATTTATTATTTAAAAAATTATCACGTGCTTAAAATTATAGTAATTTCAAATGTTGGAAAAAGGCTAATAGAAAATGAAACATATTTCTAGATTTTACGGGAAAAAAACTACTTGAAAATATTTTTATAAGGGTAATTAGCGGAAAAATATATTATAAAATAACAATATTAATTCCTAAAAAAAACAATATTAAAATTTATTGACAATACATAGACTAAAATTAGACACATAAAAAAACAAAAATAGTATTATAACCTTTTTTCTTTTTCTTTTTTTTTTTGTTTTTTTTTTGAGAGAGAAACCAAATATTATTATTTAGTTAATAAAATGTTGTATTCTTACCTTTAACGTGGCGTTTATAATTAACTTATCAAGAGCAAATTAGGAATCTCCTTTTCAAACTTTAATGCACAAAAAGTTTTTATTTTTTATTTTTTAGAGTTCAAATTCGAGAGAAAGTCATAAACCCTATAAAGAAGATATTATATGACTAATTCGATAAAGATAGAGATGAGTTAAATTAGGATGAATCAAGTCTGCAATCACCAACTCTTTTGATATACACAAAAAATATTCAAAAGTCTATTTTTTGTTTTTATAATCAATTTAATAAGCATATATTTCGCATTACAAGAAAGTTTTAAAAAATAAAAGATAATGAATTTAATATTTTGTAGCTAATTACTTAGACTCTATTTGATAACTATTTTGTCTTTAGTTTTTTGTTTTTGAAATTTAAGTCTATAACAACTACTTTATTATATGTTTTTTCTTACTTGGATATCTACATCCTTCTTATATTCTTAGAAACCAAACCAAAATTCGGAAATAAAAAAATAGTTTCAAAAGGTTTTTTTTTTAAATGCGGTTCACCATTCACCAACTTTACATAAATGAATACATTATAAGAAAGATGAAACACGTTGTAGAAAATATGAATAAATAGATGTTTAAATTTCAAAAATAAAAAAATAAATGATTATTATACAAGGTTTTATAAATTAATTTTATACTGACTTTCTTAACATTTGAATATTGTAGAATCAGACAACATATCTCATGATAATAGTCCAAATGTGCACAAATTAACTCGAATAGTCACCAATATCATAATAAGAATTACAAAAAGTTTAGGCTCCGTTTGATAACTTTTTTTTTTGTTTATGAAATTTAGGTCTATTTCTATTTAAATTTTCTACCATGTGCTCCATCCTTCCTACCATGTATCCATCTTCCCTTAAGAAAGTAGAAAAATACTAACCAAATTTCAAAAACATAAACAAGTTTTTGGAAGCTACTTTTTTTTGTTTACAAATTTTGGTTTTGTTTATTAAAATATAGGTAAGATGTAGATATTCAAATAAGAAAAAATGTATAGTAAAGTAGTTGTTGTAAGCTTAAATTTCATAAACAAAAAATGAAAAACAAAATGATTATCAAACGGAGCCTTAGCGTTGTGTATAAAGCTTGGTCAATTTTAAAGTTCGTGTCATTTAGTCAATAATTGTTCAAGTTTGTACATACAGAGTTTGTAACATTCTACCATTTAGAAAAAATAATAATTAGTCTATTAAATATAGATTTGAAATTTATGACATCTTTCTTATATTCATCATTTGAATTAAATTTATAACCTTTACAACTTTAAGAGATCTAGTATTAATGTACTCCCAATGACTAATAGGTTTTTGAGTTTGAATTCTCCATCCCAATTTCTATAATATAAAAAATAAAAAAAAAATTTAAAAATTGTGTTTTACCACACTAAGTCTAGATTTTATACTCAAAGAATTTCATATTTTTGAGCCAGTTTGATCCATTTCGTTATTTTAGTTTTAATATTTTTTTTTAATTTAAGTTTGTTTTTACTTTAGTTCGCTAAAGAATTTCATCCCATAAAGGTTAGAGATCAAGTAAATATTTCGTACAAAAAAATTGATTCATATCTAATCTTAACTAAATATTTCGTACAAAAAAAATATATTAGTTAAACAAATGAAAAAAGAACCAAGAATACTAAAAATGCATGTCGGAGAAAATTTTATTATATTGTTCTAAAACAGAGAATGATTGAAAACATAGAAACCATACAAATTTTGCATGCCTAGAGAAGACTAGTACATTCTTCAAAACAACAAAACCAAGCAGGCACGTGAGAATCACATGGCAGCACAATTCGTCGGCTTGAAGGAAACAAACTTGTTCTCAACATCATAGCCAACCAAGAAGTTTTGCTGAGCCAAGTTTCCATAGATCGCAAAGCCTTGATCCTGCCCCGGTCTAAAGGCCAAGCAAGTGACGTCATCTGACAACCGAACAAATATGTTTTCTCGGCTTAGATGCACGTCGGCGCCTTCGAAGTGCGCCGTGATAGATGGTATTTTGTAGTCGTCTCTTGTTGTGTTGAAGCAATACTCTAACATCTTATATGGGTCATCCGTGCGTTTAAGGTCAATTGTCTTAGAGATTGATGTAGTGAAGTCGGTGTAGAAGCTCGGTGGGAGGATTGTTAGCGTCGTGCCGGAGTCAATGACGATGGTTCCTTTTCTAAATACTGAAGAGGTTGGGAAATCAATTTTAACCTCATCTACGCTCACCGTTTGTAAGTTGAGCAAGTAGAAAGTTTTGAGGTCATCTGTTAACAATATAAACAATCGATTAAATATATAATCATATATTTAAAACTAAATCCCACCCATCCATCCTTTAACAATAATGTACATTTTAAAAATTGACAATTAACTTTTTAGTTGAGTAATGATTTAATTACCATTAGTATAAAATGGAGTTGAAACGGCTCCAGAGCCAGAAACAAAAGCATTAGAGCCAAAGCTAAGTTTGCTGGACTTCTGTGAGGATCCAATGGGAGCTAAACAGTAAGAGAATTTTCCACTAGAGGCTGGTCCCATCTGCGACACGAGCGATGCCGGGCCATAACCGAGTCCAATAATGCCAGAACCTTTAGTGTTTCCACCATTATCATGACCACAACCAATCACAATACGAGAAAACGCGGTAGGGCGGCCCGAGGTGGACCCCATTGTAACGGTCTCAACAGCAAGATCTCCTTTGCTGTGGGACCTATCGCCATAGGAAATGAAGTACAAACAAACAGACTTGTCCGAGCAAGATCGGTCTTGCCCTGCATACGAGCATTGCGGTGAGGAGCAGGGAAGAGTCTTGTAACTCGACGATTTGCTCGGGTCGAACATCGGCTCGTCTTGCTGGTAGCAATTCGGGCATGGTTTGCATTGGGTCCAAACGATGTCGCTCCCCGTGTCAACAGTTGCCATAATTGGAAATGGCGGCGTTCCGAGTGATATGTTCATGAGATATTCTCCCCTGTAGTTGGAGATCGGCGCTTCTGTTGTGTCGGACAGAGCCATCGCGTGACGGTGGATGGAGCGGCGTAGGTTGTTGGCTAAGCGGTTGTAGTGGCTCTCCGAGGGGTTATACATGGGAGACTTGTGAGAGTCACGATGGATCAATTCGATGGTGAAGCCAAAGCCGTTGCTACCGGTGGTCGACACGACGGAGGAGATAAAGAAAATTAGAGAGAAAACTAGTGTCATTGTTAATAAAAATTGGTGATGGAGAATGGAGGGGGAGATTTATTAAATAGAAATTTAAAGGATTTAAAAATGGAAATCAATCGGTGGATAATGAATTTGTAATAGTACGGACAAAACTTACCTACTTTTTAGTATGTACTTGTACATACTTTCCCACATATATTAGGATTAATGATATCTTCATATAAAAAAATGCATGGGAGAAGTGAACCACAAATCCTACATATTTAATATTAAGAGCTGAATATCATTTTTTATGATCGAACTTATAAACATGATGTTAAACAGAATTACTATCCGATAATAAAACTATTTTGTGTTTCAAAAAAATAAATAAATAAAACTATTTTGAGAAATTTAACTAATGTCACATTTATTTTTTATCGGCATTATTGTTCTTTCTATATCATATTAGGAACGGTAAATTTTGTAATTAATTTGATTCGTCTTGTTTTGGTACGATGATGCGGTCAATGAATCATTAGTGAGATTTTTGGTAAATATGAATTGGCAAAGTTCATCAAACAGTTACCATATAATTTGGGTTTATTATTATTATTATTATTTTATTTTTTTAACTTTGGAATTCGAAAGGTATGTTCCTTTTAAACTTCCTAATTGGGTGGATCAAAAACAAAACTTCCTAATTGGGATTTATGTGAAACTGAAGATTTTTCTTCTTTTTTAGTACATTAACGTTACTATTCGACTTTTTTTTATAAAGCCGTTATTATTTGACTTAAATATTGAATTGAACGGACAATTTTGCTTCTGTCATTTTAAAGGTCCAATTATTTTGTTTAGAATGAAAATAATTGGAGTTTTCATGTGCTCTTTTTTTTTCTTTTTTTTTGGATTCATTTATGTGCTCCTATTTACATATTTTATTTTGTATTAATATTTAAAAATATTTAGATAGCGGTTTTATTTTGATTCATTCTTCTTAGGCATATTTGGATAATCTTCACATTAATTTAACAACATGTTTATTTTAAAAAAAATATATTAATTTAAGTATTATGTAATTAAGTTTTCAAAAAAAAAAAAGTATTATATAATTAAATTAATTAAATTTATATTATTTTTATATGTTATTTTTCTCTACTAATTCATTCCTATTAATTTTTTAAAGAAAATTATGAAATAATTCTTAATTTCAATTCAAACTTAAATGTTTTTTTTTTTAATAAAATTATATATTTGTTAGTAACTTTATAAATCTTGTATGAAAAATGTGAGTTTAAAAATGGATAATAGGTGTACTAAAAAAAAAGAAAAGAAAAGGATAATAGGTGTATTAGTTTCTTTGTTTAGTGAAATCTTGTTTAATACCTAAATCATGCATTCGATTCTCAAGTACTATGATTTGTGGTGCCCTACCTAAATTAATAATAATAATAATAATGTAATGGAAAATGTGAAAGATTTGGAGAAAAAGAAAACCTAGAATGAAACATAAAAGGCAACAATAGTTGGATTTTTTTTTATATAGATTTTCAACATGGCAGGGTGTACATGGTAATAGGTTGGATTAAGGCAATTTTTTGGGCCAACTCAAATTTTTGGATCCGTCAATATGCAAACTTGTCCAATCATATATATTAGAACAACCTAACCAAATTCAAACCTTTATTTTCAAATTGGGTTGGGTTCTCATATTAATCATTTTTTTTTTCTCAAAGATTCAACTCAAATCTCATAAATATATAAAAACTAAATAAAGAAAAAAAAAAGTGTGATAGTATCCTTACACTTATCTTATTAGTGTATATTCCTTACAAGTATGTAAAAAACATATCTTATTAATTAATCTTACACACATATATATAACAAAAATAACAAAATCATAATCCAATTCAACAAAAAAAAAGTTATAACCCAACCCTTACAATTTGGGTTAGATAGGACTAGCTTTCTGTACACCCCTAATTGACCTTAAAAAAAAGCATAAAAGAGACACTACTACAATATTCAAACAAATCTTTAATGAAGGACATGCCTCTTAAAAAATATGAATCTTTATTGACAAACAATTTTTTATGATAGGCAATTTTCATGATGTTTAATGACGGGTCGCCCGACATTTTAGATGGCCATCATTAAAGCAACTCGTCATATGTTTTTTTTTAGAAAAAAATTACAATGTACGTCAGATCCTTCATATTTTTTTATACATCCAAGTATGAGTTTTTTTTTGTTTTTTTTTTAATTTCATGGTTAGTCTAATTGAGGTTCTCTCTATTTTTAGCGCTATGGGTATTTTGGTCATTTTACCCAAATGGACATATTTGCAATTAACTAAGAGTCGTGAGTTGTTTTGTAATTTTAGGTTCTTGTAGAGCAACTTTGTAATTTTGAGAAGTTAGTCACTTGAGACGCTAAGAGTTTCCATTGTTCATTTGTCATTTTTATTTCTCGCACAAAGAGATTGAGAGAGGGATCTCAATGCTGATATGTATATGTGATTGTTATTATTGATGCAAGTTTTGATTATGAGGTCTTAGCACGTAGAGTTTTAGGGAATATTGATTATCTCATGTTCTGTATTATTGATATGTGTGCTAGGATGACACATGTATTTATACTTTGAAAGCTAGCGTGTGTGTCGGCATTGGTCTTTATGTTTGAGTAGTACACTGCTAGAATAATTATGTTGGTGTTAAACATGTTATATATTGAGTTGATAGGATTGAACCTGTAGTATTCTTAGATAGATTTTTTATGTGTCATCATCTAGAGGATGTGATGGTTATGCCGTCCCTAACAATGGGGATCCGAGGTAACGTGTCGCCCCCGACAAAACCTACTATGTAGCTTGTAGAGAGCGAAACTCCAATTATAGTGCAATCTTGCTATGCGAGATTTCTTACCTTCAAGTGGTGGGTGTCGACAAGCTGCCATAGTTACTAACAAATGCCTTCACCAATTGTGTTCAGTGTGCACCTTTACAATTAAGAATGTGTACCTAGACAAGAACAGTATATGTAGGCCTATACCTAACTGATTTACATTTAAGCAAGTATTTTTTGTAATTTTAAAAACTAAGCAAAAAAAAAAAAAGTAATTAAAATGATTTATGTACTTACAAATGCCAAATTTTCATTGTATATGTTTAATAAAATTCAAAATTGATTCTTATGAAAACTTTGAAATCAATTCAGGTGAAATTAGTTGAATAAATAATAATATTATTAGTATTAATTTGAAATTTTAAAAAATAAGATGATAAAAATATGTTAAAAAATTAATTGTTTTCGTAATAATAGTTGCTTGATAATTTAAATACTTTTTTAAAAATAAATATAAGAAACAAAATGCATAAAGATATTGTCCAATCTATCCAAAAACTTTTTCAACCCCTAATCAAATAAAATTTTCATGTCATGCCACTTTTGTTTGTCCTCAAAAACTCCATTCTCAAACCAGTATTTTATATCTCAAAATCATATATTCTTCCACTACTATTTTTTCTTCCCTTCTCCAAATCCAAATACTCGTAATGTTAATTGACACAAATTTCACAAGTAGAAATAAAACTTATGAATAACTCAAAAATAAATTTCGGAAGTAGGAATAAAATTTAGGAGCAATCCCAAACAAAGTTGTATTTTGTATAGGCTCTAAAATCATGCGGTTGTGACAATCAGAAATAAAAATAAATAAATAACTTAGAAATAAATAAATAAAACCGTATATTTTGTATAATTTGAACAAGCTGATCAGTTATACAAATACATTTCAAAAAATGAATATGGCTAACAAGTTACGATCATTTGCCCGCCGAGCTGCTTTTTGAACTGTACATTGATTCGAATTTGGATTAGGGATCTCAATTTCAAGTTTAAAAAAAAAAAAAAAAAAAAAATTACAATTCCCCTCCAAAAACCCTAATTCTTCTATCTTTTCTTCGTAAATTTCAGTATCTGATCTAAAATGGCTGTGTCTTGATTAGGTTAGTCTCGTAATGGCGGTCGTACGCCGGTTTCGTCCGCCGGAAAAGCCAGAAGCTAGAAGCGAGGCCGACGATGGAGATGCAAGCCCACCATATGAACGTCTGAAGGTAGCATTCCCGGCCGACGCACACCACCGCGTCCTCCAGCGCCGCCGCCTTCTGATGTAAACTTCCGGCGCTTGATTCGTACACCCTCGACGCGAGGACGCCGTAGAGGAACGAGCCGAGAGGGATGTTGGTGATGAGGATGTTGTGGTTAACCCCTGAGCTGTTGGGACCGAATAGCTCTGATGTGATTGAGACCGACGCTGAGAATATGAACCCCGAGCTTAGGCCGATCAGCCCGGTGCCGGCTTGTAATGCGATCATGCTGCCCGATGCAGCCAGTAAAATGAAGGCGATTGGAGTCGGTATTAGTGCTATGGCTAGCCACCCTGTTCTGGCAAAGTGCACCTTCCTGCACAGGTACAATATTCAATCAGTTCATGGGCATTGTTTTTTTTCTTTTATCTGTTGTTATTGATTACTGATTGTGTTTTGGAAGTTTAGAAGTTTAGAAGTAGGAATGTGAAAAGTTTATGAACCTTTGATGTTAGTTACTACATGAATATGGATTAATGGACCTATACTCAAGTTGTGCCTAAACTTAATATTTCAACGGCAAATGAACATATGTAGGTATGAAATTTGTTGTCACTACATGAAGCCTAGAAGAAACAATCTGAACTCATATTTTTTAGTGCTAATGGAAAGTTTTTGATAGGATCCAAGATCTAGAATCTAAACTTTGTATTGAAATACGAAAACATAAAGATAAAAGGAATAGGACTTGGGAACCTCTCTCTCTAAAAATTCATCTTTGGAGCCCTAAGTGTAATCACTCAATATTTGAATAACAATTCATTACCCATCCCCTCCAATTTATATCAAATAATGTAACTTTCTAACTAATAGTCCATATTCCACCTACATTATTCCTAATTCTTCTAAGACCCAAACCTATCCGTTTCTAGTCTCAATCTTTCAATTACATTAAGAATGCATGTAGATATTGGATCTTTTATTGTTACTACATGAAGTCTAGAAAACATAGTATGAACCCACACTTTGTAATGCAAGTGAAAAGTTCCAAATAATCTGAACCAGATCTTTCAATGACAAATGCATATATGTAGATATGAACATTTTGCATTTGATTTGCTAAGTCTAGAAGAAAGCATATATGGATTCACACTTCGTAATATAATTGGGGATTTTCAAGTTATCTAAACTTAACAAGTGATACCTGTAGATATGAATCTTTTGGAGTTACCACATGAAGTATATTAGAAAGAATATGAACCCGCACTTTCTAGTTTCTAATCTGAAGGGGTAGTTTCAAGTTATCTTTTAGTGACAAAAGAATGTATGTAGGTATGACCTTTTACATTTGCTACACTAAGTCTAGAAGAAAGAATGTGAATTCACACTTTCTAATGAAAATAGGAAACTTCGAGTTATCTAAACTTAATCTTTCATGGAAAATGAATATATATGAAACTACGAAAGTTTGAACCTTTTTTGCTATTACGTACTCATGCATGAAATCTGGGGCCGCAGAGATTAACCGTCCAAAGAAGGAGCATGAAGAGTAGAGTGTTACAAGCGAACTTGTTAACGACCTGTATCCTAGTGACTGTGAGATCTGCCCAAGATTGTTGCTATAAACCAAGCCAATCGTCCCACCACAAAAGTATGCAACATAATAGAGCCAAAAATTCAATTGTTGCACGAGCATCTTAGCCGAATGCTCTTCTTCAAGCACTTCCAAGTTCTCTTTCTCCATCATCTTCCATGAAATGGTTTCCTTCTCCTTATAATCAAAAGGTATGGTGACCTTCGTGCTACTTCTTTCTTTTACAACAGTGATGAGCTCCTGCTGAAGATCATGATGAACAGGGTTGAATCTAGAGTGAATGAGACATCTCAAGCCAGCGGAAGCAATCTGAAACAACCACGCGCGAGTACTCAGAATTTCTGGCAAGCAAAGAGGAACTAGCAATAGGGCCAAAGCCCCTGCCAATAGAATTTTGGACCCGTATATGTTGTAAGGCATTGAATTGAAGGTGATCAGATAGAGGCCCGTGATAGCTGCCGTGATGTACAAGCAGACGAAAACAAGGTAGTCATGGCAAATGGAATCGGCAGAGGATGGCAGAGCCGGTTGCTGATGAAGGATTGGGAGAAGGACAACGACAGAGATGATGAGAGGAACCAATGCATTTAGGAAGACGTACAAGCTGGCATTATTGGGGTCTACTGCATTGGCAATTAGGGTGTATAGAGCTGCACTGACGCCATTGAAGCTGACAATCAAGGACAGTGCGAGCGCGCGGTTGACTGAGAAATTTTGGATGCAGGAGACATAGCAAACCGTATTAAACCAACAAATACTACATCCAGCCAACAAGCAGAGAAGATATACCTGATAACAACAAATGCTTGTCAGAAAGCAGGTACATGATATATAACTCATTCCAATTTGTTTTCTTCCCCCACCACAAACCCAACTTTACTCTGCATAGTTTTTTTTTTTTAATGATCCGGGAATTTGGTGTTTTGCTTCCTCTAAACCCAGAGGCACCACTATCCTCTCTCTAGACTATGACACTGGAATAAATTGTAGGACCGAAAGCGAAATTGGGGATCGTCTAAAAAATTAATCCCCATAACGCTTCAAACCTGTGACCTTGAGGAGAGCACCCCCGAAAGTCCAAGGGCTCTAATAGTTTAGATGACAAAGGATATCAAATATGTGATAATTTAGTTGGATTTGTGATTAATAATTGTGTAAATCTAATCAATTGCTTATAGTTTAACAAAAACCCTTTCCTCACAAAAAAACAAAAAACAAAAACCCTATTCCCCAATTTGTTCTGAAATGTATCTATATAATACAGGTAAACATGATTTAGGTGAAAACAAGAGGAGAGGAAGAATGGAAATCAACCATGGAATAAGGCAGAGATATAATCCCTTGAATGAGAAGCCATTGAAGGCCATAGCCAATAAACCCCATGGAAGCAGCCATGAGCATGACCGCCCACAAAGGAAAATACAAGAGAGCAATGCCGGAGCACCACCCGAAGGCCTTTCCGACGTCGGAAGCGACGGCGAGATAGTTGAGCTCCAATTGCGACATCCCCAGAGCCGCTTTCAGATCGGAAGAATAAGAGGGGAAATCAAAATTTGTGCCTGAAAATGCTTGGATCCATATCGCCGCCACAAGCGCCACCCATTTTCCAGGTTGGTTCATCATCCTTCTCCGTTTTCTGGTCGGAAGAATGGGAAATTTTTTAGCTTTTCTGTGCTTTATGTTCATGGCGGATCGATCAACCTGAGGAGAATAATAATTGGGGGAATGGGGGGAAGTGGGTGAAAGTTGTTGGAACCAACGATAATTGAAATTACCAAAATTGTCCTTTTTCTTTTAATCCAAAGATGCCAAAATTAGCGTAGAATTTAATCCGATTAGATTTTGATTGATTTCATGACCCTTAAACCGGTGGTTGGACGATCTAATTGGTTTGCCTACTTAAAAATTAATTTTTTTTAATAAGTAAATTTGCCAACAAAACCACAGCTATCGGTATACAATGAGTTCGAATCTCCCATCTTTCAAAATTGTAGAACTCAAAAAAAAATATTATTACTTCTTTTTATAGGTGTAGTTGACATATAAAAATATTCGTTAAACTGCATTTAGACAAACACATGGGTATTAAACAATAATTTAGAAAGCTCATCAAGTTAATCTCTATGATTTTAATTAGTTTATATGATTTCATCCATACTTCAAAATAGTTTCTAATATTATTTGGGGAGATATCGAACCATAGTTTCTGTGGTTTTAAAATTAGGATTTAGTTATTAAATTTGTAATATAACCTAACTTCATTCTTTTTACTTTATAGTAAAATATTTTTTTTAGTTAATCAAATCGTTGACCTATTAGTTAAGCAACTATGTTGTAAGTTCGTTACTAGTTAAAACTAGGTAGATATTAGTTTCATTGAAGATAAAATAAAAAAGGTTTCTTTAAGCACATTCTCCTTGAATGATTTATGGATTTGTTTAAATAATATTCTTCTTTAATATATATATATATATATGTATTGTATATCTCGTACAGTAATAATTCTCAATGTTTAATATATCAATTATATATTAAATAATTAATTTAAATATTTCAAATTAATTCTTCCTCATGATGTATTGCTGAGCTAGCATGAAGATTTTAAGGACTTTGTTGATTATAAGCTATAACGGTTCAAGATTAATTAAATTTAATTTAATCTTCCTCGCTAACTATATGACATTTTATTTAATACTCAGACTTTCTTGCATGGTAAAACACAAATTGATTGTTTACAAATTGTTCTTAATTACAGTTGAATTAAAATATGTTTTGCTCTTGTAATTTTATATACTTCTTTTAAGTTTCATTGATTTCTAATTAGGCAATTGCGTGTCAAATTAACATTAAATGAGTTAATGAGATGAATGAATTAGACAAAAAGAGAGAAGGTTAATTATCATTGTTGAAACTTAGCAATAGATTAATTAAATACAAAGGAGTCGATCGATTAGATCATAGCTTTAATGATATTTTATATATAATTTAATAATGAAGAGATTACAAGCACTTTCTACTTTAATGTTATTGAATTAAAAAAAGGAAAATTATTTTCAAACTTATTGGCATCTAGATTCTGATAGATGTAAGTAGAGTTGGGTAAAGGAGATTTTTAGATAATCCAAAAAGTTCACGATTGTGAGTTATCAACCTGTCCAATCTTATGTATATGAGCAACCAACCCATATATTTTTGGATTAGGTATTGGATTGGTCTTTTTTTAGTAAATATTGAAGGAGGGAGGATAAATACCGATTCTCGGAATTGACTGTGACATTAGTGTTAAATTGGTTTATAATTAAACAATAAAATCATTGCGATGCTGATCCATTAAATATATATATATATATATATTGAGTTGGTTTTTTTGTTTGTATTTCAAAAATATACTTGTTCTTTGTTTTTTAAAAATGAACCCAATCCAAAAAAAAAAAAATCATTTATTTAAACTGAATGAATCAGAAGAAGTTGATAACCCAAGCCCAACCCAACTGATCAAATTAAATTGGGTTGTTTGATCATCTAGATTTTCGAGTTATTTGAATACCTTTACAATGAAGCTAACAATGATCTCATATGTTGTGAAGTCAAATCCAGTGGAGCTAATAAAGTATTAAGTTAATTAATGGCGTTAATAATGCATATTAATAACTTAAAAATTTTGCTTTGGGAGTAGTTGAGATTCTTGAGTAAAGAGTAGAATTTGATTAGCTTCCAGTAAAAAGATTTGTTGGAAATGTGATTATGCTGTAAAGTTGATTGAAAATCAATATAGAAGGATTTGTTTGTTGGATTTAATTAGTTGATTCTCCATTTTGAAAACTATTTTACACCCCACTTGCATTATTCATTTTTTATGTACTTAACCTTTGTATCTAAGTATTTGGGGGCTGAATTATATCGTGTTACACTAATTCAAGTGCTATAATTATGAAAGGAAAAAAAAACACAATTTTTTAATCCCTAAGTTCTGAATTAAAAAAAAATGGTCCATATATTTAAAATTAAAATTTTTAGCCATCATTCCAGAAATGTTTAACTCTAGTAATTAAAGGTTTCTTGAGTGCCAAAAGGAATAATACTTCGATAATATCATGTATCATAGAAGTTATGAGTTATAGTCTTAATTATTATTAAATTAAAGTAATGTTTCTTCAGTTTTATTTTCTACTCTTTTTCTTTTAAAACTAAATTTGTGTCTGAAATTTAAAATTAGTTTGATTATCATCTTCATAGTTTAAAATTGTACTAAAAAAAATTTCAAGAAAAAATAATACTAAAAATACTTCTTCCTATTATTTTTATGAGATGATAATCATCTTCCTAGTTTTATTATCATCTTCTTAGTTTAAAATTGTACTAAAAAATTTCTCCAAAAAAATAAAAAATAAAAATACTTCTTCCTATTATTCTTATGAGATGATAACTAAGTACTATTTATATTATTTACCACATGGATCGATTCGGTATCAATCCATTTTCACTCCACGGTCACAAATTTGATCCCTGGAATTGATATTACTTTTTGTTGGTCTTTTTTTAAACAAAAAATTGTTAGACCTTTGTATAGTTTGTATGTGAGGCATGAAAAATAAAAAAAATAGACTCAGTTACTAGTCGATGAAGAAGAACACAATTGGAAAACGGGTGACAAATAATTAATTACCAAAGCCCATCTTTGTGCTTTCTCGTGATCCTTAAACCTTGAGCCACATGCCAAATTTGGAGATTGTCCATGTAATGAGGTTGGATTATTTCTAACTCATGGTTGACTCATCGTCTTTTGTATTTTGGAACTTGTTCATGTAAATTCATGTTCTGTTCATTCAATTCACATTTAATCCATCCATTATAATAACCTAAAGATTACTCAAAATAAAATCGTGGTTTTACATAACTTATACTTTGTTTAATATTATTCATTTCTTCTTCCTTACTTTAATAATAATGTACTCAAAATAAAATTCATAATTTACCCTCTAACGAAAATTTATTGATTTTATTTTTTATTTTTGAAAACAAGGACAGACCAATATGAGCAATAGCTTAGTGACATCTATATAAGCAATGACAAAATCTCATGGATTTGAATCTTCCATCCCAAATTGATGTAATCTCAAAAAAAAAAAAATAATAATAATAATAATAATGACTTTAGTCCCTAAACTTAAAAAATAAAATTAAAAAGTTGTTTGTCTGTTTTGATTATTCAGCAGTAAATCATAAAACCCCCCATTTCTTCAATTCTTAGCGGCTCAAACCCCCCCTCCAATCGAGGCCTTTTCAGATTTCTACGTTTTTTCTTCTCTTGGCGTTGAGCACTTTCAACGACTGAAGCTGTTTCTGCTGCGTTTTCAGGTTGGAACGGTGTTAAGATGTTTCAGCTTAATCCATCTGTTTATCTGGCTTGTTCTTTGTAATTTGGATATGGGTTTGTGTTGAATCGATCTGGGTTTATGTTAATATTTGAGTTCATGTTCTGCATTTGGGTGTTTGGACTCTTTTCCATATCTGTTCTTCTTCTGGGTTTGTCTAGAATTTGTTCGAAAATGTCATGACGGCGGATAAAATTGCTTCTAACTTAGTCGCTTTTTTCTGGATTATTTTGCTGTAATTACATCCCCATTTGCATATTGATTTACTTGAAGAATTGCTACGATTAGTATCATTTTTGTGGGAAAGTTGTTTTTCTTTTTTTTGGGCGTTGTTCTTGGATGTCTATTATGTTGATAGGATTGGGATGCTGGTTGTGCAAACTGGATACCGCATTGACTGAGTTCAAAATTTGTAAGATTCCCATTTTTGGATGCCCTAAAATGTGCTTAGCCTTATACAATTTGAAATCAATCTTCACCAGGGAAAGGAATATCATGTCTATTCAAGCATTGTGAGTTATATTTGTTGTTAATTTAGTTAAATGTTTTTTTCCAAAATTTTCCCTAGTCCCTTGAAGCATCCATCCCTTCTTCGTTTCTTTGCTTGATGTTTCCCACGATTAGTATCATCTTTGTATTCTGTCTTCTCTTCGATTATAATTTCTGGGGAAAATCTCAATGTACTGAAGGATGTGGATTTAGCTTTTTTTTCTTCTTTCATGGCATTCAAAATCACTGAAAATACTTCCATCCATATCTTGGCTCGCCAAGAAATCAAGTGGAGTGGCAAATGTTGGATCTTTATTTTCGCCCACCATCAATCTGAACTCACTGATGCAGGGCTCCTTGTTTCGATTGAACAAAATGTTTTTAGATTCGAACAAAAAGTATGAGATCCAAAGCGGTGTTGAATGTTTCTGATCTCACTTCTGCCAACAGTTATTCTTATTGGTTTGATTTTGGGATTTTCCATTTGGGTATTGAAGGTTTTTCTATCTGCTTGTGCCCTCTCCTTTCTTTTTGTTATTCTTTTGGTTTTAATTTGGTTTCTGACCATCTTTGCCTATGGTAGATGCTGATTTTTTTTTTTGTATACCGTATTTTATCCATCCTTTGTGTTTCTTAAAATGTCTCTCTCTGAATAGAGAGTATTGAAACCGTTAATTTTCTTATGGAATTCTTGTGAGTATTTGGTTTAGAATGGAACTGAATTGAAGCTTTAGTATGTAAATACAGAAGATGGAACTTAGGCACCTTGTATTGATGATAGTTTTGAAATGAAATTTAACTATGAAGATCTTTGTCTAGATTGGGTGGTCTGAAGCTGATTATGGGCGGATTTTTGTTCATGATGTGTAGCAAAATCTTCTCGTGTATTTGCCACTGACTTATCTGAACTTTCAGGGTCAGTGAATTTAGGTTCTCTTATGTGGGTTGTTTTCAGGCTAAGCACAGCTTGTTGTTTAATCATCTTGCTGTGTTAGATTCCGTTCGTCTTCATTGCTAAGCTATTGATTATTTGAGTGACAATGTGTCTGTGTAGTGAAACAAAAAAAATCACCTGATTTCTCTGTGCGTTTAGATATAAGATAGATTTGTTTTTGGTGTGGTCTCATCATGTTTATAAGTTGTTGCACTGGTATGTAAGATTGAATCTCTTTCTAATGAAAAGAAAGGTTCCCTATTGATATAAAGCTATAATTTATGGAGAAGGGTGAACCTGGATTGGCTTCTTCTTGCATAGAAAATTCCAGAATGCAAGCTCAGAATTTTCACTACGATGTTATCTTGTTATTTTGAACCTAACGTGTAAATTCATTCTCTCTTTCATGCTACACGCAGTCCTGGTAAAGTAAACATCCATTGCGACTTATTCGTATCGGATACCATAAGTTCTTGTGAATGCATGTCGTATATTTTTATTTTATCTATACCAAAGTCTACTTAAACTATAAAAAAGAAGGAAAAAAACAAGAAACAGTTATATATAAAATATATTGAGGTTTATTGTACCAAAAAACAAGATACGATAGACAAATATGAAACAGAAAACTATTAACGAGAACTGATTGATCCATGATAAATGACTTTTCTGATAGGTAAATATGGCTACTGTAAGAAACTTGAAGATTAAGACAGCAACCTGTAAACGCATTATCAAGGAGTTGCGTTCTTATGAGAAAGAGGTAGAGAGAGAAGCAGCCAAAACAGCTGACATGAAAGAAAAAGGAGCTGACCCTTATGATCTTAAGCAGCAGGTACGTAAATGGGTTGCATTTTGAATAATCAAAAGTTTGAATGATCATTGTCTGCTTGACTGCTTGTGATTTTGTTTATGCCTTTTGTGGATATCTTAAAAGGTATTCTTAGATATTTAAAACATTGTGATGCTGATAGACGAAAAACTAAATATTAGATAGTGTGGACATCTATCTCAAAAATCAATTGGTGATGAGTCCACCTATCTTATAAATTGCTAGGTGGTCTCCTCACTTTCTGATGTTAGATCCTCAACACGCTCCCGCAAAATGTTGTTAGTTTTGGGTTCATCAATCTTTAATCGGGTCTCAAAATATCCATTTGGATTTAATAGGCTTTAATACCATAATATGATAGTGTGAGCATTCATCTCAAAACCAATTGGTGATGAGAGGAATAACCTACCTATCTTATAAATTGCTAGGCCTCCTAACTTTCTGATGTGGGATCCTCAACGGATCCTCAACACTAAACATTAGGGAAGAAAGACTTTCAAGTACAAAAGGAGTGATAATTTAAAAACACAAAAATGACTTTCTAGCTTTATGAAAATAAGGTTCGACAGAAGGGAGAAAGTTGGAGTCCACAACAATTTCAAAACCCCTACCCTAATGGTCACCTCTAGGTTCCAAATTCCAGACCATTCTTCCTCTTTATAGTCCAAATCTCTTCTATTCAAGTTCACAAATTCTATTGCTCAATATTGAAAGAGCTTTTTGTAAATCTCCATGATAGGATCTATTCTTTTGCAATCATTTTATACACCATCAATTAAATGTTTTGTTTTCTTAAAAAAATATGCATATAGATTTTGGTATGGCTTTATCTACACCACAAGTATTCAACATGGATGTATGTGAGCTTCTTCACTTTTACTCGTTTAGCTTCTGGGTAAATGGAGATTGAATATAATGCCATCATCTCATGTATTGTCCCCAAGGGGTGGCACAATGGTTGAAGTCTTGAGCTTTGAGGGTATGCTCCCTTCAAGGTTCCAGGTTCGAGACTCAACTGTAACATTATTCCTTTGATGTCTTCCGGTGCCTGGCTTAAGGACGGGCGTGGTTACCCTTGTTTCAAAAAAAAATTGGTCTTTGAATGATTAAAATTTAACAGTTAGGGTTCTCATTGTAAGCAGGAAAATGTGCTGGCTGAATCAAGGATGATGGTTCCTGATTGTCACAAGCGTCTGGAGGCTGCCTTATCCGATCTGAAAGGCGCATTGGTATTATCATTAACTTTGCTTTTCATGCATCCCTTTTTTTTCCTCTCCGGAGGACCTCCATTCTTGAAGGTTTTCTGCTCGTGTCGGTTATTCGGAAGCTTTCTAAAACAAACCTTTTCACCATGTTCATCTCCAGGCTGAACTGGAAGAATCAACACAAGAGAAGGGTGCAGAATTCGACGATGCTCGGAGCACAATCAGTGAGATTGAAAGTTTCCTTCAGACAACAGATGAATAGTAGTGACTTTAATTACCAAAAATGGAGTTTCTTATTGATGCCTGATTGCTTGCTTTGCAGTATTTAGCTCTCATGGCCTTTGGTTGCTATGCTTATACTTGAGAGAGTTTTAAGTGTAAGAATTAAATCTCCCCTTTTATTTTTGATAACGTGAATTAATCTTTTATACTCTATTTTATTTTCAAATATTATGATGGCGTTTGCTTGGATTTAAAGGAATGTATTTTTTAGTTGAAATTGCCTAAACCACCCTTGAATTTTGATTCATGAGTTTCTTACAATCACATATTTGAACTTTTTTTTCCTCTGCTATTTGAACGAAATTCGATCCATCAACTGCAATTATGTCCATGATTTTTAATTTGATCTTGCATATATTTTTTCCTTCAAATATATTTCTAACATGTTTGTTATTTCATGAGATACACGTGTGAACTTCAATTAAACAATAATACAGCTTTTAACTAACAAAAGTGGTTAAATTATAGGAGACTGATTGAACAAATTAAACTAAATAAAATACAAGGGATTAATTGTAAAATTTAACAAATGACCAATTTAAAAGTTTTTAAATATCATTCGTCAAATAAAAAAAAAATTAATTGTTGCTTTTTTATTCTTGGTTAAATCTTTGAGAAGCACTTTTAAAGGCAAAAATTAGGAAGAACAAAAAGAACCCTTAAAAAAAAGAACAAAACGAATAAAAAGTTATCAAAGAGTATATAGAATATAAAATGTAATAATGTCAAGAAATTGTCTCCCAACTCTTATTATACTAAAAGATTTTGAATGTACCAATAAAAGCAATAGTTCAATAGTATACGCAATTTATCATTATGATTCAGCAACTGATGTTGTACTAAAAAGAGTTTAAGCAAAATTAATCTCAATAACTTCAAACAATTCAGCAGCAAATAATATATTTTAAAAATAAATGTAAGAACTACTTCTTCTTTTTTTTTTGAATAAGAACTACTATTTCTAAAATAAATTCAATAAGATTTGTACATGTTATAAATTCTATTTTTACGGACAGGTTTCTTTAATTCATTATCTACATTTTAGAGATGTTTTCAAAATCAATCAAAATTTTGAAAAAAAAAATGGTCCTTAAAACTTATTTTGTGTGAAGTATAATATAGAATTTAATTATAAAAACTATGAATAGAAAATGGTGAGAAAATAAGTAAACTTTCAAAACTAAACTTCAAAAACCAATTGATTATTATTATTATTTTTTATACATAACCAAATGAAAAACGAATATTGTGTAAAGCAACCTTGAAAATAAATATGTCCAGAGTCTCCAATGTCTCTAGACGTAACCAAGAATTGCAATTGCCCAAGATGTTATTTCCTTTATTTTCATTTGAATATTATTTTTTATCTTTGAATTTTGTTGTATTTTAGTGCCTAAATTTTTAAATATTTAATTTTAATCTTTAAATTTTGAAGCTTATTTTATGTCTCTAACCTTTTAACTACATAATTCTAGTCTTGAATTTTTTAAAAAGTTTCAAAATTTTAAAGTTTATATATATACGAGAAGAGGTAGAAGAGTTAAGAAAAGAGAAAACTAAGGACTCGCTTGATAACGTTCTTATTTCTCGTTTCTTATTATCAAACGAGCCCTAAATGAATCAATCTTCAACTTTGAATTTTACTTCTTTTTTTTTAATCTAAGGATTAAAATTAGACAAGTGACCAAAATAAAACAAACTAAACACACCTTAAAAATAAAACAAAACCTATATTTTGTACATATATATTTTAATATATTGTTAAATGGGAGTTGGGAAAAAATGTAAATGAATTGGGTATATGATGAAGATAACCAAGGATATAATGAACCCTTGAAGATTAGATAAGTAGGACATCATCTTATACTGTACAAAATGCCAGATTTTATAACTTCAGATATAAATTCACAGTTGTATGCCCAGTTTTGTTTATGTTTCTACACATCAATTTTACACTAACACTTTTTTTTCCTATGAATGTCGAGAAGCTCTTCTGATCTTCCGTTGGAATGGCCTACATGCCTCGATGCTGAGATCGACTGCAGCTGCAAGTGCCATGAAAATGGCAGCATCCTCTATACATGTCACATGTCGCATTGCGAGTTGAACCATTGGCTTGCTGCTCTTTCCTTCCCCCTGTACTCTGCAGCTCATGACGAAACCTCCAACCACTTGGCATAATGCTGTAAAGTCTCCGCTGCTCCGCGGGCTCGGTATTGGACTTGATGCTGCTCGCAACTGTTTGTCAGTGTCTATGAAGAACTCCCCGCCTTTCTCGGCATTGATATGGATCTCAGACATGAGAAGTTCCCCTCTCTCTGGCGCTTCAGAGAGTAGGTGAAAACGACAGCAGACAGTGTCTCTAATCCCACGCTCGCGCCACGCCTCGAGCTTTCCCCATGGCTGCCAATTATCGGGTATGCAAACATCGGGACGAACAATCAGCCAGGCCCCGGGGTTCGACCTGGCAACCCAATCACAACCTGTTGATGGCACAAAGGGAGTAGTTATGAAGGCTGCTGCAACAGCCGAGCCAGAAAGATCATGTATCTTCACCTTCCAGCCTTTTCTTTCTCTCCGCTCAGCCTCGAGATCCGAGCCATCACCAGAACTTGACCAATAGTTGCTCAATGAATCTGCCTGGGACACCCTATTGATTAATTCCAACTGTCAAAGATTTGAGTCCACAAGAAGAAAACAAAGCAGTATTCCAAAAAAAGCCATGTCACATAGCAGAAATACACAAGTAAAGAAAGTTTTGTGTGAGTTGCATCACCTGTCTCGACTAAATTTGCAGCTGAAAATCGGCTGTTTGATCGAGCCTTGAAGCTGGACGATTTGCGGGCTTAACCTCGTGACATCTTCAAACTGAAAAACATATCTTGGATCAGGATCTAGTTTCACTCTCAAATGAAGCTCTGCTCCATGTCTTCCATTCTCATTCTTACTTTTGCCAATGCTTATCCACCCATTGAAAAGAATGACTGGCTTCCCATCACCCCATTCGGGACCGACATCCAGTTTAAACGACCCGATTAGCTGCCTTTTGATGCCAACACCACAGTGGGAAGAACCCTTCCGTCCTGAGAAGACAGATACTTCAAGACAAGCATGAGTGTTGTAGAAGCAGCCGGGTGCCAGTAATGCTTTCAAATCAGACTCTTCAAGATAGAAAATTGAGGCAATGCTATGAGAATCGGGTACGGATTCAGGAGACGGAAGTAACGGGATTGAAGATGTCTGCACAGGGAAACCCCGAAGACGAATTTCGCATGAACACAAAGAAGAGAAAGCATTGACTCCGGGGTTTGCAGCATTTAGTGCAGCTCCGGGGATTCTCAGTCCCAATGAGCCAATTGACAACCTAATAAAAGCCTGAGGATCCATTTCAATCACAATTTTTTGCCCATTTGATGTGATCGTTTATATTTCGACGTGCTCAAGTATCCTGAACCAACATGAAAAAACAATCATCAGAAACAAAAATAACTTGCATATTGCTTGAAAATCTTTCTTTCTGTAATGTTGTTAGAACTAGACATACAAAAGACAACGAAGACAATCACTGCCAGTCTGCCACTAATTTCAAGTTAGAACTTGGATCAAAAGGGAAAAGTTCAATCTAATGATAAATTAAGCATAGCATTGGTAACTTCAACATCAATTGAATCTGTTATAAAGACTCGAAGTCGAACACGATCCATTTGATGGAAAAAAGAAACTAGTTCAGAAAGGACAATGAACTGAATCCCGAACCAGGTATTTTATTATTTTTTAATCACGGCATAACAATGTTAGTAAAGAATAAGAAATGCTTTAACACTAGGAAAGTAAGATTCTTAACCCCTAAATAATCATATTTGGAGAATTTAACAGCCTGTTTAGCATTGGAGATTCTTGAGTAAAAACCTCAGAACACTTGCAGAAGGAAAAAAGGCATATTAAATATACTTCTAGGTTAAGATCAAAATGAACCATGTCCCAAATTGATTTCAGTTAAAGCTACATAGCCTTTTTGAAATCTACCCATCCCTCTTAGAGATGTTGTATTGAGTTTTATTTTTTTCTTACATGTCTGCTGTTTCAAGGATACTGTTGAAAACTCAATAACACAAAATCAAGAAAAGAAAAATCCTAGCAGCCTCTGAAATTTTTCCATTGGGAAAATAGACACTCAGGGCAAGGATACTGTTGATCTGTTCACCATTTCCTTTTTCCCTCACTATTCTCTTCTAATGAAATACAAGGATGAAATAAGTTTTTTTTTTTTTTTTGAAACAAGGGTAACCACGTCTGTCCCTAGGCGAGGCACCGGGAGACATCGAAGGAGTAATGTCACAAGTGTATTTCAAACTTGAGACCTTGAAGGGAACACACCCTCAAAACCCAAATCTTCAACCACTATGCCACCCCTTGGGGACACGATGAAATAAGTAATTATTCATGCCAAACCAGAATTTAAACTGAAGATGGGAAACCAAGGAAAAGATAGGTATACACAAATGTGTCTATCTTCAAGGTTTAGTTCACTTAATAAGAATACTTAAACTATTTATTTCTTCAGTTTTTTTAAAGCTTATTACTCCCAATTTCCTCATTTTGTAATCCACCTTTAGAAAATAATCCTAGCCAAATCTTAATAATTATAGTATTCAAAAGTCTGTCAGAAAAGTAGAAAAAAAAAAACAAAGATACTTAAGGTAAACAAGTCTACTTTTTAAAAAAACATAAAACAAAATTGTTATCAAAGTAGCATAGCCTTTAATTTTTCAAGAACTGTGAGTCACAAGTTTGAAATTCAGCTTCTCTTCCAAACCTAATCTCTCATAAACTTGCTGCCATTTAATTTATAACAACTTCACAGAATTTGATGACAAAAAAAGTATAAAACACAAACAAATTCAGTAGGGAAGAACAAGAAGCAAAGCAAACATAAGTGAAGACATCCATTTTAATCACAACTCAAACAATTCTTACTATTCTTTTGATATCCGTGAGTGTCCGAACCAGTTTATGCGCCATAAATGGAAACCATCAAAAACTTCAACAGAGTCAAGTTCAGTCATCAACACGAACCCACCTAATATTTCCATAAGTAGAGCAGAAATAGAAAGCAACCAAACCAACCCACAAAAAAACATTCATGAGGAAAGAAGATTCATCACAAAAGAAAACCCAAAAAGGAATCAGCTAAAGCCAAACATAGTCAAAGCAACAAAGATAAACCAATCCCAAACAAAAGCCAAGCTGCAATGACTTCAATTCTTCTAACCTTGTGATCAGTAGCCAAGTAGAAAGGTTTTACAGTGCTGCACAGAAATCAGAGCACCCAGAATCCCTGAACAAGAACAAGAAGAACATTTCCCCCAACAAGCAAACACCAAAACCAAACCCCACTTCCCCTTCTCTCAAATTTTCGCCCTAAATATTAAAGAATGAATGTTTTAAACAAAAGGGCTCATCAAACAAACAAGCACAAATCAAATAATGAGCTTTTAGAAAACCCAATCCCCATATGAACAAGAGTCTTGAATGTCATTCACAGATCACGAGGCCACTTCACAAACCCCAAAATAAACCCAACCCACAAAAGCTTATAATATTCCATTTCTTCTCACAGAAATCTGCATTATTTGTCACGAAATAGACGGAGAAATTTAAGGGGGAAAAGGGTTTTATTTAATTTGTAATCAAAACCAAACAGTACCAATGGTTAATATATATATATATATATTTATATTTATATAAAATCTGGACCTACAAAAACCAATACTAACAAAAAATACTACAACCCCTTTTGATTTTCAGAAGAAACAAGAACAAAATCGACAAATTAGAGGTGAAATTTTGTTCGAGAAAGGGAAATTAAAAGCGATTTTTTTTTTTTTTTTTTAGTCTGATTAGGGAGTTTGAACGAAGAGAGGAATAGTGGGGAGTGGAGGAAAAAGCGATAGAGAAAGAGAAATCGTGGAAACAGCTGTAGCCAATTGGATTTATGAGGGAAGAACATAATAATAATAATAATAATATTATTATTATTATTATTATTATTATTATTATTGTTAATGTAGTTCTTTGTTCATAAATCATTTTAAATTATGTGGAAGAAAAATAGAATATTGTTTTTGGTAATAATAAAAAAAATTGAGATAGCTATCCACACTACATGTGGCTGACTTCATCTTCTCAACTGTTTGTAACCCAATTTGCTGCTCTTGCATTTATCAGTTTTTTTTTTTTTCCCATTCCATTTTCTTGGTGTTCTTTCTGTTATATTAAAACTTGAATTTGAGAAGAACAGAGTATGAATGTCAAAAATTAATTGAGTTTAAATCACTTCACTGGCTTAAAGTACTTTCTATTGAAAGATAGATTCAATTTTTTTAATACGTGGACGTGCATCTTAATTATTGTGTGCACTTCCTAAAACAATATTTATGAAGAGAATATAAATATAATAATCAAATTATAAGAATCAAATTTGAAATAAATTTTAATTTATTCTCATTAAATTTAATATCAGTTATAAGTTTAACAAAATAACTTCCCTAATTCCTTATAAAATTTTTAATCTAAATCCAAGTTATTTAAAAAATGTAAAAGAAAATTACAATATTTATAAATTCAAATAACATATCCTTTAAACATCGTTTATCATGATCTTCATTATAATAACATACCATCTATTATAAAATAACTATTGATATATATTATCACTCTTAAAAAGTTCTTCAGTTAATCTCCTTTCGCAAACTAAGTATGAAAAGAAACTTATACTAAACATTTTACTCAAGAAAAACTTATTTCCACATAACAAAATATATCAGTAAGAACAATTCATAAGACGGACTTAACCATAAATCATACCAACAAAAAAAAAAAAATATATATATATATATATATATATATATAAATTAACCTACAGTTTTAATTTGAGAATTTTCAATAAATATGAAATTTTATTGCAAGCACATAGATATATCAAATTTTCAATTATGATAAGCGATATGACAAACATGAATTGAGTTATGATAGTCCGATCTATCATTTGTATAAATGGGCCCAAACATCTTCTCATAGATAAGAAAGTTTACCGTCTTAACATGAATATGAACATCTTCAATATGGTTGATGAAATTTGAGAATAAACCAGCATCCATCCGACATTGATTTTGACCTTATGGCAATGCCATTAAATTCGAGCAGAATCTTTGGTAACTCTAATGAATTAAAGATGTGATCTTAGACCAAAGAAAAAAAGCTTTTAAAGAACATCCCTATTTTTATGAAACATATGTCCCCACATGACCATCGGATAAAGATTTTGGTCCCTTTTAGTTTCTTTTCCCTTTTAATTAAGATTATGAATACTAATTTTAAAATAGTTAGTAACAATAATTAGGAATTAGAGATTGGAATCAATGATTATTTTATTCATGAATCACATTAATACCACCCAGCTATTACTTTTGTTTGCTACTATTAAAATATGGTTGAAAATTATAGTAAAGCTTTTTTATATATATAATGAACAAGAATTTTGAAAGCTTCTTTCTTTTTCTACCCTTTTCTTTTAACACATTTCAAAAGTTGCCTATAGATTTCTCATGAATTAGTTTAGAAAAAAAAAACAAAACAAAACAAAAATGAGTTTGTTAATAAGTGTGATTTTATTTATTTATAAGAGGAGACTTTCTATCAAGGTATGAAAAAGTATAAAAATTGGTATAGACTTTTACATCATGTGTTGCCAATGGTTAAATAAAGTAGTGTGACTAAAGTTATAAAAAGGAAAGGTACGATGACATCGATAAAAAATCATATATATTATGGATTCAATAAAGCTATCCAAAAAATCGATGAGTATCACTAAAATAAATAAAGTTATTTCTTCTCATTTACCCTTTCTTGAAGAAAAACAAAAAAGAAAAAGCAATACGCCACGTTTTTCCATTTAGAAAATGTGAGCTCAAAAGCTCAAGAATCCTATTCTAATGAAATATTAACTAAAAAACTAAAGACAATTTAGGAGCAAAATCAAGCTCATTTCTTTTTAATATTTTTGTTTTCTTTCAATTTCAATGTACGACCACTTAATAGAAGTGGTTTCACATGCATTGGTTTAGTTTTTTTGAATATATCTATTCAAATGTTTTCAAATATTTGGCTATTATCTTAGATAATTAAGTGGAAGATTGACCATAATACATGCTTGCACATGTTTGTGTCAACATCTTACAATTGTCCTATTTTTTGGCCTCTTGAAACTCACATGAAAATCAAACTATTATTAGCCAAAACAATCCTAAATTGACTAACACACTTATTTTTAATGGCTTTTATTTAGGATTTTTTTTATAAAAAAAAAAAAAAAAAATCAAACTATTATTAGCCAAAACAATCCTAAATTTTAAACGATCCATAAAATCTCTTAAAATTATATGTATTACTAATTTTATATAGATAGAGATTGATGAAATACCAAATTTTCATTGATAAATGAATGAAAGAACAAAAAAATAGGCACACCAAAAAATAACCTAAGAAAGATCCCTACAAAATGGTCTCCAATCTACAGAAATCAAAACCAAAACCGATAAAAATCGAATAAAAATCACCCCTAATGAAAATAACACATTTCAAGTTCATGAAAAGAGAAAAATGTCCTCTCTATTCATTCTCAACAACTTATTCTTTGAGTAGGATATTAGATTTAAAATTTTTATTCTTTCAAGTAAGTTTTTTATTTTTTGAAATTGCTTATATAGTTATGTATATTAAATTCATACTCATTTTTTAAATTTAATTATTTTTCACATTTATTAAAAATTAAAATATTTAAAGTTTGGTTTTTTTAATATTATACAATAAAAAATATTATCATGTATCCCATATCGATGCTTCATAAGCTGGGGCAAAAAAAAAAATCAATCAATCAATCAATAAAAGCAAACATAGCTATAAAATTGAGCAAAGTTACTTCAGCTTTCTTAATTTATTTAGAACATCCACATATTTGAATTCCTAATATGGGTTTAGCTAACAATAAAAAGTAAAAATAAATGAGCTTGGAATAAAGAAAAAACTCATACTGAGCTTAAAGGAAAAATATAACTTACTAAAAAAAAAAAGTTAAAAACCAAACTTTAGAGAAGTAAGACACTGTGGAACTATAGTTTGTGGATTTTTCATGTCTATTTCCAAGGAAAACCAACATTGATGGAATGTAAACCATTTATAAGAGCTACAAAAGTGGCTCTATTTTCTGTAATAAGAGGCAAATCAAAGAGTACAATAAAGTCATATGATTAGCCAAACACAACAAAATATCATCAAGGATTTAGAAGACAAATCTGTTAAACCAACCAAGTCAATGCATGTTCTGAAAGTTTGATGGTTAACTAGACTTCACAAAATGAGGGGTTAGAAATTTTCCAATTTCTAAGAACCCTACTTTCTCTCTTCCATCAAATAGAGCCTTAAGCTTTTCATCACAATTGATCTGCCTCTTATCACCTGGGTTCTGCACACCAAAATGTGTGTGTGATATATCAGCAAAATGTTCCCAAAAGAAAAATTAAAACAGTAGGTTCAATTATAATTTCAGCTCATATGCATTGAGAATTACTTTTTTTTGGATAGGAAACACAAGCTTCTCATTGATGGATGAAAAAGTACAAAAAACACCATTCAATAAAGTTACAAAAGATGGTGCCATTGAGCAAATAAAAAAGATAAATCATAGTTACAAAAGGGGTAATTCAATGACACCAAGTAAGTCCAGTATGTATAGTGGCTTCAGTGATAGTGAGGAGTGTGGCAAATGTCTTGTTAAAAATCCTATTGTTTCTTTCACCCCACCATTTCCAAAAGAAAGCAAAAATCAAATTCAACCGAAGAGTTTATTTTGTGTTCTTGAACGGATGCCCAACCAGGATGCAACGAAGGAATGAGTCAATACTATCATGACTAAGCTCATTAGACACCATAAATTTGGAATACTGTCATGACTAAGCTCATTAGATAAACTACGACTGAATTGGTTTGGTGTGGCAGAGAACTAATATTACAACTACAAATAAAGATAATTGATAACTATTTATAAAATTATGTTTTTTATATCTTGAGTGTCTAGATCGGACCAAATTACTCGCATCTCGACTATTCTCAAGGAACAAATCACTTGACCCTATAATATTCAATAAAGTTTTTATTTATTAATCCAAACTATGTTTAGGGGTTTATGAACCTTGCAAGACTTTTTTCAAATAGTGTCACCATTATTGCGAGTTCAACGATGATAGAGTAGGAGATTCAACCATGGCCTCTAAAGATAAGATAGTAATTGGTGTCTTTTCCAATTAGCTAAGATAATCGGAAAAAGTATCAACAACATTGCATTAATACATTTTCCAACGTTTCCAAACTCATTTAACCACAATGCAATGTTAATTGAAGAGCAATGATAGGCTAAACTAGTTCGCTTATTTTAAGGAGTTTGATCTCTAAACGAATTGGTAATGGGAGGCCCACCTTTCTTATAAATGTTGCGAGGTCGTCTCCTCACTTTTCCTATGCCTGATTCTCAACATGCCCATTTAAAATGGCGCCTCTTTAGGTTCATCATTTTTAAATCGGATCCTAATTTCATTTTTAATTGACCAAATAACTATTTAAGTTCAACGGCACTTGTAACATATTCGATAACATGAGTTTCCATCTCAAAAACCAATTGTTAACGAGAGGAGTAGCCCACTTTTTGTATAAAGGATGAGAAACGTACTCTCCTCAACTAAGGGCAAGGTGATTGAAGCTTCTTTTGCTATATTATCAATGGATAATCAAACACCCTTCGGAAACTCATAGCTAACACATCCCTTTCATTTGTTCAAGAGATAGCAAATCCTGGCGTAGCCTTTCATGAACTTCAATTTCAGTAAACTATTTACACCCAAAATTGGAAATCAGAAGAGCTTCCCTCACATGTATGGACATGGATTCGTGTAGGTACTAAAAGGAAGCAACTCTATGAAATCAGCACTACAGCCAACACTTAAAGCCCTAAACCCTAATGCATTACTAACAAAATGAAGGAGACATGAACGAGACAAACGAACAGGCAACAGAAATCAAGGAACTAGAACAACGATTGCAAAAAAAAAAAAAGAGAAATCAAAGTAACCTGGAGGTTATTGAGCTTGATGTGTGACCATATTTGCTTGACGGCGTCAGAACGCGAGGACTCGGACCTGCCGAGGAGGGAAGCGAGAGCCGGAGAAACTCGGAAGGACTTAAAAAGCCCCGACGGAGGCTTCGCTCCGGCTTCGGATCTTTCGCCGGAACCGCCGCCACTCGAAGCTTTGAGCTTCCCCTTGGATGAGATCGCAGCAGCGGAAGAGTAAGCTTGAGAGGTGGATTTGAAAAATCTGGTTCCATTGCTGAGCCTTGACGCCATTTTGCTCTCTGAGGAAGACGACGCTGGGTTCAGGGGTTTTTGCTTTTGCCGCAATAAGAAATGGAGGTTTTGAAACTGGACCTGAATGAATTGGGGGCCCAGTCAAATGGGATGCCCTTCAGGCCCATATTCAGGGACTTTATGGGCTTTCGGCCCAACTATGCTTTACTTTGTAAAAATATAAAATATTTGTGATACATAACATATTTTGAGAAAAGAAATTGGAAAAAAAAGCGATACTTGCCTCCTAAGACCAAAGAGGCAAACCCTCCTTAAGATGATGATACTATTTGGTGTCACAAATTTTTCTATCTTTTTTAAAAATGTATAATTAAAATAAAAAATTTGTGGTATTAAATAGTGTCACATCACACCTTAATTAGTAGGATTTGCCTCCTTAGTATAATCCGACAAGTTTTACCCCTATAATGAATAACTTGACTAATTACCCCTATTCACTTATACATTTCCTTGATACTTGTTTTTTTTATCGTCATGTGTTTGTTGTCTGTATTTTTCTCCTCTGATGATTCACCATCATGTATTGAGCAACATGTTATTTTGATAAAATGACAGAGGTTTTTTCCCACTCTTATTGTTGTAAGCGTACTTTTACTATATTAATATATCTCTAAGTACATAACTTACATTATCCCCCCAAACAAATGAAAAATAAGTAAAATAATTTTAAGACAAAATAAATATAAAAGAAAAAACTCAATTAACACAAAAATATTAAAAGCTAACATTATTTGGATAAGAATGTTTGATTTAAAAACATAGATGGCAAATAAAAATTTTACTCAAAATTTAAGGACTTAAAAACTATTTTTTCATTATTTGGTCAAGGATCTCAAAAATGAGTATTTGACTCTTATTTATTTTGAAGTATTAGTACTCTCTTTGTAAAAAAAAAATCATATTGAATTTGAAATGTAATGTCTCCATAAGAATAATTAGTTGATTTAGTAGCGACGAGATTGATTATTAGAGAACCAACTAATGATATTTCTCCGTCTTAAAAAACTGAAAGATTATGTAAAATTAATGATGACAGACCTTACTTAATTTTGGAAATACCTTTTTTTAGTTCTTAGGTTAAGGATTTAGTTTCAAATTAGCCCATAAACTTCAAAATTAAATTGACATTTTAATAATACTTACTTTTAGTCCATAAGATAATAGAATTGTTAGTTGTAATGGTAACTAAATAATAATTAGAATAATTTTAAATTTAAATTTATTGATACAGTAATTATTTTAATTTTCATGTGAATTTAACTTTTTAAAAGAAAATAAATATAAAAGTAAATTTAAAACAAAAATACACGAATACTTTGAAATATAAAAAATAAATATATTTAATTTTGAATATAATTTGTTTAAGTACAAAGCAGGAAAGGGAGACCAACAAACTTTTAAATAAAATGAAAGTCAAATATCGATTTTTTGACTCAAACTTGTGACCGTCGAATTGAAATGAATCAACACTAACTACACAAGATAATCAGCACCAAGAGGTAAATTTAATTCAAACTTAAACTCAAATTTAGCTATTAAAAATATAATTTTTTCCATGAATTCTGACATTTGGGCCATAAAAATACTTAAACAGCTCTCTCTCACATAAATGTTTTGGGATTGGAAGAACCTCTTATCCATTGTTTTATCAGCACAAGTTTTCCTCTCCACTATTCTTCTTCTTCTTCTTCCCCAATCATCTGTCATGAAACCCTTCTTGAATCTTCCATTTTCCACGTCCCAATGAAACCCTTTTCCTGTGCTTTCACATTTGCACTTCTGGGTCACCGCCATAGTTCCATTCTGAATCATTCCTTCATTTAGTTGGAAAACGAAGAAGAAGAAGAAGAAGAAGAAGAAGGCGATGTCGTGTTTAGTTCCCCAATTCAAGTGCCATCCTGAAACATTCTCAATCCAATTCAAGACCATCGCCGTTACTTCCACGTTTCTTCCCACTCCCACTTCCCCTTTCTGTGAGTTTTTCCTCTGCCATTCATTCTTTCTTCTTATCTTCAAATGGGGTTTTCCTGTTTTGGGTTGCGCTTGATTCTCACGCTGGCCTGAAATGGCTTGTGTTTATTTGGATTGTTTGAAATGTTGTTCTGAGATTCTTTGTTTTAGGTAGCTGTCATGTCTGCAAGGATTTACGAATGTGCTTAGTTTAGGCCATACTCATTTGGGTTTCTAAAATTAAGCCTATAGATTATTATTTTTTTTATTACCCCAAACCAGAGTTTCCCCTCACTGCATATTTCGGGTCTTGCTTACATTGGTAGCAAGACCTGGACCCATGAGACAACCCGAGATTTTATGATTAAGATCATTTGTAGATTTCGAAGGAATGTTGTTATTGTAAGTGAAAAGATTTAGGGTTAAGTTTCCCTTTTCAAGGAATATTGTTCAACTCTTAGGTGGTAGAATGTTGCTCATGCTATTGAAATACTACGTTGGGTTGTCTGCCATAGATATATGGTTCTTTAGTTTCTGCTTGGCCATTTTGGTCGTATGGCTCAATGAAGTGATTTGCATATATGTCCAATCCAATTTTCAGAGAACAAATTCTTGTGAAATTTAGAAAGCCTCAAAGGGAAAATAATGATGGAAGTAGTTTCTTAAATCATGCATTCAATTAGTCTAAACTTTACCCAAATTATCTTTAATGATGTATGTACAGTAGCTGTACAGAATGTTAGCTGGGTGTAGCGTTGTTGGTGAGCGATAAAGTATAGCCGTGCTCGTGCACAATGTATCTAATCTAACAATGAGAAAAAGGGGCAATTCGGACCAACTTTAGAACTCCATGAGATCAATCAAAAGTCTCCCCTCTCTTCTGTTTAATAATCATTTGATTTTTAGTTTTTGGTTTTTGAAAACTCAACTTTTATTTACTATTTTCCGCTATGAGCTTCTTTTCTTTGCTATCTTTTTTCCAATGTTTTCAATATACAGGCAGTTTTGATTTTCTAGGAGGGTTTTTTCGTCTGTGTGATTAAAGATTGATAGATGAAAGTATATTTGATGATCCATCTTTACTAAGTCTGTTGCCTAAAAGTTCATTTAGTTGAATGTTAGTGCCAATAGTGGCTACAGATTTTATTTGATTGAAAAATTCTCTTATAAAATTTTGAATGATGCAGCTAAAGTCAGAGATCCTCATAGCTTACGGACACAATGTATCTTGTCTGCGGCATCGCCACCAACATCGACTGGAACCGCTACAACATTCAATGTGGATAGACTTAAATTGCCTCCTTTTGATACAATCACCGATTCAGTCTCTGTAGAAAGACTACGATCATATTTAAGTTCCGTTGAATCGAGCCTAGCCTCAACACTTCTTACCAGTGAGGACGCTACAATAGCAGCTGCGGCAGCTGAAGCGGTTACTCTTGCAAAAGCAGCCGTCAAGGTTGCAAAGGATGCAGCTCTTCTGGTTAATAGTAGCAACTCTTCCAGAACAGGAACGAAATCTCAATTATCTCCGAAATCTGATGGTTTACAATTCAAATGGGATCAGTTTATGGAATCTGAACGGGCCGATATAATAGGAGAGCCAGTTGGAGTTAATAATCGCCATGTGGAAGGTGATGCATCGGAGCACAGCACAGGAGAATCTGATGATATAGAGCCAACATCTGAAGAACTTGAAATTTTACAAGACGCGGTAAGATCAACTCGTCAAACAGAACGAAAAGCCAAACGAACTAGAGCAGCAGAGAAGACTTCTACTAGTGTAGTCTCATTGAAATCCGGTTCCAGCAGCCGGAAGAAGCGTAATTCTGTGCAAGAAGTGGACTACTCTGACCCTTTGCGTTATTTGAGAGCAACTACAAGCGCTTCTAGACTTCTTACTGCAACTGAAGAACTTGAACTGTCTGAAGGAATTCAGGTTTGATTTTCAGTCATTTAACTCAATCATGTCTTTTAACTGGATCAAAGACCACACTGCACTTGAGAAAGTTAACACTTAGCATTGATCTGCAAGTAAAAATGAAATTAAATCAACTCATCCATGCCTTCATGTAATTTATCTTTCAGGACTCAACTATGCAGTCATTAATATTACTAAATCTGGATTTATTCGTTTCTAACCAAGAAACTTTATGCCAAATAACTTGTGTAATTCATCTCAATTGGATAGGATTTTCAAGATTCACTGGGAGTACTCAAACCAAGGAACATGAATTTAGCTTGATCCTGTTTTCTTTACAATCATTCACTACTCTTCAATTTCGAAGAATCAATAATATTGCAGACAAACCTCAGTGAGAAGGCCTGAACACTATTAGTTAAAAACTTCTAGTCTGATCCAGCTTCTAAATAGTTGTAGTTTTCTTCCTTGAAGTTGATTCACCAATGGAATGCATAGTTGGTGTTTTTGGGTTAACATCTGGTTTTATTCGATAGTATCCATGTTTTGCGTTCGAGTACTGACATTTGTTCCAACTATTTTCTAATCCAGGACTTGCTGAAACTGGAAAAACTCCAGGTGGAGCTTGCAGAACGTTACGGGAACGAGCCTACCTTTGCTCAATGGGCTGCTGCTGCTGGAATCAATCAGAGGATGCTGAGGAAGCGTCTAAACTATGGAACCTTTTGTAAAGACAAAATGATAAAAAGCAACATTCGTCTTGTCATATCGATTGCGAAAAACTATCAGGGAGCTGGGATGAATCTCCAAGATCTAGTTCAGGTACTTTTTATATTGCACGTCAGCCAAAATGCTTATAAATGGAAACAGAAAATATGAATGCCTTGTTTCAATTTCGAATTGCTCATTGCTTGTGGTTTGTGACACGTAGGAGGGATGTCGCGGCCTTGTACGAGGTGCCGAAAAGTTTGATGCTTCAAAAGGCTTCAAGTTTTCAACCTATGCTCACTGGTGGATAAAACAGGCAGTTCGAAAGTCTCTTTCTGATCAGTCCAGGACTATTCGCTTGCCAGTATGTTTTCTTTTTGCCCGAATTCATTTGGTTAAAAAAAAAAAATTGCTTTGTGAAATCCATTATAGAACAACACAAGGGAGAAAAAATATAACCTATAAAAATCCCAAAGAATTTACTAACTGGAGAAATTTTCATTATTCACACTTCTCCATAATCAACATTGTTGAATGGGCAGTTTCACATGGTGGAAGCAACTTATAGGGTAAAGGAGGCTAGAAAGCAATTATACAGCGAAAATGGAAGACATCCCAATGATGAAGAAATCGCTGAAGCAGCCGGGCTGTCGATGAAGAGGCTTACTGCGGTATTAATGACTCCGAAAGCACCCCGTTCCCTAGAGCAGAAGATCGGGATCAACCAAAATCTCAAACCTTCGGTTCGTGTTATTGCAACTTGGATTTATCTTCCTCTCCTAATGCCATATCAGCATCTCTTAACTATTTGATTCTCGTGCTCTTTTCCAGGAAGTGATTTCTGATCCTGAAGCAGAATCTGCAGAAGATCAGTTGATAAAACAGTTCATGAAGCAGGATCTCGAAAAGGTACTCGACTCCCTTAATCAAAGAGAGAGACAAGTAATTAGATGGAGGTTTGGGATGGAAGATGGGAGGATGAAAACATTGCAAGAAATAGGAGAGATCATGGGTGTAAGTAGGGAAAGAGTTAGACAAATTGAGTCATGTGCATTCAGAAAACTCAAAAACAAGAAGAGAACTAAACATTTGCAGCAGTATCTCATTTTATGATGAGTCCCCATCAGATTCAACAGTTAGATTCCTTAGAAAATATCTGTTACTCTCTGATATGAGGCTTTAACAAGGCTTATTCTTTTTTTTCTTTTTCTTTTTTTCTGTAACATATGTTATAATGCATCTTCATGCTCATTCTGAGGATAGAATAGCATCCTGATTATTTTCAGAATTGTAGGTACTTTCTGTTCATACATATTCAATTTTAATCAAGAAATTTCTCTTATTCCATGATTGTGGCATGTGTACTGTGTTACCATTTCTAGATTATGGTTCCCAATTTTTGTATCACACTGTTAAAGATCTAAATGTCAATTGGAACATATATTTCCTCTTCAAAGTTCCACTCATAGTCCATAAATATGTAAAAAAGAAAAGAAAAGAAAAGAACAGAAAAACGGCATGATATTAAACTCGCCCTACTATAACTTATTTTAGTAGTTAATCACACTCAATTCCCTATTGTTAGCAATGCTTGATCTCTAATATAAAAAATCTTCATGACTAGGCCAAAATGAAAAGTCATCAGGCAAAAACAAAATTCATTTTAAGAGACCATCAGCTGAAATTTGAAATTAGTGCAGTTAACATTATATGAAGTCATTATCTGCTATCTCAAAATTTATTTATCAAAATACTTATTTGAAGTATTAAAATTGAGTATTATTAAAATATAATGAATAAAAGTGTTTGCTTTTGTTACATGCGATTCAAATAATTTTTTCTTCGAAAACTTAAGAAATAAATTAGTTGTCACTAGAATAAACAACAAAGTTGTCGCTTTGGCCGAGTGGTTTCCCCGCGAGAGTTCAAATCTCTCAGGCGACGATATTTTTTTTGTATACTTTTAGTTGGTAGTAAAATTGGACAAAACAAAGATAATAAATGTGTGAGATCTTTAATGAAGTTGTTGTTTTGGCTGAGTGGTTAAGGTGTGTGCCTACTAAGTATATGAGATTTTTTGCGAGAGTTTGAATCTCTTAGGTGACGATATCTATTTTAATTTTAATTCCTTGATTTTTTTTTGTATACTTAGTTGATAGTAAAATTGGATAGAGCAAAGATAACAAGTGTGTGAAATCTTCAACAAAATTGTCGCTTTGGCCGAGTGGTTAAGGCGTGTGCCTGCTAAGTACATGGGGATTCCCTGCGAGAGTTCGAATCTCTTAGGCGACGATATTTTTCTTGTATACTTTTAGTTGGTAGTAAAATTGGACAAAACAAAGAAAATAAATGTGTGAGATCTTTAATGAAGTTGTTGTTTTGGCTGAGTGGTTAAGGTGTGTGCCTACTAAGTATATGAGATTTTTTGCGAGAGTTTGAATCTCTTAGGTGACGATATTTATTTTAATTTTAATTCCTTGATTTTTTTTTGTATACTTAGTTGATAGTAAAATTGGATAGAGCAAAGATAACAAGTGTGTGAAATCTTCAACAAAATTGTCGCTTTGGCCGAGTGGTTAAGGCGTGTGCCTGCTAAGTACATGGGGATTCCCTGCGAGAGTTCGAATCTCTCAGGCGACGATATTTTTTTTGTATACTCTTAGTTGGAAGTAAAATTGGACAAAACAAAGAAAATAAATGTGTGAGATCTTTAATGAAGTTGTTGTTTTGGCTGAGTGGTTAAGGTGTGTGCCTACTAAGTATATGAGATTTTTTTGAGAGTTTGAATCTCTTAGGTGACGATATTTATTTTAATTTTAATTCCTTGATTTTTTTTGTATACTTAGTTGATAGTAAAATTGGATAGAGCAAAGATAACAAGTGTGTGAAATCTTCAACAAAATTGTCGCTTTGGCCGAGTGGTTAAGGCGTGTGTCTGCTAAGTACATGGGGATTCCCTGCGAGAGTTCGAATCTCTCAGGCGACGATATTTTTTTTGTATACTTTTAGTTGGTAGTAAAATTGGACAAAACAAAGAAAATAAATGTGTGAGATCTTTAATGAAGTTGTTGTTTTGGCTGAGTGGTTAAGGTGTGTGCCTACTAAGTATATGAGATTTTTTGCGAGAGTTTGAATCTCTTAGGTGACGATATTTATTTTAATTTTAATTCCTTGATTTTTTTTGTATACTTAGTTGATAGTAAAATTGGATAGAGCAAAGATAACAAGTGTGTGAAATCTTCAACAAAATTGTCGCTTTGCCCGAGTGGTTAAGGCGTGTGCCCGCGAGAGTTCGAATCTCTTAGGCGATGATATTATTTTATTTTTAATTTCTTAGTTGATAATAAAATTGGACAAAGTAAAGATATGGCCGTGTGGTTGGGGCGTGTGCCTGCTAAATACATGGGGGTTTCCCCGCGAGAGTTTGAGTTGTCACTTTGGCCAAGTGCTTAAGGCGTGTGTCGCTAAGTACATGGAGTTTCCTTGCGAGAGTTCGAACCTCTCAGGTAATAATATAATATTCTATTTTTAAATCTTCGGTATTGGACACAGGAAAGATAGCTAGTGTATGAGATTCTCGACAAAGTTATCGCTATTAAGGTAGGTGTTTACCTACTTTATACATGGGAGAGCAAAACTTGCAAGTCTGTGAGATTCTTTTCCCCCAAATTCTCAATTGTTAGCCATCATTGGTCTCTAATATAGAAAGTAATAAGGTGTTAGTCTTTTAGACTTTATTTTTACTTATTTTTCTTTAAAAAATAAAATCATATTAAGACCAAAATAATCAGATTATCAATCTATTGAAATTTAAATTAGTTTAGTTAGCATTATGTATATTATTGACTGATTTTGATATTTCAATTCTTTTTTTGAGATAGTTATCTCTAGGGGTGTAATCGGTTCGGTTATTTAATCCAAAATAAATGGAACAAACTCAGGCTCGAACACAGCAACCCATGAATGATCTTCACGTGCCTGGCCAATTACGCTACAATGCATTGCTACTTATACAGTTTTAATTATTTATACAGTAAACAAGCTAATATCCGCTTTAAAACAAAACAAATCACGCTTCTAAACAATTTCAAACTCAGACCATTGGAAACTTTAGGTAAACCCACACCAACTGAGCCACAATACATTCTTGTATTTCACTTTTTCTTTTTATTATATATTAAATCGATCGGCTCGGTTATTTCCGATACCAGTTCTTCGAAAACCGAAATTACCAAAAAATGTTAGGTTTTTCATATTTTCAAACTGAAACCGCCTAATAAATTCGGTTTCGGCTTGAATAGGTGTGGGTTTCGGTCGGTTAGAGCGGTTTAGGCGGTTTGTCAGTTTTGCCTTACCCCTAGTTATCTCGATGATTAAAATTGAATATTATTGAAATAAATGCATAAAATATTTGATTTTATAACATGAGATTCAAATAAAAATTCACCGAAATTTTGTTTTTTTTTTTTGGTCAGTTTCCATCGAAACTTATGAAGTAATAAATTAGTTGTAACACTAGAAATTTCAATAAGGTATGTGCCTGATGAGTTACGATGTTTCCCTGACGATTTTAATCTCTATTGAATACCTATGTTCATGACATTTCAATAATATGCACTTTTAATCCTTAAAATAACAAATTCATTAGTCAGTAACGCTACCGAAATAATAATTAAATTAACTATAAATATATTAATGAATTTCTTATTTTATTTTTCACCTGAATTTAATTTTTGAAAAAAAAACTAAGTACGAAAATAAACTTAAAAGATACTAAAACTAAAATAGAATATAAATGAAATGCCACAAAAAAAAAGTTTAATTTTAAAATATAAAAGACCAAATTAAAGGGGATTTTGCATGTATATCAAAAAATGGCAAAATATTTCCATCTATAGCACAAAATCCAAAATAATTTCATTTGTAGCAGAAAATTCAAATTGATTTCTATCACTTGTCGAGTTCTATTAGTGATAAAATTCAATCAATGATAGACTTATTTTATCACTGCTTAAGTTTTCTATCAGTGATAGAAATCTAAATTGAGTTCTATTACTAGGTGAGTGATAGACTATCATTAGGTGAGTGATAGAAATAAATATGTTATAGATGAATTATTTTAAAAATTATGCTACAAATATAATACAAGAGGTAGAATATGCTGCTAATGGTAAATTCTCCAAATTAAAACTGTAAAAAAAAAGTAATTTCCATTTTGTATGTAACTCCAAAGAACATTTACTTCAAAAATATCTCACCTTAATTTCATGCTAGATAAGAACACCGAATAATCCGAAAGGAAATAAAAATTACGAAACCGAAAACACAAAATGTAAATTTATTTCCTTTACCCTTTGAACTCAGCTATATACCATCTGCAATTCCAAGCCTCTCCAGCAGCTAAAACAGCAACTGGGATCCAAAATTGGGACAAAAACAAAGAAACCCACATCAGATTTGGCAGAAAAAAAGTGCCAAAATCAAAGATGATTCTTATAGGAAAAGGGAAAGTTCAATAAATGTTGCTGTTCAGCTCAGTCTCTGCTCCATCTTGCATTCCCATTTGTCCATTGAAGTCTTGAGAACTCGTAGGAATTTTCAACGATCCCCCATTTTACTTCAAAAACCCACAAAACCCTCCTTGAAATTGAAGAGCATGTGTGGAATTTTTCGAGCAAAAAGAGGGTTTTAGAATGAAAATCAAGGGGGGAGGGAGGAAGAACAGTTCAAGCGGTTCGATCCAGGAAGCCATGGATGGTGGTGAAGTTGTTCATGGAGTTGTGAACAGCAACACTGAAGCCAATAATGGCGCTGAGCCTTCCTCTACCCATTTATCGGAGACCCAGCAACAGGAAAAGGCTGAAGAGCCTGAGGAAGATGGCGATGGAGATGAAGAAAATGAAGAAGATGGAGATGGGGCTGGTTTTTCTGCTCAGAAGACTAATCTCGATGATGGGTTTTATGAAATTGAAGCAATTCGTCAAAAACGGGTTCGCAAGGTACTCTTATTTTCGATTCTTTTTCTGATTTCCTTGTTTGTAGTGTTAACCTTTTGCCCCTTTTGGTCGCCAACGGGCAGTCTCGTCGGTTGAGGTTTCGGGCTTTTTCGAGACATGTTTGTATGGAGGTCTCAAATTTGAGTCCGGGACTTAATTGTAAAATCCCTTGTTCTCTCTTGGATTCGAGCCTTGAGACGGGCACCAGTTATACTTTGCCCCTTTTGATTGTGAGATTGATGGGTTTATGAATGTTTGTGCATTTACTGATTTTGAGGTTTTTTGTTATGTTGCTTTGATGTGGGAATGATTGGTTCAACAAACAGGGTCGGCTTCAGTACTTGATCAAATGGTAAGTGTCATTCTCTGTTGTTTGGTTACCTTGACTGAGAGAATTCAGATAACTGATTGAGCTGAGTTTTCCTAAAGGCGTGGTTGGTCCGAGACGGCTAATACTTGGGAGCCCTTAGAGAATCTCCATACGTGTTCTGATTTCATCGACGCGTTCGAACAGAGGTATAGTCTCCTCTGTTTGGATCAGCATTTTTTGTTGGTAGCTGGAGGAAACATTCATTGGCATGTTGTGATGATTTCTTGTGAAGTCTAATGTTGCTGCACATTGATTTTCTTTTTGAAGTTTAATAGCGGTAAAGCAGCGGAAACGGAAGCGAAAACATGGGGTTGTTCATATCCAAACCAAGAAGAGGCAGCCGCGAGCCAACTTTTCTACTTACAATGTCACAGATGTTGAAATTAGTGTTCTTGATCAACGTCTGCCCTCTGCTCCTATTAACATGTCTAGCCTTATTCATCCTTACACTCATTCGCAATCCGTAGTTTGTAATCGCGAAGGAGATAAAAATAGAGATGTAACTGGTGTTGAAAGTGGCAAGCAAACCGATATCGATAATGTGGGCAGGAATGCTACTCAACGAAAGAAAGATGAACATGAGTATGATCCCAAGCTTAGTGAGCTTAAGGCAACAGTGTTAACGAACATAGCCATTGGTGATAAGCTTGCAATCGATTTTCCAGACGCCAGGACAACAGAGAACAATGGCCCTGCAACTGGTCTTTCTAAAAGTGGCACTGTGGAAGCAATGGCTGAAAATCGTTGCACTGGGGCTAAGAGAAGGAAATCTGGTTCGGTTAAAAGGTTTAAACAAGATTCAACTTTTTCTGAACTGCCTGTGGATCAAAATGCAGAATTGACATTGGCTGTAGTAGAATCTGGTGTCCGAGTGGAACCGGTAGGGGCTGAGAATTCTGGATATCATGGGGAAAGTTCAATTCGCAATAACAAGATCGATGAAGCCAGAAACGAGCCGAGTATCATCAAGATTATCAAGCCGTTAGGCTGTTCGGCATCTGTGTCAAACAACATTCAAGATGTATTGGTAACTTTTGTAGCCATGAGGTATGTCAGCTTTGCCTTTCCTCTTGATTTATGGTAAATCTACTTCGCTCCATTGTTCTTAATATTTGATGAATATGAATGTAAAGGTAAGAAATGAAATTCCATTCATTGCGAAGAATCTAAAACCTTGATATCTATCTTTCTTTCTTTTTTTTTCACAATTCAAATTGAAACATTTTGTTTTTAAAAAGTAAAGAATAGGTGCATTAACAACTTTTATTTTTTGCTAAACCCAGCATATTGGTTTAGGGAGATTAAAAAATCAATGACAAAACTCTTATAAGAAAAACCAATGACAAAACTGTATGTAGCTGGACTATTAAAAAATCAACTTTTATTTTTTGCCAAATTATAAGAACAACCAATGACAAAACTGTATATATATATATTGATATTCGTGAGTGTTCATGCCAGGTTGCATGCAACTATATATATTGATAGGAAACTCATAGGAAATAATTCTACGTAGGTGGCTACCATGGATTGAACCCCTCTCCTCTTAGTTGCCCTCTTGAGCATTAGGACCACTAGGTCAATCTATGATAATTATGACAAAACTGATATAAAAAAACTGAACCAACTGCCTGATAAAATTGACAAAATTGACAATACCAAAATTTTCATAATGATAAAAGTTCATATTAGCTTTTAATTTTATTTTTCCTCTTGAATCCATATAGTACTATAGTTTAAAATCAACATCCTCGGGTAAGAACACAGTTTAGTAATTCTGAGGGTTGTTTTAGAATCTAATCTTGTAAAACAGCTAAAAAAGAATTCTGTGATTTAGAAAACTGCTTGTCACCTACTGGTGAATGTCTAACAAAGACCTGCTTTTGTTTTGTATTCTTGGAAAAATGTTAATTATATTAGTTTAAAAAGTAAGTGGATTATTGTTTCAACCACCTTTTATTTAAGACACCTACAATTAGTTTCTTGTGCAACAAGGTTGAGTAGTTGTCTTGTGATATTAATTGAAGTTTGCATTAGTTGACCTGAATACTCACAGTATGAAAGGGAAAAAAAAATCATTGTAATAACTTGTTTATCTTATATTTTTATGTAGACTAGTGGCAAGCTTAAATTGGTCTAGACACTGAAGAATGTAAAAAAAAAAATATTCTTGTGTAGTTTATCTATCCCCCTCTCAAATTCCTATTTATTTATCACTTGTTGTAAGGTTTCTTGCTTATATTTCAATTTAGGCATGTTTCTAAAGTCATGTATTATTTCTTAACCAGTAGATATGTTTATTGTGTCTTGTTTCCTATATGTGGTCTGTGGATGATTTGATTGGAAACTTAGTGTTCGTACATTTTTTTTTATTCGTGAGTGTTTGAGCCAACATACACCCATTTCGACTATTCTCACGGGACAGATTTCCTGATCCTATAACATTTAGTTGCTAAGAAAATTGATAGGAAATTATTTCTTAGAAAGGTGGCCGTGGATTAAACCTATAATATTTTGATTTGACTACTAGACTATTCCATGATGTATTCGTACATTCTAATTGTGGAAATTGATAGGAACTAGTTTGTTTTTTTCAGTGAAGGTAAAGGTTTAGGATAGCTCATGCCCTCAACTAAGGACATACACTTAATAAAATGGGTGTTAAAGAAACTCAGGTGTTAAAGAAGCTCTCATATTTAATATTCTACAGAGATGATCACTATGGTTTGAACGTACGAACTCTTGAATAGAGATCATGGCTTTTCGTTTGATCAATCGCATGTGGGTATTACTTATTTCTTGAAAATTATGTTCACACTTTGAAGTCCTTGCTATTGATCCTTTGGAGTTGCTTAGGAAAAGTTTGTCATTGTGTATAGTTTGTCTTGCATAACTGTTATTTAGGAAATATCTGAACATGTTCTATGCAAAGGTTCTTCAAGATTTTATCTAAAAAATGTTTGTATTCTAAAACACATTGGAAAATTCCTTCATACGCATACATACCCCATTGGAGATGGCAGCCTTCAGAAAACACAATATCAAGTTATTTTTTGAAAGCTTGTTTTCTGGATAAATATAAACATTTTAAAATAATTTTTTAATTCAATATTGATGTTAATATGTATATTTAAGACAATATTACATGTAAATGATAAACTTCATCTGTCGAGAAACCACTTTGTAATTACTGTGGAAACTCAAAACTTTCAAGTATCATTCTATAGAAAGTCAGGCACTCAAGATACTTAACACAGATAAATAGCTATCAGATCTAAGGGGTTATAGGTTCAATCCATGGTGGTATCTATCTTGAAAATAATTTTTTATAGATTTCTTTGAGATTCAAATATTGTAGGGTAAGGTACTATGTCTAGTGAGAATAGTTAAGGTGTACGTAAGCTGAGCTCGACACTCATATATATTTAAAAAAAACATACCCAGCAGAGCCCTGTGTTCATTAGAATTTTAGATGCCAACAATTCTCCTGTCATTCTCATTCATATTCCTAAATGACATTTTTTTAATGGTTTTCTCGATTTAGGTCGGATGGAACAGAAGTGATGGTCGATAACAAGTTTCTCAAGGCTAACAATCCTCTACTGGTAACTGGATTTAATCTTCACTTAATTATGCTTTTGAACTGCACAATGCTTGATTGTTTTTCCTCCGATTTTAACCATCGTGTTTACTAATATCAGTTGATCAACTTCTACGAGCAACATCTCCGCTATACTACGAGGTCATGAATTGCAGGGCTATGAACAGCACAACTTAGAGGCTTAGAATCTTTCTGCCAGTTATGAGATAAATGTTTTATATGTAGCTGTGTCGTTCGAAAGATTTTGTATATATTACTGCGTGTCGATTTCCTTGCAGTCAATGCACCTGTTTAGCCTTATTTTTGGTTTCTCAAGAGCAATTTATAGAATTGGTTGTAATGTCTATAGGGCCCTTAGGGAGTCGATGAAATTGTTATGTGGATAGCATGTATATGGTTCCTTTTCATTTATTTTCCCGGTAGTTCGAGAACGATACGATAGTATGTTTTTTTACTAGTTTTTCCTTTGGTGATTTTGGAGACATCTTGTCGACATATCCCATTGAAATTTTTTGCTGTTCGTTTGTTCTAATCCGTCTCTTGAATTACTTTCGACTTGGAATCCTCATTTTTTGTTCATAGCCTCTCCTTGCTATGGAATAAGGTGATGGCTCATTGTTTGGGGTTGATGACCACAATGGTCAGTTTATTGAACTGACTATAGATCTGTTTCTGGTAGGGCTTTGGTTGTCCTAGGATTGGAAGTGCACATTTGGGACATGAAAACTTATGTTTACTTCAACATGTCAATGTTTGTTTGCTAGAAGAACAGAATGAAATTATGAGGAAACTTGGGAAGCAATGTACAGAGCTGAGATAATAACTTCAAACGATGAAATGAACAATATGTATCATCATAATCTTAATAATGTTTTCTAACCAAGAAGTGTGCCCTCAGTTTAATCTTTTGTTGTGTTGACATTTCTTTATTAAACAAAATTCGGAATAATACTGTCTAATAGATAGTTGGGGGAGCCAAAATGGGTAATTAATATGTATACTTAGAGGTCCTAACTTTGAATTTCTCTATTTAAATTATTGTAGTTTTAAAAAATTAAATAGAGTTGAGCAACTAGAAATTTTGTTCATCCATTCCTTTTTGACATACTAATTTAGTCAAATGTATTATGTCCCTAACTAAATACAAATTTGGTTAAATAGACCATTCCATCAGTTTTTTTTTTTTTTTTTTATTATTATTATTTATTAAAATTAATAAATTATCTATAAAACTTGTTAGTGAAACAACCATTTCTCTAAATAAAAGTCGCTTAAGTGGTCAAACATATGCTCTTTCGTAAAAGGTTAGAAGTTTGACTCTTTAAACTTTAATTATCCAAGATTTCATAGAATCTTGAGAAACTAAGAGTCGAAGAATTCAATATAGTTGTATGAATTTTTTTGATAACCAAATGTGTTTCCTGAAGATGGTTGATACAAGAAAATTCCAACTTTCTAACAAAACAGAAATGATGCTTTCTGTACAGGATCAAAGCTACTTCAGAATACAACATACTTCTGGTATGCACACAATAAGGTCAATCCTTTTTCTGGGAGGAATCAAACATTTTTTAGATTTACTCAACTGTAAACTTATCATAATACAAATAACCAGTTGAAGAGATACAACTAAAAAAAAGAAAGAAAAAAAGAAGAGGAATTGAAAACAAAAATCCAACAGGTGAGCTTAAGCTAGTTCTTAGGAATGTTCTCTCCAACTATCTTTGCAGGAGCTATTCTAAGAAGGTTTCCTGGCTTACCAGGGACAGCTCCTTTGATCATCACAACATTAAGGTCATCATCAATCTTCACAATCTTCAGTTTTCTGATCTTTCTCTTGGTTCCTCCCATCCTTCCAGGCATCTTCTTTCCCTTGTACACACGCCCGGGTGTAGTTCCCGCACTGATCGATCCAGGTGCCCTGTGGCTCTTTGAACCATGGCTCATTGGACCCCTCTTGAAGTTGTGCCTCTTGATTCCACCTACAGACAAATTAGAAGAGAAGATAGGTATAAGGAAGCAGTTACAGAAGAGCTGAAAGGAATGGAGAACAAAAAGTAAAATTATTAACATTTACTTTTGGTCGTTGCACTTATTGGTTTCCATCTAACTTTACATTAATATCTAAAGTTCACACGAGGGGGCTGAGAACATATTAAATAATCAAAATCTTTCCCCAAAGGACAACCTCATTAATAAGAGTTTGGAGTCTCTTGATTATTCTGACTTAGAAGTCCCAAGTTCGCGCTAGAGCTATTGAGTGAGCTTAAAAATAAAAATGCTTGATATTTCCCAAGCCTAGTCTTTTGGGCAAGCACTGGGAGAAAAGCTCCAACTTACCGGTTATAAGACAAATGATAAAAAATCAACCATAAAGTATTAATTCAAGCCCTCATGTCTAATGAATTAAATAGAGTGTTTAATTTTTTATAAGAAACAATTTCATGGAGTATTAGAGCAAAAGATTTAGAGTTCAAATCTAAGCTATATGAAGGGAGAGTTTTAAGAGTAAATTAGACAGTTGAACATGCATATCAAGATGTAAGCACAATCATGGTATATAGAGTCTTCCATGAAAAAGAATGCCAATGAATATGTTTTGGAATGAAAACTTGCCAAGACAGCACAGACATCCTTATCCACACAAAAACTAGCACAAGATTCATAAATCTTACAGAACTGTGATTCAGCATGGCACATTTGGCATGGAATACTTGGGGACTTGGGAATTTTACGTTGGTTTGTGCTTCTTTCATTGAAGAGCCTTAGAATTGTATATGTAATCTGAGTGTACTCAAACAGCAAAAAATACACAAGAGCATTCATGTTTAGTCCTGCCAGACCATGCCTAAATTCAATTATTAAACTCAGCTGAGATATGCCTTTGATTTGTTTGATGCCCCTATGATTACTTAATCGAGGTCTTCCTGCTTAGTCAGCGACTGAGGATCTCATTTTTGTAAATTCAGTTGGGTTTATACTTGCTCATATGCGACTGAGGATCTCATTTTTGTAAATTCAGTTGGGTTTATACTTGCTCATATGGGGATTCATGTATTTGGGCAATAGAGTAACCCTCTTAGAACTCTAGCCTAACTCTAGTCCTAGTTGATCGACATTTTTGTATTCTTATTTCTAAATTAATAAAACAGTTCTCTCCTCTGCCATGAACGTTAACATATCGTTAGTAAGCCACCTAAATTTTTGTAAAGAATAATGTTACAGCTGAGTCTCGAACCTTAAAACTTTGAGAGGAGCATATCCTTGAACCCAAGTCTTCGACCACTGTGCCACCCCTTGGGACTCTTTTACGGTTTTCGTTTGTTTTTATTGTTTTTCTGTATTTACAACAAACTCCAACATTATGAAGACACGGAACAGAAATCAAAAGCTAAGGGCAAAATGAAATTCAACAGCCAATGAACTAAACAGAAACTTGAAATCAGAGACACAAAACCTTGAAATCCCTTTCCAATTGTAGTGCCGGAGACATCAACCAGATCGCCCTCCTCGAAAAGTTCATCGAAAACCAAGCGCTGATTGGGCTCAAAACCATCAACAGACTGAAGACGAAACTCCTGCAAATGGCGCAAAGGAATCGCTCCGGCTTTCTCGAGATGACCTAATTCCGGTTTGGTCAATTTCCGATCCCGAACCCTACGGTAGCCAACCTGAACGGCGGTGTAGCCGTCGGTGGCCTCCGTCTTGAGCTGAGTAACGATGTTACCTTCCTTGAAACCGACCACCGTGACGGGGACGACCTTGCCGTCCGGCTCGAAGAAGCTCATCATGCCGAGCTTGGTGGCCATTACTCCAATGCCGGCGTCTATGCTCATACAAACCGGTGGGATGTTTCTTTTTCGAGGAAAATGGAGATGGAGGTTGGTGGCGTTGTGGGATTTGAGAGGAAGGGCGAGGAAAGAAGATCTTAGTCTCAGAGATGAAGCAGCGGAGGAAGATGAGGAATTATTGTTAGGGAAGATTGAATGTGCGGTTGAGGTTGAAGCTGATGAAAATGCTACGACCGCCATTTCTTCCTCTCTGTTTTCAGTGATTTCTGGGAAGTTGAATGAGGAAGAAGAACTGACCCTTTTTTTTATCCGTTTATTTTATTTTACTTACAAAAAATTAAAATATCATTTTTAAAAAATATATAAATTTCTGTATTTTCAAATACCTAATTTTGTTCATGAATATTCCAAAAAGCTTAAAATAATTTTTAAATGAAGTAATTTTCGTTCAAAAATGAGATGAATTAGTCCAAAATATATATATATATATATATATATATATATATTTTATTTTAGAATGATACATATATTTTTTTCATTGAAATCAACAAATAAATTTATATTCACTAGAATGACCATATAATTCCTTTTTTGAAACAAGGACAGTCAGACACCTCGTTGAGTTTCAAACCTGGACCTTAAGGAGGGCATATTCATAAAACTCAAGTCTTCAACCACTATGACCATATAATTCTTCGTGCCTAACTTGAGCACTATTGACCTATTAACTCTTCTAAAATTCACGATATAATGTATGCACTCATAAACAATATAAAATGATATGATACTCTTTAATTGAGAGAAGTATTTAGTAACAAAATCAATCATTTAAGTAAAGGAAGTAAGATTGTGCTTCAATTGAAAAACACGAGGACTAATTTTCATTGGAATCGCTCTTAAAGATCAACCCAAATTTCTCGAGCAGGCTCAAAGAAGAGGATACTTGAATTGTGGTCCAAGAAACCTAGGTAGAATAAGTAGGTTTGGTGATTGTACCATCAACAAAACCTAGTTTGTTGCATATTGAGATTTCGAGTCATCGACCAATGCCAAACAACGTAGTTGTGTCCTCATAAAGCCTCCTTATGGAACCATCGTTCCTACCCCTTCATTTGACAAATAGTAACCAAAACAATATTTTTAACAAATAAATAGCCCACGAAACAAAGAAAATCGAGCACATCAATGATCAAACATCACACTATGATACATTTTTTACACACTGTACCATGTGAACTCAAATGCAAAAGCCTACCTTATAGATTATCAAAGTGAGACAAGATACAATTCTTGGATAAGATTGTTCCACTGCTAAACATTGTACAGTGTCTCGAAACGCTTTGGCATTTCTCCTACCAGACGAGGTAACCATGAAACACAGCTCTATAAATTAGATAGTAAATCAGAGAGAGAAGAGCTACATTACATTAGCTTAATTTGGACTAAGGAAGATCCTTTGATTTGGAGGCATCAGGCTTGATTTCTTCTGGAGCCGGAGCCGAGGCCTTGCGTAGAACATTTCCGAGCTGAATCCCCACAGAAGAACCACCTTCCTTGATTCCATGGCTTGAGCCATCAGCAGCTGCTTTCAGTCCCTTTCTTTTCTTAACCTTCTGCGCCCACCCAACTAGGCCTACTTGTACATGCTCATCAAATATTGCTTTCTTGAAAGAAGTTCCCATCTACATTTCCATGCATTGGGAAATTATTATTCAGGATGATGAGAACTTGAGAAACTATTTGTCAGTTTTGTTTCTTGTTTCTTGGTTTTTAGAAATAGAAGCGCTTGGTACATTCTTTCTTTCTTTATAGGAGAAAACAAGAAACAGAAAACAAGAACATTACCAACTTAAAGCAATCAGTTGAGTTTCGTTCATTATTTTGTTATGTAATTAGAAAATTCAGAATTTGACTATGACTTGACTCACCTGTGTGACAATGGCGTAGAGGGGTAGGGTGCTGTAACTGCAAAGAACCTGAACAAACACCCTGATCCAAACAACAAATTTAATTGGAAATTAGTGATCAAGATGGAGTAATTGTTTCTTAGGAAAACCAAAAAATGGAATTTCTGCTTTACCCAATAATGAGCCTTGGAATGATATAGCGGATTTTTCCCATGATGCACGAGTCGAAGCCGTATTGAACCTAGAAGTATAGCCAAGCAAGTATGACTTTGGGTCTCAATTAAACAAAAAAAAGCATCGCAATCCCCAGTAGATACAGTCAGTTTGCTGCTCACTTACCCATATCCAGAAGAAAAATCCAATCTCGAAAGCGTTTTGGAAAAGTATAAAATGGATCAGGAAGAGAACAATGCGGGGTCTCTGAAACCAAAAGTGATCATCGGATGGTTGGACTACTAGATCGCCTTCGATTGCTACATGCTTCTCTGCAACCTCCTGAGCCAGCTGGGTTATCACATGTTCCAACTTCGTTCCCACAGCAAGCAGAAGCTGGAAACGAGGAATAAAAATGATCTAAAATGAAATGTAGAGGAAAGAAATTGTAGAAATATGACAGAACTTCATACCATTTCAAGAGAAAAGCTCAGGTTAAATGGTTTAAACATTTTGGAAGCTCATGGGGTGATTTTATGTGATATCAGTATTTTTCCATTTTTTATATCTATAATTGTCAGGAGCTAATTCATAGGATATAAATTTTTAGGTAGGTCGCTACAATGACTTAAAAGTCTAAAATTCAAGCTCTGTAAACCCTATATTATTTTCCCAAGGACACTCATGGTAGTTAATCTGTATTTTCTTAATGGTTTCTACCAAGAGATATGCTTGTCCCAAACCACCACTTGAACTTACCATTGCCATCTACAAACCTCCATGATCTTGTAAAGAGTTGAGCGTTTCGGTAAAGCATATAATTTAATCCTACACAGCTACAGATTAGTGAGGGATGATAAAACTACTTACAAAAAGAGGAATGAATGCTATCCAGAAATATGTATGCCAGCCTGCATGCACAAATAGAGAACAATGATTATCAAATTAACATTTTTTTTACGAGTAAGACAATCAGAATTCATCCTAATATGTAATGAGCAAGAATTAAACTTCAATGCAGCAACTATCAAAAAGGTTTTTATCTGAATAGAGAAGGTTGGGGTTTTACAGGGGTGACTCTAGTGGTAAGGGCTCAGAATGTTTGGAGATATGCTCAATGACTGCAGCATAACACATATAAAGGCACAATGTTTGGTGTTAAATTGAAGGAAAATCGATAAATTAACGACTCAAAGAAGTCTCATACCATTAACATTAAGGAACAAAAAGACAACCACGAAGATCCAAAGATACCAACTGCAACAAAGATTGTAAGAATGAGACAATAGCTGTGAATAGAAAAGTAACAGCTAGGAAATGTATCATGATTGACACAACTGTAAAATCAAGCAATCTTGCAGCTAAGTATTAAAGGGTCTTTCCAGATATCACTTGCCTGATACCGACGACATGCTTGAAATCATCTTCAAGGGCACGTATCATGTACTTATGAAAATTGAACTTTGGGTTTCCCCTGCAGTGTGTCTACAGCAATAACACTTATATTAAGCCGTTTGAGATGGAAAGTTAAATATATATATATATATATATCAAAACTGAATCAAAGATGGCTTACTGTAATGAAACCAAGCCGCAACGTCACATAATCTGATTTTGTTACAGAGGCATAAAATTGCTTAAGGAAGCATTGCTGAAGGAAAACCCAAGAAAAACTGTTAAAACAAGCAATAACTCCTAATTTTTAACAGCATCACATGATTTGATTCAAAAGGCGTGTTCAAATAAAATGTGAATTTGATTACCCTAAGAATATATGCATCAATCTTTTTCCAAACAAAGTTACAAAACGTAACCTTGGGCATTTTATTATCATTAATTTGTTATTTTCATTTTCTACATCCTTTGAGCCTCTAGTTAAATGCAGTGGAGAAACAAGGTCCATGTTGAAAATCTTTTACTTTGATTGATATACATCAATATCCAAAATCATCATCTCAATATATAATTACACTATTACGATCTTGAGAAACCATGCATCACTTACTAGTTCCATTTTGATACACATTGATATTCCCAATCATCATCTCAATATATAATTAGACTATTTCGATCTAGAGAAACCATGCATCACTTACTAATGTGAAATGGAACGTTTTAGGTGCACATTCTAACTTCAAGGCAAGCAAGAAATTCGTTGCTTTGCCATGGAATGCACCATGCAATTAAGAAATGTGTCCATTATTAGAATTAGGAAAGAACGTAATTGCGAATCAACAAAACATTTTATATCAAGAATAGTTGTGATGTCAGATATGAAGCTTGCAGGAACCATGATGTGAATACGAAGAGCTAAGGGAGCTAGCAGATACCAAACATCAAGCGAAACACGACTGAAGGCAGAATGATATATTTTTGTTAAGAAAACGATTTGACTTACCAACCAACCAAGAAGAACTGAATCTTTACCAATGCCCAAAAAGTGGTCTTTGATAAAAGCATGTTGATGGACATGAGTGACTTTTGGTTTGAGAACTGCAAAAGCATGGGATTAGAACAAGACCAAAAAAAAAACCCCTGAAACATATTACATGGCCAACCGAGAGCTTTTGAGTGCAAAAAATCAACTTAATAATTTATTCACACAACTCTTTCATTCTCGAACCATTTCAGTTCTTATGGATTTTCATTTATTAAGAGATATGTGCAGAGTTCGATGACGATGAATCCAAAATAACCAGAAAATAGCAATGTTAAATGGTTACCTCGTCCGGCATCATAGTTTTCTTCTGAAATAGAATCCTCCCACTGCTTCCACTGACGAATCTACCACATCACACAAGGGATTAAAACTGAGATCAAACAGTCAATTTATCCTGTAATGATAGCTATCAGAAAACAAGCCTTCTAGTTGCTTACCTTCAATCCTCCAAAAAATACAGTGAGAACGCAAAATGTCACGTGGACTATAGCTAGGATGAAGATAAAAATATGTAGATGATGCAGTGCTTCGAGTGATAGCAATGGCACCTTACCCTGAAGAGGGAAAACATATGGAAAGAAGAGAGGTCAAATTAAAAACAATTTATTAAGTATAAGATATGTGCAGAGGAAGAGCAATGAGACCAAAACAATGTAAGACAACAGCAGGATATACGGGTGACTTATGCAACTTCAATTTCCGCGACCAAAGGCAATAAACATATTTCCAAGGTCAAATCATTATTTAAAGAGAACACTTCAGAACCAGTTTGACAATCTTCTTTTCTCCTGTTTCATGTTTTTTGCATTCTTTTTTAACAAGAAGTCAAACAAACTTGATAAATATCCATTTAAAAAAAAGGCAAACTAAGTGTTCACTGTATCAACTTGAACCCATATTTTAATAGTATGACAGTGTCACTCTTAATTAACTGAAACAAAAAAGGGATGGAATGAAATTCAAAATTAAGAATAAAATTTCTAATATTGTGTTCCCGCACTATTTTGATTCAACAATATTTGGAAACAGGGGATTCAAATTTATATCCTGCCTAGAACAAGGTGTCGCTAAAGATAAAAATATATATTACAATTTATTTTATTTATTAATAACCGAAATATAAATCACTTTAAATAAAATGAGACCAATAAAAAAAAGTAAAGATAAGAATATATATATATAAACAGTACACTATAGTTTTATTCAATTTATATGGATAATCAGAATGAAAATCGGTTTCAATTTAAATACATGATTTAAAAATAATAAAAAAAAAACTACAGTCTACTTTACAAATAAAAATTCTTTACCTTTTAAAGAGAATCTCATCCCCCAAAACCATGAATTTGATCACAAATTTGGTGAACAGACGTAAGGAATCATATAAAAGACGCATACAACAATGAAATAATACTTTCTCAAAAAAAGAAACCATACGGGCCTGAGCCAGAATGATTCTCGTTCCTTTATTGCCAAGTAAACACAGACCAAAAAGTTCACTCGATCTCTTCAACTTGGCAAGTTTTCTATTCTCGCATCGCAAGTCTACCCAAGGTGGGCGACAGTGATATCATAATTATTTTCACCTAACCATAAATGATAGCCAAATGTATGCTAAAAAAGAAGAGAGCCAAATGTAAAGGTAAAAAGATGGAAAACTATATTTATGATAAGAAACTATTTTAAAATACCCAAAAGTAAAATCAAAATAAAATAAAAACGATGGCCAAAAAAAAAAGTACATAAAAGGAATTTTTATCAAAAAATTAATTAAAAAACCTATAAAGTAAAATTAATTAGGAAAAAGAACTATTTGCTATTTTCAAACCACTTTGGGGGTTTTTATTTGACATATTTAGGTAGTTTTTCGGTTAAGGAGTTATATTGATGAGTTAAAAATTGAGAGTCGTGCCAAAAGCTCATTTGGATGTAGTTGTTGTGCAGAGGAGTTATAGTCAAAACTTTGTTTGGATGTAGATTTAAAATAAGTAATTATTTTTAATAGTTAAAAAAGAAATGATTAAAAATAAATTATTTTGATTGATTTGAAAAGAATTATTAAAAATGACTGATTAGAAATATTAGAAATGATTGAATATTTATAAATGAATGATTAGAAATTAGAGTTATTTTCAAAAATAAAATTGAGGAGTTATTAAAATATAGAAATTAGAGTTATTTTCAAAAATAAAATTGAGGAGTTATTAAAAACTCGTTTGGTTGTAAGTTTTTGTGAAGAAGTTAATAAATCATAAACCTGAGTCCTAACTAAAAACATCGAACAAACAGCCTCATAAAGTAAAATTAATTAGGAAAAAGAAGTATTTGCTATTTTCAAACCACTTTGCAGCTGCTGAGCAAAAGGTAATTCAATGCCTTGTCCAGAATTTTCCACAAAATTTGATGAATTTCAAACCAGCAAATTACCATCAAATACACAGATTAGGAAACAATGAACAGAATCAAACACGTCAAATTCAAAATTCAACAAACCATGAAGCATAAATGGTTAGCATAATTGAGATAATTAGGTGAATCTTGACCTTTTGAGCACAATAACCATGTTCTGAAGCCGATCCCTCAGCAAGAAGGCGCCTAACCGCACCAGAAACACTCGAAGCAAAGAGCGTTCGAAAATGTTCCTTCGTAGACAAAGCAGATTCACCGGAAGACGAATCGTGTTCACCTTTAAGCTTATCCTTCAGATTACACGGAAGAAAATGCTCCGTCAAGCTCTCATGAACGCACAGTTTAGAGATGGTGTTTTGAAATACAGTGAGCAGAAGCGAAATAAATCCCAAAAGCATCAATTCTGCAGAATCGAGAATCGAAACAGTAAAAGAGAGAGTGAAATTGGGAAGAACAAAACGAATCGGGGAAAATAGATTCGGAATCGAACCTTCTTTAACTTTCTGGAGGGCTTCATTGAGGGGCTTTTGGTTCTTGCTCTTGAGGTATTTGCCGAGGAAGTGGAGGAGGCGCTCTAGGGCGAGGGAGAGGGCGACGATGACGGTGCAGACGGCGGCCACAACCCACGTCGGAGTGTACTCCAGCGTCGTCCCTTCACCTCCGCCGCTCATCTCCGCTTCTCTGTATTCACTTCACTTCACTCGAAGAAGAAAACCTCCGCGTTTCTCTCTGCTCTGAAAGCTTTGTGTTGTTCGTTACGAATTATTTTTGCTTAATTTATGCATATATTTATATGTATTGATGCAGGCGGTGTTCATTTTCATTTCCCCTAGTTTTTTTTTTAATAAAAATAATGTAAACTATGGCTATTTTATCTGATTAATTAATTATTTTTAAATTGAAGGAGGTACCAAAACCTTGTTTGGGATTTGGTGTTGAGCAAAGGAGAAAAAGGTAAAATTTTTACTTATTTGTTTTTAGGATATCAACCTCTTCTCAACACCTTCTAAATTTATTCTCCAACATCATATCAAATATTTTATTTAATATTTTTAATGTTACATCAAACATTTTTTTAATTCTCAACTATATAATATAAAATAAAATATTTTTTATCTAAACTTATTAACTATAACGTTAAACTTTCTCTAATTTTCAACCATATAATATAAAATAAAATTTATTAAATTTATTTTTAATATGAATATGTAATGATTATATATATATATATATATATATATATATATATATATATATTCAACATCTTCTCTTTAAAACACCAATTTTCAAACAATTATTTCATATCTCTAAATCATTCAACTTCTTCTTTCACTTCACTTCACTTCACTTCCACTTTCTCTCCTCTCCTCTTTTCAATTCTAAAATCCAATCACCCCTAAGATACTTCTTAAATAACATGAAAGTAAAATAAATTATTACCACGAAAATAATCAATATACTACTAATTTATTGGATAAACTATAGGTTAAAATATTATGTAAAAAAGAATCATAGGTTAAACTATCATTTTCATATTTGTGATAGGATTAATCATTTCATTGTTTTTAATACGTTTATAATATTTGAAGTTAGAAATTCTAATTCTAATTTAAATTTACACTTTTAATTGGCCAATTTTAATTTATTTTTGTATTTTCAATGTATTCTAAAAATTGACTCTCTCATTGATTTTTTTTTTTTTTTTTTTTTACTTGTGTTCAACTTTTCTTAAAGTAAGAGTATTATTAATTTTCTTTCTATAATCTTTTTTCAAGGACTTTCCATGGTTTCGAATCTAAGATGTTTAATAAAGCATTCATGCCTTAGTCATTGGATTGTCTGTTGGGGACTACTTCTATAAATTTTATCTGTAATATTGTCTTCTATTTTTAAATCATAATTAAATTAATTGTAAGTAAATTTTATTTCAAGCTTCTTGTAAATTAATTTATTTTTTAATTAAAAATACAATAATTCAAATTTAAAATCAGAATTAAACAAATCATAAAAAAAGAATGAACCAAAAAAATTCTTAATTATACAATTTAGTGACATTTATGGAAGTCTTGTACGCGGTTGTTTAACCAACGGTGTAATAGTTTCTCTCAACAATAATAATGATAGTAATGGTGCAATAGTAAAACTCAACATAGAACTAGTATTGTAATAAATTATTGGGAAAATGATAGAAAATATCAAAAGATAACTTTGAATTTTGGAAAGTTCCAAAAATAACCTTGAGAATTAAAAAAAAAACATTAAAATGTGTTCTCATCTTTTTTAGTTTTTTATGAAAATGTTACAATTTTATTTTAATAATATTGTTCACATGAGATTTTAATAAATAAGTAGAAATGAGTCACGTATTATTTTATTAATTTATATAATTTGTGCAAGTGTGAGCTACAATTTATAATGTATTAGTCTTTTTTTTTCAAATGTACGAATATTTCTAGGGCTTTTCTATTTTTTCACGAATGTTGATCTTTGGAGCGCATGTTAATCATCGGATCGGTCCTTGTTTGTTGATCATAAAATCGATCTTTGACTTGTTAATCTTTGGACTAGTCGTTGGCTTTATTAGTCCTGGGATTGAGCTTTGACTTGTTGATTCGCTTGGTTGATCAACCGTCAGGCTTATTGATCCGCTTGGTTGATTGACATCTAACTTTGATTGATATTTGTCTTATTGATCAACCTCTAACTTGTTGATTTATGTGGATGATTGACTATTAACTTGTTGATCTGTTTGGGTGATCGATTCTATGCTTTGTTGATTTTCTTGTAGACTTTGAAGAAGGGCTTGAGGTTTGAGGCTTTGTTGATTTTCTTGAATTTGTCAGCCACCTATTATCAAGCTTCAAAAATTGAGATTTACATTGTGAAATATTTAGAAACGGGATAATATTATTTTTATTTTTAAAAAAAATTTGGAAAGAGTTTATTTTGCATTTAAAAGAACTTCATTTTTATAAAATGAAGTACTTAAATCCTCATAAAATTCTAAAAACAAAAGCAAGTTGGTAGGAACTAGTAACTACTTTTTTTTATTTTAAAATTTTGATTTTATTTTTAAAAACATAAATAAAATGTAAATATAAAGAAATTGAAAATTTTGAAATGATTTGGAGAAAACGTGTTTATCCGTTACGTACAGCTGAGCTATGTACCAAAAAAACAACGAAGCCGAGGTGTCCGTCTTGGTCCATCCCCACTGGCAAACTCCTTCAGTCCATTCCGATGAAGAAAAACACACACTAACCACTAAAAATGAATAGCAGACAAATACTCATTCAAAAGTTTGTTCTTTTTTTAAGAAAAGAAGATTCAAAAGACAAAAGCATCAGGTGTGTGGGGGAAAAAAGCTGAAGTTATGCAAATGTATCTTTTTTAGCTTTAGGGCAGGTGGTAGGTATCCACGATCGGATTTATACATTTAAAAAAAAAAAAAAAAAAAAAAGCGTTTTAGGCCACAATTTTTTTGTTATCTATTTTAATTATAACACTTTTTAAAAATATTTTGTTCGTAACAAAATTTTAGAAGTTTTTTTTACATATTCTAATTCTATAATTCATCATCTTTCTATTGAAAACTATTTGTTGCACTAATCAAATATTATTTGTGGTACTAATAGAAAAATGATATAATATTCATTGAAGACAGTTTGTGCCATTACTTTAAGACTATATTAATACTAATTGAAATTTATATATTTCACTAATGGAAATCATCAGACGTATATAAACTTTTTTAGTCCTTTTAGCTCATCTCAATTTTCTATTGTGCACAATTTAAAATTGTTATTCATAATTTGTTTTTTTTTGTTTTTTTTATTATACATGAAAATCTCAAATAACATAATCTCTAAATTTAAATTATTTTGAAAGATCAAAATAAATAATTGTTTATTTATTAATGGATCACAAAATTCAAATTTTGGAGATGTCATCATAAATTGGGTGATTTACTTTTATGTACAAATTTATTTTTCTAAGACTTAAGAGTATACTTATGTGATAGATTCCACTTTCATATAAAAATATAACAGATTCAATGAATTTTGAAAAAAATTGAAGTGTCTTACCTCTCGTAGTCCACTTTCGGCCACCCATATGAAAGTTTCAATTATATCTTTAAACGCTGGTTGAAATTCCTTTGTAAATTACTTTTTGAAAGTTTTTTAATTCTTCTTTTCACTGAAATTACTGATTGTCTTTGTTGTGGTAATGGTTTGTAAAAATTTAATAAATTTTGAGAAAGATATTAGCCTTTCGGTTTCTATTAACTCTAGGCAAATCTTTGTAGTAGATAGATTATCAAATGTTGTTGTAGGTAGGGGTGCAACAAAAAATCGAAAAATCAAACCGAACCGAACCAATCAAATCCAATGGATCGGATCGGTTTTTTAGCTCAAAGTTGGACATAACGGTTTGTAATTTGAAAAAAACTGAAAATATTGGATAGGTTCCGATTTTCGTTTTAAAAAACTAATAAAAACCGATCCAAACCGAAATGTATATATTGTCAATAATTCATTTAAAGTAATCTTATTTCCATTAATATTTCTTTAATTCACTCTTATTTCAAATAAAAAATATCCTTAAATAATTTTGAATAAATTAAAAATACTTCTAACCTTTAAAAAAAATAGTTGTTTATAAGAAGGTTGTTTTTATATGAAAAATATTGTTTTTGATATATTAAAAAAAAAATTGGACATTGGATTGGATCGAATCCATTTTTGGTCATTGAAAAACTAAACAAATGATTCTATACTTTAATGGACATTGGATCGGATCTATTTTTTGAAAACCAAAGATATTAGTTCGGTTGTCGATTTGGTACAAAACCGACAAAAACTTAACCGAAATCACCCCTAGTTGTAGGGAAGACATGTGGGTTGTTTTGTCTTCAAGTGAGATATTGTTAATATTTGTAAGGAAAAAAATAAGTAAGTGGGCCCATATGGGCCATATACCCGTTATCTCTTTATCCACAATTATTTTAAAAGCAACCTGATTTAAATTATCGTTCTTGTTACTTAGAAGTTTAGGCTTTTATGTTTACTTTTAAGGCTGATCTTTCCAAATTGATTCTATGTTTATAATTTGGAATACAAATTTAATCTAGGGTAGAGCAAAAATATATATTGTGAATTTTGAATTGATTATATTTTGACAGCATTGAGTCAATTTTGTCTAACATATCTAATTTCTAACAAAAGTATATCATGGATGATGTATGTGACCTTGTTTACTATTCAATTTCAATTATATAGAAAGATTGAGAATGTATTGCCATTGGTTATGTGTAAATTCAAACTATTGGAACAAGCGTAGAGGGATAAGGAAAATTTGGAGACAACTCCAAGGCTGGACTTGGCTCGAGGCATGATTATGTCCACAAGAGATAACTATTAAACAAATTGACATATTTTTTTGTTTTAAAATTTTAAATTGCCTAAGAATTAAATTGAAATTATCAAGAATTTCCATTCACTTTTTTTATTATTATTAGTACTTCAATTGACGTTCTAGTTGACCAGAAAGTAGACATGAAACAATACTCGGGGGCTGTTTGTTTGACATATTTAGGGAGGAGTTAGTTCTAAGATTTATTAACTTCTCCTTAAAAACTACATCCAAACGAGTTTTTATTAATTCGTCCTCATTTTTACTTTTAAAAATAACTCTCATTTCTAACCATTCATTTTTAATCATTCATTTATAACTACTCGATCATTTCTAACCACTTATTTTTAATCATTCATTTCAAATCAATCAAAATAACTCATTTTCAACCATTCATTTTTAATAATTTCTTTTTTAACTACAAAAAATAACTACTCATTTTTAAATCTACATCCAAACAAAGTTTTGACTCTAACTCATCTATACAAAAACTACATCCAAACGATTTTTTGACACAATTCTCAATTTTTAACTCTTCAACATAACTTCTCAATATAACTCTTTAACTCAAAAACTACTTAAATATGTCAAACAAACAGCCACTCATTAATTTGTGATTAAACTTGAAGAACCAAATAATAATAATAATAATAATGAGAGAAAACACTTTTGGATGGGACCGAGAGAAAATTAATAATGAGGAATATTGTGCTTCTAAATAAAAAAAATTCCTCTTTTTTATGTCAAGTTGAATTCTATCAGACAGGAAATTACAAACAAACTCCCTCATATGTGTGTGAGATTAAAAAATTCACAAATTTCAAAATTAAACCAAGAGATCAATCTAGGGGCTGTTTATTTGGCGTATTTAAGTGTAATTTAATTTTAGGATTTATTAATTTTTCTTCCATAATCTATTTCCAAAGAATTTTTATTCACTGTCTTTATTTTTATTTTTAAAAATAACTATAATTTTTAATCATTCATTTATAACTACTCAATCATGTCAAACCATTCATTTTTAATTATTTCTTTAAATCAATTAAAATAATTTATTTTTAATAATTTCTAATCATTTTAAATCTACATTCAAATAAAATTTTAATTTTAATTTATTTACAAAAAAAAAATTACATACAAACAAATTTTTGACATAATTTTCAATTTTTACTTTGATATAATTTTTTTAACTTAAATCTTATCTAAATATGTAAAATAAGCACCCCCTGGTTGTTAGAAATAAGAACATGGTGGCCTCAATTGGGTGCTCCTTTATAATGGACATCCATGAAATGATGTTTTTAAGAGTCTCATCAAAGAAGTGTCCATTCATATTAATCAATTTTCATGACTTTCAAATCAATTGGATAAATATTACCTCTGTTTCCTCTCATTTTCCATATCATTTCTTTTCTTTTTCTTCTATTTAATCACAACACTTCTCAATTCTAGTGCCCTCACAATCTTGGATGACTGGCCACCATTTTTATAAAAAAAAAAAAAAAAAAACTTTATTTTCCTTCACAATATGGATAATTATTTCACTCCCGTTTCTTCCACGTGCAAATGAATCGTTTCATTTTCGTGGTCAAGATCGACATGTCGGTTCAATAATACAAATCCATATTGGAAAGATTAATGTTCTATCAAGTATATAAAAAATTAAATGTCGATTTAATCTTTTAATTTTCAGAATTCTTCCTCATTTTGGTTATTTAAACTTTCAAAATATCAATTTTATTATTATTTAAACAAAAAAATTAGTTTCCCATCTCTCTTAAACTTTATATATTTGACCTCTTAAACTTTGCTCTTTTCTTTCCATATTTTTTTAGTGTTTTTTACTTATAAAACTTAGTTGATTTCAATCAAGTGAAATTGATACTGTAAAATTAAGTTAAATTATTGAAAATCGTCAGTAAATTTAATTGAAAATAATAAAAATTTAAATTTTCACTAGGTAGGAAGTAAGTTTTAAAAGTTGTTATAATTAAAAATAGATAAATTATAATTATTTATAACTATTTTTATTATTTATAACATTTTCATTCTATTTTACATGTGTGTAATAATATCTTTGTTAGGTTCAAGTCTCTGTCAAGAACCATAAATTGACTCTTTAAATTTTTTACAATATATATATACATATATTAATTGTTGGAATATTCAAAACATACTTTTTTCTAAACTTAATACTATTCCTCACCACTCTCAAATGATATAGATATAGTAAATAGTTCTGGAACTAAACCGTTTTGGCATCATCATAAATGTTTTTAATATAAGAGAAAAGTTCTTCCAACTTCCATATGCATAAATATTTGGTTTTAATTTTTTTTAAAAAAATTAAACCTAAGAAGAGAAAAAAAACTCTAGATTTCAATTAATATTTTTTTTATCCTTAATTTTATTTTAAAAAATATGATATTAGAAAAGTGTTTTTTAGACCGAAAATGTTTGTGATCGAAAGTATTGGTGGCCTAATGATTTTTTAGAACCGATATTTAGCTCATTTAAAGAACAAATTCATTTTCTTTGTCTCGAAAAATAAATAACAACAATTTGTCCTCAAGTTCATTTTTTAATTACTTATTGTGGAAATATCATTTACATTATATTTTCTGATTCGTTAATAATAAAATGATTATAAATCCATTTTATCTTCTTTATATTTGAAATTAGAATATTAAAACAGTTGACATTTTTATGAAAGGAAAGGAAACCAATGGAAACAACTTACCATATAATTTTGTTTTTTCTTTAAAACAAAAAGTTACATAATTAGGATTTCTTCTAGGCAAAGTAATTCTATTAACGTGCTAGCATATCGATTACTGCGTGTGACATCACAAAATAAGTAAATAAAAATATATAAATTAATTAGTTTGTTTATTTTTTAAATACTTTTTTTTAGATTTTTTTTAAACTTACTTATTAATTACTTCTATGTTCTTCCTTTTAAATCTTGCTTTTATTTCTACTTTTTTTATTTGAAATTACTTTTTAAATCTTCCTTTTATTTCTACTTTTATCTTCTTTATATTTGAAATTACTTTTTTTATTATTATTATTATTATCTTAGGATTATTCTACTTCCGTTCCATCAACTTTAACTATTTCTTTCATCTCTTAAAATATCTGTTTTAAAATAGTTATTTTGAAAAATCTTGTTTTGAAGTGTATAGCATGCTAAAATAAATATATAATGAAATTAGGTTCATTTTCGTAGGGCTCAAGAAAACTTGCCCTTAATGAACTGTGAATCTTTGTTTAAGCTTGGGATGTAAAAAATTCTTGCAAATTAAATGATGATATGGATAGAAACGAGAAATATATTCTCTACCAACTAATGATTAGTTAAATATTAAATTTAAAAAAAAAACACACACAATTAAACTTACAAAAATGAATATTTTGTGGCTGAGAGGAAAAATATTGAGAACATTTGAATATCTCAGATCCAACCATATATTTTATACGTATATTCTAAAGTTTGACATTGGAATATGATTCCAAGAATCAAAAGGATGACCAATAAAATTCATTTCAAAAAATAAAATTAAAACGAAAATGAAAAATATAATAAAATAACAAATATTTACGAGTTTTTTGAAACTCGACAAGTTATCTCAATGTCTTTTTTTAATGTATATTGGGGGAGGGGAGGACAAATCTCGATTCTCGATACTAGTGCTGAACTGGTTTACAACCAAACATTGAAACCATTGCGTCGTTCATTCATTCGCTTACGAGTTATTTCAATGTGAATACACTTTTTTTTTTTTTTAACTGGGAGATCGGAGCTTTCCTCCCCTATACCCGGGACACTTCTGACCCGTTCCTAGACTGTGACACAATGTGAATACACTTATCATCCTATTATTTAAGATAGATTTTTAGAAAGACGATGTCAAAAAAAAAAAAAACTACACCATAAATAAATGAATTAATATTAATGACCAATCAAGATAACTCAGCAATCAAAGTGAACAGTGAACGTAAAATCTCCAATCTCAAGCTTCATTTAAAAAAAATAAATATTCATTGACTTTATCACAAAGATATACCACATTTATTGTTTTTTTATAAATAAAAAAGGATATACCATATATTCTTTTAAAAAATTGTGGCTTCTGGTTTTTTTTTTATTAGTTATATATTTTGTATTTAACAAATCATATAAAATTAATTGTGAGTGCATTTAAGACATGGTTTATAAATTTTTACTTTAGTTGAACTTAAGTTACTGTTTAATATATATATTTTTTAAAAGTTACTGTTCAATATTTTAAAACCAAAATATCTCTTATTTAAATTATCTTATTTAAAAAAAAACAATTAAAGACAACATAGTACAAAGTGGGGAAAAATGATAAAAGAAAATCCTACATAAAGAACACGACTACTTTCAAATAATATAAGAGTCAAATACCAATTTTCGAGCTCGAATTCGTGACTGTAGAGTTAAAATGGATTAATACCAGACAAGACAACATATTTATTATGTGCGTTATAAAAGACTAATATTACTTTTCTAAATCGATTTTACAACTTAGTCAATAAAGTTGTGGTCACCCATACAAAAAGTTTTTTTTTTTTTTTTTTTAAATTATGCAAAAAGTTCTTTCCATATGCATCTTTAAATGTAAACCACTAGGTTGTAAGTTGCACTCAAAATAATTGCTTTACGTGGACCTATTTGGGATGTTACATTTTTCAATTTGTTGATTTAATTCTAGAAAATATATATATACTTTTTACCATTCAATTTAAATAAGTAGTAAAAATAAATCACCAATTTTAGTCAAGATATAAAATATTTAATAATTCTAGATTTTCTCAACTATTTTATTTTGATATTTAACTTTTATATATTTGGCAAAGATGTAAAAAGGTATTTGAAGCCAACATTAGCAAAATAAGTTACATCCAATGACTAAAGAAGTCTTGAATTTAATTCCCTCACCACCATTATTATAATCTAAAAATAGGTGAGTATATATATATTTTTTCTATCTTTTGAAGGAAAAAATAGGCGAGTATTTGAAATCACATAGTAAGGAAACTTAGAAATAAAAAGAAAAGGCTACAAAAATTTTAGAATAAAAAACAACACTTAAATTAAGTTTGGATGATCTTCTTTAATTTGAAAATTAAAATAGGAAATTGTAAAAAATATATATTCGAACTGGATAAATATGTTAGTAATTAATAATTTAGTAGGGATGTCAAAAATAGGGTGTTTAAAAAAAAGGGTAGGGATGTCAAGTTCTAATGAGTTTTTTTTTTTACTTCCCTAAAAAATGAGTATCTTGACAAAACCTTCCTGATTTAAATGGGCGTAGCCCATGGAAATTAAGTGGTCTAAGGTCCAATCATAACGGGCTATAGTAATCGGCTAGGCCCAATTTGAACTAATTCGAGGCTTTCTTCGTTTTGTTATCCAGTTCAATTTCCGTAGCATTTTCAATTTTCATATACAAGTATTTTAAACAATTAATTTTTGTATATATAATTTTAAATATATATTCTCAATATTTAGCCAAGACTATTAAACAAAATTTTATCGTTTTAAATGAGTTATATATGTTATGGGTAGAATTGGGCCCGGGTATTGGGCCGCACGTCGGGGAGTCAGCCCACGAGAAGAACTCCTTGTCCCAGGCCCGCAGGGGCGCGTGCGGAAGCCCAGGCCCATATCAATGCTGTTGTAAACCCAGATCCGCCCCAGACGCGCGGGGCGCATGCAAAGCCCACAGGTCGCGCGCGGGACGCAAGCAACGCCCACAAGCGCGAGGGGCGCACGCAGGGCCCACAAGCGCGCAGGGCGCCCAGGTCGCGCGCGGGCCCCCGGACACTAGGGGTGAGCCGCGCGAGACTTGGCCACCCCGTCCCCGCGTGACTCGCTTGCCTTTTTCTGTTGTATCTCCCTCGTTCTAGATCCGATTTACTTGCCGTTTTCACCAACATTCGTGATATTTTCCTTATCTACGGTTAGACCCTATTTAGGGTTCGGCCAATAAGAAATATTTTCCTAAAATGGAAATATCCACCTAAAAAGGAGATATTTCTATTATCATAATATTTTTACCAAAAGTGACCACCTACTCACCTCCTATATATATATATATCTAGGTCAATTAGTCTTGAGGTAAGCAATTGGAAAACCCTAAACTCGACTAACCTACTCACCTCCTTCAATCTCGACTGACTTAGGCATCGGAGGTGGCGTGGCTCACACCACACCGGTGTCTAGCTTTTGTCTGTTTTGCAGGTATTCGTCCCAACGAAATACAAATTCACGGTTGATCCTGGAGACCAAATTTTGGCATCAACAATATATATATATTTTTTTGAGTAAACCTATTTTTGTTTTTTGAGAATAACCTATTTTTGTTATTGAAATTTCGACTTTGTAAGGATTTTTATCATTCCAAACGTTGTGTATTAAGTAAAACGTTTTTTTTTTTTTTTTGAGAATCAAAACGCATATTAGTTTATAGTTTAAATCTCATTCTAGTTATTAAAAAACACTCTTAAACTAGCATAGGTTTTTATGAAACTTTGGGAGACTAGTTAAATCTAAAAAAATTATTATAAAAATGTTGTTAAAAAAAAAAGGTTAGCATATGTAGTTTTTGGTATTAATTAGTATTATGCCGAAAGAGTAGCTAGTTTTAAGAGTTCAACATCATTGTCACGGGTTCAATCCCGATAATCGAAATTTAACTCTTATTTATATGAGCAGTAGTAATTTGTAGGATTTATGGTCTGCCTCCCCTAACTTGTACTAAAAAAAATAGTATTATCATATACTTTCTTATAGTACCAATATTAAAGAGAGCTGATGGAGTACATAGTTTTTTTTTTTTTCTTTTATTATATGTGTAAACTTTACGTCTGCTTACAAAATTACAAAGGAAAAAAATCCAATCTTATCGTGATCATAGGACTAATCAATTTAAGAGTAGGTAACTATATCTCAAATGCTAAGGTATGTGCATACAATTAATTACAATGTCAAATAATGATAAATCAAGATGTTTTGTTCACACATAATTTAAGCATAAATGTGTCTCCAATAGGTCTTTGAATCTTCTCAACAATTACAATGACACCATGTGAGGACTATGTCATACCTTTTAAAAAGCTGGTTTCGTTTTGATAGATCATATATGTTAAAATGGACAATATTATCACTTTAGTGCTTCGAAAACTTCTTTATTGATTCTATAATAATTTTGTAATAGAAAATCGTCATATTCCACAATAACACTACTACCATTCAATCAACCGAATCTTTATTTTTAATATAAAGAAAAAACCACATAGACCAATGATATAGTTTTTCTTAGTGAAATCATTTAAATGTGTAGTCCAAAGTTACATTTTTTTAAAAAAAATGATAACACTACTTTAAAAGATACCACTGCACACATACATATATTTAAATTTTATAATACACTAAGCTATGGATTTGTTTGCTAAACTTTCATTTCCCCTAACTGACCACTGGCTATCATAAAAGCCTTATATAAAATTTTTAGCCAAAACCCTAAACTCTTGAATTTTGAAGAACACATGAAGAAAATCATGACAAATAAAATGCATTGAAATTTGGGTAAAATGAAAAGAAAAACACCACTCTTTTTCTATTAAAAGTGTTTTTTGAGAGAGATGCTATGACTGGAAAATGCATAGTACAAGAAGTAGGGGCCACAAACAAAAACAAAAGAATATGGTCTCTCTTTTCTTAATAGTAAAGGCTCCAAAATGGGAACAAATTCAAAAGGGAATCCCCAAAAAATAAAATAAAATAAAATAAAGAAAAAGGCTACTATACTCTCAAAAATCAAAGGCCCTCAAAAATTACAAAACCCCAAAAGAAACAAGAGAAGGGTTTTTTTTGTAAGAGATTTTGTGAGACCCCCAAATTCTCCAAAAAAAAGCTTTTTTTTTTTTTTTTTTTTTTTTTTTAATGATGATCATGAGAAGAAATCTTCAACTTCACTCTTCAAGCAAAACCCTTCAATTACCTTTACAACTCCATTATTCATTTATCTTGCTTCTAATTCTCTTTTTCTCCTCTTTGAAAAATTCCATCTCTTATGGCTTCCCAATTAGAGCCCATGTCTTCATTTATGCTGGTTGTTCCAATGAAAAATACCAATCCAATTCCCAATTTGAATCAAATTTCAACTCCTTGCTTTCATCCATGGCCTCCTCATCTTCCCAAATGACCTACAATGACTTTGCAATTGGAAATGATTCCTCAATTAATAGTGTAACTGAAGGAGCAATTTTTGGTGTGTACCAATGTAGAGGGGACTTAGCCTTAGCTGATTGCTCAAAGTGCATTCAAAGTGGAGTGAACCAAATCCACTTAATATGCCCTAATTCCTATGGGGCATCCCTACAATTGGAGGGGTGTTATGTGAGATATGAGCACTTTGATTTCTTGGGGAAGTTGGACACAAGTGTGAAGTATAAGAAGTGCAGCCAGAGCTCGAGCAACGACGTGGAGTTCTTCCGGAGGCGGGACGACGTGCTCGCGGACATGCAGGCGGGGGCCGGGACGGGGAATGGATTTAGGGTTAGTAGTTCGGGGTTGGTTCAGGGTTTTGCTCAGTGTTTGGGGGACTTGAGTTCACAAGATTGTTCTTCTTGTCTTGGTGAAGCTGTTGGGAAGTTGAAGAGCTTGTGTGGATCAGCTGCTGCTGCTGATGTTTTCTTGGGACAGTGCTATGCTCGCTATTGGGCCTCTGGCTTCTACCCTAATTCTTCTGGTAAGCAAAACCCGTTTTTTTTTTTTTTTATAGTTTAACAATCATATTTGCAGGTCGAAAGATATATTCGAACCTGCAACTTCTTGGTTCATTTGACAATTACAACCTTAATCATAAATTTAAAAGTGATTAGACTTTTTTTTGTTTATGTATAATTCAACAAATTTAGGAGATGGGTTCAAAATCATAACATCTTAGTCATAAGATCATACATTATATAGTTAAGATACTTTTTATTACTTTGGTTTTTGTTCATAAACTAGTAGTGGGTATCCTGTTTTCTTATTATTATTTTTTAGTACAAATTGGAGGAAGGATCTACAAACCCTACACAAATTTAAGCACCGTTGTTATCGATTAAATTTTAAGTTTGTTCTACCATATCTATGTTCCTTTCATTTTTTTGAGTGTAGAAAAATATGAGAATATTAAAGAGAGGGATTTTAAATGACTTCAAATTTTAAAAGCTGTAAAGGGTCAACCAGAGTAAATTCTTTAAATAAAGCAAGGCCTTTAGGTTATTCTTTTCCACTGTAATTTGCTTTCTTTTTAGGCATTTTCCATTGCTGTTATTCCCCTAGTTATTCTTGCCACCTCTACTTTTTTTTCTTCTTCTTTATGTTTCTTTCACAACAAAATTATTTTGAACTATATTTTATAAAGATAACTATTGTGCTGATTTTGGAGAAAGTGGGTTTTGCATTATTGGAATTATAAATCATTAGGTCAATAATTTGCCACTTTAGCAATGTTGCTTAATCATTCAGCCAATTTTGTTCCAATGATCTCCACCAAATTTTGGATCCATAAAGCTCCACTCACGACAAAAAAGATGTCCACAAACAAATAAGTGAAAAAAGAAAAGTTAGGCATTTGGGAACAATCCCCAATATTTTATTAAAAAGAAAAGATTCGGGTCATGAAATGACGTTTATGTTTCTTGTTTCTAGTTTCATCGTTTTCTATTTTTTAAGACGTACGAAAAAAGTAAAAATATCTTTAATAATGGTTGAAATAACTCTTTGTCTAACAATTTCTTGATTCTCATTCGATCAATTTTCAAAATAATAAACGTTCTATTAAAAAGTCCAAACATACTTCTCAAAAGCAATAATAGTTACTTAAAATGACATATTTCTTGCAAATAAAAACAAAAACGTTTTTCAAACAGATACCTCTTTTTCTCTCCCGCCCCCACAAAGCACACTTAAAACCAAAAGTCTTAGTGGAGAGCTTTTCCTTTTTGCACACCAATTCCAAATTAAGCCACAAAGTTAAAAAGAAAAGGAAAATAAAAAATCAAAATTTTATCTTTTTATTAGTTCAACCACAATTAAATTGGAGGGTTTGAAGTTGTAACCTCCTAATCGTAATGATATTTATTTCGCTTGAATTATTGTTATGGGCATCAACACTCTTTTCAAACAAAAACATCTCTTCACAAAAGTATAAATACTCACTCTATTTCCTTATGGTTTGTCTTTGAATTCAGTTTCTTCGGGTGACGACCAAGCGGGCAAGACTGTTGCGATCATCATCGGCGTCGTCGCCTCTCTCGCCATCCTTGTTGTTCTCCTCTCAGTCTGCAGAAGAGCAATGGGTAAATAAAAAAAAAATTAAAAAAATTAAAAATCCCCTCTCTAGTTCATTTCAAGTTTCCAATTAGTTTTTTTCTCAAAAACAAATATATCTTATGAGTCTTTTAAAAGCTATAATTCTTTCTGAAATGCAGCAAGGCTGATAGAGAGAGACATTTGTGATATCTTTTTTGCTTTAGTGAAGAATATTATGAAGAGAGAGATGAAAGTTTCCCACAAAATGTTTGTTAAAAAACTATTCTTGAGATGCCACTCTTATTATCACTTCAACCCTTTTGGATTTGTTTTTATTTCTTTTTGGGGCCTCAATTTTTAAATATATCATATTCTATGATAAATTTAAAGTAAAAAAGAAGCAAGTTGGATGTTATCTTCTTAATACCATCAATTTGAAAAGGGCTACTGATTCCTTTAGCTTTTTTGCTCTTCATATTGTTGCCCAACAAAAAATAAACCCACCCATTTCATTTATTTAGGCCCCGTTTGATAACCATTTTGTTTTTCGTTTTTTGTTTATGAAATTTAGACCTACAATAACTACCTTACCTTACATTTTTTCTTATTTGGATATTTACATCTTACCTATATTTTAATAAACGAAACCAAAATTTGGAAATAAAAAAAAAAGTAACTTCCAAAAACTTGTTTTTGTTTTTGAAATTTGGTTAGTATTCACTTACTTTCTTAAGAAATTATGGATACATTGGAGGAAAGATAGAGCACATGGTAGAAAATTTGAGTAGAAATAAGCTTAAATTTCATAAACAAAAAATCAAATGGTTATCAAACGGTACCTTATTTTTTTGTTTTTGTTTTTAACTTTTATGAAAAATCAATGAATCGATTTAGGCATACCTTCATAAATTAAACTCACGAAACAATGGTGTGATCTTATGAAAATTTTTACGTGCCAGAGAACTACAAACACTTAATTGCTAAATAAATTTACATATTTTTAAAATGAGTGACATACTTTTTTTCACTAGAGAAAAACTTGCCTCTTTAGCTAAGGAGGCAAGCCCTCCTTAAAAGAAGTATATGACACCATTTGGTACTGCAAAAAAAAATTTAAAATTTTAAAAATAGTATTGTTTAAAGAAAAAATTTGTGACATCAAATGGTGCCACATACTTCTTTTAAAGAGGGCTTGCCTCTTTAGCAAGTTTTTCTCTTTTCACTAATAAGATTTATTGTATGCATCATATCAATTAAACTATGTTATTATTGGCATAAATGAGCAGAAAAGCTAATGACTATATTTAGTAACTTGATTTAAAGGATAATTTATTAACTTATTCACTTTCCTATATTCTATGAACGTGTTTTTAGATTAAATTATATATATAATTTTAACACTAACATTTACATCTAATAGATTCATCGGTTTATAAAAGTTTCTAATAGATTCTTCATCAATGATTCAATAGTATAATAGATCTTTGACTTGAACAATATTTTTAAAAATTTACACATACCGAATGGGTTAGTAGTGCAATTAATTATCTTGTTTGGTATCCATTTCAACTTCAAGAACACGAGTTCAAATCCGAAAATCAGTATTTACTTTCATATTATTTGAGAGCAGTTGCACTCTAGAACCCTACATAAAAGATATCCTTCTAAGTTTAAGAAGTAATCTTGTAGCTTTAGCCTATTTTCACTCACTTTTTTATTTTAAAAAATCAATTGTTTAACCTCTATAATATTTGTAAAATTGAATAGGTTATTCAATTCGGTGTCTAATGAATCTATTAATCTTTTTATAAAAGAAATGTTAATCATGTCATAAACTTATTAAACACAAAATTAGATATCAAAAGAACACACAAGACTAGACGTTCAATCTTTTAAAGTTTAAAAAATATTTACACATATTAAGAATCTATCAAATACTTTTTAGATACTTTTAATGAAATCTTAAAAATAAAGTACACAAATTATTGCAATTATGATTAGTGGAACATAATTAACATATGTGCTTACACTTGAAAGTATTATTATTTATATGTACATATATGCAAATACAAGAGTTTTTTTTAATAATATTTCAATATCAGATAGATGTGTTAATTAGAACATAACTCAACTAGTTAAAGCATAGATCTTCGATCAAAAAGTTATATGTTTGAATTCTCTCGTTTGCACGGGCATATCCTCACTTATCATTTCTCAAGTCATCTATAAATACACAACTTTTTTTTAGAAAAAATAACCATAACACCAACCCAACAGCTCTAAATAGATTTTCAGCGAATAAACTCATCAAATACATACTTGTCTCCCAAGCAAAACTATTTTGGTTGAATCCCACCAGCACCGCTCCATTCAAACGCAATTTTTAGCTTCTGTAGACACTCAGAGCTCGTTTTCTGCATAAGTCATTGGTCAAGGACATACCAGAGCCTACATGAAAGGAGGAAGAGAAGAGTCTCACATTCAGTTGAGCTTTCAGAATCCGGTTGACTCGACTAGTGACGAATAGGAAGCGTTTTCATCCGCGGCTGAAAACCGATTCTTGATTTCCTTGTCAGTCTTGGGATTTAGATCAGTTTCTATTCCAGCAATGTCGGACAGTTCCCGCCTTTGGAATTTTGCATTTTCCAAGTCTCCTTCCCAGCAAGTGTTCGAGACTATTTCGAGTGCTTGCTCAATCTTATTTTCAGGCACAAAATCCCCATTTTGTAGGAGAACAAGGTAGACTTGTTCGGCAGAAGCTTTTCGGATCTGAGTTCAAAATAATCGCAGCAAGATTAGCTGATAATGAAATTTCGATTTAAGTCGAATTGCTAGAGTAAATACAATTTAGATGCCCTACTCTAGCTTTAAAAAGGAAAGAGAAAAACATAACACAAACATATTTAAGCTGAGCTTCTGCCATAAGAGTTTGGGATTCAAACCTTTGGGTATCTATGGCTAAGGAAGGTGAGAAGGTAAAATAAAGCTCGAGAATGAACGGGTTCTGAAAGCGAAGCAATATAACCAAGTATTGCAATTCCAGCATATAACTTTGAAAAGTCTTTTGATCCTTTCATTTCAATCTCCAGTGAATCCAAAATTCCATTACAAAAGCTCGAGATATGAACCTGGAAAATACATCCCACCAACGGTCGAAAATCCAAAACAAATTATTTATTACCCTTAAAAGAAAATTTGCCAGAGAATATCACATTGAAAATGTAAATAAATGTTATCTTGACCATGAAATGTATACGGTACTGCAAAATGTAAGTACAGCATTACAAACGAGCAAAACTTGGAAGAGAGACTGCTTATAATTGAGAAATCGACCTTCAAGTAACGAGGTTAACAAAAGATAAGAAAATCTGGATTTCTGCATTCTAACTACTAGTATAGAACTTCTAAAAAAAAACTACTAGTATAGAAAAAAAATGGGGATTTTGCATATATAACAAAAAATGGTGAAGTATTTCTATCTATAGCACAAAATCAAAATTAATTCATTTGTAGTAGAAAATTCAAATTGAGTTCTATCACTTATAGAACTGAACAAGTGATAGAATTCAATTAATGATAGGCTCATTCTATCACTATTTGAGTTTTTTATTAGTGATAGAAATCCAAATTAAGTTCTATCACTAGTTGAGTGATAAAAATCAATGTGCTATAGATAAATTATTTTAAAAAATCTGCTACAAATATAATTTAAGAGGTAGAATGTACTGCTCATGATAAATTCTAAAAAAAAATTGATGAATTATACTAGCAGAGTCTAATAGGCAATTACATGCCACTTTCGGGGACTCGGTTGCTATTCTAATTTCTAAAAATATGTTACAAATATAAATGCTTTTGTCTTTTTTTGAAATAAGGGTAACCACGCCCGTCCCTAGGCCAGGCATCGGAAGACATCGAAGGAATTAATGCTTTTGTCCCCGAGCAACAACCACAGTAGATGTGTTTGGATAGGGGGTTTGTTCAGAGGTTGGGCCAACCCCTCATTCAGATGAAGCAACTCTAAAAAGTCCCCATAAAACCTCCCTGAATTCCATAAATACCAAGGTACAATATAATATCTCTTCTGCTATAATCACTCATAAGCCCTCTATCTAAATGAGATTTTCCTACCAGAATCACTCATAACACCTCCAATTCAAATTAGGGTTTCTGCCACACCCACTCATAACCTCTCAATCCAGATTCCAAACAATGTTTTATCTACACTAAATCCTTCCTAACCACTCAAAACCCTCCATCCAAACGCACCCTAAGTCTATTAAGATGAGGGGGTGACAATACATTGAACAGAAATTTAAATATCCAATAAGAGAGAAGAAAGATATGGACACAAGCATGAAGACTATAAGAGGGAAATTAAGATTAAAGAGATGAAGATAACGAACCTCCACGTCCAATAATATCCTTTGACTGAAAAGAATCTCAATGGTCTGAAATAAAGAATAGAACACCAAAATTAGCAAGTCCCTAACAATAGCAAGAAAAACAAACCAAACTTTGATGGATATATTAAGGAAGAGTGCGCGACAAAAGCCAGGAATGCATAGAAAAACAATGCCAGGCAATGCCATATCCTGAATAATCTGGGATATAATAATCTCAACTCATCATCACCTCTCGATTTTGAGCAATAATGTTGAAGAATGAGATAATATTGATCGCCAAAATTCTTGTATACAAGTTGCTTCATTTTCAAGGAGTAAAACAATTGCATTCAGAATTCTATTAGTGGTCACCTCTTATCAAAATAATATGATAATAAAATAATATATATATATATATATATATATAAAAGGTATCCAAAATTTTCTAGAGATCTCATATGTAGCAATGATTCGTTGTATTATTCTTTTCCCTTTAGGTTTGCCATGAAATATCCAAGTTCCACCACTTTTGGCTTTTGTATTATATTCCTATCAAAAGTTTATAAATAATAATAGTGATAATGACAATGCCGAACAACAGAACAGAGTGTTCTCCATGATGGCAAATCAGTAGTTTATTAAAGTTTTTTAGCAGGATTGCCATAGTAATTTACCTTGAAAGTTGGTATGATGACTCTGTCACATCTCTTATAACGTTCAAGGATCCAAAGAAGGTCTGTAAAAAGCATACTCTTCCTAAAACTTTTATCCTGGTCTCCAATTGCATCACCTTCAAGATATTCCATCAAAGCAGACATTGATCCCTTGCTCAATGAATCTTGCATACCACCAATAGAGATAACCAACCCAGACATTACAGTTTTACTATAACAACCAAATTGCAGCAGGCGTACAAAACGCGGATATGTCACTGCAGGTACCTAATAGGAAATTGATCGTGCAAGTTAGTAAACAACTTCTCATCCCTTGTGAAAAAAAGAACATGAATCTTCGAGAACAATTTATCAGAACTCACCACCCATTTCATATTTGGATCATCAGGAATAATTTCTTCTAAGATTTCTCGGAAAGGTATATGTGGAACATGGATAATCTTGTTGTATAATAATCGCTGAAGAACTGTCGCTGCAGCTTCTCTCAACTTGTCCAGCTTCTCTACAGCTTGTTTGAAAATTCCTCCCACTAAACTAGTAGCCATTGTTGAATCAAAGAAGGAATCTGTTTGGTCTTTTTCAGCCATCTCACAATGAAGTGACTCTGATTCAGAACCAACTTCGTTTAGTTTTTTAGTGAAACCTTTAGAATCTCTCGCACAAAGAATATATGTACATTTCTCAAGACCATTCATAGCAGCCTCGCGAACCCAAGAACCGACATCACCTCTGTTATCAACAGAGTAATCATCGAGAGCGTTAAATAAACTTGTCATTACTTGATCTTTGATTAGATATAGCAATGGTATGTCATCTTCGCTTGAGCATTCTCTTCCTTGAACTAATGTCTCACATACTGAAACAAGTCCTCTGACAGCATTCACTCGTGCTTCAGCATCCCTATCATCAGGTTTATCCTGCAAAGGCACAACATTCATAGAGGGAAATTACATTGTAAAGATCTCTATCCCTTTTTTTTTAACAAGGGTAACCACGCCCGTCCCTAGGCCAGGCACCGGGAGATATCGAAGGAGTAATGTCACAGTTGAGTCTCGAACCTGGAACCTTGCGGGGAGCATACCCTCAAAGCCCAAGTCTTCAACCATTGTGCCACTCATTGGGGACAATACATGAGATGATGGTATTATATTGAATCTCCATTTACCCAGAAGCTAAACGAGTAAAAGTGAAGAAGCTCAAATGCATCCATGTTGAATACTTCTGGTGTAGATAAAGCCATACCAAAATCTATATGCATATTTTTTTAAGAAAACAAAACATTTAATTGATGGTGTATAAAATGATTACAAAAGAATAGATCCTATCATGGAGATTTACAAAAAGCTCTTTCAATATTGAGCAATAGAATTTGTGAACTTGAATAGAAGAGATTTGGACTATCCATGTTTAGATGAAAATATATCTCTATCCCATTTCTTTAGATGAAAATATAGCTTTTATCACCGCACCTCAATTGCACATGAGGAACAAAGTTTCAGAAGCACATCTTTCCACCTGCTGGCCAAGAATTCACAAGGCAAAACGCTCAATGCTAGAGCTGATCCTCTTCTTACAGCCACATTGGGATCACTCAACTGTTCCAAGTATTTTGCAGTTATATTGCCAGATTTGCTAGTGTCTGCAGCAGCTAGATATGCTGGCACAAATGGTTTCAATGATTTAACAGCAGCATTCTGCAAACCATAATCAAATAAACTGTTATCAAAATAATCAAATAAATATAAATTAGAAACAAGCAACCGTTCAACGATTATAAACCAATCACCTGAATCTGAGAATTAGGATGTCTCAAATTTTCATTAAGAGCATCAAGCAACATCCTTTTTGTCTTTTCCAACAATGGCAAATTAGATATAGAAATGCACTCAATGAAACGAGAAACAGCTGCACGCATTATCTCTCCACCCTTTCCACGATATAGACGTGCTTTTTCAATAGCAAGAACAATGCCAGCCACGCGTTTCTGTATATCTGTAAACAACAGATAGATATCATTTTCTTTCAATATAAACCCACTTTCATTAAGAGAGAGAAGAGTACAAAAGATGCCTACAAAAACATTGGCCACGATCATCTATTCAGCCACCAAAAATAAACTACAAGAGCTCCAGTTTCTTGTGGTAAAAAGAACATTTAAGTGTACAAAACTTCAAAATTTTCTCCAAAATTCCTCTACACCCTCCAACACCGACAACTCAACTTTCGAGCATTTTTTTAAAAATATTCGTGAGGCCTAAACCCGCTTGCGCGCACCTCAAGTATTCTCATGGGACATAAGACCCTAACATTTGGATGTCAAGAAAACCCGTAGAAACTAATTCCTAGATAGGTGATCATGGATTGAACCCACGACCTTTTGATTTCTTAACTTTCAAGCAATTGGAAATTTCATCTATAGTTATGAACTTGAAAAACTTGAATTGACCAAATCCATCTAAAATGGGGAACTATAGAGCTACTGTTTGCAAGGATCGAAAAAATCAAATTTTAGAAGGGAGAATGTATAGAATGGCCTAAACATAAAGCTATGCATTTAACTCAAAGTAATAAAGCCTTAACGTGAAGACTTGGTTAAGCAAGAGAGGGAAAACATTATACAAACCAGAGGAAAGAATATGTCCGCATTGATATACAGATAAAACAACTTCACCCACTGCCAAGGTTGCACCATGGCGCATGCACAAATCAGATGAGAGAGTACAAGGAATTAACTTCTGTACAGCATAGCTTGCAAAATATTCAGGATCGTATTTTACAAGGGCAGAAAGGGCATCTGCAGCAAGTTCTCTCAAGCCTTTATCCTGAGACATTGATAGCCATAAGCAATATGCCATTGGAAAACCCCAATAAGATTGATCACACGGGGTGCTGCTTAAGAGAAATTAAACTTCTCATTTTATGAGTAACAATTGCTAAGATATTTTTGACAAAAAAAAAAGTGTATTGATGCTCTTACCAACCACAAGGGTTGAATAGAGTGAGAAATATCCCACAACTATAAAACTTTTAAGTGTCAATAACCTGAAAATTAAATTAATCATGAGTTGCCTAAAAATCAATTGTGTAGAAATGAATATGGTCTCAACTTCGAACCATCATTTTTTTTTTGGAGAACTCAACTTCAAACCATCGACTGAAAAAGTGCAAGATCTTCTGGTTAAAACATCTTTGAAAGCAAGAATGAGCAAAACTATTATAAGATTATGACTAGGAAGGCAATGTCAACAAAGAGCATAACTAACCTAACATAATACATGTGCTTATGACTAAGAGGTCATAGGTTCGTATCCTTTGCCCCAATTGTCAAACTAAAAAACTAGGAAAGAAACAGCCAAATGGAACTTATCTACTCAATCCATAACTTTCAACTACTTGTCATCTTGATTCAAATCTCCAATGCCATAAGAAGATTGTCTTTGGAATTTTCACAAGCACACACTATTTTAATCTAACGCCAATAATGTAATGCCTTGTACAGTTCTTGAACAGTTGCATTTAAAGAAATTAAGCATTTTTTAGTTTGTATATTCTGTTACCAAATTCTAACTACCCTAACACAATAGAAGATCAGAATTCAAATTCCATACATTGACATGTGCCCAAGCTACAAACGAATATAAGGATCATAGTGCACCAAAAGTCCAACAAAACGTAATCTTAATGAAGCACGTGACACAACCAAAAATATTACAAAGACAGGTATCTATAATATGATGGTAGGATTCAAGTAATACGAGCAATACAACAGAATACATTCAACATAAAATTTACAAAAATGACGGATCGTTTGTTTCCATTGATAAGAGACTGAAATTTCATTAAAAAAATAAATAAGAAAAATAAAAGTATGCTGGAAAAATTAAGAAATACCCAATGACATATTTTGTTGCACAGCAGTTCATCAATAAATGGAAGAAGATACCCCTCGTACTGAGCTATGCACACAGCAACTTTCAAGTATGAAGTTACTCGAGACGCAAGTGAAAAATAGTCAGCAGTATTCACTATATCAATGCCATGTGGATAATTCCCTTGTCTTCCAACATTTTCCTGAAAAGCTGCTGCGGCTGCTCTTCTACAGTTAACCTAAACATCACATTTTAAAACTTTAGCAATTAGAAAATAAATAGAAACAATAACTCCACATGTAGGTAATGGTAAAAAATTAAATTAATAAGTCTACAGTTAGGTACCTCACGATCATAGCAAGCGACTGTTAGAAGATGAGGAGCAAGTTGTTTCAAAATCTCTCTCATGTCTGTGTGATGATAGGCACGGCCAAATGCCCAACAAACATATGCAGCAGCATCACGTACATGAGAACCAACACTATGTGGGCCCCTTCGAATATCATAATGTAATGCCTGTTAAGAAGTTTAAACATTGATCAGTAATAAAATAGGAAGGAAATATTTCACACAGTTGATCCAGGTCCCAGAATCTTTATTCCTGAAACTGAAGGTGCGTGAAGCACACAAATCAATATAAGCATCATCGTTGAGCAGACTAGATATCACACAATACACACAAACATTGAGACCAAGCATATAATCATTTACAAGAAGCACATTTTTCATTAAAAATATGAAAAGAGACTAATGCTAAAAAAGAAGTAACATTGTTGATACAAAAACTAGCAAACCTTGTCCAAAGGTGTTTGTTAATTCTCTGGGTAATGCACTGAAGAATGTGCGAGATAAGAATAATCTTTGCTGGAGTTTAATGTTTAAAACAGGCATGGATAAAAGAAAATAGAAGATTTCATCCTTAGTCTATACACTGTTTATAATGGGTGGTCCAGTAGCAACCATAAACCAACCCTCTAAAGGTGTTGGATTCCCAGTCCTTTGAGAATTTATCTTTTGACTCTCGAAGGGACCTCATTCCCTAGAGTTTTGTAAGACATTTTGGAAGTCGAAGCTTCAAAGATGTACAAAAGCATCAACACTGAGGAATAGTCCAAAACAGAAATTCCTAGTGCCTCTCGTTCGGTGCATCCTCTATAGAATCAAATAATTGTCCACATTTTTCTTGAGTGTCAGCTTATTGATGGATTCAAGGGAAGCTTTTTTAATTACCCCTTGGCTTTAGCTTTGTTTGATCTCTCCACATTCCTATCAAATGTTTTATCGTTCCTCTGATAACTTTTTTTCCTCACAATGAAATGTCTTGGTTTCTTATCCCAAAAGAAAATTTAAAAGAAACAAAAAATGATAAATGGATAAATACAACCTTCACAACAATAGGTACAACTTGAGGAAGACTGTAAGGTAAGAGCAATCCTCTGCGAGCCAACTCAGCTAGCGCCAAGCAACCCCCATGCCATGAGCCATCACCCTGAGAAATTACAGCATGTCACAGACTCACAAACAACCCTGCCACCTTAATATCTGTAGATTAGTCGGACCATAACTAACGCATTCAGCTCCAGAAATTCTAACATAACTTCAATATAATTTTGTTTCTTTGGGGGTGGGGGGAATGGGAATTATGAGAAATGATGTACAACAGTGTACCTCCCCGGGAGAGAATAGTTCCAATACAGACGACAAAACCTCTTCTGAAAGCGCAGATGTTAGACGAGAAGTTACACGACCTAAGCCCTTTGCAGCAGACCATCGAACAACAGTATCCTGGAGTATTGATAACAATATTAATAGCAGGAATAGTATAATGTAAAACCTATATATTTAATTATGATGCAGGTTAGCATAAAAATGCAATGAATTCTATGAATATGAATTACCCCCCTCATTGACATGATAAAGGCCTAACAGGAAATAAGTTAAGGTTCATATCTCAATAGAATAGCACTTGAGGTGAATAGGTCGGTCATATTAGTTCCTCGTATCTTACCCATGATCTGGAGTTTTATGCCACCTGTCCCAGTTACAAGAATTCAAAAACTTAAAGATTACTGAAACAGAAATTGATAAAAACAATAAAAGCCCAAAATTGATAACTTTTAACCATCAAACCCAAGTTTAGGGGCTCATTCATATATTATAGTCTAATTCTGCAATAAAATCAAAGCAAATGCAAAGCCCTTATGAATCAATAAGCTTACAGTTATATGGATTATTTTGAGTTGCATCAGAAATGGCTTGAATCAATTAAATCCCAAGATGGGGAAAATGAGGAGATTTAAAGCTAACTTAAGAATATTCTCAAAGATGAGCTCAAGTTATGCGGTACACTTAAGTCATGTTAAGCATCAATAGAAAAGAGAAGCAAGAGCATCTAGCAAGCCGTTCCAAGTTTCCATCAGTTAGCTACTAGCCTACTAGACTAAAATCATGTTATAAGGATCCCACTCTTTTGGCATACCGTATCTTTCAATCCAGTGAGCAATATCTCAATAATCTCTTCTATAATTTCTGGAACCTCCATGTCTTCTTCTTCCAAGCTGGTGAAGCTTTGACAGATGTCAGGCTGCTCAACAGCATCGATAGGACTAAATTTATGTGTTGATGCGGACACAGTAGCAGAAATATTGTCACCAAGGGAGTTGGTTCTACTCTGGGTCATATAACATAAGAAACCCATTAAAGTACTTGCAAATTGTAGAGAGAATGAGCTAACAAGAAATTTAAGAACCTCCAAAAGAAAGAAATTGTTTGACTGAAGACTACAAAGAAGTTAGCATCACGGCGTAAACATGATACAAACAGAAGCAATCATGCATAAAACTCATTGGGAGGAGCATTTTTCATGACTGCAATAATAGGTGAGCCATGATCAAACATTGCCCTAGGTTAAGGGACATTTCTTCTTCCCTTTTTTTCTCATTGGGAGAGAGACTATTGGGATTTAGAGGAGGCTGGTGTTGGCGTGTTGCCGAGAACTTCTATTATTTCCCCATAAAAGAACAAGATCAAGAGTTGACTCCCAAAAACAAACCTAAATACATAAAGATAAAGGTTAACCTAGCAACCGCACAGCCTAGCCAAGAAGCCCACTTGCTTGTGTAAGAACATAATTGACCCAACCACTAGGCTTTTAGCCCCAGGCAGTAACTAAAAGAGACAAGAACCCTACTCAAAATTTGTAAAAGAATTATCAAATCTAAGGATAAGAAACATAGTCATCCATACTTTAATTATTTATCTTGCCCACACATGACATAAAAATATTTTTCCATACCCGCCCACCCCCTAACACACACACACACACAAAAGGAAAAGGGCAAAATATGGAGTTTGTTAGAGTCTAAATGTGTGATTGTATATAATGTACTGTGTAATAGATCTAGGCCCGTTAGGCCCGCTAGGCCCATTGTAACTCTTATATAAAGAGGTTGCCTCTCAATAATAAGGGATACTGTTTTGGATCATATTGTTTTACATGGTATCAGAGCAGCACAGTTAGGTTGAGAATTTTTTCGGGTTGACCGCCGCCGCTGCCGCCGTTGACCGCCACCGCCACCGGGAAATCGCAGCCCAGCCGCCGATCTACACAGTCGTGGAAGTCGCGACTTCGTTCGGTCCAAAACGAAGCCGCACGCGCCGCCGGAACCCTCCGCCAGCCGAAAATCGCCGCTGCCGTCGACGGTCCGATCGAGAATTTTTTCGGTGGGTTTTGCTCGCCCCGAGGAGTAGTTTAAGTCTGTCCAGGTTTCAACTCGATCCAACGGTGGGATTGCTCGGAAACCTCTCGGGTTTGTTTTGCTTTACTGTTTTAAGGAGCTGTTTTTAAAATTTCACTGCTTGAAGGGCTGTTTTGAGACTGTTTTTAGTCCAATTTCGAGTCGCAACTCCGTCCGAGCAACGACGGAGCCGCACGCGCTGCCGACAACTTCCGCCAACCGCCAGCTTCCGTCGCGCGTGGAGGCGCGTGGCAGCTCCGACCAGGTCGGGTCTTCTTGGGTTTTGTGCGCGCCGGCGTGTTCTACACGTGTGTGAGGTTCGTTTCGCATTTTACGCACCGGGGTGCCTCGGGTGTGCCATTTTCCGTTACTGTGGGTGCTGTTTTTTCCAATTTCCAGATTTTATTTCGTTTGATTTGTGAAATAATTGAGTTATCTGCTGTCCGTTGACACTAATCGGGGAAATATGAGTGATACCAAGCATACAAGTGTGATTTCTCATATGATGGAGATCACAAAACGCAAACTGAATGGGACAAATTATCTCGATTGGCATCGAACGATTCGAAACCACCTGCTGAGTAATGAGCTAGAAGGACACATGGATAGCGATCCGCCTAAAGACGAAGTTGAAAGAAGGAAGTGGGATCGCGTTGATGCTCGCTTGTATAATCAAATTACTAACTCAATGAATGATGATATTGTCGATCTGATTAGTCATTGCACTACGGTGAAAGAACTCATGACGTATGTGGAATTCCTGTACTCGGGGAAGGAGCAGGTAACAAGGACGTATGATGTTTGCTCGTCCTATTTCCCACGACGAGAATGGTGAACCATTGTTGACCTATTACACGAGGCACACAGCGTATCTGCCGAGTTAAATTCTCTCATGTCGTTCGGTCTGAGATATCGCGATCTCAGCGACCCGGAGGGAAAAGATGGGGTTATCGGTTTCTTGCGTGAAATTTGGGTTGGAGTATGAGAATGTGAGGTCTCAAATCCTGTCGGGAGGCCCGAACTACCGTCTTTGGATGATGTGTTTACGCCGCAACGCAAGCGAGCAGTTCATTTAATTGAACAATCGAATAGCGCCTTGCTTGGGAGGAGTGTGGTTCGTGGTGGGAGGAGCGTTAGTTTTTACGCATCGAAACACGGGAATGACCGACGTCGGGGATCTTCCTAGTGACAACCGACGTCCGGATACTCGAATGACGCCATTACCGCGCGAAACCCGGTCATTTAAAAGAGAGATTGCGAAAGTTGCAATATGACAATCGGAGGCTTCTGAAGGCCCACCTTGTGTCCAGTGAGAAAGTACTGTTGGCGAGTGTGTTGCGCTCCGAGTTCCCACAGCTCCATCACAGCTATCATCCTCAGCACTTCCGCTGCGCTGCAACCCCTGGCTGAAACAGTAACAACCATTGTCTTCTTTAAATGCGTCCACAAAGTGGGTCATTGACTCTGGGCGACTGCTCACATGACAGGTAACGAACAGTTGTTCTCTACATCATTGTCATCTGTTTCTTTTCCTACGGTTACCTTAGTTGATGGATCCTTGTCTCCCGTAAAGGGAGCTGGGTCTATTACTCTAACCCCTACCTTGTCGCTATCTTAGTGTTGTGTGCGCCACGTTTTCATATAACCGATTTTCGGTTAGTCAATTGGCTCGTGACTTACATTGCTTTGTTTCCTTCTTTCACGACTCTTTGCTTGTTTCAGGATCATTTGACGAAGAAGATTATTGGTAGGGGGCATGCAGCTGGGGGTCTCTATATCCTGGATCAGCAGCCAGTCCAGGCTGTGGCATGTGCGGGTTCTGCGTCTCTTTTTGAAGTCCATTGTCGGATGGGTCATCCTTGTTTGTCTATTTTGAAGAAGTTATTTCCGAATTCGATCTGATGTCTTCCCTCGATTGCGAGTCATGTCGTTTGCAAAGTTTCACCGATTGAGTTCTAGTCCTAGGGTTAATAAACGAGCAAGCGCTCCTTTTGAATTGGTCCACTCGATGTTTGGGGTCCGAGTCTGTTATGTCTAAAGCGGGATTTCGCTATTTTGTCACGCGTTTGTTGATGACTTTTCCCGATTTACTTGGGTCTATTTAATGAAAAATCGTCTTTGAATTGTTTTCTCACTTTTGTACCTTTAATCTTTGAGATTCGTAATCAATTTAAAGCTTCCATTCAAATTTTTACGACCGATAATGGGGCGAATATTTTTGGGCACCCTTCGTTCCTATCTTAGTGAGAAGGGTATTATTCATCAATCGTCGTGTGCGGACACACCATCCCGAGCGGTGTGGCGAAGCGTAAAACGAGCATTTCTTTGAAAAGCATTTCGTGCCCTGTCATTTCAGATGAATGTTCCAAAACATTTTTGGGTTGACGCTGTGTCTACAGCCTGTTTTCTCATTAATCGAATGCCGTCGTCGATTTTGGGTAATCAAATTCCATTCCAGGTTTTGTATCCCTCCACGGAGATGTTCCACCTTCCCCCGAAGGTTTTCGGGTGTACGTCCTTTGTTCGCGATGTTCGTCCTCAAAGGACCAAGTTGGATCCTAAGTCTTTGAAATGTATCTTCCTCGGGTATTCTCGCGTCCAGAAGGGTTATCGTTGTTTTTGCCCGAGTACGGGTCGTTATGTCGTCTCTTCTGATGTTACCTTTTTTTAGGATACTCCGTTTGATCCTGTGTCTAGTCCCCCAGCTGTGGAGGATGATTTGTTGGTTTATGAGGTTGTGTCCTCGTCCGATGGGTCCGACCCCCCTCCTCCTAGTCCGTCTCTTACTCAGGTATACACCCGACGACCGCGACCCTCGGCAGCCTGTCCCATGCCGACAGATTCTTCGTCATCTGACTTGCAAGCTAGTAATGATCTAGACTTGCCCATTGCTCTTCGCAAAGGTAAACGTTCTTGCACGTATCCTATCTCCACATATGTGTCATACCATCAATTATCCCCTACTTCGTTTTCCTTTCTGACTTCCCTTGATTCTGCCTCTGTCCCTAAAAGTATGATACGATCCGTCCTTGGCATTTTAGGAATATTAGTATTTATTAATTAGTAGTTAATTGCTATTTTAAATGTATTGGGCTTGGGCCTATTATTAGTCTTTTATTAATTAGGTCAAATTAGGATTTAGGGCTATAAATAGGAGTTGTTAGGTCATAGTCAAGCATCCATTGAATAGTCGTATTTTGTACTCTGGCTCTTAGAGAGATCCTCTCGGGAGATTTATCTTAGATTAATAAAATAGTGTGGTAGATCATATCATTTTGGTATCAGAGCCATTTACCGATCCGGGAATGGTTTCGACTAAGATGGAAACGAGGATGCAGAGTTGGGAAGATAGCTCGGCCGAATTGTCAAAGAAACAGTTGGAAACGGAAGCGAAGCTGGAATCGTTAGAAGAACGATTGGGGCAAAAGATCGATGCAAGGTTCGAACAACAAGATGCGAAATTTAACTTGCAAATCGAACAAATAAATCGAAATATCCAGATATTGATGGAACGCATCCCGGGGCTACCGGTTAACGAATTGAACCTAGTGGCCAAGGGAAAAGCAACCGCGAGCAAAACCCTAGGGGACAGCAGCGTCGTCGGGTCGGCTGCGGCAGGGGGGGACGACGCGGGAAGGCTAGAAATTTGGGCCGTTCTCGCGGCGAGGGCCGGCGTGGAAGGTGACGGAGGGGCTGTTGGGGTCCGGCCGATGGCGGAGTCGGACCTGGCGAAGAGAGGAGAAAGCTCGGGCGGGCGCGCGGGCTGGAGCTCTCGCGGAAACGACGCCAGTGGTCGCTTGGCAGCCGGGCGCCTTGCGCCAGCGCGCGGTTCTTTGAGGGGCGGGGACGCGAGGGTTGGGGGCCGGGTTGTGGTTTATTGGATAGTAGACAGAGAGATGGATGGGGCCGTGGCCAGGTTTCGAGGTTTGGGCGTGGCGGTCGTGCAGCCAGTGAGTGGAAGAGCGCGAGTGCGAGGGTTGGGGCCGATTTGGGTTCGGCGGCCGTGTGACGGAGGTTGTGGGCTGCGCTCGGTCGGAGGCGAGCGCGGCGAGGTGTGGTGTTGGTCGCGTGGTGGGGCTGGGGCGGCGCGGGTCGAAGGCGAAGCGGGGCGTGGCGGTTGCGGGCGGGAGTGTGTACGGGGGCGAGCGGCGGGTGGCACGACGGCGGTCAAGGGGGACCGGTCGATCGGTTCGGGTCGGTGCAGGTTCGTCGGGTTGGACCGAGAGAGGGGTTCCAAGGGCACGGGGCGGGGAAAGGTTTCCGGCCGGACATCGATCGAAGGAGGACCCACGGAGTTGACGGAAGGGGAAGCAGATTTCCCGAGAAGATAGGAGGGTGCGCATTGGGTACAGCGGACCAATAGCGCATGACGGTTGGAACGATCGAGGCCGAAATTGGGTTGACAATTTACGGACCGAGTTCGGCCAAAGGGGAGATCCAAGGGTCGTGGGAGAGAAAACAAGGTTACGGAGGAGAGGAGGTTGCGCATGGGCTATGATAGGTCCTTGGCGCATGAAGGTTGGAACAATAGGGGGTGGAATGACAATGTCCGAAATAGGGAACGAGATTTCAGGTGGGGAGGAGAAGGAAGACTCGAACGGGGAAGTCAAAGAGTAGGAGGAAAGGAGGGACCGGGGTGTGACAGGAGATTCAGGAAATTGGAGATGCCGGTTTTCAAGGGTCTTGCTGACGAGGATCCGGTGGGATGGTTAAGTCGGGTCGAGCGTTATTTTACAGTAAACAAGTATTTGAATATGAAGGGGTTGAGGCAAAGCGGGGTTGTGTTTAGAAGGGGAGGCATTGGAGTGGCTTCGGTATGAGGAGGATCGTGCTCCTTTTCGTTCTGAACGAATTCAAAGATGGGTTGTTGGAGCGTTTCCAACCGGCAGCTCAGGCAAATAAGTATGCCAACTTTATGAGTTTGAAGCAAATAGGTACGGTGAAGGAATATCGCCGGAGTTTTGAGCGATTTGCTAAGGGAATGCGCGATATCAGTGCGAGTGCATTGGAGGGGAAGTGGGAAAGTGGACTAAAAGAGGAGATACAGAGCGCGATGCGTAAACTGCGGCCAGTGGGCATCGAAGAGAAAATGTTTATGGCCCAAGTGATTGAGGATGATTTTGCTTTTCAAGCTACCCAAAATGAGGAAGTACTCCTACAGCGGTCAAGGCTAAAGCGGGAATGATTGTTTTGGGGCTGGAAGCACATCGACTCTTTCTCACAGGACTACAACCATTCAACCGACGTCCTATAAAAACTCACTCAAGCCGAAATTCGAGCACGGAAGGATAAAGGGTTATGCTTTTTGCGATGAACAATTTTTCCCGTGACATCGTTGCCAGAAGAAGGAGCTCCAGAACTTGGATGTGTGGGTCGTTCGGGATGCGCACGAGTGCCAAGGATCTTGATGGAAAAGATTTTTTGCCGGAAGACGGGGCTGTAAGAGATGGCATCGGAGATGGAACACCTTGAGGACAAGGTGGCTCTTGGGGGGGAAAGTATTGATACGATCCGTCCTTGGCATTTTAGGAATATTAGTATTTATTAATTAGTAGTTAATTGCTATTTTAAATGTATTGGGCTTGGGCCTATTATTAGTCTTTTATTAATTAGGTCAAATTAGGATTTAGGGCTATAAATAGGAGTTGTTAGGTCATAGTCAAGCATCCATTGAATAGTCGTATTTTGTACTCTGGCTCTTAGAGAGATCCTCTCGGGAGATTTATCTTAGATTAATAAAATAGTGTGGTAGATCATATCAAAGTACTCGTGAAGCCTTGTCCCATTCAGGTTGGCACCAGGCGATGGTAGAGGAGGTGGTTGCGTTGGATGCGAATGGTACTTGGGAACTGGTAGCTCGTCCGGTAGGGAAAGCAGACGATTGGTTGTAAGTGGGTGTTTCTTTGTCAAAGTGATTTCGACGGGTCCGTTGCTCGCCTCAAAGCACGCGCTTGGTTGCTAAGGGGTATGCTCGGACATATGGGATTGATTACGGTGAGACCTTCTCTCCTGTTGCCAAGATGTCGTCCGTTCGCTTTATTTATTTCTCTTGCGGCAATGAATGATTGGCCTTTATTTCAGTTGGATATTAAGAATGCGTTTTTGCATGGTGATCTTCTTGAGGAGGTCTATATGGAGCAACCACCTGGGTTTGTTGCTCGGGGAGAATGCCAAAGTGTGTCGTCTTCGTAAATCTCTGTATGGCTTGAAACAAAGCCCGCGGCGTGGTTTGGTAGGTTCACCAAGTTCTTACTTGCTTGATTTGGAATGCGAAATGCTCTTGAGATCATTCTGTCTTCTTCCGTCGGTCCGACCATGGGATTGTGTTACTTGTGGTATATGTCGACGATATTGTGATTACTGGAAGTGATAGTTCAGAGGATGGCCTCACTAAAGGTTTTCCTTCATAGCCATTTCAAAGACTAAAGATCTTGGAAATTTGAAATATTTCTTGGGTATTGAGGTCATGAGAAGTAAGAAAGGGATCTTTTGTCCCAACGAAAGTATGTTCTCGACCCTCGATGAAGTAGGAAAGTTAGGTGTAAAACCATGTAGGGCCCCGATGGTGCCAAACCAACGATTCGTCAAGGGCGGTGAAGCTTTTCCGATCAGTAAAGGTACATGAAGCTAGTTGGGAAGTTGAACTACTTGCGATCCACGAGGCGAGATATTTCAGATTCTCGTGAGTATCGTGAGTCGCTTTATGTCATCTCCTACTGATTGAACATTGGAGAGGCATGGAGAGCAGATCCTGAGTTATCTTAAGTTTGCTCCTGGGAGGGGCGTCTTGTACCGAAACCACGGACATTCCGATATTGAATGTTTTTCAGATGCTGACTGGGCAGGTTCTAAAGAAGACAGGAGATCAACCTCGGGATACTGTGTGTTTATGGGAGGTAATTTGGTTTCATGGAAGAGTAAGAAGCAAAATGTGGTGTCGCGTTCTAGTCTTTGAGTCGAATACTGAGCTATGTCCCAAGGAACGTGTGAGATAGTATGGGTGGTTCAATCTTTGAATGAAGTTGGAATCAAAAGCGCAACACCGCTAAACTATGGTGTGACAATCAAGCAGCAATTCATATTGCCTCTAATCCAGTATTCCACGAGAGAACTAAACATATTGAAATAGATTGCCACTTTATCCGAGAGAAGATACAACAAGGGTTGGTTTCGACAAGTTATGTGAAGACTGGAGAACAGTTGGGTGATATCTTCACCAAAGCATTGAATGGAGCTCGGATAGACTATCTTTGTAACAAATTTGGGCATGATAGATATATTTGCTCCAGCTTGAGGGGGAGTGTTAGAGTCTAAATGTGTGATTGTATATAATGTACTGTGTAATAGATCTAGGCCCGTTAGGCCCGCTAGGCCCGTTAGGCCCGCTAGGCCCATTGTAACTCTTATATAAAGAGGTTGCCTCTCAATAATAAGGGATACTGTTTTGGATCATATTGTTTTACAGAGTTTACAAATTATATTTTCCAAGAAAATAATAGGAGGACTTTAAAAGTTTCATCACTGACCACATAATGCCAGGAAGCTGCACGATGAGGCAAGCAAGTAAGCCCTATTCGCTGAGTTAATTTCAGCAAATATTTACGTAGTAATGGACTCCGAACAGCAATGTTGGACTTGATTAATGTTGTGGTGTCATTCCAAACTTGAGGCACCACATCAATCAAAAGTTTTCTATCGCCAATCTGTCATTGATAAATAAAACATAAGTGACCAAAATCCTTAGCTAGATAATTAGAGACAATTTTGAAATTTTAAAATCTAAATCAATTGAGACTACGAAATTTATAACTTGCTTTCAGATCAAAGTGCAAGTGAAATAAAACTACAATAATCGTTGTGATACAATCCCGCCCTTGGAGTTTTTAGGAATATTAGTATTAGTATTTATTATTTATTAGTTAATTGCTATTTTAACTGTATTGGGCTTGGGCCTATTATTAGTCTTTTATTAAATTAGGTTAAATTAGGGTTTAGGGTTATAAATATGAGATGTTAGGTCATTGTGATTCATTAATTAAGTTGTTGTCTATGTACTCTGGCTCTTTGAGTGATCCTCTCGAGAGAATTATCGTAGTTTAATAAAAAGTGTGGTAGATTCTATCATTTTGGTATCAGAGCCGTTTGCCGATCCGGGAATGGTTACTACTAAGATGGAAACAAGGATGCAAGAGTGTGAAGAAGGAGTGGCCGACTTGGCGAGGAAGTTACAGGAGACGAACGCAAAAATGGAATTGATGGAGGAGCAATTGGGAAAAAAGATAGATTCGCAGGATTCGAAGATTGAGAACATAAACCATAATCTGGAACTGTTGATGGAGTCAATCCGAGAGGGCAAAGGGAAGGGTTTATTGTTCGAGGTCCCGGAAGAGGGGTCAGATGTTGAAGTGGCTGCCAGTGGGGCAGCTGCGGCAGGCGCTCGGGCCGAGGAGGCAGCGGTGACGGGTGAGGCAATACATGGTGCGGTGGAGGCCTCGACGGGAGGGGGCAACGCTGGGGAAGCTCCAGCGAGCACGAGCGTGGGGCGCGGGGGCGCGGAGTGTGGCAGAGTCGGGGGTAGGGGTTGTGCAGAGGGGCACGGCGAAGTGGGGCTGGGTTGTGCGGAGGTGCGCGCTGGTGTGAGGGCGTTGGGCATCGAGGGCGCACGCACGCTGGGCTGGGGCAGTGAGCGTGGGTTCGGGCAGCGGCGGTGGTTTCAACTGGGGCGGGCCTAGCGCGAGCGGCGCGGGCGTGGGACCGGGCGGCGGTGGGCTCAGCTGGGGCGGACCTGGCGCTAGCGGTGCGGGTGGACCGGATCGAGGTGGGCTGGCTGGATCGGGTCGATCTGGGCTAGCCAGGTTGGACCGGAGAGATGGTCTTCATGGGCCTTGGGACAGGGAAAAGTGTCCAGGACTGAAAATCGATCGAAGGGGAGATCCGCAGTTGGACGGTAGGGGAAACAGTTTTTCAGAGGAGAGGAGGGTGCGCACTAGCTATGAGAGGCCATTAGCGCATGACGGTTTGAACGATTGAGGCCGAAATTGGGTTGACGATTTATCGGGACCGAAGTTCGATCAAAGAGGAGATCTGAGAGTCGTTGGGAGAGGAAACAAGGTTCTAGAGGAGAGGAGGTTGCACATGGGCTATGATAGGTCGTTGGCGCATGACGGTTGGAACGATCGTTGGTGGAGTGACAATGTCCGAAATAGGGGACAAGATTTCGGGTGGGGAAGAGAAGAAAGATTTGAACAAGGAGGTCAGAGAGCAGTAGGAAGGGAAGGACCAGGATGTGATAGGAGATTTAGAAAATTGGAAATGTCGATTTTCAAGGGTCTTGTTGATAAGGATCCGGTGGGATGGTTGAGCCGGGTTGAATGTTATTTTCTGGTAAACAAGCTGACTGAATATGAAGAGGTTGAGGCAGCGGAGTTATGTTTGGAATGGGAGGCATTAGAGTGGCTTCAATATGAGGAGGATCGTGCTCTTTTTCGTTCCTGGAACAAATTCAAAGACGGGTTGTTGGAGCGTTTCCAACTGGCGGCTCAGGCAAATAAGTATGCCAACTTCATGAGTTTGAAGCAAATAGGCACGGTGAAGGAATATCGTCGGAGCTTTTAGCGCTTTGCTAAGGGAATGCGCGATATCAGTGCGAGTGCATTGGAGGGGAAGTGGGAGAGTGGACTAAAAAAGGAGATACAGAACGCGATGCGTAAACTGCGCCCAGTGAGCATCGAAGAGAAAATGTTTATGGTCCAAGTGATTGAGGATGATTATGCTTTTCAAGCTGCTCGAAACGAGGGAAGTACTCCAGTAACGGTCAAGGCTTAAACAGGAACGATTGTGTCGGGAACTGAAAGCACAGAGACTTTTTCCCACAAGACTACAACCGTTCACCCGGCGTCTTGTAAAAACTCATTGAAGCCGAAATTCGAGCAAGGACAAAGGGTTATGTTTCCGTTGTGATAAACAATTTGTCCCGGGACATTGTTGTCAGAAGAAAGAGCTCCAGAACTTGGATGTGTGGGTCGTTCGGGATGCGCACGATTACCAGGATGCGGATGTGACAAACTTTTCGCCAAAAGACGGAGCTGCAGAAGATGGCATCGGAGATGGAACACCTTGAGGACAAGGTGGCTCTTGGGGGGGAAAGTATTGATACAATCCGACCCTTGGAGTTTTTAGGAATATTAGTATTAGTATTTATTATTTATTAGTTAATTGCTATTTTAACTGTATTGGGCTTGGGCCTATTATTAGTCTTTTATTAAATTAGGTTAAATTAGGGTTTAGGGTTATAAATAGGAGATGTTAGGTCATTGTGATTCATTAATTCAGTTGTTGTCTATGTACTCTGGCTCTTTGAGAGATCCTCTCGAGAGAATTATCGTAGTTTAATAAAAAGTGTGGTAGATTCTATCACGTTGATACCCTTCAACAACATAACAAGATATCAAAGGAAAAAAGAAAACAAAAGTCAAGTGCTCCTATAACCAAAAAAAAAAGTTTAACTTCTTGATTATAATTCATAATATTTATATTTTGAGTAATATGAACTTGAAACAAAAGAAATAAAAACCTTAAAAATGGAAGCTAATGCTCCTGCAGCCCCAAGCAACCGAAAGTGGTCCATGATGTTATTTGTTGTAGCAGATAAGGCCTCGTGCGTCCATTCAGTAAAGCTGTCATCAGCAAATAAGCTTAGTTAGCTCATACGTTTGAGACTGAACAAAACAAAAGGGAAACGCTTCAACAAATACACTTATAGAACAAATTAAAACAAATTAACGTAATTAAGCCGTAGTCTTAGATAAAATTTCTAGACACTAAAAGATCATTTAAGAAATTCATTAAACCTGATAAAGGCCTTAGGCATATCTGGACGTGTTAAAAGCCTTGCAAGCAACAACCCAGCCATTGTTCGCATAGGCCCTGCAGTTGAAAGGTAATCTTTGCAGAAGCTTATTATCCTCAACACCAGTGGAGAAGGTTCATATTTAGCTAAACTATTGGTGTTTGATAAGCTCGAGTCCACAGTGGAAATATCAAAGGGAACCAACACGAGTATTGAAAGCCACAGAAGTATCACACATTGAGCCTCCATCTCTCCAGTACTCTCTTGTCGCGATGAGGACACTGAGTTTGTATTTTGACATCTCTCCAAGAGAGACACAGCAAGTTCCAAATCAGAAACCTGATGTGGGAAGAACCTAATGACAGCCTTGTAACCACATACTGTAACTAAAGTATAGATAATGATGCATATTGGCTTTATTACTTCAAGTACTTCATCGGACGCTGCAGCAAGTTCAGTTGCTTTTGAACAAACTAGAGACATCAAAGGAGAGACTATGATTTCCAAATAGGGCTCTACCAGCTGACCCTGTTCTTGATACTTGTCCATCTATATAAGAAGAATTCGACATATCAAGAAATATGCATTCCACATAAAATTGAGACAAGTTTCAATTTCAAACGCAAGAAAATAATCACTTCGGAAGGAAAAGGCACATATTTTTAATAGCATACTTTTTTCTAAGAGCACTAGAATCCTATTTACCAAGTTTCAAACTCAACCTTTTCTTTTCATTTCCCCATAAATCCCCCTAACGTCAATTCTTTAATTAGTTTAGAGTGAGTTATTGAACCTTTAAAAGACTTTCTATATTTCAGGAGTAATTCTAGTTATAAAGAAATAAAGGTGTGAATATGCTCTTTCAGTATTGTAAGGGTTCGAGTTTCCTATGCTTTTAAGAGTAGCATGGTGTAGACAGTTATAAATAAGCTTGAGAACGTTCAACAAATGGGGATGGGGGAATTCGAACGCATGATCTCTTAATCATAGACATACACTTAAAGCGTTGACCTATTGCTCTTGTTGGCTCCCACTGCTTGATTTCCCACAAAAGGAGGCTAGTATACATATTTACTCGGAATTCCGAATCATCACACTATGACTAAGTAGTAGCAGGTTTTCAACATCACCAAAAATTTCAAAAACTTCAAATAAATCAGTGATTCACCCTCATTTCGAAAACACGTAATATAGCAACGTAAGCACATCTCTAATCTCCACAAATGGATCAAATCATGAACTTACGAACTAATTCAGCTACACCACAATTCTATACGTACTCCACTTGACAAATTAAACGTTGATTATACCAGAGCTAGACAACCACTGAGTCGCTAAAAAAATCCCTAACAAAAATTTCCAATCCGCAAATGCAATATGCGATCCTGACAGAAAATGGAAAGAGAGTGCTGGAAAAGCTTACAATGGATCGGATCTTGTGGACCGACGATAAGTCGGAGACGAATCCACTGGAAACGATGTCGTCGAGAATGGACTTGACGAGCTTCCATTCTTGAAGAAAGTACTTCTGGATCACCCTTTCCTTGGATTCGTGCTCGTCATCTTCGTCGTATGTTGGCGTTCCGTCAAACTCATCGTTCTTTGGGAGTGTTTCGGTCGTTGCCGCCATGTTCAGAGCAGTCGAAGCTCCAGTTCCCGCCCGCTTCACTGAGCTTTTGGGACAAAATGTAACTTAAAAAATATGGGCGAAAAATAAAGTCCCAGCTTCGAGAAACTCTCTCCGTTGGAATTTCGGTGTCGAGGAATACTTATGCAAGTATTTTAATTATTTTAATTGTATATCCTTAGAATCATATATTTTTATTTTTATTTTTTGCATTTTTATAAGATAAGAGGAAATTCATGTTTTTTATTTTTTTGCATTTTTATAAGATAAAAGGAAATTCATGTTTTTTATTTTTTTGCATTTTTATAAAATAAAAGGAAATTCATGTTTGTTTGGTTTTAAGTCAATAATCATGTCCTTAAAATCATACATTTTTACCTTTTGTATTTTTATAAAATAAAAATAAATTTATATTTCTTTGGTTTTAAGTCAATAACCATATTATTGACCTAGCAACTAAGCAAGTAAGAAAAGCAGGTATTTTAGTTCATAAATTCATATCAATCTAAAATTGTATGTGTTATCTTCAAGGGTATGTTGAGAGATATGAAATACTACACCAACTATCAATTGGTTGGTAGGTTGAGCGCAACAATAATTGAAATGTATCGTCGACTAGGTCATATATTTCTTTAATAGGTACTTCACTCCCTATCAATTAATTTGTTTGAGGTGGATTCCATGTTATTTAATAGATTTGTATCTAGTTTGAAAATTTTTGTTTTTTTTTCTTTATTTCAAACATGTTTTTAAGATATTGTAATATCAATTTGTTCAACAATATTATAATGTCAATTAGAAATTTTTTAAAATTTAAGGACCAAAATAGAATAATTTTTTAAATTAAGAGAATAAAATTGAATTTTCGAAAGTTGGAGGACAAGAATAAAACAAAATATTTTACCCAATTTGAATGATAAAACTTCTTTAGTCTGAATACTTTCTTTCTTTCAGGTGTTTGATGCAGCAATAGACTCATGGTATTTTGGTCACCTCGTGCTGCTCATATGGTTATTTGTTGTTTTTATTATCAACTTGAGCTACACTCGAACTATATCATTCAAAGTTCAACAACTTTGGTTTCAAACAATGACCCAATTGGCTACCAGCAAGGCTCATTCGCTCGAAACTACTCGATCGGGGAGCTCGGCATTCACAAATTGAGACTTATTCCACTCCTCTCAATAGATCATCATGTCAAAGCCTTGAATGATGGCCAAAAGAAGAACAATTTTGCTACCATTGTCCATATGCAGACCTCTTCCTTTCAACCCACTGCAAATACAGTATTATTGGCCAGGAGTTTACCAATATCAATTGTTTTTAGAAGTGAATAAATAAATGACCATCTATAAGCAATTGAAGTTTCACAAACATTTGGATCATCAAGGATTAATAGGGCATACAATAGATCTTTTGTTGACAGTATTTCCAGATCTGTTTCAGCAATATTTATAGTGCAATGTAAAACATGTACATTGGTGCCACAATAACGGTAGCATTGTTTGTATCCTGTCCCTTTTTAAAATCAACAATAAATATGAGAATTTGAACTCGTAACCTCTTGGTTATCAGGTAATATATGATACCACCTCTTGCCTCTTAGTTATTAGGGCATACACTATACCATTGGAGCTCGTGCTTCTTTTAGACAATAATTTTTTTATATTTTCTTCAAGAAGTTGGTATTTAAGAATCTAGTCTACATGACTTTTAAAGTACTTCTCAAAACATTCTTCTTTCCTACAAAATTGGTGTACAACTTTGTAAACTTCAATCAAGAGTCTTGGGAATCTACTAGCAAAGTAACCATCAAATCCCTCTGGAACAGATCCTATTAGCTCCTGCAATAAAAATACATATCAAAATTACAAATCAACTTCTGCAATGGACAACAAAACTTCATAAAGACACAATATGCAATGATACTAAATAGTTAATTTATGATGTAAATCATATAAAATCGAAATGGTGGGTTGCTTCCAATTTGCTCATCCAAAATGAACCATGAATGAATAAGAAAAAAAAGAGCATCTAGAAAAAGAAACCTGAATTTCTTTTGGCAGTTCTCTATAATGATTCAATTTATTGCGCATAACTCGCAACAAATCTTGAACACTATCATACTTATAACGCCTATATCGACCGATGTTAGCGATAAACGCTGGTTCCATCTTTTCATCCCATTTAGTGTCTAAAGCTATCTGAGCAGTATTCTCCAATGCTTTCATAAGAGTTGTCTCTTTGTCTTCCAACTCTATCCTGTCACTAGTATCACGAAGAAAAGAAAGTCGCATCTCCGAACTCCAAAGCAAAGGATGGTGTAGCACCTCGGATGCTTTCGGCCTGGTACAATTCAACAATAAAAATTATCAAGAGAGAAAAAATGTATACTTTTATGCTACAAAAATAGAACACATAATTATGCTAAAAAGTGTACAAAGAGACGTCAAAGGTGTAATATTGTTTAACTTCAATATGTTTAAATAAAAATTAATATTTTAAAGATTTTTTTAGTGTTCATGAACAATTAATTCTTACCTCAAACTAGGATTAGGATTTAACAATTGAGAAATAAGATCTACGGCTTCAGGGATGTTTTCCACCAAAAACAAATCCATCTTGTTTTTCACAATATTGACATCACGTTCAAGACGATCACCAAATGGATGTCTACCGCCAGTGATGCAGAAAAAGATAACACAACCTAAACTAAATAAATCGACCGCACGTGTTTGTCGTCCCTGAAGAAGTTGTTCAGGAGCTTGCCAACCAGAACTCCCACAACCTACAATAGAATTTCCATATCAACCCTGAATGCCTGTAGTATATAACATGAGTATTAAAGGGGAAATGATAGCTCTTAAAGAATACTTACCTGTGGCACGATGTCCCAAGGACGACATATTAGCTGAAAGACGCTTGCTGATTCCCATATCAGAGAGTTTTGCACATATAGATTTCTGCTTAATTATCAACACATTTTGTGGCTTCAAGTCTCGATGAATTATCCCCAACTCATGCAAATGCTCCAGTCCATAAACCATATCCCTGCATTTACATTGTGCTTGATTATATATATATATATATATATATATTTTGAGATTACAACAATTGGGGGTGGGGAAGACTCGAACCTAAGACTTCTAGGTCATTAGGTATACATTAATGTTGTTTGAGCTACTACTCTATTGGCATTGTGCATGATTATATATCTATACATATAATGTATATGAAAAAGAAAGAAGATAAATGTAAAAAAGAACATTGTCGTCCCTACATGCTTAAACCTTATGAATGGGATCTCCCACTTAGATAACCAATCTAAAGAAATAACCATATATCAAATAGTCTTACTTACTAGTCAGATTCATTATATAACTCTCTTATTACTTTTCTATGTCCCAAGAACCATACATTATAATAATGAGACAACAATAAACTTGTGGTATGATAATTGGCACGATTAATCTGTATAGCTAAATATCTTATTGTATAGGATAAAAAAATTGTTATATTGAGAAAGTATAAAAAACCTCAAGAGTTTTAGAAGAATTGTAGACGGATGACCATTTTCTTTCCATAATTTCAAGTCTGACATAGCATTTTTGGCAGACTCCAAATGTAGTTTATGCTCAATCATGGGTTCAATATCTTGATCCAAGCCAATCATAGAGTTCAAGGACTGATCAAAGCACATTTGAATCAAATTATCTAGGCTGCAAGCACACCGTTCCAATGAAAGATATATGAAATCTTGATCACTCTCCGCCCCGTACCATCGAACGATGTTTTGGTGACAATCAGAAGCCATCAAATTTTGAACTTCCTTAGAGGCAACATCATGGTGAGACTTGACAAGGCGCTTGACAGCAACTGGTCGACCTTCATAGATTCCCTCGAGAATAATCGTGCCATTACTACCCTTGGCTATCTCTTTGTCGGTTACGACCAATTTACCAATCTGACGTCCACTATCACCAATATTAGTAAGAATACTGTCCTGAAACCAATTATTAACATTACCTTCTCTTGACATTAACAAATCTTTACTTTCTGATGAAGTAGATACATCCCTTCTCTCATAATTTCCACTTCTTGATTTTCGACATTTGTTTTTCTTTGAAAAGATATTTTTTGAACTAGAAATACTAGATGACTTCTCTTTGAAAAAAGATTGTTTTACTTTCACAACCAATGTCCTTCCATATTGCATAAATCCCACTAGCATGATTATTAAGAACACAACAAACAATCCAACGGTACCAGTAAGAGTCTTTATTTTATTTTGTCTCTGGGCAATAGTTGAATTCGGTGAAAGAGAAGAGGTAATGTTTGACGCAGGCCTAGGAAGCATCAATTTTTCAGAACGAGCGTCGAAATGTTTATCAATCTTTAATTGTGAAGAAAAGATTGAATCTCGAACATACACCAAAGACATATTATCAATATTATGAGTATTTGATAGTCTTTTATACTCATAAGTTCTTGACAAAAAATGACTTCGTTCTCGAAAGACGAGTGTTTTTGATTGGCAAGACAACGGTATGGCAAAATCAACTTCAAGACTACTCTTATTTTGAAGATTCCAATGAATGCTTTCTATTGAATTCTCAACCTCCGGACAGAGTAAGGTAGCTCCAATTTCAGCAACATTCATACTCCATGAAACCTCTTCAGAACTAGAGAAAAATGATTTTAGAGAATAATCCGTCCTTGTGATGTACAATCGTGGCTCAGCAGCATTCATCACGCTGGATTGCATCAAATCCATATCGTCTAGATTTTTTTTAGACTTATAGCTACCAAGTTCTTCATTACTTACCTTAGAGGAGAAAATATTCGACATAAGATTGCGGATAAGCTCGCCAGTCACAAGATCAACCTCAAAAACCATAGTTTTCTTAGAACCAATCATTACAGTACCATCCTCAAATATGTATGGTGTAATTCTAACAACCTCATCGATCGTGCTCGGTAGTTTCTGAAACGTGGATCATAAGAGAAAGAAATATATTCATATAAAAGTTAAATTGCCTTTGAGAAAATCAAACTCACATGTTAAAAGAAAACACATACATACTACAAATTTTTCTCAACTAGTTGATAAGAACATCGTAATAGTGATTCTAGTAAAACTTTGAGAAAATAACATTAAAATGATGTGTACCATTTTACCATGATCTGTATGAATATAGAGCTCCCAGTCATCCCCACAATCAAAAAAGAAAGATCTGCTCAAACTCGAAGCATTTTCTTCGTCATTTTCCGGACCGATATCAGCTTGGTACGACGAGTAAATCGGCGGTCCAGAACTAAATGACCAAATAATCTTCATAGAATTATTGTCCACCAAATGAATTTCGCCATTCAACGCAGCAATAAGAGCCGTGCTCCTTTTCCTATTCCTAAGTATAAATACACTCAATCAAGGCTGAAGCTCAAGCCATAATTCAATCCTAATCAATTTTCTAGCGATTAGATACTCACGCGGGAAGGGATAGCAGAGATCTACCGCCAATTCGAGCCAAACCTTCGGAATTAACCCCATAAGAGCTCAAAAAAGAGAATTCTGAATCCTCAGAACTCGTTGATGCTTGAAAAAAACTCGAAAATGTTAAGATTAGCAATAAAAGTATGGAGAAACGGCGAAAGATGCGGCAGTTCATTGAGGAATTGTTTGAAGAATATGAGAAACTTTGAAGAACCTGAATGAAGGAAGGATTGAACAGGCAGCAATGGAGAAAGATCCGGAGGTTTTTGAATTGAATGCAAATTTAGAATCTCCAAATCTTTGGAAAGCCTTTCCCCTTAATCAAAACTCTGTTTTCTTCAGCTGCAAGCAATCCAAGATTCTATTGCCTGTTTCTTCTTCCTGCAGTTTACGGGGTGTTTGGGATTTGATGTTGAGAAGAGGAAAGGAAGGAGTCGGAGTTGGATATCAACCTCCCCCGACTTTTCTTCAATTTCTTTTCTTTTTAATTCAAGTTGGGGGAGGGGATTACAAATACCGATTCCAGGGATCGAACCCGTGACACTGGTCTTGAACTGGTTTACAACCAAACAATGAAACCGGTGACTTTTCTTCAATTTCTCATTCCACCTGATATCAAATCTTTTATTTAACCTTTTTACATCAATTTTTTTTTCTAAAAATATTGATTATATGCGACACAATTTATATATTTTTTTTTGAGCTACAAAACTCATAATCTCTTTCTCAAATAAAAAAAAAATATAATTTCTTCATCTATGGATACATTAATGACGTTATGCTACTGGCCGTTGTCATAATTTAGATTAAATTTTTTTAGTTTTTTAATAAATAAAGAAAACATGGCACAATGAATCCACTTACTTACGTATCAATATTTAGTTCCTCATGTTTAAAATCGAACCATTCAAATAGTTAATTCTTTAAAATTGAATAATCTAAGAAAGCCATTATTAATTAATTTTGTTTGACACATTTTAACTGTCACAGACTCACGGGGCAGCAATTCAAAAGCGTGCTGTTTGCTCAGTGCTCATTCATTCGCATATTTTTTTTTTCAGCGATCATTCCATCATTTCTCTCGCTCTTCATCGGTAAGTTCCCGATATCCTTTTTCTCCTCTTCGATTTCCGATTCCATTTCATGATTCTGCTTCGATTATGACGGAAAATGAAAAGAAAAGTAAGGAAATGATTACTGGTTTCCTTTTTCGCTGAGCTTTTGCGTATGGATCCGTGAAAGTTGATTTCGATTTCACGTGTTGCGAATCTCATTCTCGTTCGTTCTAGGTTTTTCGCATTTTTTTAGTCTCTTAGCTGCTGATTGTTGTTTGTTGCGGATGATTTACATGTTTGTAATTACTCGGATTTAGTCATTGTTTGTTGTTATTTTTTTTGCCTGTTTGGAATTGTCGCTTCCTTGATGAGAAGTTCATCACAAATTTACAATATTAATGTCGAGAGTTTTGTTGTTCTTTACCTGATTTGCATATGGTGCCAATCATTATTAATTGAAGTTGAGCCTATTAATTGGTTTTGAGGTGGACCCATATTATCTAACAGTGTATCAGATTTTCATGTGGATAATTGTCTCCAAAATTTCCATCCAACCCAAATATTTTAAAATATAAGTTTTCCACCTTCCATCTCCACTTACAAGCTCAAATTTCCATTTGTCTATATATTTTGGATTTCAGGCAGAGAACTTATGGTTTTTAGTTATGGAAGGACGTTGATTTGACGGTCAGAGCAGAATTTTAGTTTTTTTTTTCGAAGTCATTAGCTAGCTTCCAAGCACACCGGTTGTTGGTTCCCTTTGTCTGGCTCACTGCCTTTTGTATCCTTCCTTTTGCCGGATCTATTATCTGTATTTGAGTCGTCTAGTATGAGTCTATGACCTGGTCAGTTTGAAGTTATAAAAAAGAATACAATTGAGAAAAAAATGGAAACTTTAATATCTGGAGTTCAACCATAATTGGGGTAGGGGGATTTTAACCCCTAATTTCTTGGTTATTGGGTCATACATGGTAAATGTCATTGGAGCCCGCTCCTTTTGGCCATTGAAAACTATAGTATTAAAAGAAAAAATTGCTCATTTAGATAGAACGATTAAGTGGAGTTTAACAAGTTATGGTGGTTGTATTTGCAAGCAGAAGCAGGTGAAGAGGTATAAGAATTTTTAGTGAAGATGAACAAATGGGAATTATTCAGTGATTTATCAAATCTTATAAACTGTTGAGATAATGTTTTTCTTTTAAACCGGAAAATCGGAACTTTGCTTCACTATACTCAGAATAACCATTTCCATCTCTAGGCTATGCACTGGGAGACATCGAAGGATTAGAAACACGAGAGATGTCTACAAATTAATGTCACGGGTGAGTTTCGAACCTGGGATCTTGAGGAGAGCACACCTTCAAAACCAAGCTTCAATCACTTCTGTCACCCCTTGGGATATTACCACATAAATAGTAGGGGGGGTATTTTTTAACTTCATTTTTTAGGATGTAGAGTTCATTATCTTCAGCCGTTATTATAACTTATAAGTGTCCTGTTATCTTTCAATGATATGTTAAAATCTTTGTTCATTGCATCGACACCACATTCTTCTATAGAGCAAATAAGTTATTTATCATACTAAAGATATTGATACCAAATTTTTGTTTGATGCATTTCTTCTCAAGATAATTATAATTGATCTTCCCCGACCTTTTGAATTTGAAGGATCATTGCCCAATTTTAATTCCCATATATCATTTTCTTTTACAGAAATGTCAATATTAGGACGGAGAGGAATTCATTATTTTCAGAAACTAAACTCTGCAAAGATTCCAACTGAATTGATTGAGAAGGGTCAAAATCGTGTCATTGAAGCTTCTCTAACACTCATTCGCGAGAGAGCAAAGCTCAAGGTGTGTGATACGATCGGCCTTGGCATTTTAGGAATATTAGTATTTATTTATTATTAGTTAATTGCTATTTTAAATGTATTGGGCTTGGGCCTATTATTAGTCTTTTATTAATTAGGTCAAATTAGGGTTTAGGGTTATAAATAGGAGTTGTTAGGTCATTGTCAAGCATTGAATTCAGTTTTCGTCTTTGTACTCTGGCTCTTTGAGAGATCCTCTCGAGAGAATTATCGTAGTTTAGTAAAATAGTGTGGTAGATTCTATCAGTGTGCTGATTTATAGAATAATTATCCGTATTTCTGATGTTCTTGCTGGTCTGGTTTTTTGTGATTTGGTTCTTACCAAACAAGTTAGGTCTTTAATCAAACTGATTCTATAATGTGACTGCTTAAAAATAATTTATTAAATTAAATAGAGAGATACTTGTTTAGAACTTGAATGGGTATGTATGTGTATCACCTTGTTTAGAACTTGAGCCACGCAACAGTTTTCCAATAAGTTTGGTAGTTTTATTTAGCTCTAACCACAAGGTTGAGTGGCTCTTGGCTTGGGATATTTGCAGATTCTCTCCAAGGTTTTGGGTTTAAGCCTTCCAGCAGAACATTAATAATTTAAAAGTCTTGCTGTTTCCAGAGTTGGTCTTAGGGGCCAAGGTGTGGGCCACTCAATACCCCGGACTAAAAAATGAACACCCAACATTTAGATATAGCCATTCCTAAAACACGAGTGTTTGATACTTGAGTTGTCCAATTCCAACATTAAAGTTGTTGAATTACGTTAAACCACCAATCAATCCAAAAGCCTAAGCTGATTGATTGGAGCAAATTTAATTTAATTATATCAACATTAAGACTCCCCCTCACTGATGGACTTTGAAATTTGAGAAATTTTCTTACAAGTGAATATTTTAATTGGGGAGGAAACGACTTGGCAGAGATTCGAACTCATGACCTTCTGCTTTGATACTCTGTTGTATTATGTTAAACCATCAATCAATCTAAAAGCCTAAGGTGATGGATTGTGAAAATTTAATTATATCAACCAACCAAAGCTTTTGGGCTTGTTTTCCCAGGGTGAGCTCGTGCGGGCTTTAGGAGGTGCTGTAGCATCAGCTTCTCTTCTTGGAGTTCCTTTGGGACATAACTCATCATTTCTTCAAGGTCCAGCATTTGCCCCTCCTCGAATAAGGGAGGCCATCTGGTGTGGGAGCACAAATGCTACTACAGAAGAAGGTATTCTCTTATGTTGCCTTTGGAAGTTTCATAAAATTAACTTAACCTTTTCATAATATGGGAGTCTCATCAATCCGAACCTTGTGTTTTTTCGTGGACTGTATTCCTATTTCTTGTATAAAAAAAGGGAATAGAAACAAAGTTCGTTTTTTCTTAATATGTAATAATACCAATAATCACATGAATAAAGGTTTCATGATAAGTAAAGAATTCTTCTTCTGCAGTCTGACTTCAGAAGCATGTAAGTTGACTGAGTTATGTGTCTAATCCCCTTGTCTAATTGCTAATTTTAGCTGAAATTATAAAATCTGTCTACAACCACATGCCAAGTGAGAGACAATGCTTTTGTAATGCAGGGAAAGAACTTACTGACCCCAGAGTGCTGACTGATGTTGGTGACGTCCCTGTCCAAGAGATTAGGGACTGTGGTGTAGAGGATGAAAGATTGATGAAAGTTGTGAGCGAGTCTGTCAAGCTGGTAATGGAAGAGGTAACTCTGGAGCATGTTTTTATTTATGCATATATATATATATATATTTTAGTTTAAGTTTTTTAACATTGATTTCTCATTGATTTGCGATTGTTACAAGTCCACTTAACACGTGGATGAAGGCAAAGTTATGTGGCATGCTAGCTTCTTTGCGATCTTGGGGTTTGACTTGAGAGAGATAATAGAATTTGTAGGGAGGTTGAAAGTTCTTGTGACGAGGGAGTTGGTGAGGTTTTAAGCCCCTTTATAGGCATGGGTCAATAGACTTTTTTGTAATTATGAGCATGCTTTGATTTTTCTAAATTAGAGTTCCTTTGTGTTTTTTTTAAGATTTTCTTTGCACTGGGCTTGTTTTTTTGTAACTTTTTTAAAAATTTATTTTATTTTTTAATTTCACATTTTTTTTTCTTCTGATGACCGGGAGTTGAAGCTTCGATTTGTTAATACCAAGGTATCATTGGCTACAGCCACTAGGATACATTAGAGTGGAGACACAATTGGAGTGTCTACAAATAAATGTCACAAGTGGGTTTCGTGCTTGGGATCTCGAGGAAAGCATACCCTCAAACCCAAGCCTTCAGCCAAATGTGTCATCCCTTGGGGATTTCACATTTATTAACAAAATCTTGATTTCTTATCGAATGGGGAAAATCCTCTTCACACGAAGAACACATGCAATTACTAGATACGATTCATAGTTCATTTGATAGTCGATATGTGCATAAATTAATGATAGAATCTGGATCTATCAATTAGCAAAGTATCACGAACATACACGATAAACCAAATGATTCGAGGTACTTGGACCCTCCCTGACTCTTGAGATCTCTCAAGCCCTAATTCTAATACAATTAGCCTCTAACTTGTTCTACAAGTACTTGCTATTTTTTAGTGTGTTGATGCTATTTCTTAAGCCATTTTAGCATTTGCATATGTAGTTTTTTTTTTTATGTGGTTTTTGTCCTTTTACATATTGGTTTAGTGGGTTAAATATACAATGTTGCCCCTTCAGGATCCACTACGCCCATTGGTTTTAGGAGGCGACCACTCCATATCATACCCTGTTGTCAGAGCTGTTTCTGAGAAGCTTGGGGGTCCAGTTGATGTTCTTCATTTAGACGCCCATCCTGATAATTATAATGCTTACGAAGGAAACTACTTTTCCCATGCTTCTTCTTTTGCACGAATTATGGAAGGTGGTCATGCCAGGCGACTTTTGCAAGTAAGTTTCTTTCCTTTTATAACGTTGTTTTAATATTAACTTTTTTTTCTTTGCGTGTGGTTTTCTCTTTCTTTCGGTATTAGTTTTGATTCTTTGAGGTTTTGTCAAAAAGGGTTCAGTTGCTTGGTGTTTATGTCAAAAAGGCCTTGAAATGTTTCTTTTTATAGGGAAACTTTGAACTTCAATGTATCTTGCGAATTCTTTCCTTTTTATCAATGGAATGTATCTTGTACAAGGAGAGGGAAAAAAACTCATGTTATCTCTCTCCAGAAACAGAATCTTGTTATCACTCAAGATTAAATCAAAATCTTGTTTTCATTCCTAGATTTATTAACTGTGTTCTATTGAACTTGAGTCATGGTTTTTCAGGTTGGTATAAGATCAATATCTCAAGAAGGAAGAGACCAGTGCAAAAGATTTGGAGTGGAGTTGTATGAAATGCGAACCTTTTCAAGGGATCGTGAATATTTGGAAAATTTGGTCTGTCTCTCTTTCTCTCTCCCAATACATATACATGCCATTTTTATTGGAAAACTCATGTTATTGCGTCTTCGGTTTCGAGTCCATCTCTAAAAAAGGTGTACTTCAACTTTATAATATAGCATCCCCTGTATATCTCTTGCAACTCTCTATTACATCATATCATATGCAGAAACTAGGAGAAGGCGTAAAGGGTGTTTATGTTTCAATAGACGTCGACTCTTTGGATCCAGCATTTGCTCCTGGAGTGTCTCATATTGAGCCAGGAGGTTTGTCTTTCCGTGACATTTTGAACATCCTCCACAATCTGAAAGGGGATATCGTAGGTGCAGATGTTGTCGAGTTCAACCCTCAGCGAGATACCGTCGACGGAATGACAGCCATGGTTGCTGCTAAGTTGGTAAGAGAACTCACAGCTAAGATAGCAAAGTGAAAAGGAAGAACAAAAGAAGCCTAATGTAGTTCATGCCTTGCATTAGGATTCTAGCCACTTTTCTTGCACTGCATGAACCTATTTTTGCAGAGGGGTTTTTTTTAATCACCCAATAACTAGTGAACTGCTGAGAGATGAACATTATAAGGTCTTATCTATGTACTCCAGCCAAAATGCTGACCCTACCTTTAGAGCATATCTTTATATAGGGAAGGTTTAGTATTCAAAGATGATGGAATCATGGAAGGACCTTGAGAGTAGTGATTATAATTTTGGTCATTTGTAGCTTTTCTTCCTTTTATGCATTATTTATTTGAATAAAATTGACAATCATTCTTTTGTTCAAGTTCCTCCAAATCGTTTCGGTTTTCTTCTTTTAATTTGATTGGTTCAGATCCTTTTGAGCAACAGAATGGTAGTAAAAATAGAGCACTATTTCAAGTAAGATAGTGCAGCTTGTATTATTGTTAAACCTGTTTGCCTGCTTTCTGTTATCAAACAAGTCTTTGATTACATCCATGCCATGTCTTAGCAATCTTTGGTCTCGGAAATTTTTCTATCTGTAAAGGGTTCTTGCTTGAACTCTTTATCAAGCTCCTCTTCTTGGTCCCCGTTTTGTTTCTCGATTGTCGAACCTTTATACCGTTTGGCACAGACTACATACAAGGCCAAGTTAAGAGCAGTCAATATGGCTGATAGAAAGAAAAATCTGTCCAAATGACCGTCGTTTAGGTTCGGAGGAACCCAACCGGGCTTGCCATTAGTTTTTGTGATAGCCATTACAATTGTTAAAATGAGGCTTGCAAGGTAACTCCCCACTGCTGATGAAGACATGGAAAGTGCCATTCCCAAGCTTTTCAATCCCTCTGGTATTTGTGATGTGAAAAAATCCATCTGAGCAACATAGATGAATGCCTCGGAAACCCCCACGAGTACATATTGCGGCGTTTGCCAGAAAATACTCAAAGAGCTCGTTTCTTTACCAATGACACTTGCATGCCTCAACCGTTTTTGCTCGACAAACCCTGCAATTACAAGTGCTACTACTGCAATGGCTAGCCCGATCCCAATCCTTTGCAGCTCATTTGGTGGGTTTGGCTTTCTTTTTGTGATTCTGGTGTATAAAGGAACAAGGAGTCTGTCATAAAGCATGATGAACACTGTTGTGCTTACTATGTCGAAGGCGGTCATGCTGGCTGGAGGTATGTGGAAATTCGACACGACAAAAGTGTCCATGGCAGCTCCTTGTTCAACAAAAAGAGAGAGCATTTGAATGAACACAACAGAGGAGAAAATAGTGCACAACCAGACTGGAAGAAGCCTCAAAATGCATTTGACTTCCTCAACCTGAGTGACAGGGCAAATTTTCCATGGGTTTGGAGTTTGACCTTGGTTGCATATCAACTCTACCTCCCCTGGTGAAAGAATAGCTGCTCTGTCCAAAAATCTGCATAATTCAAAAAGAAAATGAACAAAGTTCATCAACCATAAAGTTCCCTGGCAACATAAAAAATATAATAATAACTACAACAACAACAACAATAATAATAATAATAATAAAAATATCCAAAACAGCATTTTGATTATTAAGGCTTTAGTCATAAGTCATATCACACGGGTATCATTGAAAAGAGTATTTATTGATTAGGTCAAACAAATATTTATGAGCCAAGTATTATCAATCATGGTAGACACAATATTGAATGTTTGAGAAGTTATTCAACATTTTTAAGGTTTAAAAACTTATTAACACAAAAGTTAAAAATTTGTTTGACATTTTTATATCTATTCCATTACAGATTTCTTGAACAATTTTTTTTTTCTTCAAAGCAATTTTCCAAGCAACTCCCAATTTACAGTTGAATAATAATTTTTAAACATCTTTTCAATGCATTAGGTTTTTAAACATTCCAATATTTGGTAGTTTTATAGTTTAAAAAAAAATTAAACATCTTTTCAATGTATTTATAGTTTTTTTTTAAATATTCTCCATATTCTCTATCCAACTTTCCAATTTTTGGTAGTCAAGAAAATCAATAGAAAATTAACTCTCAAATAAATAAATTGTATTAGGTTTTAACAATTTACTCAAAATTCATAATTACTCCCATACAATTTTTTTTTAATTTACAAAACTTCCTTCTGTCTATTTACTTTTTTTCAAAACAAATTTTATAAAAATAGGATGGGGGAAAACTATTTTTAAAAAAACCCTACTTACTTGAAGCCTTCAGTGTGTAGCATTCTCCTTGTACCCTCTTTCCCAAATCCTTCATAGAGGCCTTCTCCATTTGAAGGCAATTGAAGGTTCATCTTCTTCATGGAAGCCATTACAACTTGAGAGAATCTTGATATAGGATTTCCACAAGGTTTGGACTGTCTATATCTTGAAGTTCCACTCAGTAACAAAAGATATGCAAGCAATCCACACACAGCACATATCCAAAACCCCACCATCCAATGCCCCAAGTTCTCTATATAGACCAAAACTGTCTCTGCAATCAAACACCCCATATTTATTGACACATAGAAGTAGCTATAAAATGAGGTCTTAGCTCGGTTCTCCTTCGGGTCTTTGTCGTCGAACTGCTCTGCACCAAATGTAGCCAATGCTGGCTCAGGGGCTCCATTCCCTAAGGCGATAAGATAGATCGATATGTAAAATATCGAGAGTTCAATTAAGCCATGAGGGTCGCATAATTGGCCAATTCTGCCACAACCATTGGGTTTGAGCAGAGATATGTGAGTTAATAAGGAAAGTGCTATCAGACCCTGCAAAAAAAGAGCTTGAGATGTTTGGAGATATCCTCAATATTGTTCTTCTCTGACGCTACCATTTACTAAAGTCTAAAACATGCTGTGGCCTCAATCTCATCTAATAAAGACTTTTGTTCTTGTTTCCTAAGCTAATTTATTGATTATTTATTTGTTTTGTAACCTAAATTTGGAAAAATGTTAGTTATAACTTTCAAGTTATCTATGAGTGCTTGACAAGGGCTTGAGATGTTTTGAGATATCATCGAATATATGATGAATTCGAATGTTTAGGTTGAAAACTTAATAACCTAGGCCCACACTGATGACCATTTTATTTTTTTGTTTTTGAAAAATTAAGCATATAACAACTACTTCTACTTATGGCTTGTCTTTCTTTGAAATCTACATTTGACCTATATTTTTAAAAACCAAACAAAAATTTGAAAATTAAAAAAGTAGCTTCAAAAAACTCTTTACAGGGAATTTAGTGAAAATAAGCTTAAATTTCAAAAACAAAATACTAAATGGTTTTCAAACTGAGCCTTAATCTTACGAAGTTGACTTTGAGGTGAGCTAAGCCTCCCCAAAGATTACCGAAGGTGGGCCGTGAACATAATGCAACGAGCGGAGCCTTGACACCCACTTCAGAGAATCCCACAAGTTTCAATAACTAAATAAGGAGTAGAGATAGCGGCAGTGCTTAATCTGCCAAACAGCTTGTGTTTTAGACTTGTGGAGTGAATAGTGTTGAATTATGTTAAACTACCAATCAATCCAAAAGCCCAAGTTGATGGATTGAGGGTAAATTTAATTATATCAACCAACAAATAGTAATGTGAGAGTTATTCGGTAACACTTTACACACTCATGATTAGCCACTGAAAACTTATTCTAACTACACATGATGACATGAGAAAAAATTTAAGCACTTAATCAAACAAATGTTTCATATGCTTTTTCTGAAAAGTAGGAAATAATTTTGAAAAGTACCTTTCAGCCCGCTGGTATCATCAATTTGCTAAAATTTCAAGTATTTCTACTGGTTGAAAACAAGGTGTATGTGCATAAAGTGGTTATCAAATCAGCTTTCAACAGAATAAGGAACAAGAGAAGAAGCTCACTTACAACAATGAAGACAAGTTGAAAAATGATACAAGTGAGATATCTTCCCAAGTATGAGTCACTGAGAAATGCACCCAACAGAGAGAAGCAATAAGTAGTTCCCATCCATCTGCTGAAAGTATTTGCTGCTTCAGCATTGGTTTGCCTCAGCACTGACTTTGAAAACAGAACCAAATTCACTTCAACTCCAGCAAATGCCAGTGTGATCAGTCCTTGATTCACTGCAACAATTACCAAACCAGCTTCTAAGCAATTAGAGGAAAAAAACTTATGGCCTATTCGGCTATTAGGTAATGTTGTGTATGTTCTCTCAACATGTTCTTTTTTTTTTTTTTTGGAGAAATGGTAACAATTGAGAAGCGTGAATATTATCATTTATCAAGCAAGCCCTTAAAAGTGAAACTGGAGTTGAGATTCTCATGTTTTTACAACATGATCACCAAAAAATGAGTTTTGTTTACCTAGCAGCAGCATCCCACAATTCCATCCACCAACTTTTCTTCCTTTAGATATTGTTCTGTCATTTTGGTCAGCCAAAGCAGCTTCTTCTGAGCTTGAGCTCTGGAACCTTTCTTGGCCCTTCTCCAACTGATGTAGTTCTGCCACCTTTTGCAACATTTTAGGTACTGTTAAACTCTTATAAAAGTCAATTTCAGTATTCAAACTAAAGGGAAATAAAACCCATATTAAAAGGTATGATGGATGTACCATTAGAGATTAAAATAAAATATATAATTCACTGTAGCAACTTTGACTTTTGAGGAAGATAACAGTACAAATGGTGTCATCTTAAGTTAAGATGATGGTGGCTAATGATAGCAGTCAATGAAATTGGTGGCTAATGATAGCAATCGATGAAATTTGAACATTTGCATTTTCTGATCTTCTGTTTTTTCCCCCATTTCCTACAAATTTGCTTTCTTTATTTGATATCAATGAGTGTCCATGCCAGTTTGTTGCACGCACCTCCACTAATCTCTCTGGACAAGTATTTGATCCTACTACATTTGGTTGATAGGAGTTACATAAGATATTAACTCCTAAGTAGGCAAGGGGAATGATAATGATTAAGGGGGAAATGAGAATGAGGAGGAGACTAGGGAAGAGAATGATTATTTGTGTTTGAGGTTGAAGGTAATGATTATGGGGAGAATGATTATTGGTGTTTGAGATAAAGGTAATGATTATGGAAAAAATAAAATAACGAATATGATGTGAGTGAAAAATAGTGATGTGATGTGTGAAAAGTTGTTGGAGAGGGAATAAAAAGTAGTTCGGAAGAAAATGAAAAAAGTGATTTTATGATTCCTGGTGGCCCAAACACCCCATTTAATGAAGGATTTTGTCTGTAAAAATACATTTGATCCCTCGGTGATTTATTCATCAACAAATGCAAGAAACTTTATTGCACCTTAATAAAACTTTTTACACTAAAGGTGTATTTGGATTTGGTAGAAAAGAGTGGAGCACAAGGGTTAATGGTAGTTGGGGCAATTACTACTCGTTTGAAAATGGGTGTTAGCAATGGTTCGGTTAATTAACTACTCGTTTGTGAATTGGTGGTAGTAATGATTGAGTGATAAGTTTGACGGATGACTGAGGGTGTTTGTTTACCACCAAATACAAGCAAGGTGTTCTAGAAGAGTGGCTTTTAACCACTCCTTTTACCAAAAAAAAAAACAAACACACCCAAGACTACAATGATTAAAACTACAACACAACAATCACCGGTTGGTCGACTGGTCAAAGAGGTTCTTGGAGATTTAAAAGATTATGGATACAGTCCATAGTAGTTGTAGGTCACACGATATGCGCGCGTAAGCTGATCTAGACACTCGCGAATATGAAAAAAATAATAATAATAAATACACCACCATTCCACTATACTTAATTATCTAACAATTTAATCTCGACAGGAACTAAATCAAGAATTGAATAAAAAAACATGGACTAAACGCATTTTAAAACAAAATAATAATAAAACATCTTGCCGAAACATGACAATCCCATCCTTATCACAAACATTCAGCGATAGAAAAAAACAAAAGATGAGCAATCAAAATCACCAGCAAAAACAGTGAAAAGAAATCCTCATAAAGGATAAAAACGAACTTTTAGAGGGACAATGATAGCAGGAATTGAGCGAAGTGCGACAATGGAGGCAAAATCATGAAAGTGAGAATTGAAGTAAAGGCAAAGCAAAGAAGAGCATGATGATTGGGGCGGGGGAATCATTACCTGAAGAAGTTCGTCGATACCTGAAGAAACGGCGGGATTGAGCTCTGGTTTTGATTCCATAGCCCTAAGAAGTTGGATGAAGAAGAAGCGGCGGGATTTGAATCCAGAGCAGAAATGCGAGAAAGGAACAGTGAAATCGAAGACGGGCATGCATGGCAGAAGCTTTGAATGGAGCTTCTCTGGATGTGGACTGCGGTAGCCATGGACGCTTGTCCTTTACTCCCTCACATTCGCCCCTTTTTTTATTTGTTTGTTTCGTTGTTTTGAAATGCACTGAAATCATATTCAAGTTCGAATCTCTAAATTTACGTGTGACATTTCTTTTATGTCGTTAGATATTTGACTTAGGACAAATGTGATTTTTCTGGTTTAAAAAAAATGCACTAAATAATATTATTTGATAGGGTTTATTTATTTCTTTTTTTAAAAAAATGTGCAATATTAAACAAAAGTAAAAAATAATTACAATTTATTGTGACTTAATGATTATAGTGACCGATAATAATTTTTTTTTTTAATGTTGTATTTATAATACACTACAAATGGAAATATTTTAAAATTTGTTTATGTGTAATTATTTTGAAGAAATAACCACCATACAATTTACATTTTTAGATAGATAGTAAATTATATATGATTAATTTTAAAATCTATAATTGGAAAAAAGTTATAAATTTAGTTATATAATTTTAAAAATTAAAGTGCTTATAGTAGAATGAAAACTGGAAAAGTAGTTTTTATAGTTTGTATTTAACGATGAATGAAATATATATATATATATATATATATATATATATATATATATATATATATATATATATATTTGTTCAATACAACACTTAACTCACGTGGTTACTATTGAGACATAAATAAATAATGTTAAATTTTGTATATATAATTTGTCAACAATTAAGAGACAAGGATTGTCTAAAAAAAAAAAAATTAAGAGACAAGGATTATTTTTTTTAAATTAAATTTTAGTTTTTAAAATTATAGGAATTAAATTATAACTTTGAGACAAGGATTATTTTGATCTCTATATTATATATATTTCTTATATTCTACTTAATATACTTTTAAATGTTTAATTTTAATTTATATATTTTTTTGAAAGATTAAAGTTTCTTGATTTTCTTGCTAAAATTTCTTTAAAGAAAGTATGTTCTTAGTTCTTCTACTATAAATTTTAGATATTTATTTACATGGGCACTTATATTAAATTTGTTATATTTTTTAGAAAAATACTTTGGAAGAAGGTCGAATAGGTTGAAAGCCCTTTTTTATTAAATTGACCTAAAGTGAGAGAGCCTCATATATATATACATATATATATGAACTTAGAGCTTTCATGCTAATATAGGAAATGTGATTTGATTAGCGAGAAATTGGGCAGAGATTTCATCTGAATTATTTTGCAATTCCTAATATGATACTTGAACTCTAATGACTTCTTTAATAATGTTTATGCTTTTCGTTGTTCGTTTCTCATTTTTGTTTTTATTTTTATTAGAAACAAGTTTTTTTAATCGTTCCCGCACCATGTTCTCAAAACTGAAAATTTTAATTAAAAATAAAAAGTAAATATTGGCTGAAAAAATGAGAAACTGTGAAAAAAAAAAAGTTTATTTTCTTTTGTTTTATATGTTGGTTTGTTGGTAAACTAATGTGTAAGGTCAAACAACCAAATCCACAGTGTAATCAATGGAAGGAGAATGATAAGGTCGCATATTGTTGGTTATTAGGCTTTGTAAGTGAAGATACTCTTCAAGTATTATGCTCTATTGTATGATAATATCCTATTCTAAACTTTAATTATTGTAATTTAGCATGGATAATGAAAATTAAGACGACTCTTCTAAGATTAAAATGTGCATAGATGTTTTAGTTGTGGTATGTAAACATCATATCATCTTAAATCTTCAACGAAAATTACAGTGAATAACCACTTTTAAAAAAGAGTTTTGCAGATTTAGTCAAATATTAATTTGACCATATTTTTTCTTTTCTTTTCTTTTTTTTAATTCTGACCATATTTTTTCTTATTACTCTCTCTACTTTTTTTCTCTCCTACCCCATCCAAATCGATATTTTTTTAGCCATTTTTTAGTGACTTTTGGTGATTCTTTTTCTTGGAGATTTTTTTTGTATGTGGGAGATTTTCCGCGACTATGTATTTGAGAGTTTTTCCATCAACTTCTTTTTTTATATTTGGAGATTTTCCAACCAATTTTCGAACATCATCTTCGTTTTTTTCTTTTTACTAGAGATTTTTCCACGATTCTTCTTCTTTTTCTGGTGATTTTTCAACCATTCATCATCTTCTTTTTTTCAGTAGTTTTTCTCCAATTTATGTTGTGGCAACTATAAAAGTAGCGTATTAACATACTGTCTTAATTGTAAACGTACTGTATGAATTATTAAAAAAAAATTGTGTATATTGTATTAATAATAAAAAAGAATGTATTAATAATATACTTTATAACGTATTTACGCCATTAAATTAATGTTTAATACGGTATAACTAGACTTCTCAAAAAAAAAAAAAAAAAGAATACGGTATAACTAGAATATATTGTATTATAATACTTGACTAATAGATAACTTAAATTATCAAAAGGTATTTTAAAACACGGACGAAAATGGGCTATTCACGAGGCACAAATCTAGGAGAAGGAGGTTAGGAAAGTTTTTAATAATTTGTTTATAACAGGAGGACAATTCTGTCGGTAATTATTTTTTAATCAAAATTTACTTTTAAAGATAAACAAATTTACAATGAGTTTCTCAATCTTCAGTGGTTTTGATTCAAAATACGACAAATATGGTATGGAAATGTCCAAATAAAAGTTATATGGCTCTTTTATTATTGACCCTTGAAACGCGAATGGAAGCCAGGGCAAAAAATTTATGAAACAATAGGAATAAATCAAATTTATTATACTGATCAATTTCAAGGTTTAGGTTAAAATACCTTTTTGTTCTTTTAGATTACTAGAATTTTAGCATGGTGTTACACGTAATAATTTTTTAAATAATAAATTATATATATATATAATTATAAATTGTTTCTTACATTTTTAGACTAAATTTAAATCATTAAATAATAATTTCAATATAATATTGAATTTTATAACCATTTTTTCACGTTGGTTAAATTTATTAAAATTCACATTTATGTTAAAAAGCAGTTAATTATTTATTTTGAATTTAAAAAATAATAGGTGTTGTTATTTAAAAAAAAAATTAATAAAATTTATTGAATTAAAATTAAATTTTATCAATGATTTTTAAAAATCGATGCTCTTTAATTTTTTCTCAATTTATCTATTAATAGACTAATTACTCTTGAATTATAAAATTTATAAGAGTTATATCATTATTATAATTATAAATATAAATAAGCTAAATATATTTATTAATATACATCTATGAACTTACCTTTAACCTCAAATGATAATTTTATCGTTCTACAAAAATTATTGCAATAAAATAAAAGTTAGATGAAAGTTAAGGTAAATAATCCAACAAAAATAAGATAACTAAATTTTTTATTTAAAAAAAAAACCAAGAAAGTAACCTCAAGCAAAAAGAATTAAGCAACAAAAGATCCCTAAAAAAATTATTGCAATAAAAGAAAAATTAGATGAAAGTTAAGATAAATAATTCAACAAAAATAAGATAACTAAATTTTTTACTATAAAAAAAAAACCAAGAAAGTAACCTCAAACAAAAAGAAAGTTTTAAATGTGTTTGTAAACAAAACATAGAGAACTATATATATAATAGGAAATCATTATTACCAAACTTTTAAAATTGAAGAATTAATGCACTAACCTCATATGATAATCTTATAATTCTTCAAACTTTTTTTCCATATTTCCAAGTGTTTTTTTTTAAAGGCAACAATTATGCAAAAAAAATTCCTACAAAAATTATTACACAAAAGAAAAATTAGATGAAAGTTAAGGTAAATAATCCAACCTAACTTATTATAAAACAAAAAACAAAAAAAAATAAAGAAAAATAAATCCAAGCAAACAGAAAATGTTTTTGTAAACAAGATGTAGACAACTATTTATAGGATTGGAAAATTCAATTTATTTGTTTTAATTAGAATATAAAATGTCAAATAAAATTTATGAGATTTGGTAAAAATATCTTATTTTCTACACGAAAATTTAAATGATATTGTAAATATCTTCATTTGATTGTTGAAATTTCTTATCTTTTAACTTAGTCATAAAATTTATGAGATTTGATAAAAATATTTTATCTTCTAAGTTATTTGATTTTTTTTTTATATTTCAATAAATGACATTTTTGTAATTTAAGATATAACTTAAGGATAAAATCGTCTAAAAATGATTTTCTCCTTAAGCCACACTTTAAGTAGTATGATATGATAAAAGCTTAACTTTAGTCTCCCTGTTTTTAAATTTGTTTTAATTTGGTTATTTAACCTTTAAATTTACTATTTTGACCCTAAATTTTAAATTATATTCAATTTTAGTTGATAGAAAAATAGTTCTTATCAAATAAATATATTTTAATTTAAAAAGAAAAATTACAATCTTTTGTTTATAAAATTTAGAAATATGTTTACCTGTTTTTTTTTTACTGGTATTGAAATTATTTAAATGATTGAACTAATTAATATTAACTTTAACTTTATCATATAGACATTTAAAAAGAAAAGTTAGAGTTTAAAATTGGATATTTAAAAATTTATGAATAATAATAGAACAAGCTTAAAACTGAGTAATTAAAATTAAACTTTTAAAAATTTAGAAATTAAAATATAATAAATATCACACTTTAAAACCCAAAATAGTATTTTAACTTAAGTTTTATTGAAAGTAATATTTACAAGTACATGAACATGTATTTGAACCTTTAGAAAAATAGTAGAGAATGTATAGGTAAACCCAATTTTTTTTTTTATGCATGTGATATTATTCGATGCAGGGGTGAACATGGGTTGGGTTGGGTTGGGTTAGAGAGGTTTTCAACCCAACCCAAATTTTCGGGTTGGTCATTTTTCCAACCCAACCCAACCCAACTCTTATATTTTTGGGTTGGGTTGGGTTGGATCATCGGGTTCAATAATAAATTATAATTATAAATATCTTTTATTAAATTAGTCATACATTATATATAAAACAAAATATAATCTTCAGTCGAGGTAATGAAATGAATATAAATATACAATCATATTCATATAGAAGATTCCAATTATAAGACATAAAACAAATAGATAATTAATTAAAACAACAAAAATAGATGACATAATTCGACTTCTATAGAACAAATATATAATTAAAACCAACAAAGATATTTTACGACTATATATTTATCATGATATATAAATGATAAAGTTTTGAAAAAATACTAAAGATTATGGGAAATAAAAAATCTAACAATAATAATTAAATAAAAAAATATATATACACATGTATAATTATGTTATAGTATAAAAATATATATTTTTTAAAACTAAATAATAATTTCGGGTTGGTCGGGTTGGGTTGGGTTAATTTTAGGTCAACCCTTAACCCAACCCAACCCATGAATATTTCTTGATTTTCAACCCAACCCAACCCAAAAATTTATTTAACCCAACCCAACCCGTCAATTTGGGTTGGGTTGGTTCGGATTGTTCGGGTTTCGGGTTGTTTGAACACCCCTAATTCGATGTCACACAAACAATTATATATTATTTTTTTAAGTTGAGTTTATCACCAGTAAAAACAAAATTGTATGGATATCTTGTACGATCTAATAACGATGAAGTTAAAGGTACGCATCTACCAACTCCAATCTTATTATACCAATTTTAACTCCACCAATTAAAAAAGTATAATTTTGTAAGTAAAATATGTGATGTATTGAAGAAGAAAAAAATCCTAAGTAAAAGGGGAAATTTGGTTCAAAGAGTCAACAAGGCAACTCTATCCTTTTCCCTACCAACTCCCTCATTATTCTATATTTGTCAAATTAAACCTTACATCTAAAGCAAATCTAGAGAGAGAAAAATATTTTCCCCAAAAAATGTATAGAGGGAGAGAGAGCTTAATTCTCCAAAATATGTAATCCCCACCAACCACCAAACTTCTTATTTTTGTTGCCAACTACCCACCATAAGATCTTATTTTAATCAAAAGCATACTTTAAAAATAAAATCAAACATATAAAGTTGCAGGTGAGTCAAATTAGTTGGCTCTTACTCAAGCTTTGAAGAACGTGACAAAATATTAAATATTGACATTGATTGGAATAATATAAAATAAGAGCCCACTATTTAATAAATGTTTTTTTTTACTAACAGATGGTTTATATCTCTCAAAATGTTAATATTTTACTTTTTATTCAACGACATTTAGAATGAAAATTTAAACTATAATCTTATAATTATTGAATCATACATGATATCACAATAATCATATTTCCTTCGACAACATCAATATTGTGTTTGAACTAAGAAGTTGAAAGTAACAAACTTGTTATCAATATCACTTAAAAAGAAATATAAAGAAGAAAAAGCTCACAGTGAAGTTTATTTTAATTCAATATTTTTTGGGATGTGAGATTTAATCTTTTGGGTCCTATTTGATAATCATTTGTTTTTTTGTTTTTAGTTTATGAAATTTAAATTTATTTATACTCAAATTTCCTACATGTGTTCTATATTTTTTACGATATATCCATATTTCTTTATGAAAGTAGTGAATACTAAGAAAATTTCAAAAACAAAAACAAGTTTCTGAATTTTTTTTTTGTTTTCAAATTTTGGTTTTGTTTATTAAAATATAGATAAGATATAGATATCCAAATGAGAAAAAAAAATATAGTTATTGTAAGCTTAAATTTCATAAACAAAAAACTTATCAAACGGGGCATTAATTATTAAATTATTTGAAAAAAAGTACAGTAAAATATTGATAAGATTAAAAGTTCGTAGGTGTGTTTGTAATAGTTGATAAAGCACAACGAATTAGATTCATCCCATTGAAAATATGTATGCACTTTCATTGGATTCAAATATGGAAGCTTGACCCTTATCTTGAGAGGAAAAAAACAGATTGCGGTTTTCAATAATCTTCTAACAAGAAATTGAGAACTATAGTTTGTCAACATTTAGACCAACAAAGGGGAATTCAATTTTCATTTATAATTGAACAGGTTATTAATCTCTCATTGTAAATGTCATTAAATAAAAAAAAAAAAATTGTCCATATTCACACAGATTAAAAGAAAAGAGGATGACAATTTTGAATGTATTACACAGTTCAAAGAAGAAGAAAAATCAACTGATTGAGATATTTACAGTCCATTTGTTGTATGTTTTTTTAAAGATATAAATAGGGACTAGAAACTATTATTATTAAAATAAATGAAAGTTGAATACCGATTTTCATTATCGCACATGTGATTGTAGTATTGCACTGAGTAATAAAATCAACATGCGCCAATTTTTTCAATAATTTATTATATATCTTTCAACTTAAAAAATAAAGGTCATTGTTTATATATGTTAAATTGATATACTTGGAAAACATATGAGTAATTTTGTTTTGGAGCGAATTGAAGATTAAAAAAATAAAATTAAAACAGTTAGTATCCAAATCAGAATTTAAAAATACATCAAAATAGTTGTATATAGGAATTAGCAAGACAAATGGAAAGTTGCAAGTGCCAGGTCAAGTTACAATTATACTATTAAAAACCCTGTTCTTTATTCCAATTTATAGTTTGTAATTAAAATGTTCGGCGGAGAAATCAATGACTTGGGCCGCTAATTGTAAAATGTTATTTTACCAGCGGTTTTTTTTTATAGATAAATTATAACAGAAAAAAATGTTATTTAAATTAACAATTAAATACAAACTAAAATAAAGATATTTGGCTGCTATATTTTTTTGTTCGGCACTGGCGGCTGCGAAAGTACTGATTAAATTATAAGGTTTAGTCCTAAATATTTATTTTTGTTTGATATTGTGATATGAAACTTCACAGTTTTTTTTTAAAAAAAAAACTTCATTTCAATTACGTTAGAAATATTTACATTGTGACGATTGTCCATATTAAAAATGTGAGAATTCTTTCTCAAAAAAAAATGTGAGAATTGTACGACACCTTTATAAATAATATAAATTATCCATCATTGTCAACTAATTTTGAAGTGTAACTCCATGCTCTCTAATATGAGATCAGGGTTCCATATGATTTATTAGTTCCCAAATTATAATCCAATCCATTCGGGTAGTTTGGATTCATCCAAGTGGGTATTTGATCCCAAAATGTTCAAATTCGACCCATGCTTCATTTTGAGAGAGCATGTTGGAAATATTCACCTTATGACAATTGTCTCACATTGCAATAATGAGACTTTTATAACACTTTTATAAGAGATATCAATTATTTCTCTTATTATGAATTAATTTTGAAGTGGAATCTATATTCTCTAATAAATTAAGTTGATCGTGAGGCTTAAATTTGAAAACTTGAAAGAACTATCTTAAAAATCCAAGTCTCAACCAATAAAGTTACCACTTCAAGACTAATGGATCGAGTTATTTAATGGCAAAGCAATTTTAATAAGTTAGAGAACTTAATATTGTCTTGTTCTTCACCTACCATTTTCACCCATTCGTCATTATTCTCTTCCTTTTTTTTTTTCTTTTTTTTTAAAAGATCATTATCTTCCTTTTTATCCTAACAATTCTTGAAAAGAAACAAAATTTTCACGCTCCCAACCTGATACTAGCGAGAGAAGCCAATGAATTGTAATTTTTATAGAAACAGACCTAATTTTTTCTAAACTAATCGACAAAATATACACATTTGAGTAATCTATGTGCTTAATCATATTCAACTCAAATAAATAAATAAATAAAAACTCAACAAGTTCAAATACTATATAATGGTACTCATACAAGTTATCATAATGTAAACATACATTTAATCACTTGACTTCAAACAACTCTAAAACTACACTTCGAAAACACACATATACAGATTTGTTAAAAAACAACAAACTATAATAGAAGACCGTCTCTAACTCAATCGATATATATCAATTATGAACTAGTAACGTGCAACTAAATTAAACTCTACAAGACATAGATGTTTTTTGAAAATCATGAAATTGGAGCTTCGCTCTTCTATACTCGAGACACCACTGATCTGTCCCTAGGCTGTCTAGTTTAAGTGCTTTCCAACGGTCTCGAACCAAGGATATCTCAACAAAGCAATGTCTTGAAATCCTTAGTCTCAGCCGCTGGGCTATCCCGAACAAAATACATAGATCAAGATAGTTTTGCATGACATTCAGGGTGTGCTTGGGCCCCCGTTTGTGTAAAATGTCTGGTTGGTTATAATAATCAAATCGATGTTTGCCTCACCATTTATAAGTACCTAAACCTGAATGTCCGTTTATCTAAACCTTACATATATTATTTTTTGTTGCATAATCAACCCCTCAGACATCGTTTATTATAATGTATGTTATAATAGCTTGTCCTTCTAATGCCAGTTATAATAACCCACTATTTTTCATAACCTTTTGTCTATTATAATCAAATATACTCACATTTCAATAAATGCGTATTCCAACAAAATTATATCTCATATCTCAATGTGTACTTATCTTAGTCAAAGGATTTATCATAATGCATGAGCTTGAGAGAAAATGATTATCGGGTGTGTCGAAACTCACCACCGGTTAGTTATTAAAATATTTAATATGTCAATGGAGGTGAGAGATTTGAATCTCATGATTTCATGGTCAATGATAAATTACTATTTTTGTTGACAATATAACTCGTTTTTTAAGCTACATATCAAATATGGTAATGTTGTGATGTGTAGTTTTAATTTTTTTAATATCTTAAAAACTAAAATTATATTAATTGTGTATAATTTTTTATATAAAAACTTTTGTTTATAATTTTGTTGTAACTAATTTTAAATTATAAAACATTATTATTCGTTGACGTGAATAAATACATCAAACAAATACAAAAACAATAATTGAGCGATATTATAATCGATAAATAAGGGGCCGTTTGATAACCATTTTTCGGTTTTTGTTTATGAAATTTAAGCCTACAACAACTACTTTACTATACTTTTTCCTTATATAGACATTTACATCTTACCTATATTTCAATAAACAAAACTAAAATTTGTAAAAAAAAAAAAAGTAGATTCCAAAAACTTGTTTATGTTTTTAAAATTTGGTTAGTATTCTCCTGCTTTCTTAACGAAATATAGATACATTATAGGAAAAATGGAGGACACGTAGGAAATTTGAATAGAAATAGGCTTAAATTTCATAAACAAAACAATAAAAAACAAAATAATTATCAAATTGGACCTAAGTGTTCATCAATTGGAAGATTAGGGTAAAACTTAAAAAAAAAGGAATGAAAAAAAAAAACAAATACATCTAGCATTCGTTGAATTAATTTAAAGTAACAAATCATATTCTACTTATTTTTCCATTTTATAAATATAACAACAAACGAAATGCGGGTTCAGTTCTTCCTCACATTAACGACCGCGATTATTTTTAGGAAATAATCCAACGGTTGAGATCTCCCATTCGTTCACCCGTCGTCATACACGAGGAACTATTTTCGTTTACTAAAAAGCCCTGAAAACTCAAAAACCCATTTCTCTGTGAAAAACGGTACATCAACCTTTTCTCTGTATCTCAAAGCTTCTTCATCCATGGCTTCCACTTCCTCCGCCGCCCTTTCTCAAGCCGTATTGCCCAAATCAGTCTCTCATAAAGCTTCAAATCCATCCGCCACCAGCGTTTCCCTTTCCTCCCGCTCTCTCCCCAGTTTCTCCGGCCTCAAATCGACCAACTCCGCCGCCGCCGCCGCCTCTTCTCGCCGGACCAAGCCGGCTCGGAGCCTCCGTGGAGTGGTTCGAGCTTCCGTCGCCGAGACGCTCGATAAGACCACTGAGACGTCGCTGATCGAGAAGTCGGTTAATACGATCCGTTTCCTCTCGATCGATGCCGTCGAGAAGGCGAATTCCGGTCACCCTGGGTTGCCGATGGGTTGCGCTCCGATGGGACATGTTTTGTACGATGAGTTTATGAGGTTTAATCCCAAAAACCCCTACTGGTTCAATCGGGATCGGTTCGTCTTGTCGGCTGGCCATGGGTGCATGTTGCACTATGCTTTGCTTCACCTTGCTGGATATGACAGTGTTAAGGTACAGCTTTGTTTGATTGTTTTTTTTTTTTTTTCTCGTTGTGTTGACCCGTTTGGGTTTGATCTGTATTTTTTTGTTTCTTGTTTTGTCGTTTGGGTTTGAATTTTTATGATCTGATCTCTCATGTTTGTTCTGATCTTTGTTTCTTATCATTTGATTCGTATTAGATCATGGCCTTGCAATGTTTGTGTTCTTATTCTTTGTAGCTCATTTGGGTGATATCAGCTAGTATTTTTCTCTTTTGTGATTTTTTGTTTTAGTTAGAATATGCCATTACGTTAGGTTAAGGTTTTTTAGGTTTTGGCCCTTTTGGGTTAGGTAAGCATGGTAATAAAGGTGTGTGTTTAAACTCTGGAATAACATTTCTTCCTTATCTAAAATTAATAATTTGGTAATTGGACTTTGTAAATCAAATTAATGTTGGATAGGTCTTTAAAAAACTTTATATATAAAGATTAAATATATCATAATTTATTAAAGTAATCTAGCTTTTGGGTCGAGTGTAATTTGGTACCTTTTTCATTAGAGGTGGTGAAGCAATCAATTTTCCTCTGTAAAAGGCTAATTTACATTCTCAGTGACTGATGATTATAGATTTGGTTAATGGCCAGGAAGAGGACTTGAAGAGTTTCCGTCAATGGGGAAGCAGAACTCCTGGACACCCGGAGAACTTCGAGACACCCGGAATTGAAGTAACGACTGGTTAGATTCTTGAATTTGAATTACTCCACGGTGATTTGAAAACACATTTGAATTCTCACCAACAAAAACAATAGCTCAACGACCTAAGTGTGTCCATGAACCATTAGTTTGAACCCCCCACCCCATTTGTTGAACTAAAAAACAAATTTGAATTTTATGTCAAAATTTAAAAGCAAAATCAAGTGTTTAAAAAAGACCTTTTTTTTTAAGATTTCATATCTTAGCTTGTTTCTTATAATGTTTGTAAAAAAGTGGGCAATAAAGCTAAAAAGAAAAGAAGGTAAAAATAGAGTTTATAAGTTTAAATTTTAACAATAATAGAAAATAGAAAACCAAAAACAAGATAGTTATCAAAGTGCTTAAATATTTTTGGATAATTTTCTTGCTTTCATTTGATTCTTAATTGTTTTGTATTGTGAAGGTCCTCTTGGACAGGGTATTGCAAATGCTGTTGGTTTGGCACTTGCTGAGAAGCATTTAGCTGCTCGTTTCAACAAGCCAGATAACGAAATTGTCGACCATTACACGTACGATATCTGACCCAAAGCAGCAAACTTCTTATTTGATTTATCAAAAGAACACTCGTGATGCTTTTATATCCTTTCTTACTCATCTTGTTCAATCGTCAGATATGCTATACTTGGAGATGGTTGCCAAATGGAGGGGATTGCCAATGAAGCATGCTCGCTTGCTGGGCACTGGGGACTAGGCAAGCTGATTGCTTTCTATGATGACAACCACATCTCAATTGATGGCGACACGGAGATTGCATTCACTGAGAGTGTTGACAAACGTTTTGAGGGTCTAGGGTGGCATGTTATCTGGGTGAAAAATGGAAATAATGGCTATGATGAGATTCGTGCTGCCATTAAGGAAGCAAAAGCCGTAAAAGACAAACCTACTTTGATCAAGGTATGGAATTTCTGCGGACCTTTTGATGTACCAAGCTCTCGTTTTCCTCGCATAACTCTGTAATATTGCTCTTATTTTCCAATTATGTGGAAGTAAAGTTCAAGCTGTTATTATCATAATCTAAATCTAGTATCAGGGTGCTTACCAGGAAAGTTAATCTTAATATTTACGGAAGTGAATCTGAACTAGCTATTCCAAGTTGAGATGATTTTCTATGAAATTGGGATGCTCAGTTGACCTTTAAAATTTCGTAGGTGACCACAACCATTGGTTATGGATCTCCAAACAAGGCAAATTCCTACAGTGTACATGGTAGTGCACTGGGTGCGAAGGAAGTTGATGCCACGAGACAGAACCTTGGATGGCCATACGAGCCTTTCCATGTGCCGGAGGATGTTAAGAAGTATGGATACAAATTATAAATGAACTTTCACTTTTTTGAGTTCAAAGGGGATGTCTCATTATTGGTCGACTCTTATTTTATTCTGTAGGCACTGGGGTCGTCACACCACCGAAGGAGCTTCTCTTGAAGCTGAATGGAGCGCTAAGTTTGCTGAATACGAGAAGAAGTACGCAGCAGAAGCTGCTGAATTGAAGTCTATTATTAGTGGCGAACTACCTGCTAGTTGGGAGAAGGCATTGCCAGTGAGTAGCCATTCCAGACGTGACATTTTCTTGTTTTTGCTTAGCCTAATTGAACGCAGTAAAATTCGAAGCTCATTAAACTGATATGTTATAGCATGGATTATAGTTTACATTATACTGCATGTTATTGTTTTCAAAAGACTGAGGGTTTTCGATGCATTATGCAGACATACACCCCGGAGATCCCAGCCGATGCCACTAGAAATCTTTCCCAGCAAAACCTTAATGCCCTTGCTAAAGTTCTCCCTGGTTTCCTTGGTGGAAGTGCCGACCTTGCCTCATCAAACATGACCTTGCTTAAAGCGTTTGGAAACTTCCAAAAGGACACTCCCGAAGAGCGTAATCTTCGATTTGGTGTTAGAGAGCATGGAATGGGGGCCATCTGCAATGGAATTGCCCTTCACAGTCCTGGACTCATTCCTTACTGTGCTACATTCTTTGTTTTCACAGATTACATGAGAGCTGCCATAAGGATTTCTGCCTTGAGTGAAGCTGGTGTGATCTATGTCATGACTCACGATTCGATTGGTCTTGGTGAAGATGGACCAACTCATCAGCCAATCGAACATCTGGCAAGCTTCAGGGCTATGCCGAACATATTGATGCTCCGACCAGCTGACGGTAATGAGACTGCTGGGGCATACAAGGTTGCCATTCTTAACCGAAAGAGGCCTTCAATTCTTGCCCTTTCTCGGCAAAAGTTGCCCAATCTTCCCGGAACTTCCATTGAAGGAGTTGAAAAGGGTGGATACATTGTCTCGGACAATTCCTCAGGCAACAAGCCAGATGTTATCTTGATTGGAACCGGTTCTGAGCTTGAAATTGCTGCCAAAGCTGCAGAGGAACTGAGAAAGGAAGGGAAGGCTGTTAGACTCGTGTCCTTCGTTTCGTGGGAGCTCTTTGACGACCAATCAGACGAATACAAGGAAAGTGTTTTGCCTACTGCTGTTTCAGCTAGAGTGAGCATTGAGGCTGGAACAACATTTGGGTGGGAGAAGATCGTTGGAAGCAAAGGAAAAGCAATTGGCATCGACCGATTCGGAGCAAGTGCCCCTGCAGGGAAAATTTACAAAGAGTTTGGTATCACGGTCGAGGCTGTTATCGCTGCCGCTAAACAAGTTATTTAGAACAGGTTAGTTGTAATTCTTCGAAACGAATCCAACACCTACCATTTGTTTGAGTTTGGGCGGGGACTTTCTGTAGAGATCATTTCCAAGAGGTTCATGGTCTCTTATGTTGCAATAAAAAGATCGAGTTTTCGGTCGATCGTGTGTGTTTATTTAGTGATGAGGCATTGTTGAACGACGATAGAGACTAGGATTTTCTGATTCTATGAAAACAAACAATCTCAAGCTTTTCGGAACTTCTGTTCTTTGAAATAAATGAGGTTCACTATCCTTTTTCTATGTCATTATTAGCATGGATTCATATACATTGTCTACTCTCTTGTGAACTTGAGGTGTTGTTGGTACATGAACTAGAGGTTCCGTTTGATAACCCTTTGTTTTTCGTTTGTAGAATGGTCAAATTTTAAGCTGGTTTTTTAAAATATACGTAAGATTTGGATATGAAAGGATGAAATAGTTGTTATAGACTTCAAAAACAAAAAAATAAAAAAACGAAATGGCTATATAAAAAAGTGTTTTAATGTTTATGGCGTGATTTAATATGTAGATCACAACTACGAATTAGGTTATAATCGAGTGTTAGCCTTCATTGAGATGCTATCGATTAACAAGGCATCATTTGATGTATTATGCGTGCCGCTGTTAGTAAAAAAAATTTACCTATCAATTTCAACAAATTTATTAATTCAAAGTCTAAAATTTCTTGAATGAAGAAAAATATGCATAATCTGAAATACAGGGTGCGGATTATATAATATTAAGAAAAAAAAACCCAGAAAGAGCAGTAGTGAAACATTAAGTTTATTCCTTTTTGACTTCATAAAATTTAGTTCCACCCCTTCCAAGAGAGGCCTTATTTATTATATATATGCATTTTTCAAGAATTGTATGCTAACTTTGAAAGCAGAGCACCAATAGAAAATAATCTAATGAAAAAGGCCATACCCTTTGGGGAGAGGAAAGGGACATGTGTCCCCAATATTGATGCCTATTACATTTTTTGGCGCTAAATTAAAAATATATATGTTTTAACTTTGTGCTTTTCAAAAAATATTCCCATTCTTTGTAACTCTTAAAGTGAAACTTAGTTAGAATACTGGATGAATAGTGGACAAGTGGACTGAAAACGTGAAGATAAGCCAAAAGTAATATATAGACTTTGTAACTTAGATTCAAATTTCTTTTTTTAAATATTATTGAAATAGACATTTTCTTTTTGAAATACTTATAAAGTTTAAAAAACACACGTAAATTGTCATTAAATTGTGATAGAAATTCTTAAAAGCTCCGCTTAAAAAATATGATTTTGGTGAAGTTTTTAAAACTTTGTGTTGGACTAATGAATTCGAAAATGTAAAAAGAAGAGAAAATGAGTGTATTTCAAGAAGGAAAAGAAATAAGAGAAAAAATAACGGAAATTGTGGTGGATAGTCACTTTTAATAAAATAATTATAAATCTAGTCATTTTTTAAATTATTTGTAAATCTATTTTTTTGTTTTAAATTTAATTAATAATTTTTTTCAATACTACCTATTATACCCTTGTTTTGACAGTTTTTTTTCCCTTTCTTTCACCACCCTGTTGCTCGATTATGCGTGTTAAGTTTTTTTTTTGCAAATAGCATTTGTGCTTCATTGGACGGTTTATTGCTGCCACGTGGAAAACTACCATTTTTTTAAAAAAGAAAAAATCAATTACATTTAATTTACTCTTTCAAACATTCTATGACTTTTTTTTATTTAAACACAGATTTTTTACTTTTAATTCGCTTTTTCATTCCAATTTTTTTTTCTTTCATGATACGAGTATTAATACATAAATACCTTTTATAAAATAATGTGAAAAAATATTGAAACGTATTTGGAAAAATAAATATCATTTATTTTACACTCTACCAAACAAATATATATTTCATACATGTAATTAATATCACTATTAAATAATATTAATAATACATATATACTACTTGAATATGCTACTTTTTTTATAAAAAAAATATGCTACCTCTTTATCATATACAAGTATTAATATACCCTATATATTTATTGTTATAAGTAATAACAACATAATTATTGAATACTTGAATATTTCTTAAATACTTCAATATGTTCAACTTTAAATCAATAAATACGATATTTATTTATCGATTTAAATATAAATACCGTATTTATATTAAAAAAAAGATAAAATTGTATTTATATTTAAGAAAAAGATAGATATTGTATTTATGCTTTATAAAAAGATAAATACTGTATTTATAATTTAAAAAAAGAAGATAAGTATTGTATTTATATATTTTTTTAAAAAGATAAATACTGTATTTATATTTTTTTTTAAATAAATAAATATTGTATTTATATTTTTTTTAAATATAGATACAGTATTTATTATAAATAATACAACTATTATTAGTGTATTTAAATATGAGACTGCAGTGTCTTTTAATATTAAATCATTCATTTATTTTCACTAATATATTTTAGTTTCTTAATATAAATAAATAAAAATAAAAAAAGTCATTACATGTTGTGACATATTAACCCTATAATATTAATGCACTAGTAAATAATTAAATCATCAAATGAGTTGGTGGCGCAATTAGTTATTTGTTTGTTGGTCTTGCTCCCCCTAATATATATACTAAAAAAAATACTCACCATAAATATACAAGACATCTTAATCAAAACATACAATATTCATATATGTTAGAATTACTACTATATTACACAATTTACTTCATTTAATGGATACTAGAAAAATAATAGTGAATCATATTTATTTATAAATATATGGTCAAAGATTTTTTCTTTTTTGTAAAATCAAACAACTATCATTATCAAAAAGAAAGAAATCGTGCAAAATGTTATTTATTGTCAGATTTTTAAGGAGATAATTTTGGATTGGGAAGGGAAGTTGAAAAGTGGCGACAATTTAGATAGATTTATTATTATTAATGTTTTTTTAAAAAATTAATGTGAATGTTGGTTTAACGTGGCAGTTGATTTTTCACAATAAAAAAGATAAGGAGGATAGTCATGTAATTTCCCTTTAAAACGGATTTTTTTTCTAAAGTAATTAACTACTTTTGCTAAATTTTTTCACCATGAACATGGCTGCAATTTCTTTTTTCATTTAGCCTAATACTGTAAAAAGCCCAAAAAAGAATATGGGCCAAGAGTTTTCCCTGGCCCAGTTTTATACTTAATGCTTGGCCCGTTAAAATGCACCCTAAAAAGCCTCGACTCACTAATATCCAATCCCACATCGGTAACTCTCAAGATGGCTTCCAAAATTGATGCCTATAAATACATGTCCTACAATTGTTTGCTAACTCACGGAGCCGTGCGGTGAGTACAGAGCGAACTATTCTTTCGCCTTTTACTAAAGAATACCGTGTGCTCGCCGTAATAAACGGCATACGCCTATTTTTGGAGGGTGTTTCTCTTATTTGAGAAACGCCCCATAAATCCAAGTCTAAGTTTTCTCCCCTTCGTCGATTCTTATCAGTTGGGTTCGTTGTCATTATAAAATTTTGTGTAATATAAGATTGAATTTTTCACCTAATTGAAGGATCTGATGGATTAATAGTTTTCTGCATATAATCCGCAAAAATAAAAATGATATGTTTGGACGCCGTTCTTAATCTGTGTGCTTTGTTGAATCTGTAAATTAGGATTATCTTAAATTCACTTGAACTCCTCCTTTTGTTTACACATGCATGTGAGACGCCATTAATGCAAAGATGAAAGTATTGAGAGTGCTTTAACCTAAGATCCAAGGGAAATCAATGGAGTCCAAATACTTTAGAAGGTAAAGATAGATTGTATTTATGAGACTTGTACTCTTATACGAGAGAGTAAAGTTAAAATGGACAACATTATAGTATTGTGAGATTTGATTCATAATTTTTTAATTTGTGTTTTTTTTTGTTAAAATTTATTTTCATTGAAGAAAATTTGTCGTCGATAGAAAATTTTAGCATCCATAGTTCCATTATAGTAATTAAAGGAAGTTTGCAATGTATACCAACTTTTTTACTCAAATTTACAATTATAACAATTTTTTAAAAACAATTTGTTTATTGAAATTCTGCCTTTTTGATCAACGACTTTAATAGAATCTATCATTCTATAGTTCCATTATAGTAATTAAAGGAAGTTTGCACTGTATATCAATTTAAAGTATTTTAGTTACCTTTCGAAATGCTTATTTATTAGTAATTGATTATATTAGCTCTTATTAATAGAATTTATTATTTTCTAGTTAAGAAAATTTATCACTTTATTATGGTTAGAAGTCTATCAATTTACTGTTGATTGAATCAACTTCTCATTCAAAGATTTTAGTTACTTTTCAAAATATTTATTTATCGGTAATTAATTCCAATAGTTATTATTGATAGAATCTATCATTCTCTAGTTATGGAAATGTGTCAATTTATTATTGATAGAGGTTTATCAATTTACTATCAATTGAATCGACTTCCCATTCAACAAATGCTTATTTATCAGTAATTAAATCTATTAATCTCTATGATGAAAGTCTATCAATTTACTATTGATAGAGAAAAGGGAAAACCCAATGCTTAAAATTAAAAGAAGTCCAATCCAAGTAGTGGTTTAAAAATAGCTGGACCATATCATGCGCCTTGTGGTCTTTTTAATAAACCCGTTTTCATTTTTACTATGCGTGCAAATATTTTCATTATTGCTATTCATGTAATATTTTAGTCGTTTTGTAATATACACGCAAAACGTTAAACAAAATATAAAACATTTATTTTGAAAATTATCAATTTCAAATCTCAAACTTATAAATTTTATGATTATCAATAAAATAAAATTCTGCTCTATATATTATGACATATATAAAAAAAATTTAAACCTTTTTTTTTTAACGAGAGGTAAAAGTACTAAAAAGTATATAATATAAATAAAATTATAGATAAATGTGAAATAGACTCAAAAAAGAAAGAAAAAACCTAAGTTTTCAACATTTAAATAAAAGAGGCTTTCAAAAAAAAACATTTAAATAAAAGAGAAACGTTAATTGAATTTAACAAATCCTAAAAAGATTTCTTAAAAAAAAAAAAAAAAAAACAAATCCTAAAAAGAGCACTAAAAAAAAAAAAAACAAAAACAACAAAAGCAATACAAAAATAATAAATATCTTTCCAAATAAAACTAAAAAGTAAAAAAAAAAGAAAATAGTTGCTCTCTCCCGCTTCGGTCCGAACACCCATCGCCACGACCCGTATCCCCTTCTCCGGCTATCCCTTCACACTCGCAACCAGAAATTCAGATCTGCGCTCTCCTTCGCCGCCGCTCTCAGGTTTTCTTCTCTTCTTCCTCATAACATCACTTTCAGTATCATTTATTCTCTATTCACAACGCCGATTCTCGCTCCGTATCTCGTTCTTGTTTCGATTTTCTTGTTTTCTTCTGTCGTGTCACCCAGGTTTCTGCCCTTGATTCTTTTCTGTTACTTTTTCATGTCTCTATTTGAATTTTTAGTTCCCAATTTGGTGGTTTGTAATCATTTTTTGCTTCGATTTCTGCTCGGTGCCCTTCGTTGAATCTCGCTGGAGTCTTTCTCGAGGTTATTTTTTTTATGTAGTTTCCTATTGATTTTGATCTGTGTGGATAGTTTCTGCTGTGATCATTCTCCTAAATTTTGAATGTTTGTGGTGAAGTCAGGAGTGTGCTGAATTTGGGGATTTTTTTTTTAAGTGTGTTGGAATAACGGAAAGGAATTTGCGATGTTGTGCTTCGGTAGTTCTATCCATGTTAATAACTTGGTTTTGAATTCGATGGTTATTGATTTCATCGTATTGTGTTCGTGGTATGTCATATGTGGAATTATGGGAGGTAGCTGAAGTGGGTGTATGATGGTTATTTTTTTCCATCCATAACATCCACAGTAAAGCTTAAGCCTTTAACTGTGTTTATAGGAATAAATTTGGCCTTTTCTTTTAAAAGCTAGGTTTCGAGAATGCCCTATTGAAAGAGATTCTATATGGTATGTGGCTTTCTATAGTAAATATGGGTTTGAATGAGTTCTGGTGGTTTACCTCAACTCATAGCCAATTGAGAAGGAATTGCCGTGGAATTTTGTGTAAGAGGCAATGTCTTGATTGTCTTACCATAAAAGTTAGGGAATGGAGTACACTAGTTTCTGGTTTATAATTCTGAAGATTGTCTTCCCCAGACCACCCAATTTTGTGCTCTAAAAACACTGCCTATGATTAAGCTATGGGATGCAAGAGGGAAGTGGATGCTTTTCTTCCAGAGGCCTTTGTATGAAAGGGGTTAACCAACCTCGTCATCCTTGAGAAGTGGATAATAAAAACCCTCTCATTCACCTGCTACTACTACTACTACTACTACTACTACTACTACTTTGGTAGATCGATCTGGAATCTACACTTGTAGTTGGAGTTTTATTTATGGATCAGAATCCCTACAAATGCATCTGGTTTGTTGTTGAGTGAGTGAGTTCTCCTGGGGGAACTGGCAGATGGGATTCAAATGTGCTATCCTCACATAGTTCATCAGTCTTTTTCTGCATATATCAGAAACGAGGGGAGAATCTTCATCATCTCTTCCTTGACTGTCCTTATTCACAGCAGCACAGGCCCTATGGTTCTCTCTTTTGTAAAATTTGATTTTGTTTGGTGCTTCCCTCAAGAATTCACAGGGGCTTGAAAGTAACTTCTTCTTGGCCATCCATTTTTGAAGAAAAGGGAATATGCTTTTGGGAGGTGTGGTTGGAAAGAACTTTAGAACTCTTAAAGAGACTTTTAGAGAGATCAGAGAAGTTGGGGATAATCATACCTTTCAGAGATCAATCTCTCTCTCATTTTTTTTCTTTTTCTTTTTTGGTAACAGCAGTTTTTTTCCCTCGGTTGTTTTTGGGTCATTTCCTTATCATCCAATCTTTTGTTAGTTTGTTGGTTTTAGAATATATATTTGTACCCTTCCTTAATTGTACCAACTCGAGAGTGTTCTCTTAACTCTCTATGAAGATGCTTGTATCCCTTTTAAATTTTTTTTCATGATGTTTGCGAAAGATCTGATATCAGATTTTAACCATTACTGTAGGGTAGAGCAAAATGGATGGACCAATTGGTCGGGGTGGTGGCGGCATGGATATGAATTTACCGAACTATAAGCTTGGAAAAACCCTGGGCATTGGTTCATTTGGGAAAGTGAAAATTGCAGAGCATGCTTTAACAGGTCATAAAGTTGCTATTAAGATACTTAACCGCCGGAAGATAAGAAACTTGGACATGGAAGAAAAAGGTTTGATTATTTCTTGAATTGTGGGCACTTTTCCTCTTTTAGTAATATCATCAAATTTATCTTTATGTTGAAAATTCGGTTATCAGGACTTTCATCGTTTGATCGGAAGGTTAGATTTTCTAAAAACAGGTGGATTACTTCTTGCTAGATCTTAGTTTACTTGAATAATGCCCTTTTTGTGGGGCTATTCTTTTGTATGCTCGTGTATGATTTAATTTTTTCTTATGGAAAGTTCACTTATTCATTCATTAAAAACACAGGTTGGTTTTAATTTCCAAAGCTTTTCCTACTTGAAGTTCTTAATTTGGTTTGATGGTTTCCTCCGTCCCATTCTGGATTCCAAAATATAGTTTTCTTTCACACCTTCTACATCATGAATGTATCATTTTATTTTATGAAGTTGGTTTTTGATTTGAGACTTAGCCTTTTTCTTGCTATAAAATTGGCACAGTGAGGAGAGAGATTAAAATATTGAGACTGTTCATGCATCCTCACATTATACGGCTCTATGAAGTTATAGAGACTCCGGCAGACATTTATGTTGTGATGGAGTATGTAAAATCGGGAGAGCTCTTTGATTATATTGTAGAAAAGGGTAGGTTGCAGGAAGATGAAGCCCGTAATTTTTTCCAGCAGGTTGGTTGTATTTGTAATTTAAAATGTTGTTTGCAACTTGCAATTCATGCTATCTTCCATCTGAGTTATGTTGTGGGCAACTGACTTTCATGGAACAGATAATTTCTGGTGTGGAGTATTGCCACAGAAATATGGTGGCGCACAGAGATCTTAAGCCTGAGAATTTGCTTTTGGACTCCAAATCTAATGTGAAGATTGCAGATTTTGGTTTGAGCAATATAATGCGTGATGGTCACTTTCTGAAGACAAGTTGTGGGAGTCCCAATTATGCTGCCCCAGAGGTAGGTTTGTGACGTTTGTCTGGGTAGCAACTGCTGAGGAACAGTTTCCGGTTTGTTGGGTTTCTGTTTGATAACTACAACTCTTCATTTTTTATAATTTTATATTTAGGTAATCTCCGGAAAATTATATGCTGGACCTGAAGTAGATGTATGGAGTTGTGGTGTTATTTTGTATGCTCTTCTATGTGGCACTCTTCCTTTTGACGATGAAAACATTCCCAATCTGTTTAAGAAAATAAAGGTATTTCTAGATTTATTTCCATTTAGCTTAATTTTTCTTATAACTGGAATATAGTTTCTTCTTTCTTTTCGAGCTTGAGCTTCAGTTTGGAGCTTTTTATTTTTATTTTTTCTCTTGATGTTATTAATTGCACATATGGTCTGACTCTGATTATCTTTAGTTTCTCTAGGACAATAACCGCCTTCCATAATTTATTATTATGAGACATTGGAGGAATATTGTTGATTTATTTAAGATGCTGTTTTCATGTATTTGGACACTTCCTTATTGTGGCCAAGTTTCTCTGTTTCACCTATTTAGTTTATTATGTACACCATGCAATTAATTCAAATTTTCTGGAAAATGATGAAGATTATGAATCTTAACTGAAATTTTGCTGTCTTTTAGGGTGGGATCTATACTCTTCCAAGTCACTTATCATCAGGTGCTAGAGAACTGATTCCTAGTATGCTGGTTGTTGATCCAATGAAGCGCATCACAATCCCCGAGATTCGACAGCACTCATGGTTTCAGGCACATCTTCCACGCTATTTAGCTGTGCCTCCACCTGATACAATGCAACAAGCAAAAAAGGTTCAGTAATGAAATATGCCCAAAAAATCTTCTTTTAACAATTTCTTGATATTTTTTATTATCTTATTTTTAGCAGTACTATATTTGACCATACAAAAAAAAGTTTATTTGCATTTCTTTTTATTGTGTGCCTAAAAAGATCTTTGCATTATTTTGTATTTTGTGATTTAGATTGAGAGGATTCTCTTGCACTTTGGAGATCCTAGAACTTAAAAAACTCGGAGTTCTACTTTTGGTTATACAACTCTGTTTTTCATGATGTTAATGACAGAAATTTATCAGTTCATTCATTTTCTCATCCAAGATTTCTGGTGCTGTGTCTTATTAAAAAAAGAGATTTCTGGTGCATTAGGTGTCTCAGGAGAGTATTTTTCTTTTGGAATTGCCTGCCCTATGAGAAAATTTCTAAAGCATGCATAAGGAAGATTACTCAATTCACTATTTTGGATTATAGGCAGTAAAAGACACGAGCTTTTTTTTTATTTTAATTTTTTATGATTCTGTCTATTTTTTCAATAAAATCATAATGCATTAGATTAGGATTCTTAGGCCTGATTATCCTTCGTAATCTTCCTTTTGCTCAACATATGGTGGCGAATAAGCCTTTAGGGTCAAGTTGCCACTGCCAAAAGTATTCTGGTTGTGATTTATGAAGGACAGTTTGTGCAGCAGGTTTCCGTTTACATTATTCAAAATTCAATGTAGAAGTTGGTAGGGTAGTTTTTTTTTAAAAGAATAGTTCTCAATTGAAAATAAGAACTATGTTCTTATTGTTTCCTCACGTTTTCTTTGAGGTTTTTAAAAATTTACTATTCCGTTTTACCGGGCAGCTTTATGCTGGCCATTGCACGTCATTAGTATGATTTTTAGAGTATAACAAAGATAGACCAGTCAACCAGCTTGCTACCCAATGTACTCAGATACCTATATAATTCATGGGATAAATGAGTTTTTTTTTTTTGTTGCATTTTGTTAGTTTTTCTTGCTTTGAGAATCCAAGAATGTTATGAATTCAATTCATAATGACCACCTACTTAGTAATTAATTTACAACGGATTTCTTTGATATTCAAATGTTGTAAGGTATTTTTCATGTGAAAGAATAGTCAAGATGAGCAGTAAGCTGGTCTAGACACTAACACACACACATATATAAAATTCTTATTCAAGCAAATTAACTTTTTCCTTGGTTTTGTACATATTTATTTTTTCAGATTGATGAAGACATTCTGCAGGAGGTTATAAAGATGGGATTTGACAGGAATCAGCTGGTGGAGTCTCTTGGTAACCGAATTCAAAATGAGGTGCATATTACTTGAACTTATTTTCTGGAAAATTTAAAATTCTTCTCGCTAGTTTTTACTAATGATCATTGTTATTGATATTGTATTTCAGGCTACAGTTGCTTATTATTTGTTACTGGACAATCGGTTCCGTGTTTCAAGTGGTTATCTTGGAGCTGAATTTCAGGAGACTATGGTATTCTTGTTTTTTATCCTAGACTTCTATCTGATGAAGATTTTCGTGTGTTTCCCCCTTATACGACTAGAAAGCCCACCCTCCCTCCGGAATGCATCTAATGTCGTAGCTCCAGTTGGAATTTGTTTTGCATCTTTTTTTCCTTTTGATCTAGCATTTTCGATAATTTTCTTAGTTCGACATATATTGTTTTATTTTAATTGTCTGATAGGAAACAGGATTCAACCGTATGCACCCTGGTGATCCCACAAGTCCTGCAGTAGGAGGACACCGTCTTCCTGGATATATGGATTATCAAGCCATGGGCTTAAGATCACAGTTTCCCGTTGAGAGAAAGTGGGCTCTGGGATTACAGGTTGGTCTCTTGTTTTAATCTGTGTCGAGCCGAACTTCTAATGATGTATTCTTTCTTTCTTTTTTGTATTGTTGGACAATGGATCTATATATGTATATATACTTTTTTGATAACCAGAGAATCGAAGTTTTGCTCCACTATATATATATACCTATGGCACCTGTGCTCATCCCATAGTCTGGACTTGGGAGACAGCAAGAGATTTTACAATTAAGTTCGCTTGTGGATTTTGATGTTGAGTGTTTATTGGATGACGGATCTATATTTATTACTTGAATCTTCTTCATATGGGTGCTTATGAAGTTATAAGTTGTCCGTGTAGAGTCCTAATTTATTATTTGATTTTATTTCTTATGTTAATTTTCTGAGTAACCTAGTAGTTCATGCTGCCTAATAAATGGATTATGATTTTACCCTTTGCATTTATTATTGGGCAGTCTCGAGCTCATCCCCGTGAAATTATGACCGAAGTCCTCAAAGCCCTACGAGAGCTCAATGTAGCTTGGAAGAAGATTGGGCACTACAACATGAAATGCAGGTGGTTACCTGGAATTCCAGGCCATCATGAAGGCATGATTAACAACTCTGTGCATGGAAATCATTGCTTCGGGGACGAGTCTACCATTATTGAAAACGATGGCATCGTAAAATCGCCAAATGTTATTAAGTTTGAAGTTCAGGTATTTTTCTTTCTATTTGTTGCATTTGAAAGAAATTCCTTATTTGATCAGACTTCCATTTTCCCTCGCTGGTTGATATGCATTGCATATTCATCCCTTCCCAACCCACAATGCCGGCTGAGACTAGGACTTTTGATTAATATTGGTTGATATAATTAAGTTTATTTCAATCTACCCATTTAAATTTTTTGGGTTGATCGGTGATTCAACATGATTTAAGATAATATTAGACTAGGAAGTCTTATATACGAATTCCTCGGTATTGATTTACACTTATTGGACATTTATCAAATTTTTCACACGCACAAGTGAAGAGAGTATTGGTTGATATAATTAAATTTATCAACTGATTGATTGGTGATTTAACAAGATTTAGTCATTAAGACATTGCCTAAACATCTCTATTTCATGTTTAATATAGAAGATAATGTTCGGGGCTTTCTCGATAATAATCTCAAGCATCATGCTCAGTTATTTTTGCTTCGGTTTTGTTGTCAGCTCTACAAAACACGCGAAGAGAAGTATTTGCTTGATCTACAGAGGGTTCAAGGCCCACAGTTCCTGTTCCTGGATCTTTGCGCTGCTTTCCTTGCACAGCTCCGAGTCCTCTAAAAAGCACACAATTTTAACTCATGGGACGGTGAGCCTGTGAATGAAGATTTCACATAACTTATTTATCATCTTACAGAATCTTAGTTCTCCCCCCTCCTACTTTAGATGGTTAGTTCAGTCTTGTGTAAATTTGATTCTCGGTAGTAGAAGTTGTCGATCTCGGCATCCAATATCGATTGTTGATGCGATGATGCCTTCCCCTTCATTACCATAAAAGAAAAATCTATTTAACTTCGTATGAAGTGCTGTAATTTAAAGACATTCTCTTGTTTCATATCTCTCTCACCTGCAGTTGCTCTTAGCTGTTGTGATTTCTTTGTCGAGATGCCCGAAATCCTTACCGGTTTGGTAAGTCTCACTAAAACACGAACTTTGGTAATTCGTTCCATTTTTTTTACTGTTGAAATGATGAAAATCCAATGTTGGGATTTAAAGATTTTCTTGTGGAAAGATGGTAGTTGAAAAATGGTGAAAGCAATATCCATGCATGCATTTACGACGATTGTCCCTGATGTACATTTTCTTACAATGGTTATAGCTATTTATTAAAAATAAGTCGACCCGGCTGGGTTGACAAAGGTAAATTTTTATTTAGGTCAGGTTGATTTTCTAAAGAAAAAGATTGTTTCAGTTCTTATGTTTAAAGGAAATACAAATTCAAATTTGTTTTCGAATATATGTTTTAGAGTTAAAATTACTCGATCGAATTCAACACCTCATCAATCATGCACAACATTACATCTCATTGTCTTGTTGGTTTGCCGCGGTATCTTGAAATGAATTCTTATGTCTGCATCTTCTTTCACCAGTTGGATGTTGTGCATCTCTACGTTTTGACTTTCACGTCTTCCCCTTTGAATATTGTAGTGATTAACTAGTATTTCTAGCCTTACATTTGCTATAGAAAAGTTTGAAATGATAAAATAGCGAGCGGAAGACAATTTGATATTTGAACACCATGTGTGACAATTTGATATTAGTTACATTGAAAACATCATGGGCTTGGATCTTGAAAAGCACTTTGATGAGCTTGACTTGACCGAATGGCTAATATGAAAATTTTAGTTGGTAAAAAGTGTACGCCTTTAATGGAAACTTCATGGATGAAGTTAGTTCGAATGTATAAATATACAAATTGCTTAAATCAAGACTTGTGTGGATGATGATTGGCAGAAGCAATTGTGAAGTTTCTTATACGTAATTATGAAGTTTGTAAGTTTGAATGTATTATATGCTTCAAGTAGGTACACATTAAATACCACTAGAGCTAACATTTGAAATGGGAAACATGAAGACAAATTCTTAAAAGATTTAATTTAGGGGTTATTTAAAGTTTAAGGATTAATTAATTGTTCTTCTGTAAAAATATCCCTTCAACCTTTCTTGTACCTTGTTGAAAACATGTTAAACTTTTAGACATAAAATGGAGCTAAATGTGTTGAATTGGCACATTATAGCAACCTAGCTCTCAATCAAATTGTAACTGAACAATATTCATGTAAAGTTAGTTGTAAGGTTTAGTTTATTTGCTTTAGGTCTTTAAATTTGTTAACCACATGCGGCTACTCATTGCCATCATTTATAAATTGAAGTATAAATTTTGGTGAACTGAAAGTAGGGAGTTCTATCGTTGCTCGAAAAATCAAAGACATTCTAGCTTAGATTTGCATATTCCTATGAAGAAACATAAGTGTGTTGATCATCAAATTTGGGAAGTGTTTTGACTTCGGATGGAGATCGATTTTTTTCCTTCTCAATTGCTTGATTATCCAAATTAGTCTTGTTTCTTTCCTTGCAAGGGTTGTGTAGCCAACTTGTAGTGTAGTGTAGTTAAGTTTATTAAAATGATTATCAAACACGTGTACTTTTTGTAAATGGAAACATAAAAACAAGGAACAAAATCGTTGTTACATCAGGACTAAATATTTTATATCTAATTAAGCTATATCAAATAAGACAAGGATCTAATAGTCAAAATTAAAAATTGAGGGACATAATTGGAAGTGAGACACATAAATGAAAGTTTAAGATCTATTAGACCCTTCTAAAAATTTAGGAAAATGTGGAACACAAATTTGAAAACTAACAACACTCCGGTATTTGTTAAAGCAACTCTATCGATCAAGTTGGATGCATGACATTGCAAGAAGTATTTAGAGAGATATAGAATTGAAATTTACAAATTTTAATAATGCAAACTAAATTGAATGTCATAGATAGGAATCAACCAAAGTTTACAAATTAAAAAAAAAATGTTGAAAAACCAAACTGAAGTATTTAATATTTGTAAAAAAAAAAGTGGAATCCTCAATTTGCCAAATTTCTGTTGTGATATTGAACATGGTCGGTCGAGTAGTAATGTAGACATTGTGCGTGCAACCAATTATAATTAGCTCTTGTTGGGAGATTATTTATTTTTAGTTCGAATTTGAGACCAAAAATCTTATATAGATGATATTATTAATTTCATATAAGATGAGAGTCGAATATCAATTTTTTGGAACTCGTAACTGTGGACTTGAATTAGATTATAACCAATCAATCAAGTTAACACATTATCCTTCCATTCATTTTATGTTAGAAGGTTAATTTGAGAGAAATATTTAGGTTATGTTAATTTGAGAGAAATATTTAGGTTATGTCCGGGCATGACCTAAATAATAATGCCCACCTATGTGACCTAATATGAATCTCATTCTATTTTTTTTTTATTTTATGAGTTTAAAATTAAATAGAATATGGTTCATATTAAGTCACATGGATAGACATTATTTCATAGGTCATGTCTGTACATGACTTAAATATTCTACTTTTTTTTTTGACAATGACTTAAATATTCTTCTTAATTTGATGGCAAGTAGTTGAAATAACAACATAAAAATTACGAACTAATTTGATAATTACACAACTGAATGGAATTGATATATATTTTTTTCTTGGGCTATCAAAGTGCTTGGCCCGTTAACGTTGGTTAAGTTCCCACATCGGGGAGGTTGAAGAAATGGATAGTGATTGAAGGTATAAAATGGAGCCTCGTAGAACCGATTAAGGCACGGAGCTAGGCGGTGAGCACAAAGCGAACTATTCTTTCGCCTTTTACTAAAGAATACCGTGTGCTCGCCGCATTTACTAGCATACGCCTATTTTTGTAGGATTTTCTCTTTACTGAGAATTTCCTAAAATGATGAAGCTAATTTTTTTTATGATCAAATTGATTCAATTATATCATTTACATTTAACAATTCTCACGATTTGTAGTACTTTTGAACCTCAACGTGTTATTACCAAAACCTTTATGGTAGTTGGCGATATCTACCTAATGTTTCATTATTCGAGAGATTGTATTGTTCATTTTTTTTTTTTTTTTTTTTTTTTTTTTTTTTTTCCATATAGGATGCAAGAATAATCAATTGCTAAAATTAACACAAATTTTAAAATCTCATGTGAGGTCCTTACATCGTTGTTCTTGTAAGATTTTCTAGAATTTTGAAGTACCTTTTATTCGACATCAATAGAAATGTTGTTAATATGTGTTTTCTAAAATGATTATAAAAAAGAATTCAATTTTTATTATAACAAAAAAATATTTTACACTTTTAAATATGTCAAAATATTTATGAAGATAAAAAAAGAAAGTTAACTTTAATGGTGGATTTTTTTAATTAAACGATAACCTTTTAGTTACTGAGTGATAGCAAGATATATCATTAATGTGAATAAAAAAATGAAATGAAATATTTTAACCCTCCCAGGTAAGGATTTTGGGTAAAAATCAAATTCCAAAAAAAAAAAAAAAGTTTAAGTGTTTGAATTGTGTAAGATCTCTCACAAAGTTCTTCGTAAATGTACATAAACTTAGTAAGAGAGACATGCCATTAATTGTCTGACATATTTTTCTTGAAAAACATATAATATAATCCTATATACACTCAAATGGATAATGATAAATGATATCATTTATACCGATATTGAATTGAAGAGAGCATACAAGTATAGCTATGAGGTTCTCTCTAAATTTGAGAGAAATGGAGTCTCTCTCAAGGCTCCAGAAAAGTTTTGTCTAAAACTTCCTTGTGGGGGGCTCTATGGTGCTCATTTGTGGCTTTATTTGGGTTCTTCTAGAAGCTTGAACATGAGTGATTTTGAGGGTTATGTGGTGAGCAATGTTGATAGAGCTCATGAGGAGCTATTGGGGGCCCAAATAAGGGGCTGGAAGGACGACTTCTTGAAGAAGTTCTCAGCGAAGAACGAAAAAGAACATCTCGTTCAGATTTCAAAGAAAGAAGGCCCTTAGTCATTGATGGTATAAATACCTGGGTCAGTAGATGAATCTTTAGTGTAGAAGACGAAGAACAAGGAAGCTGTTGTTAGCGAAGTGGATGCTTGTGGGTTTTTTGTGTTGTCAATGATGTTAAAGATGGTGACCAGAGCTTGGACAAAGACGAGAAAGAACCGGCTCAGTTTGGGGGAAAGAGATGGTGACAGTCTGTCTACTTATGGTGACAGTTTGGGGGATTAGTTTCTTCTGTTTTATGTCGTTGCTTGCTAGCATAATTCCTGGTTGGAATGTTTTGCTTAGATTGGAAAATGAGTTAATTGACAAAGGGGAAAAAACTTTTAGGGAAGCATTTTCTTCACGGTGGGAGAGGTTTTACGCTTGTTAATACCCTCTCTCTTTATTATGTAGGGCCCGAAGCTTTAGTCTGTGATATATCGAAAAAAACTTCATTGAAGGGCCATTGATAGAGATTAGGTCTAGACATGTAAAGTCTTAAAACTCCATGTCGATTAAGACTCTTGCTAAAAAATCTGGATAATCTATTAACTTTGGCTTTATTGATGGTTCTTCCAATGTGAGTGATCACACTTCGACTTGTGAAGACGAGTCAGTCATCAATCCCTTCGATTGAGAGTCTAGGTTGTATTGGTTAATTAAAAGGGATAGTTTTTTTTTTAAAAAAAGTGATATTAAATTGAAATTTCAGAATCTTGATAACACAACCAAAGTCCACATCTCAAGTGGCAAACAAAATAAATGATAAGTGGTATTTTGTTGCAAGTGATCATGAAGTGGACACAAATAAAAGAGGTTGCATATCTTAAGTTGAACATGGTTAAGCAGGGATTTGTCACAAACTACCGACCATTAAAGTTAATTTGTATCAAATTACTAACATGAACAGTTGCTCAACGACACTAGTGTATGCTTAATGATCAGAGGTCTTGGGTTCAAGTCGTCTCCCACAGATTGTTGTAATCTCAAAAAAAAAAAAAAAAAATTGTATCAAACTTTCCATGGAGAATAGTTTTAAATTTATTAATTATTTGTGCATTATTTTTAATAATTTCAAAGAGAAAACCGTGCAAAGAAAGAAGTGTAAGTGGCTGGGTAATGGAAGAGAATTTTGTTTGGTCCTACAAAGTGTTGGGCCCGTTAACATTTTCCAAGTTCCCACATCGACAAAGATGGAAACTGGCACACCGGGTTGAGCTATAAAATGGCGTCTCACATCGACAGCAAGGCACGGAGCCGGGCAGTGAGCACAAAGCGAATTATTCTTTCGCCTTTTACTAAAGAATACCGTGTGCTCGCTGCATTCACCGGCATACGCCTATTTTTGGAGGATTTTCTCTTTATTGAGAAATTCCCATAAATCTCTATATCCAAATTTTCAATTCTTTATTAAAGATTTACAATGTGGTATATGCTATTCTCCAGAAATTATGACTTGTAAACAAATTTATGTATACCGTTCGACTGAAAATTCGTTCAAGGTGGTAATTCTCTATACAATTAGTTTCTTTTTTGTCATTGATGGGACTAAATGTTTATTTAAAATAAGGTTTTGTTGATTGAAGTTTTCAGTTTCTCTCTACTTTCTTCCGATAGTGTTCAAGACAGCATCTTGTGTTGATATGTGCGTGTAAAGATTACATCACACGACAGGTATAGCTTGAGTTTAAGTTTTAATCTTACAAGATAGGTATATAGCTTGAGTTTAAGTTTATGAAATCATCCAACTAATTGATATTATATAACTTTTCATTATTGTTATTTTTATTATTATTTATTGGCTAGATCTCAAAGGGGCTGTTTGGATGGGGATTTATAGGAGTGTTTTGCTAGGAGTGTTTCAATAAAGATTTATAGAAGTGATTAAAAATTGAAATTTGTGCAATAGCTTGTTTGGATGGAGTTTTTTTGTAGAGGAGTTATAGGAAAAAGCTCGTTTGGATGAAGATTTTGGAGGAGGAGTTGCAAGAATAACTCGTTTGGATGGAGATTTTGGAGGAGGGGTTATATGTTTATTTTTTTAAATATTTTATTTATATAGACAATTTATATGAATTTTTTTTGTTTATTTATACAAAATCTCTTAATTTTTATTAATATTTGTCAATTTGTCTCTTCCTATTATCTTGCTTTGAAAATTATATAAATTTCTAAATTCGTCAAATAATATTAAACCAATGTATTTTGTACGTTTAATTTTAGGCTAAAGTATAAACATATCCATAAATTACGAAGTTTGTATTAAACATACCCTTAAACTTAAAACAAATTTCTTTAAAAAAAAAACTTTTAATTTTTTTTAAAAGTACCCTTGAACTTCGAAAAATGTTTCAAAAATACTCTTGCGGTTAATTTTGGATGGAAAAATTTTTGTTTCAAAAATACCCCTCAACTTTAAAAAAGTTTAAAAAATATCCTTAGTTTTCAAAATAATAACAAAAAAATCTTTAACATTTTATTATAAAACAATAATAATAATAATTGGAAAAATTGTTTTTAACATTTTTTTTGGTTAAGAAAGTTTTTAAACTTTTTTAAAATTGATGATTTAAAAAAAAAAAACTTTAACAATAAGGTATTGACATTTTTTGAAGTTCAAGATACTTTTGAAACTTTTCAAAGTTTTGGGACATGTTTGACACGAACCCCATAATTCAATGATATGTTTTATAATTTAGCCTTAATTCTAATTAAATTTTATAAAAAAATAGAAAATTTTAAAATAAAATAAATAATACTCAATATTTTTTGAATAATTATATTTTTTATTTTTTTAAATAAAATATATAGAATGTCAACAAAAAATAATTATTATTTTAATTTGAAAATCTCTTTTCTGGAGTGATTACTATAGTCTCGTTTGAATGTAGTTTTTTCAAGAGTAATTGAAAAACTTATTTTGAAAACCTAGTCGAAAACCTCCATCCAAACACCCCAAAGAGAGAGTGCATAACCTCACTCACTCAAGCCAATTATAAATTGTACAATTGAGTTGAACTGTCTTTATGGTTTAGAATAGTTTAAAATTTAGATTGGTTTAAAAAATCTTCTAATTTAACTCTCTTTGGATCTTATACCACTCGTCTACCTAGAGGTCCTTCAACAACATAAAACAATCTACGTGAATGTATATATTATTTTGTTCATAACCAAATTTATTGATTTATTTAAAACAATCTACGTGCAAATATAAAATTACATAGGTATTATACTAGTAAACTTCTAAATGTTCTCCACCAATTATTCAAAAAAAAAAAAAAAGTTCTCCACCAAAATTAAGCTCAATCGTGAAAGTTGAGGTAGTAACTTAAAAATAACTTAAAATGTAGAGGGAAAAAAAAAAGAAGAGGTAAAGAAAAGAAAGGAGGAAGGAAAATAAAAATAAAGCTTATTAAAATTCAAAACGACGTCGTAAGCATTTTGATTAATTCCCATTTCTCCCTCTTCTCACTTTCATTGAGGATCTGTCTTGTCGAAGAAGAAAATTTGAAGAAACCCTTGATTCTTCATCTCTGATCGCTTTACACTGCCAAGATCTTGTTCTTCGTTCCCATTTGAGGTTAGATCCACTACAACTTTCAATTCGTCTCTCCTTTTCCGTTTCTCCATCAGAAATTTTGTGGATTTTCTCGTGTAGTTTGTGCGATTTTCATTCAGAACTCGCGAAGATGACCCAAGACGCCGAGATGAAAGAGCTTCATGCTCCATTGTCGTCTTCTTCCTCTTCAACTGCCCCCTCAACTCTACAGAGTAAGAAAATTTTACCCATATGTTCTCAATCTCGCTTCTGTGCGTTGTTTATTTGAATGCGAATCTTCACTGGACTGGTGTTTTAGGGATTGTGATATCTTTCTTAATCGACGAATTAGATGTTTGATTTTTAGGGCTTTAGCCAATCATTAGAGTGTTTGGTTATGAATTGTTGTTGGTGGTTTCTTTCAATCAGATTTGAAAGAGATTGTGTCGCTTATTGAGACTGGTGCCTATGCCCGGGAAGTTCGTCGCATCGTTCGTGCCATTCGTTTGACTATGGCGTTGAGGCGGAATTTGAAGGCTTCTGTTCTTTCTCAGTTTCTGAATAATGTTCTCCCGCCAGGGTCTGAGGTGCACACTCGGTTATCGTCATTTCTTCCGAAGGTATATAGAAATTCTTTGGAATTATTAATTTTCCCTCCCCATAGTATCGTTTTAATTTTTGGGTTTTGTTCTTTGTTACTAAGTGGGTTTTGATTTTCAAATTTTTGTTCATTTGCTTAGGAGGATGATTGTGAAATGGATGTCGACTCGGCAACACAAGCTCCTGCCAAACACCCCTTGCCCGAGATAGAGATATTCGCCTACTTGATTGTGCTGATATTTTTGATTGATCAGAAGAAATATGATGATGTAAGGTGTTATGCAAAGGAATGAGTGTTTTTCTGATTTTGTCTAACTTTTGGCTTACAGTTCTGAGCACTTACTGTACATTTTCAGGCTAAGGCTTGTGCCGCAGCAAGCATTGCTCGGCTTAAGAACCTTAATAGGAGAACTGTTGATGTGTTAGCATCCAGGCTTTACTTCTATTACTCCCTTGGCTACGAACTCACTGGTGATCTTGCTGAAATAAGGGGGTGCGTTTATCGTCTAAGATTGTAATTGCATTATGGTTGTTGACTGATGGTGTCATGGTACCAAGGGTTTTAATTTTGAGTATAAAAACGAGGATGTATGCAGTGACTTATTTATAGAATATATATTTTTCTAATAACATGGAAACTTTGATTGGCAGCAACCTCCTAACACTGCATCGCATTGCAACCTTGCGCCATGATGAATTGGGTCAGGTAGTTTTTCATCCCTTTTAGTGCATTCTACCATGGCTGTATTTTGGTACCTTATGTATGGGCAACAATGTGATGTAGGAAACTCTCCTTAACCTACTACTTCGTAATTACCTCCACTACAACCTTTATGATCAAGCAGAGAAGTTGAGGTCTAAGGCACCACGATTTGAAGCTCACTCGAATCAGCAGGCATGTTTTAACTAAGCTAGTTATTTAATTTTTGTATTTCTATAGTTTTCTTTAGTCTAAGGAAATAAGTACCTGTGGTTTAATTGTTTTTCATAGAGCTTAGGCAGCATTCTTTTCTGTAAAAACTAAAAATGCATGCCCCAGTTTTGGTAATTTCATGTTGGAATTTCTATTTGAGATGCTTAGCTATATACTTCTTAAGTTTTTTTTTTGGCATAAGAATATGGTTCTTAAGTTTTAGAAAATATAGTTCTCTAAAATGACGATACATAAGAATCCAAGCATCATATTTTTAAATTTTAGTACGTTTTTTCTGAATTAAATTTCATCATTTTCTTAGACTTGGAATCTTAGTTGTAACTTGTAAGCTACATATCTCATAATGATTGGTTATTATATTACAGTTCTGTAGGTACCTGTTTTACCTTGGCAAGATCAGGACCATTCAGCTGGAGTATACAGATGCAAAGGAGTCTCTTCTGCAAGCTGCTAGGAAAGCACCGATTGCAGCACTTGGTTTTCGAGTGCAATGCAACAAATGGGCAATCATTGTTCGGTTGTTGCTGGGAGAAATCCCAGAGAGGACTGTTTTCATGCAGAAAGGCATGGAAACAGCTCTGAGGCCATACTTTGAACTTACAAACGTAAGTGTTATTGGTGAAATTTGATACTCTCCTCCCTCATAGTTGAACATGTCATTCTTTTTTTTTTCTTTTTTTTTGCCTTTTTGTACATTTCATTACCACCACTGAAGTGTAGTGATATGTGTCCAATAAAAGAAAGAAAAGAAGAAATTTAATACTTTCCGGTTATTTCTTCCATGCAGTTTAACGTTTGTGCAGTGTCATTTATTTTTCTTTAACATTAATGAAATTGATTTTTTTTTTAAGTTGAGGTTAGGAAGAGGATGAGGAAAGGCAGAAATGTTGTGCTTGTGATGTGTAGGGGATTCCCTTTCTTTTTTTGCAAGTGTAGGGTATTCCTGGTTAGTGGGACACATACCTTGGTTACTAACTTGCTGCTAGTATTCGTAGTTATGGGATTGGGTAGATCTATACAGATTATTTAGAACGTAGGGTTATCCTTAAGCTCAAGATAGCTTTGCTCTCAAATTTTCTGAAGTTTGCTATCAATTCAACATAATGGTTGTATTGATCCAGTTTTATCTGGTCTTTTATTTATTTATTTGTTATTATTATTAACAATTCCTTCTTTTTCAGGCTGTGAGAATTGGTGACCTGGAGCTTTTCAGAACTGTCGCCGAGAAGTTCTCTAGTACTTTCAGCTCAGATCGAACCAACAACTTGATTGTGAGGCTGAGACATAATGTCATCAGAACTGGGCTTCGCAACATTAGCATTTCATATTCACGTATTTCTCTGGCTGATGTTGCCAAAAAGCTGAGATTGGACTCTGCAAATCCTGTTGCTGATGCTGAGAGTATCGTCTCTAAGGCAATCCGAGATGGGGCAATTGATGCCACAGTCGATCACGCTAATGGATGGATGGTATCGAAGGAGACTGGCGATATCTACTCTACCAATGAACCTCAGATTGCTTTCAACTCGAGGATTGCGTTTTGCCTGAATATGCATAATGAGGCTGTTCGTGCCCTTCGCTTCCCACCAAATTCTCACAAAGAAAAAGAAAGTGCTGAGAAAAGAAGAGAAAGACAACAGCAGGAGCAAGAACTTGCAAAACACATAGCGGAAGAGGACGACGATGACTTTTAGCTTATTCAATCTCGGAGAGACGGTACGAATCTTTGGTGCATTAATGAAATAATACAATTTTATTCCGAATTGCTGGGCAGAATATTTTTTGATGCATTGGTTCAGCTGGCTCTCACTAGTTTTCTTTACAATCATTTATTTGTGTTTGTTATGCCGGCTGCAAGTGTTTCATTTATTGAATGTTCTTGAGATGCCCCATCTTATACTTTGCCCTTCTGAATTGTAACCTTAGCTTTGGGATTGCATCATGTGCAAGTAGAAAATTTTCTTGGAAGAAGATTTTAGTTTGTGTAATTTTAGACGGTTTTAATTTTACTTCATTGTGGATGTTGGCCTGCAGTTAATTTTATCGTTTCATTTGGTTAATTACGGCCACATCTTGGAAGAATAGTTTTCAAAAACGGTTTTTTTTTTATGCCAAACTTGGCCTTAGCTTGACATGTATCACAACCAAGAGGTTGTTTGTTCGAATCGTTCAACACTCAATCAAGAGGTTGGTTCGAGGTTGTTATTCGAATCATTCAACTCTCAACCAAAAGGTCGTTGGTTCGAATCATTCAACCCTAGGGCAGTAATATTGTACTAAAGAAGCAGTTTTTTTTTTCTTCTTAAAAAGAATAGGTAAGATTATTTGGGATTGTTGTATACTATAATCTAACAAAGATACTACTAGACTTTATCTACCAGTTTGGTAGCTGTTATGGTTAACTCACTTTCTTCTCTTTCTCATTTGTGATTTACTCTATCAGATTTGAGATATGATTAATGGTACATGCAAAGCTTAGCCTAAACAATGTGGCTGGGTAGTGGCAGAAAGATGGGGTTTTCTCAAACTAACATAAGTAAGATGATAGATCCCTTTGCAATAAATTAATAGGTTGTGCTTGGGGTTGTTTATCTAAACGGAGATTGGATTATTACAATCCCATTCATGTTTGGTTCACTCGCTATAATAATTGATGGATTGGCTGAAACTGAAGGTGGCATTTTACTTAGATGAATCGTTTCTTTTTCTTGTTATGGGGTAGCATATATCTCAATAATAATTTCTTTTTCTTCCTTGTTATGGTCACATGTACTTCCAACACTGATTTTTATACTTATGTTATAATAGTCTGTATTTCGAACAACGTTTATCATAACTTGATATAAGAATAACTTGTACCATAACAAAATTAATAGTAACTAATCGATTATTGTTTGATGGTAATTCAATTCAATACTTCGGTCACGGATTCAATCTTGAAAATTGATATTTAACTTTTATATTATTTGAGAGTAGAAGTGTAATCTATTGTAGGATTTGTTGTTCTCCTTACGCCAATTTGTACTAAAAAAAATAGTAACTCATAGATCATTATATCTTTATGGTCTTATAGTTTTCATAAGCATGGTTCTAATGAAAATATTGTTTGTGATGGTACATTTAGACGTTTTTTCTCAATAATTTATAGACAAATTCAACTAGTGAAAGGGGAGGATCATCTTTACCTGTAAAATGCACCAAGTTCGATAGTTTATGAATTGTGGATTGATAACTCGATCTAAGTTTTGACTAATATTATAATAATCTATCAGTTGGTCCAAACTTTAGAACAAGCCATGTTATAATAGCATAGTCCAAAACATGAACTAAAGACAAGTAAGAAATGCGACCATGGGTAGAGCTAACTAGAACCTCAAAAATTGCACCGACACGAGCCGTTTAACAGGCAACATTCACAAAAACATTGCAGAAATCAAACTTGCATTTAACAAAACTTGAATAATTCCAAAGTACAATATGGATAACTGCAGGTGAAGAGTACTGATAATGTATTAAACATAACACTTGATGGAAAATAGCATCGCCAAAATATCTCAGTTCTATTAGCAATGCTTCTAAGCCACGAGGGTGCTGGCCGTGGTGGATTCACTGTAACAAGAAAAATGACAAAGCTTAAGCAACCTCACAGCCAAAAAACATGCAGAAACCAAATTAATATCAGAAAAAATATCACACACCAACAAATGATCCTTGAAGGAGTCCTCATCCTTAGGATAAACAAGAATTTCAAATTTTTTGGGTAACACTCTTATGGTCTCAGTCAGATAAATGCGCCAAAAACTTAATTACCATATGTTTTTTTATCACTCTAGAACTCGGGTCATTTGCACTCAATATTTATCATGTGATAGTTTCCAAACTTAATAACTACCATTCCACCCTTCTTATTCGTTAAACTAACAAATAAAAAATACAGTTCCTGTTTTAAGACTGAATTCGAACTGATTGCAATTTTCTATCAAAAGTCCCTTTCCAGGCCAACATGAGCAGTTGCTCAACGGCACTAGTGTATGTCCAATGACCAGAGGTCTTGGGTTCGAGTCCCCCACTCCCAAATAGTTGTAATCTCAAAAAAAAAAAAAAAAACAGTCCCTCTCCAGAATTTGGCCTCTAAAAAGCTAAAAGATCGGCAGCATGTGAGAGAGAATACAAATTTAATATACCGTGAGCAATAGATTCATGCAAAGGTGAAAATAGTAAATAACCCATGTTCTTCTGTGAATCAAAATACTTACTACTTCCAAACAGGAGGAAGCTTCTTGGTCTTCTTGTAATACCGGGCTAGGCGATGGATCCTGCTCTCCACCAAAATCAATCTGAACTTGGAATCCTTGTCCTTCCTGTTTCTCTCTAAATGCTTTCTGATGGAAACAGCTTTCTTGATGAGATGGTAAAGGTCCTCCGGGATTTCAGGAGCTAGCCCTGAGCAAAGAAAGAAAAAATGGATATAAAAAATCAGATGATCACTTTTGTACAAAACAGAAGAAATTTAATGGATGAAGGGTGGATAGGACTCACCATGAGCTTTCAATATGCGCAAAATCTTGCTCCCAGTTACACTTTTCACCTGAGCAATCCCATAAGAATCACGCAGAATAACACCAATTTGAGATGGTGTCAAACCCTTCTTGGCAAATTTGCAAATGTTCTCGTCAACCTAAATGGTTCAAGGAAAGCCATTAATTTCTACAGATAGGAAAGAGGTTAAAACTCGCTTCAAATAGAATGACTAACAAAATGACATACATGGGAAGAAATAGATCATTTTTCATAGATGAGACTGAAAAACATGTTCTTTCAATATCGTTGGGTATCGAGTTTGCTTACACACACCTTAATTATTCTCTACTCTCACCAAATAAACACCAGACCCTACTATATTTAGTTCAAAGAAATTCATAAGAAATTAATTCCTGAACAAGTGGTTACCACCCATCACCCCTTAATTACTAAAGCCCCCGTTTGATAACCATTTCGTTTTTTTGTTTTTGTTTTTAACTTTCTAGAAATAGATTTGTTTGATAACCAATTTGATTATTGTTTTCTAAATTTTAAAAACATTTTTAAAATATTAAAGGAATTCTAAAAACTAAAAAAACAGCTTTTAAATTGAAAAGGCATTAAAAAATCAAGAATAAAAACTAAAAACTAAAAAAATCCAAGCAAAATGTGAAAACAAAAAACAGTTATCAAACATGTTTTTTGTTTTTAATTTTTAAAAACATAAAATTAAAATCGGTTATCAAACAGATACAATTTTTATTTTTTAAAACAAAAAACTAAAAACCAATAATGAAAAACTATAAACAAAAAACAAAATGGTTATACAGGCCTGACAAATAGGTAAACACTAAAAAATGTCACTATGACCCCCTAAAAGCTCCAACTACAAAAAAAAAAAAAAAAAAAATCCATTTACAAGAACTATCTGAAATTAGTACGTTTCACTGCTCAAGAACTAACCGATCACAAAACTGAATCATGATAAAAGCATTGAAAACCTTTTAAGTATCTTCACAATTCAATTGGCAATGCTGTCATCGGTATTATTCATGAATGAACAGCTCTATAACAAAATGAAAGTAAAGATAATCTACATCATATCACCTAATTTCTAATAAATTAGAACGATCGAAACCTAATCCCCAAAAAAAGAAAAACAAATTCACAAAAGTTAGGCGAGGAATTCTCACATCCTGAGAAGAGATCTTCAACCAACTTGGCGGCGTCCTCTTGTAAGGCAGTGCGGAAGCTGAAATACCCTTACTGAAGATGCAAATAAACAGAGTCAAAACAACCAAACAGTGATTCGATAAAGGTTTAAAGAAAGCAATGTTCGTTCACAGAAAGTGAAGACGAACCCTCGGCTGTGCATACGGCCCATGGCGACGGAGCGTGGAGAAGAAGACGCCTTCCGATGGTCGGATTCTGAAGTTGAGCTTCAACTTCGTCTGCTCCTTTGCCCAAACCCTGCAAGAGCAAATCAATGGCTGCTTATTAGGGTTTTGATTTTGCATTTGAGAAATTTGCAGAGCACTATGGGCTGGGCCTTTGGGCCACTCCAGCCCATTAACATTCCCTTTTATTTAATACCTAATTTTTTGTTTTAAATTAAAACAATAGCTAGTTTGAAATTACAACAATCGGGAGGAATTCAAACCCATGACTTCTAATCATTGGGCATACACTAATATCGTTGAGCAACTGCTCATTTTGGCAAACAATAGCTAGTTGATGAAGTAAAGTAAAAACAAGTTCCGTTGTAAACCAATCATTCAATTGATTAACCCAACTAAGATTGATATACAAAGGATTTATAAGCGAGAAAGACAAATATAAACTTTTAAATGTCTAAGGTAATATTATTGGCACATTTTTCATTCTAACTCTGTATAGTATCATAGTCACATGTGAGTTATTAATCTCTTAAATTTTGATTCAATCTTAATGACTTAAAAATCTAAGCAGACATAGACTCCACTCAAGTAGGAATAAGCTTAAGTGGGTATTTGATTAAAAAAAAATTCAAATCCGACCCGAGCGAGTAAAACCAAAGTGGGTATTTCGGTCTATAAATTTGAATCTAGTCCAAAATTGTCTACTATATATGGCACATTTTGAAGGATATGTTAGAGATATTCACTTTGTGTCATTTGTTCTACATTAAAAAGACAGAAGTTTTCAACATATTTATAAGATATATAATTATTCCACTTATTATCAATTAATTTTGAGGTTAAGTTATTCCATTTGTTATCAATTAGTTTTGATGTAGAACTACATATTATTTAATAGACTATCATAGTCCATTGAACTCAAACACTTTGTCAACAAAAGTAGATAGAACATGTTTAAATCCTAACGAAAAATTGGGGAATGAACTTTTTATATATTTTTTGCTCGTAAAAATATTTATTTAAATTAATATTTTTCTTTAATACTTACTATTAATTAGCGATCTCCACTAATTGCTGGTAGAGAACCCGACGATAAATTTTGCGTGAATAAAAATTGTATTTGATGGTAGGAATGGAGGTGTAAATGTCATTCCACCCCCATAAACTGTTCCAATAACCAATTCGTGTAAAAAAAAATCTAATCTTACTTTTATTTTAAATGATTTTTAAGATAAATGGTATTTTTAAAATGAACATTTAAAATCATTTTTTTTCATTCTCTCACTCAATGAGAGTCAGGTATTTTTAAAATGATCAGAAAAATCTCAAGCGCGTGGTGGTTTACGGTGGATATCTATCCCAAGCTTCAACGAGGATCTCCCCCACCTGAGATTAGAGACAAAAAAGGGAGATTTTCCCAATTTCACAACAATTTCCCCAATCTCTTTGTCCTCAAGCCATCTCTCTCCGCAGATAGCTTCGGTTGATCCATCCATGGCTTTCTAAACAACCTTGAAAATCGCCCACCACCTTGCTCGTGTCTTCGAGCCCGCAAATGGCCACCCCGCACTTTCTGACGACAGCACGATGGGCCCCAAGAACGCACACATCGGTGCCCAAGATCACTTCCCGACAGTTCTTCGAAATACCTGACTCTCATTGAGTGAGAGAATAACAAAAATGATTTTAAATGTTCATTTTAAAAATACCATTTATCTTAAAAATCATTTAAAATAAAAATAAGATTAGAGTTTTTTTACACAACAACATTGAGAGGCGATGGAATGACATTTACACCTCATTCCTACCATCAACTACAATTTTTATTCACACAAAATTTATCGTGGGGTTGGATGTCAGAAGGTACGATGGGACAACAACTGTGTGAAAAGCTCGACGATAGTGGGTGTTGGAGTCAGATTTCCCACATGGCTCTAGATGGGTTTTTGGGTCCAGTTGTGGGCTGGACCAGCCTTATTATCTATTTTGATTTTTGTCTTTGTCTTGTCGTTAAGGTTTATTGGTTTTTTTAAAAAATTTGGTTGTTAGATTATTTTGGTGCCTTGTAGTTTTGGGCTTAGGTTTTTTTGTGCTTGTGTTAGATTTAACCGGTTTGTGTTAAGGCTTGCAAGTGAGGAATTGGTCGATAAAGGCTCTTGTTCTGCTCATAGATTGGTCACTTCCTTGCAAGAATGAGATTCTATTTGTACCGAAGTTAGTCTCTTCTCGATTTCTTTGGTGGAGTCATGTTCCTTAGTCATAGAAATAGATGCACGATTACCCCCAAAGTCCATGGTATGGGTATTGATAGGTTTTAAGTCTAATCAATTGGAGTATCAAATCTTCATGTCGATTAAGAAATTGAATAGCGGAGACCCAACTATTTAGAAGAATTGACTTTATCATTAGTTCTTTTCTTCAGGGTGGTTACACTCCGACTTGTGGAGTCGAACCCGTTTGTGGCCCCACTATGGGAAAGTCCTGGTTGTATTTTCAAAAAAAAAAAAAAAAATCAAACACCATGATCTAGTAAATCCTTCTTAATTGATTCAATCCAAAACTTAATTGAAAAAATATGAATATTTTTTTAACTTTTCAAAATTTGATTATATTTCTGACACAAACACAGAGGGGTATTTTGTATAATTCAACCATTAATTTTTTTTTTATATATATTTTTTGGGAATTATTATTATTTTTTTAGTTTTTATAGAAGATTAATTTTTTGTAGTTGGATTTTACATACGGATTAAGAAAATAGAATATTCAACATTATTAGATATGCTCGGTTAAATTGACCTGAACAATATAAATCAATTTTTTTTTTTAAAAAAAAACAATATAAATCAATTGAAAACCATCAATCAATTGATTTTAGCCACTTTTTTTTTCATCTTTTAATTATGATATTCTTTTAACTCAAATTGATTTTAAAAAAATTACAAAAAATAAAGTTTGGTTGAATCTAACTTCCTTACATAGTTGACTTTGTGATATTTAAATTTAATATGTTAGGATATTAGAAAATGTGTATATATTTATTCTATAAATATTACAAGATAAACATCAACCTTACATCAAAAGTGTTTATTGTTAACAAGCAAGATTAATTAGATTACAGCTTCCTATGTCTTAATTAGCCACACATTTCTGTCTATAAAAAATGAAATTAGCCACACATTTGTTCTAATTGTTAGCCACATCATTTACCTTAAATAGAACACAACACATCACATAGTTTCCAAAAAAATACAATAAAATATTGAGCTAGGTTCAATAATTCATTCGAACAGAAAGGATTAATGGCTTAGCGATTTCATTATTTAGTTAAAATACATTTCAATCCTAGCGTTCCTCTATATTAGATTTATTAGTCATCTTCTCCAATTTATACTCAAAAAATAATTTGTTGAATAACAATTTTATTTTAATTTTTAATTTTTGAAATTTAGTTAACATCAGCATATTTTTTTCAAAGAAATATGAAACAAAGGGTAGTAAATTTAAATTTAAATTTTAAAATATAAAAATAAAATGATTATTTAATAAGAGCTCAATTTTTTGTTTTTATTTTTGAAAATCAAGCTTATAAATGCTATGCCTATCAGTTGGTTTCCTTTTTGTTACATCTTTTTACTTATACTTTCAAATATTAAGTCAAGTTTATTATTTAACTTTTACTTATACTTTTTGAAAAAATTAAGTTAAGTTTTGAAAATTAAGAAAAAGTAGTTTTTTTAAAAAATAATTATTTAAAAGAATTAAGAGGAAAATAGAACACAAGTTTATAAACGGAGCAAAAAAATTCAAAAACTTATATTTGTATTTAGAATCATGTTTTTTAAAGAGAATAAATACATATGGTATAGAATTATTGAGAAAACTTTTTTTTTTTTTTTTTTTTTTTTAAAAATTTATTTTAAGTCAACCTCCCTCTAATAACTCATAGAATAACAAATCTAATAAATTTTAGCCCCCACAATTTATTTATTTATTTATTTTTTAAAACCCCACAATTATTTCCATTAGGCCTGTCTGCTTTCCATTTTGCTATATTAAAATAATTTTGTTAGTTTTGTTTGAGGTTTTTTTTTAGCCCATAGCGTAGTAATCATGAAGGTCGGAACTTAACGAGGGTAAAATCTAGACTCATTTTGTAATTATTTAGATTTAAAACTTGCTGAAATCTTTTTATAAAACTGGAATGTATATAGCTCACCGATTAATTTATTTATTTTGACTACCCTCAACTATTTTAAAGCTGAATTAAAAAAAACTATTTTAAAGCTTTATCGTATAAATTATTTTGGACCGTCAAATACTTTTTGAATACTTAAAGCTGTGTGAGATAATTATTTGATTTTTTTATTTTTTAAATTAAATTTAATTTTTACTCAAACTTTCTGCAACTACGATGTATCTCTCTTTATTTATGAAAGTATGTAAATACATAATAAATTTAAAAAACAAAAATAAATTTTTAGAAGCTATTTTTTTAATTTTAATTTAGTTTCTAAAAATATAAGTAAGGTGGAGATATTGTAAAAAAAGATACAAAATAATTGTTGTAAATTTAAATTTTAAAAATAAAAAATAAAATAGTTATGAAATGGGGTATAAAAGATTGAAGAATTCAAATGACATTGATATATAAAAAATACTAACTACTCGCTTTAATCTATGCTAAGCCCTTATAACTGTTATTTTGTAATATTTATTTATTTATATTTCTGCTTATAGAATTTAAAATACATACATCTTATTATAAAAAAAACATACCCCATTTGATTACTATTTTTTTTCTTCGTTTTTTGTTTGTGAAATTTAAGCCTATAACAACTACTTTACTATACTTTTTTCTTTATTTTGATATTTATATCTTACATATATTTTAATAAACAAAATCAAAATTTGAAAAAAAAAAAAATAGCTTCCAAAAGTTTGTTTTTGTTTTTGAAAATTTGTTAGTATTCACTTACTTTCTTAAAGAAATATGGATACATCGTAGAAAAGATACAACACACAGTAAAAAATTTGAGTAGAAATAAGCTTAAATTTCATAAATAAAAAAACAAAAAATGAAATGATTATCAAACGGGTCTTATTATTAAAAAAAACATACATCTTAATCAAACTTATCTAATTCAGTTTATTTACATTATTTAAGCTCAGTTTTATTTTGTATAATAAACATAACCAATGAGAAATCTCAGAAAATTATTGCGTCATTGTATAAATTAATAGTGAAATTTAATTAAATTTTGAATCAATTATAAAATAACATCCTCTGAGAATTAATTGGATTAAAGTTGATTTATTTGAAATTCAAAATTATGTTCAAGTCCATGCATGTGAAAGGTTTAAAGGCACACACGGCACAAGTTTAATGGTTAGATTTATAAAATTCAATCTAAAATATCCACGAAAATTTTACAAATAGAGAGCTCTTAAAGACACCTATGGAAAATTGAATACTCAAACAAAAATGAAGAGATTCAAATTTTTGTCATCTTAACTTAAAGATCGATCTAAAGATCAACAAGTCCAAGATTGATTTACGGAACAACAACCTGTTCAAAAATCAAAATTAAGTCTAAGAATGAATCCAACCATCAACAAAGCTATTTGAAGAATAAAGTGCAAAATTTCGAGACAACACTAATTTATAAAACAAGTTGTGAATAGCATACGAGATAAATAAATAGAATTATACCTCACACTAGCATTAATAAAATTTATTTTCATTTACACTTTGTTTCATTTCTATTTTTTCGTTGAAATCTTTTATAAACAATAAATTCTATTAACTTAAAATATGTATGATTTTTTTTATAACAACCTGAAATATATATTAAGGTGTTCAAGAGATGAAGGGTTTAATATTTTCTATCTACTTTATTTATTTATTTATTTTGAGATAGCTATTTCTATCTACTCATATATACGCGTTTGTAAAAAAAGAAAAAGACGAATCCAAGGAAATACATAAAAATAATATAATATAACTTTTTTAAGAATAATATCAAACTATAACTTCTACCATTATTTTATACATTTTTAAGAAAATTACTAATACAGGTTAGAAAACAGTTATTTATTTAACTTCTTAAAAAATTATTTTTTTATCCAAAAAAAATATATTTATTTATTTAGTTATATATATATATATATATATATATATTATATCATATCTTTTTAATATACCATATACAATTATTTGTAAATATGATTTGAAATAACTATTTTTGATTTTGTCCACATACATGCATATTATTATTGTGAGGTTATTGTCAATATTAATTATTATCATAAATTAAGTTGTAAGATGACATTAAGAAATTGATTGATTAGATGATCTAAGTATAAAATATCTATCAATAGTTTAGTTTAGCTTCGTATTTATCAAAATAAAATAAAATAAATAAATAGCTTCATATTATTTTTTTATTCAAAATCTAATTGGCTTATTTATCAATATACTAACAACAAAAATATAAGTGCAGCGAGTTTGAGCCCGAAAATCGGTATTTGACTCTCATATTATTTGAGAGTAGTTGTGTTCTCCATGCAGAGTTTGTTAGTCCCCCTTCCCCCACTTTATACTAAAAAAAATACAAATGCAGAAACTCGATTGACATAATTGTATAATAAAGAGGTAATAAATTCAACTTTAATGGTTATTAAACTAAAAAACAAAAGACACACATGTGCAAAATAAACATATTTTTCCTCCGGTCATTAGTAAATCATCAAAAGTATAATTTGATCAAAAAAATTCTTAGTTAGAACTCCACGTCTTAAATAATGTTGAATAAAAAAAAAATTGATATATATATATTTTTAATAAATCAAAGGTTAAAAAAAAAGGAAGAAAAACATTGGTTGTGATATCTTTCTAGTTTATATCTTTTAGGGGCCTTTTACTTTGAGGTATTGCAAGATTGCCATGGAATATGAATCTCGATTACCTTGTTTTTTTCATAGTAATATGAGAATAACCGGTATCTCAACATTCCTGTACATCCTAGAATTTCCATTTGAAGAGCATCCGACAACATTTAGATGCCCTTCTGATAAATGGGTTTCCAAGATTCCCTAGAGAGGGAATCGTCTTTTGACCATTTTGCCCTTTTTTTAATATTTGTATTCATAGATTTTCTTTATTTATCTATTATTAAATATACATATAAATAAATTTTATTAAAATTATTATGGCATATTTAAAATTATTTTTAATTAAATTTGAAGTGTTTTTTATTTAATTTTTGGTTTAGATCTATAAAAATTATAAATAAAAAAAATACAAACTTAATATTATTTCTTTCAATTTTTTATTTATTTATGTAATATAAGTTATAAAAAATTATAATTAATTATATAATTAACTTTTTTAACATTTATACTTCATTATATACATGTGTCATTATTTTTTTACACAACCATACATTATAAAATTAGGGTATAAGAAACTATTTTTTTAAATTATACATTTAATTTAATATAAATAAATATATTATATAAATTTAAATTATACTAAATTAATACAAAATTATATAAATATTGTAAGGATATTTTTGGAACATTAGTTCATCTCAAGTACGATTCTTTATAAAAAAAATAAAGTTATCTAAATATTATCGAGTATTCATAAAAAAATATTCCCACAAAACAAACACAGTCATCTAAGGATGTCAGACATCTATAATTTCAGACATTTAATATTCCGAACATCTAAGATTTCGGACATCTAAGATTCCAGCTATAGTGATTACTGCAAACTAAACGAACCCTTAAGGTTTGTTCTATTTTTATCAAATATGTTTATTTTAATATTTTTAATCTTTATACTTTCACATTAAAATTTAAAACTTGTCCTCTAATAAATTTAAAATAAATTTTATTGAAATTGATTCAATATAATAATAATTTCAATAAAAAAGACACAAGTCGAATATATATATATATGTGTGTGTGTTTACAAGATTTAAAGTAACAAGTTTGTTGATTTATTGAATCATATCTAATGCATTTTTTAAGAGAATTTTGTTCATTAAAGATATTTAATAATTACGACATGTGTATTATAAAAAAAAGATAGCACATAGGTGTACTAAAACAAACAGAAGAACGTTCTTGTGATTTTTTTTAAGAGAATTTTGTTCATTAACTGTTACATAGGTGTACTATAAAAACTAGCAAATAAATGCATTTTTAATTAAAGGCATTTAACTACTACACATGGGTGTACTAAAAAAAACTACCACGTAGATCATTAGATGATATGTAAATAATAACTATGTAACTATGTCCATATATTTTTAAATATATTTATATTATTAATTCGTATACGATCAACTTCCACTAAATATTATTTAAAATCTCATCTAATAATTTTAGATAAATCACAATAAATTATCTTATGTTAGTTGAGTTATATATATATAATAGAATAGAATAGAGTTGTATTATTTGTTGACAATTACTTTAAACTTTATTGAAAATAATCTTATAGCAACAATGATTTTAGTCCAAGAAAGCACATAATGTAAATATATTTATAATATATTTAAAAACTGCTAGGCAGCTGTTTTATTCTTTAAATACTTTATCTTATGAAGTTACATATTTTTTTTTTGGCGGATATGAAGTTACATATTCTACCTACTAATTGACACGTACCATACTAATTTATTGAACATCAAACGTGTACGGTTGATAATATAGTTATTAAATAAATATATTTGATTAAAAGAAAATTAAATAAATATATTTAACATTGTCAGGGGTAGTTGTTTGCTATATTTATGTAAGAGGTAAAATAAATATTTTCTAATTATTTAAAAAAGATTAACTATTATCGGTCCATTTTTAATTATTTAGGTCATTTTTTAATTATTTATTTTTAATCATTTATTCATAATTACTTTACAAAATAATTCTTCATTTTTAGCCACTCGTTTTTAATAATTTATTTATAACTACTTAAAATAACTCCTCAATATTAACCATTCAGTTTTTTTTAACTATTCAAAATAACGACTCATTTTAGTGGATCCAAAAAACCAATAATCTATTCTAAAAAAAAACCAATAATTTATAACTCGTCTATGAAAAACCATATTCAAACGAGTTTTTTGCTATAACTTCTAAATTTTAATTACTGAAAATAACTCATGAAGCTAATTTCTCAACCAAAAACCTCATCATGTATTTTGAAGAATTTATTTTTAAAAAATTAAAAATTGAAGTTGTAATAAAATATTTTGGATATAATTTTTTCTGGAAAAGTTAGAGACAATAATTTGTTTGGATGTGAATTTAAAATGAGTAATTATTTTGAGTAGTTAAAATAAAAATTATTAGAAATAAGTGCTTAAAAATAAGTTATTTTGTAAAGTTAAAAATAAATGATTATAAACAAGTTGTTATAAGTAAGAAGTTATTTTGAATAGCTACAAAAGAATAATTAAAAATGAATCGTTAAAAATAAGTAGTTAAACTTGTTTGGATGCAATTTTTTTAGGAGTAATTAGTAAATACTCATTTTAAATTCTCTATAAATTCAACAAACAAGACACCCCTAAGTAATTAATATATAGAGAATTTATCATGAACACCACATTTTATCTCTTGTATTATATTTGTAGCAGAATTTTAAAAATAATTCATCTATAGTACATTGATTTCTATCACTTAACTAGTGATAGAACTCAATTTTGATTTTTATCACTTATAGAAAACTCAAGCAATGATAGAATAAGACTATCATTGATTGAATTCTATCAATAATAAAACTCATAATAAAACTCAATTTGAATTTTATACTATAAATGAATTAATTTTGATTTTGTGCTATAATAGAAACAATGTGTCCTTTTTGTTATACATGCAAAATCCCTTAATATAAAACAACCAACATCTTCTATCTATTTTTTAGGATATTCATATTTAATTAATACAACATTTATTTTTTCTTTTGATAATTTAATTTTTTATTATTTATGTTATAATTAAACGTAAGATTTCTTCTTTTAATTATATATTAAACTATTTGATTGATCTTATCCATTTTCTTAATACAATTATTGACTACTTTAAAAAAAAAATAAAAAAATTACTGACTACCTTTTGATGTTGAGCAATTCTTGAGGGTGTTCGTTGAACACAATGAATGTATTCAACAAAGATTATTGTCCAATCAAATAATAACTAAGAAATTAAGTCGTTATAATTAAATGAATGATTGACAAATTTTGAAGGATATACACCTCAAATTAGAAAGAATGATGAAATCTTTGGAATTGTGAAGACCCACTCTCTCTCTCTCTCTCTCTCTCTCTCTCTCTTTCCTTATATATATTTTAATTCTTTTTTAATTTTAAATATTAGTGTTCCATTCAATTTATACACTATTTAACTAATTTTAATGAACCTATTTTCTTTGATTTTTAAAGATGTTAGATCTGCTTACTCTATTTTATGGAATAATAATTATATTCACTTGATCATTTTGTAGGAAGATTGTTTTTCTAATCTAATGCAAGTAGAATCATCATTTCATATTCAATGAGATTTATTGATAATTTTACGTTTATATATATATATAAGAAAAGTCAAATATAGCTTAAGAATTAAGAGGTAACATAATCTCCCCACTTCAAAAGTTCAATTCTCTAAACAAAAGCATGGTGATAGAATATACTATAAAAATATAATAAAATTATATGGACTTTTTTTTTTAGAATAAAATTATATGGACTTAGACTTACATATTTTGCTAAAAAATATCTTATAGTCAAAAGAAATATATGTTTTTTTTCTTTAAAGTTCAAGTACAACATGTTGAAGAAGAGATTTAAACTTCGATTCTTGAAAATTAAAGATGAGTTGATTATAATATATGAATGTTATTATTATTAGGGCCTTTTCCAATACTAAGCCTAATAGAGAAAAAAATTGCAAGCGTGTCCACGTTCATAAAATTTATTTAGCAAACTGTGAAAGAAGAAAATTCATTTTATTGGTAAATTACATAAATATCCTCCCTCATTAAACTAGTATTTATTAAAATAAAAAGCACCAAATTTAAAAAAAAAAAAAAAAAAAAATCTCCTGACACTTTTCACACTCCGTTTCCAAATATTATATCCCTAAAAATCTGCTCAAATGCTATAAATAATATTTTACGTGAAATACACAGATTTTTTTTGTAGGGGATAATTCATTTGATTTTGTAAAAAAAAAAACTTTTAGATTATTATTAGGGGATTTTGCATGTATAACAAAAAAAGGTAAAATATTTCCATCTATAGCACAAAATCTAAAATAATTTCATTTGTAGCAGAAAATCCAAATTGACTTCTATCACTTGTTGAGTTCTATTAGTAATAGAATTCAATCAATGATAGACTCATTCTATCACTCCTTAAGTTTTCTATCAGTGATAGAAATCTAAATTGAGTTCTATCACTAGGTGAGTGATAGAAATTTTTCTATCAGTGATAGAAATCTAAATTGAGTTTTATCACTAGGTGAGTGATAGACTATCACTAGGTGAGTGATAGAAATAAATATGCTATAGATGAATTATTTTAAAAATTATGCTACAAATATAATACAAGAGTAGAATGTACTGGTGATGGTAAATTCTCTTATTATTATTTGGGAAAAGTTTAAGAGTAGACTAAAATAGAAAAGTAATTGCAAATCTGTCTAGATAAATGAAATTGCGTCAGATAAAAAATCACGTGCCCATCACCTTCCTCTTCCCACGTCTCGACTGCATCATTTTGATTGTATTCAAACCGTCTCAGAAACTTATTCCTCTCAATTTCTCAAACCACGATTTTGATTGCATTTTGATCACCATTGTTTCTGTCAATTTCTATCATTTTCAAACCATCTAAGAAGCTTATTCCTCTCAATTTCTCTATTCTTCATCAGATTTCGCCATTGTTTCTATCGATTTCCTTCATTTTCAAACTGCCTCAGTTGCTGACGGTATTATTAAGTTTCACTCATTAATATTAAAAATTTTAAAATCGCATATACATTTTGCTCTATAGTACGATGAGTGGACCACAAATGAAAACCTAAACATTGTATAAGATTGCTGAAATATGTATTGAACTTTTAATATCGAATTCAGAAATCTCTATTGATTGTTTAATACTGTATGAGATTTCTGAAATTTGTATTGAACTTTTAATACTGTATGAGCTTCTGAGGTATATATTGAACTTTTAATACGGTATGAGCTTTCTGAAATCTGTATTGATTTTTTAATACTCCATGAGATTTCATAAATCTGTATTGAACGTTTAATAATGTATGAGATTTCTAAAATCGGTATTGAACTTATAATAATTATATTGTATTACTATGGTAGATGGTTAAGGATAGAATAATTGGACAGAAACCACCAGAAAAAAGGAGAAATCGATTTGTGCACCGAAGATCAAAAGAACGATGAAGAAATTGACGAAAAACCAAAGAAATCCAGAAGTTAGGTTTATTTATCTAAATGCTCACAATTATTAATAGATTTTAATAAGTTATTATAAATACTCATTAATACCATTATTATAAGAAAAATACGTGAGATACTCATTAATACTAATGATTTCTTTTGTTAATTTTTTTGAAAGCAACCATATTTTTAGAGAAAAAAAAAGATGAACGTAGTCGTATGATTATTAGGTTATAGAAGTTGTCATTAATATTTTAAATTTGTATTTATTTAGTAATACAAAAGTTTTAATATAAAGAAGTAGTTATGGATAAAACTTTTGTGGCATTGATCATGTCAAAGTATGAGTATTATAATTTTTTTTTAAAGGAAAATCGTATTGCTTCTCATAATTTAATTACAAATGTGGACAAATTGTAAAATACTTTCATTCACAATGGTTAATATAGTTTAATATGTATTCTCAAATAAATGTGACCATACTCATTGATACACATGAATTTTTTTGCTATTTTTTTAGAGTAACTGTATTTTTTTATAAAAAGATGAACGGTGTAGTCATATGATTTTTTTAGAGTAACCGTATTTTTTGCTTTATTATTATACGATGTAGTCATATAATATTATACACATTATAATTGTGTTCTCCAAAAATCCCTAATGGAACTTTAATAGAATTTTAGACAATCTCATATGTAATAGAGAGAAAAAAGAATGAAGTAAAAATTAAGATTTAAAACGGAAAAAAGAAAGCAACGAAAATGATGAAATTTTGAAAAAAGGAATGAAACGTGATTAGTTTTTTTAAAAAAAAAATCTCAAAAAAATAATAATAATGAAGTTAAAAAATTTCAAAAAATAAAATGAAAGAAAAAGAATTATAACTGCTCATTGAAATGGCACGTGGCCACCATACCATCCACTAAAAGCCCAAACGTGATGTTGTGAAAAAAAAAACCTGTGAAATTTAGCTCCAAGGGGAGATAAAAACGGGTGGAGAGAGGGCATAATAGGTATTATAAAAATATATTATTAATTAAATTAAAAAAAAAGATTTACAAATATTTTAAGATATGATTAAATTTGTAATTATTTTTTTAAAAGTGGCTATCCACCACAATTTCTCTTATTATTATAACATTTTAACTTATATGTGATTTTTTTTTTCTAAATGGGATAGATGTTACTATGTTTATATATCACAAACACTCACATATCCAAAAACAAACACATACACAAACTTTTTATATATACTTCTTTTGATTCAACTAAAGATTTCTTTCTTTTATGTCTCTAAAAAAGTTTTCATATCCAATTTTTTTTTCTTACTCCCAAGACTTTTCTATCAAACTCTTCACTCAATTTTGTTTTGACTTATCTAATATATCTTATATGATAAGTAATAAAAAGAATTTGTGTCTCAACCATTATTAAAAATTTAAAAGTTTTTAACTTTTGGTAGGAAAAGTCTTTATCTTTTTTTATTTGAAAACAAACATATATTAATCACGATAAAACAACCAAACTAATATAATCTTCACTCATGACGAAGAAGATATTTAGAAGAAATAGATCGTTCGACTAAAATTACTCAATGATTCTCGTCAAGAGAATTAATATAATATATTAAAAAATTTGGCGTCAAAAGACGTGAGAAGTAGTTAAACTATGAGCTACTATATTATCTTATTGTGTTTGCTATCATGAGAAAATGAAATCGCATGCGAATTAGCAACCAAAGAAATAATGTCAATGATAATGTAACCATTTTTCAAAAAAGTCATGGGAATCATTAGAAAAAAAGATTTTATAACCTTTTAAAGAATTTGATTCGACCAAGATGGGGGCATAAAACCACCCGCTCCCAAAACAATCACGAATCTTTAGGGTTTTTAGATCCTTAAACAAAACAAAACCTAGGAACCATAGTGAAACTTGCAGCTCAAAGCTGACAATGACGGTCATGGACAACCCAGTCAAGACCTTCAATTTTGATCACCTTTTGACTATGAAACGTCGATGTTCATCTTCCAAATGCTTTTCGATGGAGGAGACCCATGAGGAAAAGTAGTATGGATGCCTCAAGTATAAATATCCAGCTTTACATGCTTCATCCTTCAACTCTTAGATGAGAATTATCAAAGGGGAAAGCTTCATCCTTTTTATTCGCTTTCAAAGCCCGCTGATAAGCACTTTTTATCGAGAAGCCAAAAATCTTCTCTGCGACCTCATTGCTAAATGAACGTCTTAATGGGATTCTCATTCCTAACCCCCTCTTAAAATCAAAGAAGACAACCACTTTTTTTTTTCATTCCAAACCCTACCAACATTGATATTAGGAATATGCTCTATATATATGTATATAGTTAAAGTTTCAACGTGATGAGAGTATGATACATAATGCACCCACCATAATCTCTTTCAATATAATTTTTTTCTACGTATTCTCATATTCAATGATTTTCACCATGCACTTTTTTTTTTAATAAAAAGAAGTCTATCGACTTTCACTATGCATTTCTTTACTATAGTAGAAAGAAGTTACTCGACTTAGCCAACAAGGCTTGATAATTGAGGCAAGTAATATCACTTCAAGCTAAACTCCCACAATCATTACTATTGCACAAACTCGTCAAATTCTTCCAAAAAAAAAACTCATTATTTGCACAAACTCGTCCCATTTTTTATAATGCAAGGAGAAATGAATAACATAAACGATGATGTTTTTTTTTTTGAGAATAACGATGATGTTTAGTGTCTACCATTATGTTATTTTATTATCATTCTCATGATTTTTTTGTTTTGTAAAAGTAACAATTTAATACGTATCATCTAAATTTATTTAACACATATTTCTAGTTAGTTAAAAAATAATTCAAACAAATAGATAAATTCAAAATATAGGCACATTAATTATTATTATTATTTATTTGCAACCTTACTTCATTAGTCAAATTTAGAAAATAATTATAAATATGATTACTTTTAAAAAAGTTTAGCAACCATAGTCATACGTACTAATAATATAATACTATATGAACAAGTTTTTTTAAAAAATCATATTAATGAGTATTTTTTGACTTTATATATTAATAAGTATTAATAATACACTATTAATATCTATGAATGCAAATATTTTAAAATTTGATTACATCTGTAATTACTATATTAGAATAGTCCATCGGCTACAATTTTCTTTTTTTTTACTCTAGACCTTTTTCTTTTGAGCTCATCAATTTTATATTGAATCACAATTTTTTTCTTAGTATCAATATTTATCTCAAAACCAATTAATAGTAAAAAGAGTAGTCTATCTTTCTTATATATTATTATGAAGTCTCCACACTTTTTGATGTTGAATTATAACATTGAAAACTATTTATTTGAATAATATAGTTGTAATTTGTGAACGAATTTGTCTTCTCGAGAGACAACCTTTGTAATATGTTGTTTCTTTGAAGAGATGATATATGGTAGTTACAAGACAACTTTATTATATTAATTAGCAAGAGCAAAACTTTATTGATATAAACCATCGTTAAGCGATCCAGTAATGAATAATGTTTTAATGAATTAGGAGACGATGACTTTAAATAATAGTGCACGCAAAATGATTCACATATATAAAAGAAAATTACTTTATTGATATGATATTGATGGAGTGTTCAAATCTTCCAATTCAAAATTTTAAGTTAAAGACCGTTATATTTGGCGTGCACATTTCAATGCATAAAGTGGTATATTGGCCATTTTTTTTTTTACTACATTTGCATATTTGAGGCCCTGCGGGGCACGAGTTTTAAGTTTGGTTAAAGGGTAAATTTGGGATTCTCTCTTCTCTTTTTTTTTCCTCTTTTTTTCCCATATTTTTTTTACCTGATTTAAATATTAAAAAATAACTTTAATTTTTAATATTGTTAGTCCAATTGAATATAATTTCATTTTTTAAGAAATTGATTTTTTTTTTTTTTTTTGAATGTGAAATTTAAATTTTATTATATAGTTGTTTAAACAATATTTTTCTAAAATAAAATTAATACTACTTCAAAAAAGAATACCCCGGAGTGTTTGAAATTTGGTGTTGAGAGGAAGAGAGGAAGAGGAAGGAGTTGAGATTTTCTAACTCTATATTTGTTTTTAGAACCTCAACCTCTCATCAACTCTTCTTTACCTCTCTCCTAACGTCACATCGAATCTTTTATTTAATCTTTTAAATGTCACATCAAACATTTTTCTAATTTTTAACCATATAATATAATATAAAATATTTTTTATTTAATCTTATCAAATATCACATCAAATTTTCTCTAATTTTCAACCATATAATATAAAATAAAATATAATAATTAATATAAATATGCAATGATTACATTAAAAAAATAATATACAAGAAATACTTTTTACAATATCTCCTCTCCAAAACACCAATCTCCAAACAACTATTAGGGTGTGTTTGAAGCATCAGTTTGGTTATAATAGACGAAAGGTTATGATAGACGGTTGGTTATGATAAATGATCTTTGAGGGACAAGTTATTATAACAGAGATTGTGATAAACGGTGTTGAAGAGGCTGATTAGGTAACAAAAAGTAATATATGTAAGGTTTAAATTAACGGACACGTAGGTTTAGATAAACAGGCACGCAGGTTTAGATAACCATCGTTTATAATAAACAGTGGGGCAAACATCGGTTGAGATATTATAACCAACCCGGTCATTTACATAAAAGGGGACCCAAACATACCCTTATATATTTCTAAATCTCACTCAACTTTCTCTTCTTCTTTCTCTCCTCACCTCTTTTCTAGTTCAAAATCCAATCACCCTAGGGTACTTAAAAACATATTCTTCAATTATTTTTATTGAGCTAATTGACTTGTCTTGCAGCAATTGGTTGTAAAAAAAATCTAAAGAAATGAAGTGTATAGGTTGGTAGAATGAGCTATAGGGAGTAGGATAAATATGAATCAAAATCAAAATAATTATTTTAATAAGTTTAGTGCAAGTACAAAAACAGAAGCAGAATAATTGCAGAAATTACAGGAACAAGAATCTAGAAACAAAAGCAAACTAATTACAGAAATTAGAAGGTCAAAGGTTCAAATTCGGTGGCCTTTGTTGTTAAATGCATTTTTAAAAAATAAATTAAATGCACATTCGGGAACGAAATTTCACAAATAAAAATATAAGGAAAAATACTCATAACTGAATCTGGAGTGTCACTGTACAACCCACCTTCAATTTCCTTTCCATTTCCAAAAATTAAAAAAAAACATTTAAAATTTTTTAAAAAAATTCTTCGTCTCTTCCTACGGACACTTATTGTCCTCCATCCCTATAAATACTCAGATCTCACCGTAATCGCCCATTTTCTCAGGCGAGAAAAACAGGGAGAAAAATGAAGCTAGTTTGGTCTCCAGAAACCGCTTCAAAAGCTTACATAGACACAATCAAATCGGTAAGTTTCTTTTCATTTTCATTTAATTGAACTGTTCATGATTTCATTTCATTTACATCTTTTCTAATTCGATCGCGTTGCGGTGATCAGTGCGACAATTTCAAAGAATTCGGCGTCGCTGAACTTCTCTCCGCCATGGCCGCCGGCTGGAACGCCAAATTGATCGTCCACGCTTGCTCTGCTGCGGCCGACTCCTCCGCCGCCACCACTGTCGGCCTCGCCGTGGCGGCGCGGCACACCGGCGGACGCTACGTGTGCGCGGTGGCGGATGAGAGGTCGAAATCGGCCTTGCAGGAGGCCGGCGTTTCTCCGCCGCCGGAGATCGTGGTGGGGGAGGCGGAGGCGGCGATGGCGGCGGTGGCCGGAGTGGATTTTCTGGTGGTGGATTGTAAGCGGAGGGATTTCGCTAGGGTTTTGAGGTTCGTCAAAGTGAGTAGCGAAGGGGCAATTTTGGTATGTAAAAATACGTGGTCTGGAAGCTTCGAGAAGCTTGGTTTCTGTGGGCTCCTCCCAAGAGGGACACGTGTCGTTAGATCTGTGAGTCTGCCCGTGGGCCAGGGATTGTGTATTATTCATGTGGGATCATCCAACGGCGGCGCCGGCGGCTCGATCTCGGCCATTAAGTCCAGCCGTTGGATGAGGCACGTCGATGAACGGTCTGGTGAAGAACACGTGTACCGGGAGCGATTCTGAACCGGTTTGTTTGAAGTGAACGGTAAAGAAATAAGACCCGGTCGGAGCAACCCGAAGAAGTTAATATTTTGATTTTCACTAATATTTTCAATATTAGTTCAAGAAGTATTATGTTAATATCAACACCATACTGGTCTTATAAATAATATAGTACTATACTTTGGCCTTTGGTAATGGCTACATTCTTTTTACATACTAAATTATGTAATTATTCGAACTTTCCTTGTAAAAGAATATAAACCTCTTCCCTTAGTAGTACAGGTATTTTAGAAGTACTGATTGTATTAAAATAATATTTTTTACTTAAAATATTTGTTATAAGTGTTTTTTATATAATCGTTTCTATTTTTTAATTTTGATTTAAAAACCGTTTTTCACTTTACAATAAAAGTAATTTAGAAATGGTTAAATTTTAAATTAATTTTTATATTTAAGGTGGTAGATTCAAACGATGGTGGTGGTTATCTAGGGTTTAATTTTTTATGGATTTTCTTGACATCAAAATGTTATAGAATTAAGTGTATTTTCGTGACATTAATTAACGTGCATATAAGCTAGCCCAAACAGTCACAAATTAAAAAGAAAAAAAAAAGAAGTTAGACACAAAAGTGATTTTGGTCACTTGCAAACCTACTCTTTTATAGTATTTTTCTATTTTCAAATCTATATGCATGGATTATGGCACTTTTTTAAGAAGTGGCACTAATTGATCATTTCAAATCTATATGCCTCGATTATGGCACTTTTTTAAGAAGTGGCACTAATTGATCATTTATATTAGCTAAGTATTATATTATGTTTTTTTTTTTTTTTTTTTGAAATCAAAGTATTATATTATGTTTGGTAGCATACATTCAACAATACCTTATTTTATTATATAAAAGTATAACTTAACTAACATAAAATATATATTTGAGACATAAATTTATAAGCTCAAAGCTCTCCCTCCTAATATGAAAAGATAATATGAAAACAATTATATTAGTATCAAAATTTAATGAAAGAACAAATTTAAATATGAAACATGAAAAAAAAAAAATTGATTTTTTAGTAATAAAATAATAAATTAAAGGTAAAACAAAAGAAGTTGAAAAATAAATTAGATATGCAATGAAATCAAAATATATATTAAAAAAAAAATCGATTAAATAATTTTGTCATCTACCAAACATTGATTGAAATTGGTTTGACACAGATGGATAAAAACCAACTAGAAATTACCCTTAAAATTTACAAAAATGTAAAAATGTTGTGAAAAGTCGATAAGAACCATAGTTAGATTCAAATCTTCCAATCTCCGAATGTTGAAGTATTTAAAAAAAAGACCATGAAAAACTGCAACATGTACTAGCAAATTATTTAAGTTGTCACACTCAAAAACTTTCAATGAGAATTAGGGAGTATTTGACGCATAAATTTGGAATTTAGTGAAGTAGAAATCAATAATTGCGGAGTAAGAATTTAAAACATTATTGAACCTTGAAGATAGTAGTAGCTTGATGGCGAGTCCAGAAAATATGTCAACAAAACAAAGAGAAATTTGATAATCAGGTTAAGACATTGTTATCAATATTTGATTCATAAACTGACATTGTAACTATAACATGCAGAGCCATTCCATGAAAAAGGAAACATACTTCAATCAGCCTAAGACAATAAATCCAAAAGGAATATCTATATGATAAAAAACTATCACTCCAGAAAAAGGATGTTATTTATATATACTCCCATCCAACAAATAAGTATGCAAGATCTCTGAAATCACCTTTCATTCTATGTTGATTCTGATTACTTTTTTGGTTTTACCAGAACCAGAGCTGTCCCTTGCACCATCATGTTCAACTCTCCTTTCAGCAAAAGATGGAAAACCCCAACTGGTCATCTCACTGTTTCTACTGCCACTGGATTCTGCATTGTTTATGTTAATCATCATTTAACACTAACACCAAACTAAAGTGCCATTAAGATAATATATTGCAGAGAAAATGTTGACAATTCTGCATATTTTTTCCGAGGGGTAATTGGGATTCACCCATTTTATAATTTGTATCATCTATTGAGAATAGATTTTCAGTTTGGTGTATCCAGGTCAGCAACAAAACCAAATCTACAACACAGTTTTGAAAAGGTAATTCAATAGACATCACATCCGGAGATTTTGTATCTTTGGATTAAAATAAATTTAAATACTTGTTTGCAGTTTTTTTTTTTCAGATACCCAATTGTGTATAAAATTGTTAACCAAATAATAGTGGTCTATTCAAATAATTTCTCAAAAGAACTGTTTCTTTTGATATCTTCATTGCTATATAAAAGAAACCATTCTTAATTTCAGGACAATAATGTAACTTTCTATATTCAGAGTTCTCTCCTTTTGGTAGTTTCACATACCAATAAAATTGTTCCTTATAAAAAGGAAAAACATTAGAAAGGTATAACCCTAATTTACCTGCATTGGCATTCCTATTAAATCCACCTTTTGGAACATGTTTTTGCCCTTGAAAGTTGCCTTCCCACGCTTGTTCAAAACCAGGAAGCTCTTCTGTAAGAAAAATACAACGACACGACGTTTTAGCTTTTACGAGAAGAAATGCTACAAGTTAAAGGGTTAAGCAGATAGAACAGACCTTCATTCAGATTGTGCAGAGTCTGTAGTATGGCCACATTGCCATCTGGGTTGAGTTTCCTCGTAACTGAATGACCCTGCAGAAGCAATGCAACTTTCAGTTCCCAGTTTTCTGTCTCCACATTATTATTCTATTTTTTGAAACAGGGGAACCACGCCCGTCCCTAGGCCAGGAGACATCGAAGGAGTAGTGTCACAGGTGAGTTTCGAATTTGAGACTTTGAGGAAAACATACTCTCAAAACTCAAGTCTTCAACCACTGTGTCACTCTTTGGAGAGTGTCCCCACATTATATATCTTAAGTAATAAAAATTGTTGATTATCAAAAAGAACACAATAAAATTGTAAAAACATAACCCTGACGGTCAAATGGAGAAGATTACTAAAAGTCTAAAATGATGAGGAAAAAGTCGTCCCTCTTCACACACTGGATATGAACTGATATCACATTTAAATAACACCACCAATGGAGCTTCAGTAACAAAACATCCATTTCCCGCGTTACTTTTAGATACATAACTTGTAAGAAACAAGCTAAAACTTGAAAGGAAAAACATTATAAGAGTACATCATCAGAATTTCATGAATTCAAAGCCAAGCCACTATTAAAGATAATTAAGGAAAAGACATATATAATGATGTGAAGCAATTTATAAGATCCTTGATGTGTTAGAGTTTCATTTCACTCTATACCTTATCATGAATTCCTCTAGAAATCCTGTGAGTGGCCTGACCAGTTGTCTTATCTGCTTCCTTTGCCTCTTCAAGCAATACCTGATTCACAAAACATGCTATCAAAACCCAATAATTTATCCAGAAAGTTTATAATCATTCCAAAAGAAACCGGCTTACTCCCTCATTATCAACCCTTCTAGTTCTAGTAGAAGTGTAATATGCTCCATTGACTCCGCCATAGGTGACCTTGCAAGTATGCATACTGGATCTACTCGCCTTAGGGCGAACTCCAAAACTAGTATTTTCACTACCTCCACGAGTCGTTATCTGGCGCTCTAGTACAACAACCAATGAAATTTAGAATAGTACGGTCACACGTGAAACTTGCAGAAATAAAGAACATCAAAGTCATAGATCAACTACCATCAGTATCCTCAGGATGCTCAACTGATGGCTCCTTGCCTGACCCAGCATTATCCTGATTCCTGTCATCATCTTCCTCTCTATCTTCATCTGAGGAGATTTCTTGAATAACAGGTCCCTTTGCCCTATCTTGCTTTCCTTCATCATACGCAGAACTACGGGAACTGGATAAACTCGGCTCGAACATGCTACCGAATGGGCGAGTGAAAAATGGATCATCAAATGGATCCCTATCCCCAAAAAGGTTAGGCATCCTACTTCTGTTGGATCCAAATAAACCAAAACCAGGGTTTCCATCCATAATGTCGCTTGAGAAAAACGAGCCTTTCCCTTCTGCTCCTCCTCCCCTTTGCTGCATATTCAACCTACTAACTTCTATAGAAAACAGTCCACATAGAGAAAATCAATATAGAATTAGATATTTTTTTTAGAAATCGAGAAATTGAAACTTTGCTTCTTTCTACCCAAAATATCATTAATACCATTGGCCCTATTGTGTAAACAACAATCAACAATCAAATGAAAACAACACAGAAATTAACGTGGTTCATTAGTGGTGTTAGCTACTCCACAAGCAGAATGGAGGCACAATTTTATTAAGAAGAGGCAAAAAATCCAAAATGATCATCATAGGATAGAATTTAATTCAAGTTTATATAATGCACTCTTATTAAATCCTATTACAGATAAATGTCACAATTACATAAAAACTCATATACGAAATAGAAATAATAAAACACATTTTGTTTAGGTGCCATCGAACCCCCACTCGCTGACCGGTGAGTGAGACCCCCGACTAAGTTATCTCAGGACATTAAATTGTTCAAGGCGTATCTCACAAGCCCATCTTTAAATTGTGACACCGATATATATAAAAAAATATTCTAGTTTAAGCCCATTCAGGGGTCTCAAACTAAAAACAGCATATAACTTAAAGTCCGTAACTTTAACTAACTAAGGCCCAGTTTGATAACCATTTGATTTTGTTTATTAAAATATAGGTAAAATGTAGATATCTAAATAAGGAAAAAAGTATAGTAAGAGGGTTGTTGTAGGCTTAAATTTCATAAACAAAAAACGAAAAACAAAATGATTATCAAACAGGGCCTAAACTATACATAAGGGAGGGGATTGGATACTTTGTCAAGCGTTATAAATCATTAACGGACATGAAAACAGATAGGACTGATAGATAGCCTAATATCCACTAATCTTTCTGTTTACACTAATTTCAAAATCAATAAGAACAAGAAAGAAGAACCTAAGAGGCTAAAATAATCAAATCAAATACTAATTTTAGATTCTCGACCATTCCAACAGCAAATACTAATTTTAAAATAAAAAAGAAGAAGATGAACAAATCCGCAAGTGAAAATAAAAATACGAAATCTCAATAGGAATTTACCTGGAGGGTTAAGAGGGATTGAGAACAGGGGAAATGGGGAAGAAGAAACCTGAAAACCCCATATTCTTCGCAGCTGCCACTGAAGAAGGGCCAAGCCTCTTCCTCGAGCATTCTTGAAACTTCCAAAATGTTATTCTATTCGATTACAGACATTTGCCTTAATAACTTCTCAATGAATTATAATCAATTTCATTTTAATTCTTCAAAATTATTTTTCATTTTTATTTTTTTCATTTTTAAATATTTATTTCTAAATGTTTAATTATAATTATTTAAAATAAATATTTATTTCTAATAACGATTTCTATTCATTTATTTTTAATTTTTCAAAATTTATTATTCATTTTTAATTATTTATTTTGAATCCATATACTCAAATAAGTTATTATTTCTATGTCAACAAAAATTATTATCTAATTCATTTATTAAAAAAAAGAAAATTGTAGTAATTAGGCCACATTCCGAAAGTATTTGCAAATATATGGTCTCAAGATTTTTTTTGCAAAATAATTTTTTCTATAAAAATTAGTAATTATTAATTTTTCATTAATACCATTTTGCCCTTCCTCACATTTAATACTCAATTTTTGAATTAAATCTCTCATTTTTCATACTTTCCATCATTTTAAAACATAACATATTCAATTGTCAACTCATTTAATGCAAAAAGATTTTAATTCCTTTTCTCATTTATTTCTTATCTTTCTTTCTATTCCTTTTTTTATTTCATTTTTCTTCCTTCATTCTCCATTCTCCATTCTTTCATTCCTTCATTTCCGTTTCTTCAGTTCCATCATTCTCTCTTTTCACATTTCGGCTACCACATAAATTGTCGTCGACCAAAAAGCTCCGATCATACGGTATAATCATGACTTCAGTCATCTTCTCTTAATAATCTCCATTTTTCACAGTATTTGTATTACATTTTTGTTCAATATTCATCACCATTATCAGGTAGGGGTGTACAAAAAAACCGGTAACCCGAGCTACCCGGACTACCCAACCCAAACCGTAAGGGTTGGGTTGGGTTATATTTTTTAAAATTTGGGTTGGGTTATATTTTTAGTAAACCCGGATTTTTGGGTCGGTTCACGGGTTCACGGGTTTTGGGTTGGGTTCAACCCGAAACCCGAATATAAATATATATTTCTTAACATATCTTTGTAGTGTAAAGTCGTTGATAGCCTAATGGTTGTATATCTTTTCTTACCTTATGTCTTCTTTTTCTTTTTTTGCTTTTTTTTCCTTCTATGAATAAATAAACTTCAATCTTTCTCAAACCTTTTTTCTCTCAAGAATTTATCCAATTTTTTAATAAAAAAATCTCATACTCTTTACAAAATTAGCTTTATATTTAGTCAAATTTTATACCGATATTTGATTTCTAAATATTGAAATAATTAGTGTTTTTGTCGAATTTGTAATATTGCCTTCAACTTTTAATCCTTTTGAACCGATGAACCCAATCCAACCCAACCCGAAAATATAGGGTTGGGTTGGGTTAAAAATTTGATCAACCTAAATTTTTGGGTTGGTCCAAAAATTACCCTTAACCCTACCCAACCCAACCCATGTACACCCCTATTATCAGGTTACTGTTCATTCAAGTATAATCGTTATTCGATATGTCTCAGATGGTTCCGTATGGTAAGTTTTATTCTTATTATGTCATTTTTGTACATTTAATTCATTTATAATTCAATCTTTAGAATGTCAAAAACCATGTTTAGTATGTAGAACAGTAGTAACTTCGTACTTTCCAGTCCATATTGTGGTATAATTGATTATATACACATCTACAAAACTGTATAATTAAGTATATACCGTATGTTCACACATCCTCGATTTCTATATAGTCGAAGAAATTGTATAATTAAGTATATACCATATGTTCAAACTATGTTTTTAGGTTAGTTATATTGTACATCTTCTTTTTATAGATTCATCAATCATTCTATTTAAAATTGCACACAGTGTTCTTTACAATGTCAATATTCCTCTTTCAAAATGTATTAAAATCATATGTAGAATAGTATTATCTACGTACTAAAATCTCCTAGTCTTGGTATACTTGATTATTATCTATTATAGTTTTCCATGTACTGTTATATTACTGTATAAACTATACAAAATTCTATATGTTTCATTATTTCATTCTACATTGTATAGCTTACACGGTACAATTATGGTTTATTATTCATTATATATTCGTGCTTAATACATTTTTCTTACTCATATTACTATTCATTACATTTCCATTTAGCAATATTGTATTGTTTATACATGTATATTATATGATTTATAATATAGAACAATATTGTTTGGACATTTTGTAATACTATACAACTTTTCCTTATAGGTTCAACAAACATCCCAATCTGAATTGCACATAGTGGTCAGTATGATGAAAATGAGATGTACCATAATCATGAAGTAGCTGAAGAGCGTCGCATAAATATTAAGGAATGCATTCACCCAATGATGGTTTTACATTACGGTCTTTTTTATGCCGAACACTTTCAATTTCAATTTTGTAACCCGTAAAACCTTTTTTTATTTACTATTGATCTCACTTTGAATAATAATTTTGTGTGAAGTTGTTCTAACAATACAGAGTCTCTATCAATTCACAAATATTACGTATATTATTTCTCAATGTTTTACTATACAGTATTGTACATTCAAAAATACATGTTAGCTGTCGCAAACATATTAAATCACATTACAAGTATCTATATCAACAAATTAAACACTTTTAAAAAACATAAAGTTTTGAAATACAGTATGACACATGATATATTATGGTTGTACCGTGTATAACAAGTTATTTCAATACTGTGTGGTTATCAAATGCGTTCTGATTTCAATAAACAAAATTGAACGTTCAGCCGCTCATATGGTCTATTTATGAATAAAACTACTAGAATCAAATAACTTGTATAGTTAGTATGTAAATCACAACTGTACCTCTAATAATGTATTGTTGCTACTTTCGTCCTGCAATTAATGCACCATAAATTGACGGTTCCTAGCTTAAAATGTGAGACAAATTTCCTTTTTTAAACTTTCGTCCTACATATGATGGTACAATCTTCTTATATCTTAGTAATGTACCGTATAAAATTTATAACTTAAGAACTATGTTGTTTTGGTTGTTGTGTTACTTGTTCATTTAGTATTTTAAATTCTAACATGTTTATGTATCCACAAAACTGACTAAAAAAATTAACCATCATAAAGAAATAGGCTAGACATTGACATTTTTTTTAATGGACGATATAAAATAGGTCATTTTCAATACCGTATAGTTATGATAAGTGTTATAACCCATTAAACAAAATTGTTTGTTCAAACGCATATGTATGCAAAAAGCAATATTATGCCTAGTTTTCTTTTTGACAGGTTTTTTGGACCACAATTTTGCAATAAATGCCTAAGATTTTTGCAATAAATACCCCAAAATTTTGCAAGAAATATCCCAAATTTTCATAATAAATGCCCCTAATTTTTGCAATAAATGCTCCCAATTTTCGTAATAATGGATATGAAATTAGGGAGTTTTCCAAATACGAAAATAATTAAAAGTCTTAATAAGAGGAGTATTGTTGTAAATGACAATTTAATGAATTAATAATATAATTAACAAAATCCTACTTTTGCTAATATTTTTCATTTAACCTAAATTTGCAAATACTTTTCAAATTTGGTCTATTTATGAAAAAAGCCCTTAAAAAAATTGTATCCAAATAACTTTTTTAGTTGCATTTCTTAATTTTTAATTATTTAAATTAATTTTTCATTAAAAAAATCTAATTCAAAAACGCCTCTTACAACAGGTAAACCACCTTTTTCTTTCCTTGGATAAAAATAAAAGAAAATGCAGACCGCCTTTTGATTTTGATTTTATTTATTATTATTATTTTTATGTAATAGAGTTAAAGAGAATAAGGAATTCGAGCCTTTGGTACATGAGTTACGATGCTCAGGTATTGTCTTCTTATTGTTAACTGCCTTTCAATTAGGTACAACTTTATCCCAATTTATCGATATATGCTTTATCCCAATTAACTATTTGGTTTTGAGACATGTTTAGGGGCTGCCTGGGAAGAATTTGTTTGTCTTGCCCAGCCAAGCCACATGGCATCCTTTCATTTGCTGGATTATTTTTAAATTTAATTATTTTAAAATCCTTTATTCTTCTTCTCTCTCCAACTTTAACCTCTCTCGCTTAGGGGTGTTCAAACAATCCGAAATCCAAACAACCCGAACCATTCCAACCCAAATTAACGGGTTGGGTTGAGTTAAATATATTTTTGGGTTGGGTTGGATTCAAAATCATGAAATATTTATAAGCTGGATTGGGTTAAGGGTTGACCTAAAATTAACCCAACTCAACCCGACCAACCCAAAATTGTTATTTAGTTTAAAAATATATATATATTTACTATAATATAATTATATATGCATATATATTTTTTTTATTTAATTATTATTGTTATACTTTTTATTTTCCATAATTTTTAATATTTTTTTAAACAAAAATTTATAATTTATATATTATGATAAATATATAGTCAAATTATGTAAAACTCTTTGTTGGGTTTAATTACATATTTATTTTATAGAAGTCGAATTATGTTATTTATTTTTGTTGTTTTAATTATATAATTGGAATCTTCTATATGAACTATGATTTTATATTTATATTCATTTCATTACCTTGATTGAAGATTATATTTTGTTTATATATATATATATATATATATATATATATATGATGTACGACTAATTTGATAAAAGATATTTATAATAATGATTTATTATTGAACCCAATGACCCAATCCAACCCAACTCGGAAATATAAGGGTTGGGTTGAGTTGGAAAAATGACCAACCTAAAATTTTGGGTTGGGTTGAAAACCTCTCTAACCCAACCCAACCCAACCCATGTTCACCTCTACACTCTCGACTACTCTCGACTACTTTCCTCTCTTTCTCCTCCGGATCATTCTTCCATTTTTCTCTCTTCACCAAAAAAAAAAAAAAAGAAAAAGACTATTTCTCCATTCCCATTATCTCCTACCCTCTCCAAAGCATGCGTTGTTGAAGTTTTAAAGGATCAAGAATCACACTCGGTGCATAATATGACCCATGTTAGAATGTTGTCTCAGCCTGCGAGATTGAGCGGCTTGTCGGCCACCATGATTTTCGGCAAGCAACAGAACAATTCATACGAATATTCTTTGAAAATATTGTTGTTGGGGTCCTAATTGATTAGCCAAGCCAACGCTGCTTCAATCAAAGAGATTTTTGCCGAGCCTTTTTTTTAGTACATATTGGGGGGAGAGGGACAAATACCGATTTCCGAGCTTGAACTTGTGATGCTGGTGTTGAACTTGATTTATAATCAAACAATTAAACGATTGTGCTACTAACCCATTCCAATTAAATTAATGAGTCCAATAATAAATTATAAATATAAATATCTTTTATTAAATTAGTCCTACATTTATACTAAACAAAATATAATATCCAATCAAGGTAATGAAATGAATATAAATATACAATCATGGTAAGTCTAACTATAAAACATAAAATAAATAGATAATTAAAACAACAAAAATAGATGACATAATTCGACTTCCATAAAACAAATATGTAATTAAAATTAACAAAAATATTTTACATAATTTGACTATATATTTTATCATAATATATAAATTATAAATATTTGAATTTTTTTTAAAGAATATAGGAAATAAAAATTCTAACAATAAAAATAAAATAAATATATACATATATATAATTATGTCATAAGTAAAAATATATCTTTTTAAACTAAATATTAATTTTGGATTAGTTGGGTTGGGTTAATTTTAGATTAACCTACACATGAATATTTCATGATTTTGAACTCAACTCAATAAAAAAAATGTATTTAACCCAACCCGTTAAATTGAGTTGGGTTGGTTCGGGTTATTCAAGTTGTTTGAACACCTCTAATAACGAAAGATAAGATGAGAGAAAGATGAAGAAAAATATTAAGATAGAGAAGAAGATTAAATGATTTTAAAATAATTAAATTTAAAAATACTCCAGCAAATGAAAGGGTGTCATGTGGCTCGGCAGGACAAATAAATCGTGCCTTGGCAGCCCCTAAACATTTCTCTTTGGTTTTTTGTTTAAAATTTTTAAAATTATAAAATTGAGCTAAGTGTAATGAAACCCAAATATTGAAAAATAATAGATTAGTTTGAGTTGAGCTAAGTTAAACGAAAAAAAGCTTGGCCAACCTGAGAATCAAGCAAGCCTAAAAAAAATTATAAAATTGTAATGCAATCCAACTTAAAGAAAAATATAACCCAACTCAATTTGGTTAATTAGAGTTGTTCCGGTTGTTGGTTATTTTGTACACACCCCTACCTTAAAACTAAACTTAGGAAGCTTTTTTAAAATCCAACATATGATATTTTAATATATATTTATGAATCTAGGAGCGTAGAAAAATCGACAACTTCAACGATTTTTAAGTACTCAATCCAAACAGTGAGAATTGCGTTATAATTTTCTTTGCATTGAATTACAATACTATTATAAATTGGGCATTATATGACAATTATAAAATGTCATAGACATCATTTACGACAGTTATCAGTTATCACGTTCTCATAATAGCCTTCATCAGAAATACTCAATTCATGACACACAAAAAAATTGTCACCAAGTTCAATTGGACGAATAAAATGTTGAATTGAGTTTCAGTAAGTATCTCATATCTCCAAACAATCAAATGTAAATATTTTTTTTTTGATGGTTCAGGAACTTGAGTTTCGCTCCTCTAAATTTGGGGGACTACTAGTCCATCCCTGGACTATGACCCGAGATACATAAGAGAAACATAGATATAACTGGTATGTTTACAAATTAATATCACAAGTGTCTTGAACTTATAACCTCAAGAGGAGCATGTCATGGAAACTCGTGCCATCAACCAACTGTACTGTTCTTCTATGGCCCTAAATGTAAATATATTAGAGAATGAATTGCAAAAAACAATTGGTTGTAAAGGGAGTAGCCCATGTATCATTTAAAACTGTTGAAGATTCTTTATCTTTCTAATGTGGAACAGGGTGAGTATTTCTAGCATGCTCCCTCAAAATGATAGTATATTAGGAAGACCATTTTGAATTATATTCGAATTTGTGGATCAAAATACTTGTTTAAGCTTACTTGCTTGGGTCGAATCCAATTTTTTTAGATCAGATACTCGTTAACCCACTTTGATTTGGTCCAAACTACCCATTTAGGTTTGATTGAAATTTGGAGGACCAATAATTCACATGAAGTTTGATTTCATATTAGATAATGTAAATATCATTTTAAAACCAATCGGTAGTAAGGAAGCTCATATGTCACTTAAATATTTCTCATTTTTCTAACGTGGAATAAGACGAGTATCTCAAACACAATCTATAATAACTTTTGGTTAAAATATAGATTTATGTCCGATCAAGAAGGTTGTTAAAAGAAAAAAAAGAAAGACAATGTCTTCAAACCTAACTCAAATTCATGTTTTTCAATGACTTGATTACGGTACCACTCTCTCACGAAAAAGAACAAAGAAAAAAAAATTAGGTACCACATCAAAATACTTATCATCATAAATATCTATCACTCTCTATCAAAACCAGAAATGCTAGGAAAGCTTAAATAAAAGTGGTATATAGAATTTAATAGAAACAATACTAAAACTGTAACTAAGAAACTTAAGCTTGATTAGTAAAAGAAAAAAAAAACTTAAAGCTGTCTTGATTTAGGCCTAAAAGCATTCAATTTGTAATATGTCAATTCTATCGCAATTAGATCAATTTTAACGATTCAAATATGATTTTGATCCTATATTCTATATTAATTTGTTAAATTTTGATCAATAAACTTACAAATATTTCATTTAACATCTCAACTTTAAAAAAAAAACTAAAATTTAGTCTAGTAAGTTTTTGTTAATTTCTCTTAAAGAATACTTTTCTTCTCTATAAATCTTAGAGACAGGTTCATATCATATTTTGTCTTGGTTTATATTAAAATTATAAAGAAACATTCGCATGAATAATCAGATTTAGACAAGTATTTACATATATAATCAACATTTAATTTTATTAGCAAACGTAATTTGTAATTTTATTTACATTAAAACCCAATTTACCCTATGAATCCACCTTTTTAAAAATATTTTTAATTTCATTTTTTACAGTTTCCATATAACTCACTTCCCTGAATTGATGGACTTCTCTCAAAACATGATTTTTTTCGATTCTTCCCGACTCACTTTTTCTTTTTCAAAAAAATATCTTTTTTTTTTTTGTTCACTTTGTTTTTATCACCCGAATAAACTTGCTGGTCAATTTTCCTTCTATTTGTTTCCCACCGGAAAGCAAATATATATAACATTACAATTTATATGATCTCATGCATATTTAGTCGTATTAATCAGATATAATGAGTGTATTTTAAGAATATTGTGTTTGGTGTTATATTATTACGGTATACTTTGTTTAAGCGTTACTAACTTATTATATTATCAATAGGATATTATGTGTGTATTGAACAATATTAATATTGTATTTTGTATCATAAACTAAATTAAGTATTAATTATTTCATTACAATATAAAGCTGAAAAAATTTAATATATTATGACAAAAAAATGTAGGTGCCTAAGTAAAAAAATTAAAACCCATGATTTCAACTTAGCACAAATGATGAAGACTCAAAGAGATAAGCTCTCCAAAATTGAGACACCCTATTTCACAAACGAAAAAGTAGTGAAACCCTTTTTTTTTTTTCTTTCTTCTCGTTCTCTGTCGCAAAACCAAGCTCCACAGGGTACCAAACCCACATTTTGCCTTTTTCTTCCATTGTTTGTAATGTCAAAAGAGATGTTCATTTTCGAGTAGGAACCCACTCCTAACGAGGTGGAGAATGGGCTGATGTGATGATCGGGAGTATATTCTCATTCCCATTTCCCCAATCCTTACCCTGTTTATTATATATATATATATATATATGCATGTATGTATTCTACTTATTTTGTTCCTTTAAATTTTACCTGAAAACATATTTATGGGTAAAACTATGTATTCAAATGAATATTTTTCCTTAATAATTAATAATATAGTTGAAACTCGATAGATATTTTCTAAAAATAGATTGAATTTTGTAAAAACAAAGAAGAATTTTGATGTTGGGGACGAGTATCTATTTTGGTGGTTGAGGCGGGAAATAGATCCCCCACCATGTGAACATGTCTGCCTTTCAATACACCCACTAGTTTCATCATAAAAATTGAATAAGAATTATGTGGTTAAAGGATTCATAATCCAAGTTAGGTTGGGTCGAGGCAGATTTTCAACCCAACCCTTATATTTTTGTGTTGGGTTGGGTTGGGTCATCAAATCTAATAATAAATACAAATATCAATATCTTTTATCAACCATTACAATCTCCAATCATTATTATATGGATGTAATAAAATGAATATAAATATTAAATACGTAAAATATACCTGGCTCATATAGAAGATCCCAAATATAGAACATAAAACAAATAATTCGACTTCCATAAAATAAATAGATAATTAAAACCAATAAAGATAAATGACATAATTTAACTATATATTTTATCATGATATATATATATATATATATATATATATATATATATATTATTATAAAGACTTAAAAAATATTAAAGAATATTGGAAAATAAAAAGTTTAACAATAATAATTAAATAAAATAAATATACGCATATATAATGGTAAAAAAAAATATTTTTAAAACTAAATAATAAATTTGGATCGGTCGGGATTAAGTTGAGTTAATTTTAGGTAGTATTCTAAAAAAAACCACGTCGTCAACAGTGTCAATGACCTAAAGCAGGTAAAAGGCATAAACCACACTCAATTCCCAATTACATCAAAAAATTTCAATATAAACATTTGCTGTGTGGCTGCAACAATTACAATCTTCACACAAAGCTGAAATAGAGAGAAAAATGGAAGGGAAGGGAAAAGTTTGTGTAACTGGAGGCACTGGGTTCATTGCCTCAATGCTGATCAAGAGGCTACTCGAAAATGGCTACTCCGTCACTACCACCGTTAGATTAAACTCGGGTAAACACCCGTTTATCCTATCCATCCATTTTTTGTTGTTACGAATTCCATTATTGTTCCACATTTACTAAATAAAAGAGAAATTCTTTTTTTAAAAATAAATAAATAAATAAAAGAGAAATCCATGGATTTATAGTAAGAATTTTCATGTAAGAAGATATAATTGACGTAGTTTCATGATGATTTATGTCCAAAATAAACAATATCATATAAAATTTATACGAGTATCTTCAAAAGATCCTATAGTTCTTTGACTATCTACCAGAAATCATAAAATTATAAGGTCTTTTGGGGCCCAAATTCTCCAACATAACTATAATAAAATGAATAAATGCGTGCATTTTTTTTCTTCCGTCTTTAACATTTGGCATGTTCACATGGGCGAAACTATGTGGAGACAAGATCAAGGTCATGGTCGTCCAAAATGTTTTGAATTTAATATCCTTAAAATGCGATGAAAAAAAACAACTTTAACAATTTTTAAATTTTATGATGGAATATATAGGGTTAAAAGTGTTTTAACTAAATTTGTAATTGAGTTTTTTTTTTCCTTATTTGACCAGACATCAAGATGAGCTAAATTATGGATGGTACTCAAAATTATTCAAATTTAGTTTTTGGAAGTACTCAATTACCAACCTAATCTCTCATCCCCCAAATGGTTCAAACCTAACCTCTTGCTGATATAATTTATTATAGGCAATTTTGGTTTGTACTTTAAAATCTAATTTTGTTCTCCAATAACTTTTAAAATCTAATTTTAGTCTTTATACTTAAAAAAAAAAAAAACTTAAAATTGACCAACGATTTTTGAAGTTAAAACTTAAAACTTAATAATGTTAGATAATTTTAATATAATCAAAGACAAAATATGAAACTACTTTTATAATTTATAGAGAAAGTTGATAATTTTTTTTAATGAAAAATAAATAATAAATCTTAACAATTAATTTTAAGTATTTTTTTTATTAACTGAGAGATCACAAATTTCTAAATTTATGGACTAAAATTAAAATTTTGAAGTTAATGGGCTAAAATAGAATAAATCTCAAAACCTTTAAAAGTTAAGGACCAAAATAAAACAAATGTTAGAGTTGGGAACCAAAATGATATTTTACCTTTATTAAATGTATATCATGATTTCTCGGTCCTCCAAAGATTAATTGGTTATCAAATGAATATTATTATAAGATATATGGAGCTTAATTACAACATTAATTTCAATTTTCATGGTCTAAACGTATATTTTATATATGAAACAGAGAAGAGAAAATATCACAGCTACTTGACAAATCTACAAGGAGCATCAGAAAAACTCAAAATATTCAATGCTGATCTCAATGAACCAAATAGCTTTGGTCCTGCCATTGAAGGTTGTATTGGAGTTTTTCATCTTGCTACCCCAGTTGATTTGGTAGACAAAGAATCTGCAGATGTGGTGACAAAGAGAGCCATGGGTGGAACATTGGGTATCTTAAAAGCTTGCCTCGATTCGAAAACAGTGCGACGAGTCGTATACACTTCTAGTTTATTCACCGCTCAATTTAATCTTAACCAAGTTGATGTTTTCGAGTTTTCGCAACGACATGGATTGGAAGTTGTCTCTGTTCTTCCGAGCTTTGTTGTTGGGCCCTTCATGTGTCCGGACTTGCCCAGCTCAGTAGCTGTGTGTGGGTATCTTAAAAGCTTGCCTCGATTCGAAAACAGTGCGACGAGTCGTATACACTTCTAGTTTATTCACCGCTCAATTTAATCTTAACCAAGTTGATGTTTTCGAGTTTTCGCAACGACATGGATTGGAAGTTGTCTCTGTTCTTCCGAGCTTTGTTGTTGGGCCCTTCATGTGTCCGGACTTGCCCAGCTCAGTAGCTGTGTGTGTGTGTGTGTGCGCGCAGGTAATAACATTTTTCTAACATGGTGCATGTAGATGATGTGGCGAGAGCACGTGACAGTGCGACGAGTCGTATACACTTCTAGTTTATTCACCGCTCAATTTAATCTTAACCAAGTTGATGTTTTCGAGTTTTCGCAACGACATGGATCCCTTCATGTGTCCGGACTTGCCCAGCTCAGTAGCTGTGTGTGTGTGTGTGTGCGCGCAGGTAATAACATTTTTCTAACATGGTGCATGTAGATGATGTGGCGAGAGCACGTGTGTGTGTGTGTGTGTGTGTGTGTGTGTGTGTGTGTGTGTGTGTGTGTGCGTGCGTGCGTGCGTGTGCGCGCGTGCGTTGCATGCAGCATAGCGTCTTATAAGCAGAATACGAGCACACATTTTTCTATTTGAACATCCAAATGCAAATGGGATTGCTCTTCCCACACAATCACTCTCCCAGATTTGGCCAAATTCCTCTCTGCCAAGTACCAAGAATTTAAGATACCATCTCTAGAGTGAGTTTAACCTACCATATTAATTGGTTTAATAAAAGTCCAAATAAGGGAGTACAAAGATTTTTGAACAAACCTAAATTTTTAAGTTGTTAGATTTCTTAATCCGACCAACCTAATTAAGTAGAAATAACAATTCAACTCAATCCGATCTATATATATATATATATATTCTTGAGTCGAGTTCATCATCAAGTTAGGCGCTCCAATTATGAATAGTTGAGGGCGGAAAAGGATGATAATGAAGGATGATGGTGAAGGGCTATGGCGGATGGTAACGAGACGACAAAGGTGAAGGGATGAAAAATGAGAGCAAAAAAAGTGAATTACTCGCTAAATAATAGATCAAATTGAATCGATATTTATTTTATTACGAACTCGAAAATCAAATTGAATTATGGCCAATTCTTAAAAAAACCAACCCAACCCAATCCAAGAGTTTGTTTAATCCATTTTATTCGGGTTTTTTTTAACACATCTAAGTTCAAGTAACAAATTTAAGTCTTGGGTTTCCAAAGTTATATACTAGTTTAGAGTTTAGGGTTTTAGAGAATTAAAATCATGATATTGAATTGATATTGTTTAGGGCTTTGTTTTCCACACATGTTAAATAAACCAATATATATTTGTTCAATGATAAGATCAAAGTTGAATGGATCCAAATAAGAGGTTTTTGTGCTTGTTATGTTTTGGATGCAGGTCATTGAAAGATGTCAAAGGCTATGTACTCACTCCTGCCTCATCGAAGAAGCTTTTGGATACGGGTTTTGAATTTAAGTATGGACTTGATGAAATGTATGATGGAGCAATCCAAAGCTGCAAAGAGAAGGGTTATATAAACTAGCTTAATGCATTATATGTATGTAATGTAAGGAAATAAAAGGGAGAAAAACTAGGTTTGATATGACTAGTTTTTCTGAGCTTGAAATAGCGACTTTGCTTAAAATTATGTATTTGGCTTGGTTATTCTGTGAAATATTGAATAACTATTGTAATGGCCGAAGTTTTAGTATGTTCACACTTTTTTTATGACACGTGATGAAATGCTGGCTAGCAAAATCAAAATAACAAGAAAAAGTAGGACGAAGATTTACGGTGGTTCACTAACTGTGTAATCTACGTATGTGTCCAAGAGAAATTATTTATTTATTTAATTTTAATTAAGTACAATATAAAATAGATAATGTATAAATGCTTAGGACCTATCCTTAACAAGTTATTAATGCATGTAATTAACAAGAGACAAGAGAGATAAAGTTAATGTTGTTGTCCGTATTTCACAATTATCATAAAACATATTCGATCATAAAAAAAGGGAGGGAGTGAGGGGGCTTCCCTCGGCTACAGCTAGTTTATACTTGGCAAGACCGTGAGATTAGTCGGTCAACCATCCATGGAATTCCTACTACAAGAGAACAACACCTCAAGTTAAGATGTGAGACTAGATATCATTGTCCACACACATTTTACTAATAATCCATGGAACTCCTACTACAAGAGAATAACACCTCGAGTTAAGATGTGAGACTGGATATCATTGTCCACACACATTTTACTAATATCCTTGTATCTGTCTTGGGACTCGATCAGGCCTAATCGAGGCATCGAGACGTGCTCAAACAGATACAAGTCCACAACTAAGACATACGAATTCTCATGCAACATGATTATATCAGGCAAGCATAAGCCATACAACAGGGAAAAATTAGAACATCTAGTCATGCTCACCCTAAGACCAAATAATAATAAACTGTAGACATACTCTCAATACAATCAATACAAGCATACAAATCACATAATATGTTGCAATCAAACGAATAAGCGGATACATATAATTCAACATAGGTATTAACCACATGCCTCAAGTGGGGGCAAGAGTCCATTACCTTGACTGAAATCCACTAACTCATACCAAAAAATTTAACTAAAATCTCCAACCAGTCAATCTGCGAATCCAAGCCTTAAACGCTAAAGGTGAAGAAAATTGCCCAAACCGCCTACACCAATCAACACTGAAATCTAGTCAAGCTGAACCAAATAATTTGGGTGGTGTTGATTTTAAAATAAGAAAAACTCAATATTTTTCGCCGGTTTCAATTTTATAAGATTTGGTGTAAGGTATAACTGAATCGACCGAATATATTAATAAATAAAGATTGTTTTAACAAAACTATATAGTAGTTCAATTGGCATGAGTCTCACTCGATTATTAGGTGAACTTGTTTCAAATCTTGATCATGACCCATGGATGTAGATCAAATATTATTAATCATAACTATTAAAATGTTGCTATAATAGTATATACCATGAATGAAGATATGCTACCAAAACTTACCTTTGACAAGAACCGTTAAAAAACGCGCCAAAAAAAAACTTCGATGAGATGGGCCCACAGAAAACCGGGTTTATGGTAATTTTCCCACAGTTCACGAACCGGAGACCCATTTCAGCCATCTCTCTCTTTCAGAGGGATTTAGGGTTAGGGTTTAAGCAAGGAGGGTTCTGCAACTTACTCAACCCATGGCTTTCTGGGGTAAACTTGTTCATCCCTTTTATTATCTTCACCATTTCTTTCTTTCCCTTTAATTTTCAATTTGTTCTTCTTTTGCTCTATTTTTCTATATCGAATTTGTTCTCTCTATCTAGTTATGGAATTTGATTGTTGGTTTGCTTTTGCGAGCGTTTTTGGTTTGATTCGATTCGATTTTCTGAGTTTTTGTTTGAGTTTCTCATTTCTGTCTGTTAGTTTCCCAGGAACTGAGGTGAAGCCTGGAAAGCCCTTTACTCAGAAGTTCGATGATTTCAAGGGAAGGCTTCATGTTTCACTGGTAATGATCACAATCTTCACTCTTTGTTCTCTCTGGTTAGAATTTAGAGTTGGGTTGCCGTATCTTGTTGGTTATTGTGTGATTCGATTTGTGCCTAGTTTGATTCCATACTTGCTCGATATCGATTTAATTTATGGATAGTGTGTTTGATTCTTAGCATTTGGAATGGAAGGTCTTTTTGTGTTCGTTCAGTTCCCCTTTGGGATGGGGGCTTCTCTGCCTCCTCTGCCCTTAGTTTGTTATCTTTTGTGGCTTTAATATACTTCATATCTGTTTCTTATAATAAAAAAGGGAAAACACGAGACTGAGTTAGTTTTATTCATTGACACGGTGCGGCATCTAACAATTTGCAGGCAACATTGGGGCTTGGCACTGCAACGAAGAAGAGTGTTCTTCAGTGTAATGTTGGGAATAAGAGTCCTGTCTATCTATGCTCCTTGTTCCCTGACAAGACTGAGTGTTTGCAACTGAATTTGGAATATGAAGAGGCTGACAATGTCATCTTCTCTGTTATTGGTCCTCGAAGCATTCACCTTTCTGGGTATTTTCTAGGCAGTTCTCGACACAATAATGTAAATGATGATAACACGTATCCATTGATTTTTGTGGCAGGGTGGATAACTGGTTTTAACTCTATGAATTGTTGTGCTTATTTATATCTTGAATTGAGGCGCTTTTTGGTTGTACTTTCCATCATTCAATTATCATTGCTTTTCAGCTTTTTTTTCTGTAGTGTTTGGAAAGTTACCAATACTATGCTTTATCTGTGACAAAAAAGTTACCATGTTTTTTTTTTAATTTTTAAATTTTCTCTCTTTCCCTTTGTTTTGAGTAAAAATGGGAAATTATTGGAAGATCATCCGGTGCTTGTTGATTGCATTTTTTCATGGTGGATTTTTGTTTTCTCTCTTTAACTAAACAAATAAAAAGAGAATCCTATGGAGAAGATATTGCAAACACTGATACACAGAGCTCTGAATATGCTGATGAAGACAAGTATGAGGATAGTTTTATCAATGATGAAGATCCCGAAGCTTTCGCCCCTACTCCTATTTCAAATGAAGAAGGTTTGTGTCCTGATTACATTATTTATTTTGATAAAATCCTGATTGCATTTTTATTCCTGTCTTGCGTACTCGCATTCTCTCTTGCAAATAACTGTATGGACGGATGCTATTCTAATCATAAATTAGAACTTGATATGTTTTTTGTTTGAAAATAAAAATAAAAATAAATAAATAACTGTATGGGCGGATGCTATTCTAATCATAAATTGGAACTTGATATGTTTTGAAGATTAATTATCAGGCAACTAACATGTTCTAATTTTTTAGATTCTCTAGGGCATAAGTTTGATTTGTATTTAGATCCTATAACTCTCGCAAACTTTATCATATCCCCACTGGTATTCTTATGGCCTTGTATGTCACAAATGAGATACGAAATAGTTTTTTAGACAAGGTTTATATTTGAATGCTATTGGGTGTTTGTAACTCGTGTAAGGTTGATTTGATGTAAACATTAATGATCTTAAGTCATAAAGATTTAATTGCACTTTTTGTGTTAGACAATGGCATTTGTTTTCTGATTTAGGGATCCATAGGGATGTCTTTTATAGGTCCATATGACCTATGCTCAGACATTTACTGTATTGTTACTTGGAAATGCAATAAACTAAAATATATTGACATCATTTTAAATTAAGAAATATCTTGATATCCTTGAATACAAAGACTGTTTCTTTTTCTCTAAAACAGAATATTTGGTCTGCCACATTTACTATCAAGTAAAGCATATTGGCCTCGAAATGAATGATATGCTATTGAATTCCATTAGTTTGACTGTTTTCAATCTGTTGATATAGATGAAACTTTTGGGAAGAAGAAAACCAGAAATAAAACTCGAAATCGAAGGCGGCTTAGAAAGAGCTATCAAATGAGTGAATCTGATGAGGAAGAAATTTCTCCACCTAAAAACGTTGAAAAAACTGGGATTCCTTTCTCAGATTTGGAAAGTTTAGATGAAGACAACCATCCCATATCTTCTTTGTGCAATAATAAGACCAAGGGAGAGAATGGTACTGCTGCAAAAGAAAAGGAAGCAAGAGAGCACAAAGACGTATGTGAAATCAGTGATATGAAGACAAAGTTTGATGGTGTTTTTGTTAATGAAGTTAGTGGTAATCCTGATGGTATTATTGAAGATGGTCAGCTCAATGGGTGAGTTCAGGCAATAGCAATTTTCCCACATGAGATAAATTTTCAATTTTCTTTCTGTTCTTAATATAAAGATAAAATGCAAACCTTACGCTTAGATTTGTGTAAGAAGGGAATTCAAGATTCTCTTAGAAGATGTTTTGAACGGTCATGATTAAAGATAAAATGCAAACCTTAGATTAACGGTCATTGAATGATGCCAACCAGTATACTAGCTCAGCTAGTGCTTGATATCTGCTTTTATTCTACAGCCTTACTTGAAAAAGATTTTCCTAATAGGTTGTGCATCGGTGTCTGACAATGTCTGCTTTTATATACTTAAAGTTATTATGTTTGTAATCTGGATGTAGGGAATTAGGCTTGTCAATCAAATCTTCTGAAGTAAGCCCAAGAGTTGGTAGTGAACGAAAAAAGAAACGGAAAGAAGAGCGATCTAAGAGAAAATCTGTTGAAGCCACTTCAGGAGTTGAGATCGAGCAAGATGACTTGAAGATGGATAACACCGTCAACACTATGTGCAGAGAGGAGCAGGAGACTGTGTGAGTATTAGCTTCAGATATTCATATGTGCTAAATTCCATTCATTTAAGTTATTCTAGCATATATTTTGTATTTTGGCTGCCTGCTGACTATTCTATTTATTTTTCCTTGATTTGGCTATTATCCAAATCTCAAGCGCTGGAGCCGAACTACTTCTTAATTTGGCATCCCCTGTGCGCCATGAAGATAGTGAGAGACCAAAAAAGAAAAAGAAGAAAGGGTCGGAGCAAGGGAAAGTCATTGAAAATGAAGGTACATGTGATCTTAAGCCTGACAAGATGGACCAAGATTTGCAACCTACTTTTGATATGTAAGTCAGTGTTCAATCTCTTTAATTCTTAAGTTGGTGGATTATATGATTGTTTGCAGTTTGTGAATGCTGCATTTTTTTAACTTTTTTTTCTCAGAACAGGAGGGAAAGTGATACGATCCGGCCCTTGGAGTTTTAGAATATTAGGAATATTAGTATTAGTATTTATTTAGCTATTAATATTTAATTATTAGTTGTTATTTTAATTATAATTGACTATTTATTATTATTAGATCTTATTATTAATTAGGTTTTCTTGTAGGATTAGGAAATATGATTAGGATTAGGATTAGGATTAGGAAGATGTTCTAAGTCTATAAATAGGAGGAGTAGGTCATTATTATTCATTCGGAGAGTAGTAGTCTTTTGTACTCGGGTTCTAAGGGAGATTCTCTCTAGAGATTTATTAATAAAAAGTGGTAGATTCTATCATTTTGGTATCAGAGCCGTTTGCCGATCAGGGAATGGTCTCGACTAGGATGGAAACAAGGATTCAAGAATGCGAAGAAAAATCAGCCGATTTGTTGAATAAGCAACGGGAATTGGAAGCGAAGATGGAATCAATGGAGGAACGGTTAGGGCAAATAATCGAATCAAAATTAAAGCAGCAGGATTCGAAATTTGAAGCGAAACTCAAGCAGATGAACTGCACTTTGCTGATGTGGATGGAGTCAAACAAAGTCGACAAAGGAAAGGGGTTGTTGCTCGAGGCTGCAGATGAAGGTTCGGCGAAGTGCACGAAGGAAGGGTCGGCGGCGGAAGCGATGGTAGGCGCTGGCGGAACGGCAGCAGGCTTGGCGGGAGGCGCGAACAGAGCGAGCGCAGTGGTGCAGGTGTTGGGGCGCGAATTTATGGTCGGGGATGGCGTGGACGCTGAGTGTGGGGGCGCAAACTCGAGTAGCGGAGACGACATTAGCTGTAAGGTCGCAGGCGCGGGGTTTCGCGGGGGCGGCACGGGCGTCGCGAGAGTAGGGTTTTCACGGGAGCGACGACATTGGTAGTACGGGCGCGAGGTATTGTGGAGGCAGCACGGGAGTCGTAGGGGCGGGGTTTCGCGGGGCGGTCGCGAACCCAAGAAAGGCGCGAGGTGGAACCGAGCAATGGTGGGCCGGTGTGGCACGCGCGGGGGGTGAGTCGGACGGTCTCGACTGGATCGGGTCGATTCGGGTAGACCGTTGGACCGAGCCGTCTGAGGTAGGAATTAAGGGAGACCCTAGATTTGACGGTTGGAACGATCAGATCCGGAATTGGGGTGACGATTTACCAGGACCGGAGTTCGATCAACGGGGAGATCCTAGGGTTGATAAGAGGGGAAACAAGGTTCTGGAGGAGAGGAGGGTGCGCATCGGCTATGACAGGCTGTTGGCGCATGACGGTTGGAACGATCGTGGTTGGGGTGTGATAGAATCTACCACACTTTTTATTAAACTACGATAAATCTCCCGAGAGAATCTCTCAAAGAGCCCTGAGTATAAAGACGACAATTCAATTGATGATTGACAATGACCTAACAACTCCTATTTATGGCCCTAAACCCTGATTTGACCTAATTAATAAAAGACTAATAATAGGCCCAAGCCCAATACATTTAAAATAGCAATTAACTAATAATTAATAAATACTAATATTCCTAAAATGCCAAGGCCGGATCGTATCAATACTTTCCCCCCCAAGAGCCACCTTGTCCTCAAGGTGTTCCATCTCCGATGCCATCTTTACAAACCCGTCTTACGGCAAAAGTCTGTCACATCAAGCATCTCGGCACTCGCGCGCATCCCGAACGATCCACACATCCAAGTTCTGGAGCTCCTTCTTCTGACAACGATGTCCTGGGACAAATTGTTCATCGCAGCGGAAGCATAACCCTTTGTCCTTCCTAGCTCGAATTTCGGCTTCAGTGAGTTTTTTACAAGACGTCGGGTGAACGGTTGTAGTCCTGTGGGACAAAATCTCCGTGCTTCCAGTTCTCGATACAATCGTTCTGCTTTAGCCTTGATCATTGCTGCGAAGTACTTCCCTAGTTTTTGGTAGCCTGAAAGGCAAAATCATCCTCAATCACTTGGGCCATAAACATTTTCTCTTCAATGCCCACTGGTCGTAGTTTACGCATCGCGCTCCGTATCTCCTCTTTCAGTCCACTTTCCCACTTCCCCTCCAATGCACTCATACTGATATCGCGTATTCCCTTAGCAAAGCGCTCAAAGCTCCGGCGATATTCCTTCACCGTTCCTATTTGCTTCAAACTCATGAAGTTGGCATACTTATTGGCCTGGGCTGCCGGTTGGAAACGCTCCAACAACCCATCTTTGAATTCGTTCCATGAACGAAAAGGAGCACGATACTCCTCATACTGAAGCCACTCCAATGCCTCCTCTTCTAAACATAACCCTGCTGCCTCAACCCCTTCATATTCAGTCAGCTTGTTAACCAGGAAGTAACGCTCGACCCGACTTAACCATCCCACCGGATCCTCGTCAGTCAGACCTTTGAAAACTGGCATCTCCAATTTTCTGAATCTCCTGTCATATCCCGGTCCCTCCCTTTCTACTGCTCTCTGTCCTCCCCGTTCAAATCTTTCTTCTCCCTTCCGCCCAAATTCCCGTCCCGTATTTCGAAAATTGTCACCCCAACCACGATCGTTCCAACCGTCATGCGCTAGTGGCCTGTCATGACCGATGCGCACCCTCCTCTCTTCCAGATACCTGTTACCCCTCCTGTTGACTCTCGGGTCTCCCCTTCGGTCGAACTCATGCCCCGGTAAATTTTCCCCGCCAAAGATCCCCGAAAACCCTTCTCCCTGGTTGAACTTGTTCTGCTCCGATCGCACCGCCCCAACCCACCCCAGACCGCCTGGCACCGGCTGCTTGCGCCGGACCTCACCCAAGCTCGGCCCTTCTCTGCCCATACCCGCGCTTGGCAGCCCCACGCCGCGCCCAACCCCCGCTCGGTCCCACACCCCAGCCCACGTCACCCACTCCCGCACCCCAGCCTACCCCACCCGAGCCCGCGCCCGAGCACATGCCGCGACCCCAGTTCGCGTCACCCGCGCCCCAGCCTGCCCCACCCGAGCCCACGCCCGAGCACACGCCGCGATGCCACTCCGCGCCGCCCGGCGCCGCACCCCTGCGCCCTAGCTCCCTGCCCGCGTGCGAACCCTCCAGCGCCTCCACGCCCGTGCTTCCACGCCCGAGCCCGCCGACAACATCGCCGTCCACGCCAACCGTGCCCACCTCAGCGCCTGCTGCCATGCCTCTGGGTTCTACCGTCGAGCCCGCCTTCACGCGAGCCGCTGCTCTATTCGTTCCTTCGGTCGAGTCCACGTCCGGTACCTCGATCCCAATCCCCTTCCCTTTATCCGCTTTGTTCAAATCCATTAACAATTGCAGATTTCGGTTTAACATCTCAAATTGTAAACCAAACTTCGCATCCTGCTGCTCAAACTTCAAATCCATCTTTTTCCCTAAACGTTCCTCAATCGACTCCATCTTTGCTTCCACGTCTTTTAGCCTTCTTGCCAAATCAGCCGAGCCTTCTTCACACTCTTGCATCCTTGTTTCCATCTTAGTACTCACCATTCCCGGATCGGTAAATGGCTCTGATACCAAAATGATAGAATCTACCACACTTTTTATTAAACTACGATAAATCTCTCGAGAGAATCTCTCAAAGAGCCCTGAGTACAAAGACGACAATTCAATTGATGATTGACAATGACCTAACAACTCGTATTTATGGCCCTAAACCCTGATTTGACCTAATTAATAAAAGACTAATAATAGGTCCAAGCCCAATACATTTAAAATAGCAATTAACTAATAATTAATAAATACTAATATTCCTAAAATGCCAAGGCCGGATCGTATCAGGGTGACAATGTCCGAAATAGGGGACGGGATTTCGGGTGGGGAGGAGAAGAAAGATTTGAACGGGGAGGTCAGAGAGCAGCAGGAAGAGAGGGACAGGGTAGTGACAGGAGATTTAGAAAATTGGAGATGCCGGTTTTCAAGGGTCTTGCTTATGAAGATCTGGTGGGATGGTTGAGCCGGGTCGAGCGTTGTTTTCTAGTAAACAAGCTGACTGAATATGAAGGGGTTGAGGCAGCGGGGTTATGTTTGGAAGGGGAGGCAGTAGAGTGGCTTCAGTATAAGGAGGACCGTGCTCCTTTTCGTTCCTGGAACGAATTCAAAGACGGGTTATTGGAGCGTTTCCAATCGACGGCTCAGGAAAACAAGTATGCCAACTTCATGAGTTTGAAGCAAATAGGCACAGTGAAGAAATATCGTCGGAGCTTTGAGCGCTTTGCTAAAGGAATGCGCGATATCAGTGCGAGTGCATTGGAGGGGAAGTGGGATAGTGGACTGAAAGAGGAGATACAGAGCGCGATGCGTAAACTGCGACCAGTGGGCATTGAAGAGAAAATGTTTATGGCTCAAGTGATTGAGGATGATTTTGCTTTTCAGGCTGCCAAAAACGTGGGAAGTACTTCTGCAACGGTCAAGGCTAAAACAGGAACGATTGTGTCGGGAATTGGAAGCACAGAGACTTTTTCCCACAAGACTACAACCGTTCAACCGACGTCCTATAAAAAACTCATTGAAGCCGAAATTCGAGCAAGGAAGGACAAAGGGTTATACTTCCGCTGTGATGAACGATTTGTCCCGGGGCATCGTTGTCAAAAGAAGGAGCTCCAGAACTTGGATGTGTGGGTCGTTCAGGATGCGCACGATTACCAGGATGCTGATGTGACAGACTTTTCGCCAAAAGACGGGGCTGCAGAAGATGGCGTTGGAGATGGAACACCTTGATGACAAGGTGGCTCTTGGAGGGGAAAGTATTGATACGATCCAGTCCTTGGAGTTTTAGATTATTAGGAATATTAGTATTAGTATTTATTTAGTTTTTAGTATTTAATTATTAGTTGTTATTTTAATTATAATTGACTATTTATTATTATTAGGTCTTATTATTAATTAGGGTTTCTTGTAGGATTAGGAAATAGGATTAGGATTAGGATTATGATTAGGAAGATGTTCTAAGTCTATAAATAGGAGGAGTAGGTCATTATTATTCATTTGGAAAGTAGTAGTCTTTTGTACTCGGGCTCTAAGGGAGATTCTCTCTAGAGATTTATCAATAAAAAGGGGTAGATTCTATCAGAAAGATAATTTAGTAATACTGATGCAGATCAGCCTTGATGCTAATAATATTTTGATGAGATATTCATATCCCTAATTCATTGGAAAAATCCGTCATCTAGAAAATGAATTAAAATTAAAACAGATTTCATCTGGATTGTCACGGTAGAAACAATCCAAAATTTTCTTTTGTAACCTTTATCATAGAAACCAATGCCTCTATTTGGAGAGGATGAAATTTTCTAAACCATGACCATCTATCTAGAATCTTATTCGAAGAAAGCGAGGCCATTGTTTCTTGCTTCTATCCACTGTTCACAAGCTACTGTGGTTAACAGGTTCGTTGGTTCTGCAATTTAACGAACTTCACTTGCTCTGAATCCACTTTGTATATCCAAAATTGAGCCTGAGTGTCCTAATTGCACATGCCACAACGTCTATGGACGCCCTTGTTCTTAATGCAAAATGTTTACACATTATTGTATTATCAGTTTAATGTTTGCAACTGCATTGTGTTCAGGACTGAAAATCATTCTATCGCCAAGAAAGTATCAAAGAAAAAAAGAAGCAAACCACTCGAAAATGGGGATACTTTGAAGTCAGAAGCATCTCTTTCTTCGGTTGGTGAAAAGAAGCCAACCACGGAAACCGAGGATAAGGAAAGTAACGGTGATTTCAAGTCATCTCAAGTTAGAACTTTACCGAGTGGCTTGGTTATCGAAGAACTGGAAGCTGGGAAACCAAATGGAAAAATTGCAACTTCAAAGAAAAAGGCAAGATCTGTTTGACTTGAATTTTCAGATTATGAATGCTACTTACTTCCTTTATTGCACAAACAAGAATATCTTTCATTTCAAGTTCTGTTTGGTTTCAGATTAGTGTGCTTTATGTTGGCAAGTTGAAGCAGAGTGGTGAAATAATCGACTCGGCAGATGATAATACTCCTTATAAATTCCGCTTGGGTAAGAAGATCTCAGTTGTAACAAAATGCCTCAATGATCTTTTTCACTATTTCTAATTAAATTATCTCCCATACCTTTGTTTTCTCCAGGAGCTGGGCAAGTTATTGAGGGTTGGGATGCTGGTCTTGATGGTATAAAATCTCATCACCAAATTTAAAATTGAACTCTTTTGCTTCTTTTAATAGTTCAATTTGATGGATGTATTTGTTGCACATGAATCCTCAGGTATGCGAGTAGGTGAGAAACGAAGACTTACGATTCCGCCCTCGATGGGGTAATGAAGAGAAGCTATTGTTTTTTTTTCCTCCTTATGCACTGTTGCTTTCTTGTATCAGTTAAGAATGTTTATGCTTATTGCAGATTCGGAAAGGAAGGAGATGGAGAAAATATACCACCAGATTCGTGGCTCGTGTATGAAGTCGAACTGGTAAAGGTTCATTAGTTTATGCACATTAAATACTGGTTTGATTCTTGTTGAGGCAGTGAAGTGACAAATGGTTAATCATTGTTGAAATTTTGGTATACATAGAGGGGACTGTATTTTCTGGTCTTACTGTCTACACATTTGAATATACTGAATAGAGAAATTAATTGAATTTCATTTTAACTCTTTTCTCCCAACTTGTTGGCTTGCACAAAGTAATTCTATAAATATTAAATTGTTGCTACAAAGAGAAGAGGAAAAAATTCAGATTTGATCAAGTAATGGAGTTTCATATGAACAAGTTGTATAAACTATCCCAAAATTGTAAATATTGTTACAATTAATCTATCTTACTGTAAATTTGTTACAATAAAATCTAAACATTATACAACAATTCGTAGAAAATGATAAGATACGACTCAACATTCACATCTAGAGAGAATTTTTTTGTTATGGTTGATCTTATACTTCTCAAATGTTATGAGTAAATTATATTAATTTGAGGATCAAATTCAAACAACTGTGGTAGTTCGTTCATGGATTTTGCATTGTTCAAAGGCTTAATTGCAGAATTTGATACGTTTTGTTGTAAGATCTAATTGTAATTTTCAAGGCATGATTCTTACAAACTCCTATAGTTCGGGCAACAATTTGAAATTTTTCTAAACAATATATAATAGCCCGGTGAAATTTCAATCTTCTCCAACTTATTCGACACTATTTAAATTCATAAATCTCTAAGACAAATTTGAATTTTTTTCTATGTGCAAATTCAAAAAATGCTGAGCAATATACTTATTAGCTAACTAAAAAAGGAACTTCTTACGAGTTTGATTTCTATGATTTGAAAAGGTTAGAATCTAGTTCATGAAATGATTTATCGTCGCTATCTATCTTAAAAAATAACTTCCTATAATTTTTGCAATATTCAAATATTATAAGATGGTAAATGGTACTAAAATAGTCGAAATGTGTGCAGTTTAAACTCATGAATACAAAAAATATATATATATATTATGATACAAATTTTTTGTTCACAATGGAATTTGAGTACTGTTAAACTATTAATTAGGCTTAATTTAATCATAATAAGTCAAGTCAAACTTATAAAATTCAATTGGGTAGAGATAAAACCTCCTTAAACTAAATCCCACTTAAATATGTCTAACTTATCATTTTATTTTTTAACTCCATGACAATTTTTTTTAGAGTTAAAATTTTATTTGGATGTACATTTGAAATGAGTAGCTATTTATAATATTTTAAAAAGAAATTATTAAAAATGAATGGTTAAAAATAAATTATTTTGATTTATTTAAAATAAATAATTAAAAATAATTGATTAGTTATAAATAAATGATTAAAATTGAATAGTTAAAAATTCAAAGTTATTTTCATTTTTTTTAAAAAAGAGTAGATTTAGATATAAATTTGGGGATTTTGCATGTATAACAAAAAAAGGTAAAATATTTCCATCTATAGCACAAAATCTAAAATAATTTCATTTGTAGCAGAAAATCCAAATTGACTTCTATCACTTGTTGAGTTCTATTAGTGATAGAATTCAATCAATGATAGACTTATTCTATCACTCCTTAAGTTTTCTATCAGTGATAGAAATCTAAATTGAGTTCTATCACTAGGTGAGTGATAGAAATTTTTCTATCAGTGATAGAAATCTAAATTGAGTTTTATTACTAGGTGAGTGATAGAAATAAATATGTTATAGATGAATTATTTTCAAAATTATGCTACAAATATAATACAAGAGGTAGAATATGCTGCTGATGGTAAATTCTCTATAAATTTTGGAGGAGAAATGAAAGGAATCATAAAACTAAATTTTACCCTTACAAGCTGGGAGTCTATTATATTCTGATTGGCGTCATAATGTTGTGCTCCTTATTTTCATTTTAAAATAAAAGATTTGTGCTGTACAAATGGTCGTTCAATCCCACAGCGAATCCACCAAATTGCAGAAACATTTGTTCCTGTGAAGCTTTTGGGCAATGGCTTCAATGGCGTCTTCAAGCCCTAATTGTTTCCGCCACCATTACACAAATGTTCGTTCCCTCTCTTCTTTCACTTCCACCATCATTCTCTGTCGGCAGCCCCAAATCCCCAACAAATCCGCCCAAAACATCAATCGAAGGTGCTTTCTCTCTCTCTCTCTCACGCTCTGTATCTTATTACGAACTGGAGTCTCTAAATCTGATTTTGTTTCAGGGAAATAATCCTGCGCAGCAGCGAATTAGCGCTCCTTGGAGCCATTTTTAACTTCAGGTACTTTGTTTAGGGCTTTCAAATCTCATCTTATTTCATTTTCTGGTCTTCATTTATCAATCTACTCATGTTTCTTCCTCAACTTATAATCGCCCTTCACTTTGTTTTTGTTGAGATATGCCACCAATGCCCTGCTATTAGTACTCGCTGCTCAGCATTCTGTAATAGAGTTTAATGAGAGTGCATATATAAGCTCGAATTAAACCTTAGCCATAATATTATGACATTCAGTAAAACATTGTCCCCTCTCTGCCCGTAGACTAGCTAACACTATGTCAGTGAAGCATTTTCTGTGTTCTTCTCTTCTCTCGTGTTACTTTTTCTTCGTTTTGTCGATTGTCGATTGTCGATTTTATAACAGTTTTATCAAGAATTCATAGTGACTTTGGTGGTTAAAAGGACCTAAATTTAAAGAGATGATAGATTCATTCCATAATAAATATATATTTAAGAACTAATTTTTTAAGTATTTTCTTGAATCTTTATATATTGTAAGAATAGTTCGAAATGTGAGTAACATGGATCGTGATAAAAAAGGAAAAAAATTGGGTAGTTGTATTTAAACTTATTAATTGCAATGACCACTTTTCCTACAAGCCGAGCCCACATCACTGTTGTGCAAATCTTCAATAGCAGACTTTTGAGTCTAAAAAACTTAACCACTGAGACGAAACGCAACTTTAGATAAGATTTTGAGACAAACGTAAAAGTAGAAGAAATAGAGAGCTTTAATTTAAACCGAAATCTAACGTTGTGCTTCATAATGATTTCGTTTCCTTTATCAATTAGCCTCCTTACTTCACAACGGTGTTTTCCTCCATATTTTTTTTCACATTTCTTCCGAACACATTTGAATTTCTTAGTCACATTTCAAAAAAGCTACAATTATCTGTTTTAATTTCCAAATTTTGGTCAAAATTTCATAAACATTTTTTAACAGTTGAAAACAAAACAAACAAATTTTCAAACGATGTGTTACAAGAAAAGGGGAAAAGCAGAAGCAGAAAAGAAAAACTAGGGCCTCGGATAACCATTTTGTTTTTAGTTTTTGGTTTTTGAAATTTAAGCCTACAATAACTATCATACCGTATGTTTTCTTCTACATGGATATCTACATTTTATCTATATTTATAGAAACCAAAACAAAATTTTGAAACAAAGAAAATAGCAAAAGTTTGTTTTTGTTTTTGAAATTTGGTTAAGATTCACATACTTTTCTTAAAGAAAGTTAGATACATTGTAGGAAAGATGGAACACATGATAGGAAATATGAGTAAAAATAAACTTAAATTTCAAAAACAAAAAAAAAGCACCAAATGGTTATCAAACGGGGTCTAAAATACTGACAATCAAGGCCTAAGCCTAAGCTTATAAAAGAAAAGGGCATGTAAAGTAAATTTTGGGAATTTGGGTCTTGTTTTAGCCAGGGACAAGAGTTTGATTGTGCAATTAATCTGTGTTTCATGCAGTGGGAAAAAGCCTGAGTATCTTGGTGTGCAGAAAAGCCAACCAAGTTTAGCACTGTGTCCGGCGAGTAGAAACTGTATATCTACTTCAGAAAATGTCAGTGATCTCACCCATTATGCTCCACCATGGTAACTTCTTTTTCCCACTTGAAAAGTACTGTCCATATTGTGTGTTGTTATTATGTGATCAGGAATTTATGCACTAAAATCTTTTGATATCTTAACAGTTCTAAGATTCATGTGATGTGTCCAGATGTTTGTTTGCTCTGATTCTACATTCCATGACTATCATGAGTTGTATTAGACAAACATAGAATTCCATCACGCAACCAATTGACAATTTGAATCTTATAAATATTGTGATTATTGACACCTTGTGATTATCGAATTCATTTTAATTTTGGCAGGAATTTTAATCCAGAAGAAGGAAGAGGCAAGAACAACCCTGTAAGCAAAGAAGTGGCAATGCAGGAACTTATCCAAGTGGTAAAAACCAAGAACCTCTCCTTCCTCTTTAAATCATGGCATATTTTGCTTTAATCAACAAAATCAACCAAATCATGGCATATTCTGTCTGTGAAATCCTCTGTTTCATTTCCAGGTAAAATCAACAAAACCCGATAAGTTTACGCCGAAGATAGTAGAGCAGAAAGGTGACTATTTATTAGTGGAATATGAAAGTCCAATACTGGGGGTACGTTGAAGTTCATAACTCATTTGTTAAGAAGTATAGACAGCCCTTTTAGCACTAACTGAGAATAACTTATTCTCTTTTTACGCATTAGTTTGTGGACGATGTTGAGTTTTGGTTTCCACCGGGCAAGAAGTCGATAGTAGAATACCGATCAGCATCCCGAATTGGGAACTTTGATTTCGATATCAACAGAAAGAGGATCAAGGTGAGTGAATCCCCTGCAACAGAAATCTTCACCATGTTAACATTGGCATTTAAAACAAGTGTTAGCTTTAATCCACTGATTCTTGGCTATGCATAATAATTTTAGGCTTTGAGGCTGGAATTGGAGAAGAAAGGTTGGGCACCAGTAGACAGCTTTTAAGATGAAGGCATATGGTTTTTCACAGTGTTCATTACACTTTTGTTTATTACATTTTGCATATAGGATATTTTTCTTGAGGAGATTCCTCAATTATAATGGAAAACTATGTGAAATATTTAAGGGAGGGTGTGATAAGTGCCGATCCTTGCTTGAATTTTACAAAGCTAGAGGTCCTTCTAGGATCCTTGTAAAAACTCACAATGATAGCTAACTTAGATCACACTCAAAATCTAAAATGGTCACTCTTAGATCCTAAGACAACTCACTCCAGAATTAGTTTGATCAAGACTAATCCAATGAATTGATTTATCTTCAAACTTAAAGCAAGATTTGAAAGAAATGAAACACCAAATGGGGTTCAAGAAAACACAAGTTTTTCATTCATAAAATCTCTCCAAAATGATGTATTACAAACCATTTTAAAGGCAAAAAATTTGTGCATGCCTTGGAATACAAAAGGACTCAAAAAGCTATTAAATGCATTTTGTAGAAAATAAGACATAAGAAGTCAAAAGTAAATTGCATGGCTTAAATGCTAGACAAAAGAGTAGATAAGTCTCAAGATAAGAAATCTAGAAATTTCTTTATTTAAAATTCTGCCATGTAATTGTTATAATTCTCTTGGAATCTTCTTTTCTTTCTTCTTGTAATTGCTCCTTCATGTGCATGCAATAAGTTGGTAGTTGAATTCATATTAGGGTGGTTCACCTAATGGGCTAATGATGTGTAATTCACCTAATAACAATACGTATGTCACACCACGAGGAGACAAAATTCATCCTAGCTGCAAAAATCGGTGTTTCTTCAACGATCCTCCCCATCTTCGTTCTATAAATTAACACATTTGTAACTGTTGAGCAACACGTTAGTTAACTCAATCTCGCAAGACTTCAAATCATCTCGAACCTGAGCCAATGCCCCATTTCTACGACTCCTCACTCCCCAACACATCAAAAAAAAAAAAAAGATAAAAAAGATCGAAGTGATCAACGCTTAGCTTCTTAAAATGCCACAATAAAAAATCAGCTTGCTAATCAAGAAACCAAGACCCCAAAATGGAAAATAAGCCTCAAAGCATCTTTAGTCATTTTATATCTCTGAGGAGAATTTTGTCAATGTTCATAGTCAATTCTAACTTCAAGAGCAGTTGTTCAACAACATTAGTGTATACAAAAAGGTCATGAGTTCAAATCTCCCACTCCAATTGTTGTAATCTTTTAAAAAATAATAATAATTAAACTAACTTTGTTTAATAGACAAAACATTCATGTATTTTTTTTCTATATAAAATATGGTGGATCAAATGTTTTATTCTCCAATTTAACAATCTTCAATAAAAATAATCATATTGATAGTAATTTTTTATTTTCTCTATAATTTTTAATTTTAACTTTCATCTTCCATTAAATTCTATCGGAAAATATTGAGAATGTCAACTTGATTTTATGAGATGAAAAGGTGTTTGATAGAGTAAACTCAAATATTACATTGATTAAAGACAAAGTTTTGAATAATTGTGTATACAAAAAGGAATTTTAATAATTTTAAAATCACTACTAAACACGCTCAAACGTCTCTAATAAACAAACGGCTAAGTATGAGGCAATGAAACTATCCAACGTTGTGATTTGAATAAAAAATTGGTTTAAATGACAATATTCATCAATAATACTGCAATTTTGTCAATATTGTGATTCATCATTTCTTTTCCTCTTTCCACCTTTTTCTTTTTCTTTATTGATTGAAGTTAGTCGATTTCAATAGGTATAACTAATTGAAAGCGATCAATATTGATGTTGAGTCAATAACATCAACTGAAGTTTATTTACTAAAGCTAATTAATTACTTTGATCGAAATTACTCATAGATTGAAGTTGATTAATTAATTAAAGTTATTAGTAAAAGTTTATCAACAATACTTTATTAGAAGTTTGGATATTGATAAAAAAATTCTTGTTCTACAATTTAGGGACAGCTCAATGGTTCCCAAATATAAAGGAGCAAAGTTATGATTTTTTGGTTTTAAAAAATAGAAGATATTAATAAAAATTCATTTGAAAGAAACGAGTGATTTTATTAATTGAAACTATAACAAAGATTTTTATAATTCAACAACATTCATTCCTATATGTATTGAATTATAGAAAATACATAATGAAGGTCTAAATAATAAAACTACAACATTCATTCCCATATGTATTAATAATTAAAGTTTTATTGATAAATGACATTTTTGAGCCAATAGAATAGTAGCTCAAGTGACATCAATGTCACCTAATGAAGGTTTTAGGTTCGAGTCTCCCCCTCTCTTAATTGTTGTAATATAAAATAAATAAATAAATAACATTTTTGATAATGGGGATTTTGCATGTATAACAAAAAAAGGTAAAATATTTCCATCTATAGCACAAAATCTAAAATAATTTCATTTGTAGCAGAAAATCCAAATTGACTTCTATCACTTGTTGAGTTCTATTAGTGATAGAATTCAATCAATGATGGACTCATTCTATCACTCCTTAAGTTTTCTATCAGTGATAGAAATCTAAATTGAGTTATATCACTTAGGTGAGTGATAGAAATAAATATGCTATAGATGAATTATTTTAAAAATTATGCTACAAATATAATACAAGAGGTAGAATGTGCTGCTGATGGTAAATAGTCACATATTTTTCTTTTTTGCTATATTTTGGGAAGAAAGAAAAAAAAGGAGTAACAGTTGCAATTTTTACGATTATTTTATTATTATTATTATTATTTTGCTATGTGTGCAACTACCCTAATTTCAATGGAATTTTGTCATGCAAAAAAACTAACTTTATTGAATAACCGTTACGAATTTCAAAACCATGAGTTTTCACGTTTTCCCTACCATATCTTTCATGGACTTGTTATATATTTAGCAATTTGTTTTAACTCCACCCATATAAATATTCTTGTTTAAAATAATTTAATTTATGCCTCATTTAATATTTAATTCGGCTTATGTTTTATCCACTTGACATGTGTGTCATTGAAAATTATTTTCAGATATTTTTAACATAATAATTCACATTCTAAAAAAGTGTACAAAATTTCTTTTACAGTTTTAAATGAAGAATTACTTTAAAACAAACAACTTTACCTCAGCTATAATAAAACTAAATGCAAAAGATTCAAGCAAATATAACTTTTTCAAACTATTTGTAGATAAATAAATTTAAAAAAAATATATATATATATATCGACACTGATCCAAATTTGATGAATCAACACCAACCTTTAATGTGTAGGATCGTTGTTCGATTAATTTCCAAAGAATTTTCACAACTTATTGTATTACTAATTGAAAGGATGCTCTTTGAGGATTTTTTCACAAAAGTATCTTCTACATGATTAGAAGGTTGGATTAAGGAGATGTTTAAGACCAACTCAAATTTTCGAATTAATAAATTTACCGATTAGTACAACTATATAAGCTAAAGCAATTCATCCCAACATATATTTTGAATTTGATTTTAAATCATTAGGTTTTTTTTATTAACTTATTTACTTTCCATTTTTATATAAATCAACCTAATAATTTTTATAACATGAAATATACATTTGATAATTTTTAAATAAAATAAAGAACCTTAGAAAATAAATATCGGTAAACAATCATAAAATAAAATAAAAGATATTCATATATATTACATTATAGATTAAAAAAATTTAATTAATAATTTATTTCAATTAGCTCAAGTCAATTACAAAAAATATTAATTTTAAAAAAATCTACAAAAAAATATTAACTTATAAACGACTAACTAAAAGAAATTTAGTTTAATACAACTCAAACTAAATAAATTATAATTTAAACTACTACTAACGGCAGTAACTCAATAACATCTGATTTATCGAATGAATCGGTGCCACAATTAGTTATCTGGATTGATGTTAATCTATTTCCACTCGTTCTAAAAAAAACTTCATTTTCACTCCATGATCACGAATTCGATTCCTAAAATTGATAATCGTAAATTTCCTTCCTCGGCTTCTACTAAAAAAACCACATCCAATTTTAAATGTTTTAAGAAATTAATGTGAGAATGTAAAAGCGTGGATACATGTGATTTTGACACGTGGAAGCAACCTGGGTGGAATAAAATTTGTTGACACAGCACGGATTAGACAAAAAGCCGGACAGCGCGGCGATGCGCCGTTACCAAATGTTTATATATTTTTCTCTCTCCTTTTACCTTTTTCAGCAGAGATAATAATTAGATTAAATATACATATTTTCTTTAATTGTTTTGGTTTTTATTATTTTTTTATTTGACCATGTTGAGTTCGATTAGCATTTGAGCTTCTCATATTTTTGCCGTTCCATAATTCCTTAATCGACTGAGCTTAATTAAGAATTGTAATTTACAACTTATTAGAGAAAATATAAATATTCTATACGCTAAATAGTACTTATACTTCACATGTGTGGTGCAAATTTTGAATTGATGATATTTTAGATAAAAGTACAAATATTTACATTTATGCTTTTAATTTAGTAAGTTTAGAGGATATTGTCTTGTCAATTTGAACAAAAATCAAATAATTATAGTTTTTTTTTCAAACAAGGTTAACTACACCCGTCCTTAGGTCAAGCACCGAGAGACATCATAAGAGTAATGTCACAGCTAAGTCTCAAGCCTAGGATCTTGAGGAGAGCATACTCTCAAAACTCCAGTTTTCAACGACTGTACCATTCCTTAGAGACTAAATGATTATATTATTATAATATATTTAGAAGTGATTAAAGGTTTGAATTCTACTTTATAAAATACTAAATTCCAAAAAAGAAAAGTTCTAGATGAATGATGTAGTTAGTCAAAGGTTTGACCTTCAAAAGTGTATTTTCCTTTAAGTCTTGGGTGGAAAGCTATTTGTGATATTAATTTTATAGATATTCTTAATTGCATCTTCATTCCTCCCATATATTTTGGTGTTACACTATAGAGACATGTTAGTGATGTTTGAATATATGAAAATGAAACTCCGTCATAACAAATAATTAAAAAAAAATTTAACCTAGTCACCTAGATGGAAAATTAAAATTAAAAGAATAAATCAATTTGTACACTAATAAATATTTTTTTTCGTTAAGTGTTGGTAAAAAAAGAAAGAAAAAGATATGGTCAAATGCATGTTGACTTGGTATGTTGAAAAAGAAAATTAATTTTAATGGGTGGAATTTGTTTGGTTACGATTTACACGTCATATAGTTCAGAATGCTATTTTATGACATGTGAGTGATTTTGAAAGAGAAGTTTCAAAATTACTCTTATATATATATATATATATATATATATATATATATATTTTAACCAAACTAAAAATTCCATTAATCAAAGAGAAAAACACAGAGAAGAGAAAAATTCTAATTGTTCCTCTTAACCAATTCAACTATATTGTTTCTCTTAGCATTGAACCCTAAAGTTAAAAGATTCTAAATTTACTTTTTTCCTAATTAAAATAATTAGTTTATATATTGTAATATAGTATGGACAAATATTGTAAGATTAAGGACTAAATCCAATCTTAAAATATCTTAGGAACCAAATCAAAACAAAACTAAAAGAATAGAACTCTTAATCCAACATAGGAAACATGATAAAACCATACGTGTTTAAACAACATCTAATCCATAAACATAACTTAACTAATTATAATACATAAATTTTTCGGCATTTTTTTTTAATTCTCCAATAATTGAAAGTGGAGGATTTAAATCCATAATGTGTAACAGGCGCTACCGATTATATTATTGAGTTGCATCCACTTTAAGATAGTAATTTAATATCAAAGACAGACTTTAATATTGACACAGAGTTAATAATATTTTTTTTAATTCAAGTTAATTTTTTGTTATTGGTACTAGTAAGAATAAATATTTAAAAAAAGAAAGAAGGGAAATTGGTTTAAGTTGAAAACTGTTAAGAATGAAAGACACTACCTTATATATATCAAGTTTAAACGGCGCGTGGGCCCCTATTTTGAATGTAATGTGATAAAATAACCCGGCCGTTACATTCGTGGTCACCGACTCAAACGTGGCGTCCACAAGTTGGTTTGGTCTGTTTTATGGACCCCACTTTGAACGCCGAACCTCTTAATTCTTTTTAAAAAAACTTTGGACAAAAAATAGAAAAACAAGAACATTTTCATTTTTTTTCTAAATGAAAGGTATTAACCTCCTTTAGTTCACCACGAATTAACAAAAAAAGCCACTTTTATCTTGTCTATTTAGGATATTTTTCCAAATTTAAAATATATAAATGGATAGTAATTTTTTATAAAAAGAATTAAACAAAATATTTTATTTTTTTTAGTACATATTGGGGGAGGGGAACAAATACCGTCATGTGACGTCGGTGTTCAGCTGGTTTATAACCAAAACAAAATATTTTATTAAGGGGAAATTGTAATAAATATTCAATTTTAACTCAACAATTTTAATACCGACGATCAGTAGCGCAGTTGATTATCTTCTTTAGCGTTAATTCATTTCAACTCCACAGTCACAAGTTTAAAATTGATCCTCTTATATTATTTGAGAGAGTCATTAATATGACCTATCAACATAATACCTCTTTATATTGACTAATCCTAAATTGAACCCGAATATTTGAACAAAAAGTCCATTTGAATTTAATAAATTACGGTATCATATGATAATTTTGTATGAAAATGCTCTTCAAAATTATGCTTTTTAAAGTTCAATATTTTTAGATTGAATATCGACTATTTTTTTTAATTGAATAGAGATGCTTGTACTTTACATAATATTATAATAAATTTTAAAAAAATGTAGTGTTCTATCTTTTTTTTTCTTTTTTTTTTGAGGAAAAAAGTGTAGCTGTATCTTAAAATCAATTAAAAATAAAATAATTAATTTATAGAATGTAAAATCTTTTTCAATGTGAAAACTTCTATAAGAAAAAGTCATATCTCATTCATTTAAACTATAGAGTAAATTGAGTGGCTTGAGTTTGAAAAAGAGTATCATCATTAGTTCAAAAAACTAGAAGAAGAAAAATAGAAATTCAAAATGAGCATTAGGCCATCATTTTGGATATGGATCTCAGCTTTACTTACCCTATTTTCCCCATTGGCTTTTTATAGTAAATAAAAAAAAAAAAAAAAAGTTGAGTCATGATCTCAAAATAAATAAATAAATAAACCAATAAGGAAAAATAAAGTTAACGTCTTTTGCCCTCCACGCAGCTTCAAACACGCACTGTGACAAAATTTAGACTGTCTGTTAGACACGTCCCCAAACCTACCAAATTCAGATTTATTTTTTCATAATTAAATAAGAAAACAAAAACATAAATGATTTTTTTTTTTTCATTATAAGAAATATGAAGGTCAAATAACTCACGAGGAAATTCAAGTGAAAGACAGGAAAAAGAGAGAGTAATATTTAGTAATAGGGCTTATCTCATGTTTGCTTCACGCAAGCAGCTAAATTTAGGTGTTAAAGTTTTGCTCTCTCGCGTGGCTTTAAAGACTTTCTTATTTATTTTTCCTTTTTCAAAATTAAATCTTTTCTTTTCTTCTCTCCCCATTAAATTAAAACCCCCTAAAAACAATTACATTTCTTTCAATACCACAAAACCCTAAAAAGTTATTTTCTTTTTCTCTCCGTTCTCTTTTCCTTTCATCCCATCTTTATATATATATATATATATATTAAAAAACCCTTTTATTATCCCTACAAATGAGTGCCAACCCTAGTACTAGCGGCGGCGGGCCATGTGGGGCATGCAAGTTTTTGAGAAGAAAGTGTGTTCCTGGGTGCATATTCGCTCCTTATTTCGACTCCGATCAAGGCGCTGCCTACTTCGCTGCCGTGCACAAGGTTTTCGGAGCCAGCAACGTCTCGAAGCTCCTCCTTCATATTCCTGTCCACAGGCGTCTTGACGCTGTCGTCACTGTTTGTTACGAGGCTCAGGCTCGCCTCCGAGACCCTATCCACGGTTGCGTCGCTCATATCTTTGCTCTTCAACAACAGGTAATTCGAAGAATCTCACCTTCGGTTTCGGTTTCGATTTCGATTTCGATTTCAATTCACTCACCTATCTTGGTTTTTAAAGGAAATTAATTGTTCTGTCTTCTATTCTTCCCTTACGGAATTTTAAAAAATGGGGTTTTATTTCAGTTTTGAAAAAATAACCAAATCAGCCAACTTAAGGTGGGTTTTAGAGAATCTCAAAAAAAAAGATGGGTTTTAGAGATCTAGGGCTGATATGCCCTTAAATAGTAGGGTAAAGATTTTTTTTTTTTTTTTATCCCTAGTGAATTTACTGAAATCTAGAGCTATCTGTCTTTGGTTGATTATTATCAAATCTTTTCTAGTAATATTCACTAAGTAAAGTGATTTTTAAAGTGTTTCGGGATCATTTTTTGTGGTTTTATTTTTATTATTTTTGCAGTTATTAAGGAAGTGGTCGGTCTATTGCCTAAAGCTATAAGCCTTTAATTAGAGACCAGAATCATTCCTACGTTTCCCTAATATTCAGCTTCCTGTCAGTATATCTTGTAAACAAAAATACCATTAAAATATTTTTTCAAACATTCTCTATACACTTTTATTTCCTTTTTAAATACACTATTAATTTTTGTATTTTGGTTCTTATAAAGGTTTTGGCAATTTTTCTTCTCAAAATTTGAAATGAATTTTTAAAAAGAATATTAGATTGGTTTAAATATGTTTAGAAGTGTGTAATGAACTAAAGATTGTTTGGAAAATTAACTTTAAAAAAGATAGCCACAATCTTATTGTTTTTACGTTATTGACACTTAAGGATTTTCTAAATTTTAAACTCAAAATTTGAAATCTAGACTTCATAACCATTTGATTTTTAGATTTTTTGTTTTTGAAAGTTAAATTTTTGTTCGTTTTTTATTTCTCGTTTTCATTTATACATTTGAATTTTTAGGCAAATTTTTTTTTTTTAAATTAACTACTTTCCACAATTTTAAAAACTTCACTTGATTTTTAAGACATTGTTAAGGAAAACTTCAAAAAATGAAATTCATAAGCTGAAATAGTAATTTATAGGATTAATTTTAATTTAAAACAATCATCATGGCTCTTAGTGATTAAGAAAGTTGAAAAAAACTAAAAGATGATAGAGTTAAATTAATTTGTTAGCTCGGACAAACAAGGATACCACAAAAATATATTAAAAAAATAATAAATAAAAACCAAAACCAGGCAAGAGCTTGTGTATAACTTACTATAGATTTTAAAGTTTTGAAACTAAAAAAGAAATCTTTAACTTTGAATTAAATTTTTTCTTAAAAAATTGACAGTAAAACGAATTATAAATTAAATGAGCTAGGGTGAATTAAGCTTATGGACTACATTTAAAAATTAACGTGTTTCATTATTTTCTTATTCACCAAACTTGATTAGGAAAAAAAATGTAACATTTAAGTCCGTGTTTGTAACTTTGATTGAGTTATTATAAATTATATTTAAGCTACATGTTATTATAAGAAAAAGGAACTTTATAGAAAATTTATCAAGAGCAGCACATTTGAAATTCTATCGCTAGTAGAAAATTCAAGCAATGATAGAAGAAGTCTTCTATTGATTGACTTTTATCACCACTGATAGAATTCAATTTGAATTTTTTGTTACAAATGAATTAATTTTGATTTTATACAAAATATTTTATCTTTTTTTTGTTAAACATGCAAAATCTCCAACTTTATATATATGATCAAGCGGATGAGCCAAAAAGAAAAAGCAATGTCATGAATGGAATAATTTACAAAAAGATTTAATTTAAAACACCAAGTTGCCAATAAAATAATATTTTTCCAAGTCTCCGTGGGTTATGAATACAAATTATTATATCAAAAATTATAACCAACAATATTTGAAGTGCTAAGTTATTTTATAATAAATCATAGGGCTTCTTCTATTGCTTTAAATTGGAGAAGTTCTATTTTCCCCCTTTTATAACCTTGAATGCTTCTTGCATATCTCTCTCTCTATATATATATCCTAATATAATTTTTTAAAAAAAGTCATGTAAAAATTTATAATCCAATTCCAAACACATCCTCAAATAAGGGAAGCTCGCTTGATGGTGGAGTAGAAATGAATTAACAACAAATCAAATAGCTAATCGTGCTACCGACCCATTCAATAACACATCATTTTGAACCCTTATTCAAATATAATATTTTTCTAAAAGATAATTAATTTTCTTTTCTTCTTCTTTTGCAAGAATATTTAATCTATAGTCGGAGTCAATGACATTTTTACTTTATTTATTTACCTATATATGTATACTGCATGTAACAATCCCTACTAATTTCCATTTTAAACAATAATTTTAGTTCAAACAACAATGAAAGCTGCGAGTCTTATGATAAATTTTCTATAAATAAAAAAGAACCGCGTTGCTAAAGAAGCACTAAAACTATATATCTTTATATCTTTGACATGAAAATTATGTGTAAAATTGAAAAGGCTGACACTTGTTCTAATCACCCTTTATTTTATATTGTGGTTTATGATGAACTAAATAATTTATTTTACATCTTAAACAATAAGAAATTTATGAATAAATTTATGGTTGAATTATGTTAAATCACCGATCAATTCAAAAGTTTAAGTTGATGGATTGAGATAAATTTAATTATATTAAGCAACATTTATAACTCTTTTTATGGTTTATATAAGAGTTGGTAAGTTTTTTTAGTCAAACCACGATTTTTTTTTTTTGGATAGAATTCATGTTTAAACCTATCTTAATTCTTACGAATCATACATTTCATTTTGTTTTTTTAGTGAGAATTTATAGAATTTATAGAACTTTTTTTTTTTGGAGGAAGGGATTCAAACGTATGACCTAGCACGAATTGTAGAACTTAAACTAAAGGTGAATTAAAGACATTTAAATTCGGTAAGCAATAGAAAAAAGGAAATTTCATCAAATACCGAGTTTCGGGTTCGAATCTGTAACACTGTTGTTGAACTAGTTTACAACTAAATAATGAAACCATTGAGTCAGTAAAATATTTATAAATTTGGGGTAACAAATATTTGTTAAGTTCTTTAATATTTAGTTTTTGTTTAGAGCACTTTAATATTTAGTTATAAAGTTAATATGTAAATAAAATACTTTGTAGGTGGTGAATTTACAAGCCGAGCTGTCGTATCTTCAAGCCCATCTACCATCACTGGAGCTGCCATCACCGTCGCCATCGCACCCACCACCGCCACCTCCTCCGCCAAGTTTTCCAATGGTGGCGGCCTCCTCCTCCTTACCGGGCAGTTACGACTTGTCGTCACTCTTTGCCCCAATGACGACTCAACCTGCATGGGCCATGCATCAGCAGCGGCTTGACCACCACGGGTTCGCTGAAGCCGGGGAGGGCAACCTTCAAGCCTTGGCCTGTGAACTCATTCGTAGACATGGCACTCTGCCGTGCTCCGACGCCTCGTCGTCTCCATCGCTCTCTAAATAAAATGAAACCTTTCTTTTCTGAATTTCTTGCCTCTTTAATTTTCTTTTCTCTTTTGCCAAAAACTTTACTGACTGAAGGGTGCTCGAATTTAGCCTTTTCTTTTTTGGTGGATATATTTGATTAGAGCTGAAGGGCAACGAGTAGGAAAAATTAAAATACATAAAAAAAAAAATAACAATAACAAACCTAATTGAGACTTGAAATTGGGTTGAACCACTCGGATATATCGACTTATATATTAAATTATTAATCATTAATTATAAATATTATTTTTGTTTGTTTAAAAGTAATTAGAAGTAGAGAACACATTATTTTCTTTTCCAAATTTAAGTTTAGGCCACTTTTTTCCCTCGCATCACTTCATAGTTTTAGTTGTTGGCGAGTCAAAAAATATATGTTTTATAAAATGATTTATGTCTTTTCATGTATATTAGGTCTTATCTTTTCTCCTTTTTTATTTTTTTTTTATTTTTAATATTACATGGTCCCTCTCTTTTGGGTATATTTCTTACATACACCTAATGAATCTTATCTTTAAAAAAAAAAAAAAAATTATATGGTGTATGGGATAAACTATTTCCTCGAGATGGATAATATATTTTAGGATATGTGGTTATATGGGATAGAACTATGTTCTCGAAATTGACCATGAGAAGGATTTTCTCCCAAAGTTAGCTGGAATTGAATTTGTTCCCAGCCATCTTTTGGTTAGGTCTTATCCTATTGTTAATTTTTTTTTTGAAAAAATCCTATTGTTAATTTGTATGTATTGAGTTTGTCATATGCTTTGTTTTGTTTTATTTTTATTTTAAATTTAGGAGAAATTTTTTTATTATTATTATATTAAGTATTATATATGGCATCTCAACCAATTTTGTAATTTTTCTAAAAAAACTAATTAACCCTAATATCTTCTGATAACTACATTTAAATCGTTTGTAATCGGGTTGCATGCACCTTACATGCTTTTGGAATGAAATCGTATCTTTTTTCAAAAAAAAAAACTACATTTAAATCGTTGAAGTTTTTTTTTTCTAAGTTCAACAATATTTAAGATGGAAAATTTCGAACTTGTAACCTCTTAGTTACTAGGTTAAACAAGCTATTCCTAGATATTTGCTCCTTTCGGCTTTAAACCTCGAAGCTAAAAGTCTAAATAAAACCATTTAAATTCTTGATAAAGTTTATATTTATACATAATTAAAAAAAAATCGATAAAAATTAAAACCCATGAAATACTCTACTGTATCTTCTAGTTTGGGCTGAGCTCTAGCTGAACTGATCTTGGGCTCCCTTTGCCCCATTATACTACTTGGGCCGTTGACTATGAGATCTTCCAACGTTTACAATAAAATAAAGAAAAAATATAAGAAATAAGCTCTTTTAACTTTCTATTTATTAATTTTCTTCAAAAAAAAAAACTTTCTATTTATTAAAATTATTTTTAAATGTAGTTTTTTATTATTATTTTTTTTTAATGCTTAGATCACTTTTTAGGAGGTCTGCAAACCAGCAGCACACTTGTCTAATTAAATTGATCTGTTTATAAAAGTCGATGAATTTACAAGTCTCTAGACACAGGTGAGTTTCGAACATAATTTAACGATATAAATTAACACATTTATACCAATAAAAATAATAATTTAACATCTTAATATATTAATAATCATGAAATCTGTAGTTCAAACCTCCCATATATAAATAGTAAAAAAAATTGATAGAACCTCAAAAATTTAAAGGTACAAATTGAGATATATATATATATATATATATATATATATATATATAATTTTGTAAAAAAAACGGACAATAAAATGGAGTCCGAACATGTGTTGGAAATTCCTTACAAAGGGTACAAAACAAAAGATGGGGTTTTCCTTTTGAACTCCATTACCATATCATTGCAAAGAGGCAATTCTCATTTAAAGAGCTGGTTATCTTCTACAACACTCCCATTATTTGTTTTCACCATATTTCAAATAAAATATTTCACCAAGTACCATTTTTTCTTCTTCTCTCTTTGCTTGCAATTATGTTCTTTAGTTCTCTTTCGTCTTTCTTTACCAACTTCCATATAAAAATCTCCTCAAAACCCTTCTTCCAAAGAACCCTAATTAACGACAAAAAGCTCCCTTCTTTTACCACTTTTAGCCACATTGAGCTCCTCTTCAAGCTCCTTGACTCCAATGGCGATGGCAAGATCACACCTAAAGAACTCTCTCGATTTCTCCATCGTTTAGGTTACATGAAGATGAATGCCGCAAAAAAAGCCGATGAAATGGTGAAGGGAATGGATTCCAACCATGATGGATTCATCAACGTGGATGAATTTTTTGAGTGAGTTATGATAACGTTTGATGATCATTTCATTTATGAAAAGTTAGCTTGTTTGAAAAAAGTTTTTCGAATTCTTAATTGAAAATCTAATCATTACAAAGATTAATACACGCATCTTTCTTTGTTCTAAATTGAAAGTTGTGTTTGTGTGACTTTTACGCATGTTTTTGGTGTCCTTGACGAGAGCGCAACGCTCGACTCTTTGAGGTTTCTTATAAGAATGTGCGGTCGAACACATTTTGTGATAGCATGATACACTAATGGCTTCTTAAAAAGATCTACTCTTTTTCGTGATTACGATTTAACTGTTATCATTCTTATTTGTGTCATAGCAAAATTCAAAAAATGATAAAATATTTTTGAAAAGTATTCTTTTTTATTAGTTTTCAAAACTTAGTTTGTTTATTGAAAATAATGGTAAAATGTAGATAACAAAAGAAACTCATCAAGTAGAAATAGTAATTTTAAATTTAATTTTCAAGAAATAAATTTAAAATAAAACAGTTATCAAACAATATTGTTGGACCAACAATATTTTTACTCATGGACCATTAATGGATTACTTTTTTACACTAGAAATTTATCTTGTTGGACCAACAATATTTTTACTCATGCCAAATTACCAAACCGTACCATTGAACTAAAGAGACTTTGAGCAAATTTGGGTGGACAAAAAACTTGACCAAATCATTGAAAATAAATTCTACTTCTTAAAAATAAAAAATAAAAAATAAATAAATAAAATAAAAGAAGAAGAAGAAAAAAATCAAAATTATAAGGTTTAAAAAAAATGTAATGGAGTTCATTTTGTTATGGATTAAATTACAAATTTTTGTATATCATAAACTTGTAGAATTAATGAAGTATATATCAACGGATTAAGATTATATAAGAAGCTAAGATTAAAATCTCATTTCATATTTGTACTTTACAAAGGTTTTAAATGATCATGCTAACTATCGTGTTTAGGAGAGTGAAAACAGATGTCTATTATTTAGTTTTAATACTCCTTAAATAGAGGTGTCTACAGAGTAATTAAATAAACTAATATAACAACTTTATTTTTTATTTTTGAAAACTAACAACTTAATTTACTTAGCAGAAGGCAATAAAAGAGTAATTTACAATTAACTGCAGTAGGATTTTTGTTACTTGATAATGTCTTTGGAACATAATACTTGCATCCTCTCCGATATTGAAAAATCAGCTGAATCTCTATAGTAAGATATCATAGCTAATATTATTTTTTGGGTGATTTTCTTGGAAAAAGATACTTTCATTAAAGGGCAAGTAACAAGCGGCATACAAGCAAAGCGACACCAATTTAAAGAGATTTTTAAATTATGATGCTTTCTCTATTGCTCAATTGAAGAGTCTCCACTTAATGGAGTCGGTGGCGCAATTGGTTACTTGGTTTGGTGGAAATTTATTTTCAATTCACGGTCACGAGTTTAATCCAAGGGTCAGTATTTGTAATCTCTTTCCCTCAAACTAAAAAATATATATATTTTCAAAAAAAGTTGATTTCTTTTATTCCAAAGTAGATTAGAGGTATATTTTTCTTGGTATAATCAAGGTTGAATTATGTTAAACCACCAATCAAACTAAAAACTTAAAATGATGGAATTGAGTAAATCTAATTATATAAACCAATAATTTAATAGGTTTGATATAAACGAATTACACTTGGATCTTTGTCTTGAATTGTGAACGAAGAAGAATCAAAGTGAAAAAAGAAAATGTTGTGTTGCTTAATTCCCACACATCCAGAATTTGTGAAAATTCCAGCTCCCACTTCAATATATATACACACACATCTTTCCATCTTAAATCACACAACACAAAGCAAGAATTTTTTAAATAAAGAATTTCTAAATTCTTTTTATTAATTTTTAATTGCATTTAGAAATTAATTTTGGTGAGTTCAAATCTTTGGGTATATTAGAATTTTGGTGAGTGCTTGAGTGTGCTCATCCCCTAGTTGCTTCTGATAACAAGTTAAAATTTGATAATTAGATTCTTGATTCGGGATGTTCATTTCATATGTGTCCCAATAGGGATTGGTTTTCAATATATGAATCAACATCAAAAGGCATTGTATTAATGGGAACTAATGCTTCATAGTTAGTATTGGAACAATCAGAATCAAGATGTTTGATGGTGTTGTCAGAACACTTTCTGATGTGAGGCACATTCCTAATTTGAAGAGAAATTTAATATCTTTGAGTACTATTACAACAAAAGGGTACAAATTCACTGGTGAAGGTGGAGCTTTGAAAGTTTGTAAAGGTATAGCTTGATAGTTATGAAAGGACATAAAAGTTCTGGCAATCTTTATGCATTACAGGGTTCTACAATTCTGGATGATGTAGCAGTTCCTACACCTTCGTTATCTAATATGATGATTAAATCTCTTCTACCAAACAGATTCAAGCATTGCTTGAGTTTGGTTGGTGTTTGCAATTTCTAAACAATTTAAGGTTGGCGAAGACGACTGAAGTTTTTATTTGATGTTTGGATCATTAAGCATCAAGGTGGAGATTTGTTGTGTTGCTAAATTCCCACGTCGAGAATTTGTGAAAATTCCATCTCCCACTTCAATATCTATACACACACATCTTTCCATTTTAAATCACACAACACAAAGCAAGAATTCTTTATATAAAGAATTTCTAAATTCTTTTTATTAATTTCTAATTGCATTTAGAAATTAATTTTGGTGAGTTCAAATCTTTGGGTGTATTGGGATTTTGGTGAGTGATTGAGTGTGCTCTTTTGTAATCTTGTTTTTGAAACTCTAGTGGAATATTCTATACACACACATCTTTCCATTTTAAATCACACAACACAAAGCAAGAATTCTTTATATAAAGAATTTCTAAATTCTTTTTATTAATTTCTAATTGCATTTAGAAATTAATTTTGGTGAGTTCAAATCTTTGGGTGTATTGGGATTTTGGTGAGTGATTGAGTGTGCTCTTTTGTAATCTTGTTTTTGAAACTCTAGTGGAATATTCTTGCCGTCTTCGCCCGTGGATGTAGACTTCGTCCGAACCACGTAAGATCTTTGTGTTGTTGTTTTTCTTTCTTTACTCCATTTATTCATTTTAGCTATCGCCATAATTAGAATCTAGTTTATATGTGATGATCGAGTAATTTTATCAACAAAAAATTTGTCATTCGTGCAAAAATTGATGTACATATAATAAATTGGCAGAAATGGGCAAGCGCACACATCGATTTATTGAGATTAAAACAAAGAATTTTGTATAAGATTGTTCGTACCTTGGTGAAAGGCATTTAAAAGCAATGTCTTCGCAAGATTTTTTTTGTTTTTTTTTACCATCCATCCATATTATATATTGTATACATTTATAAACTTTTGAACTCAATTATTATAAGAAAACTTATTAGATTAGTCAAATTCAAAAAATAGATATAAGTATGGTTACTTTAAAAAAAAAATTAACAATTAGTCGTTGATTTTAATACTATATTAATAATATATAACAATGTATTATTGAGTATTTATAATAATGTAAATATTTTAAAATTTTACTATATTTATAAATATTTTGTAAAAGAGTACATACAATTTCCCATTATTGTATTGTTATTAAGTTTCTAAATGAATATATGTTTTGTTGATACAATAGAGCATGCTAATTATAATAATACGTCAACAAAAAAAAATTAGTAATAACTCTATATTATATTCTCACCATGAAAAGATCATGAATTTAAATATTTTCTCTTTAATTATTAGTAAATTTAGAAAATAAATGCATTTTCAAAACCATTAAAACTCAACTAACCATTTGTCCTCCAAGAGATGGTGTACGATCGTAGACTTGAATTTTGAGTATATGCTTTCGATCTCGGCTTCGAGACTCACATATGATATTACTCCTTTGATGTCTTGGTGTCTTGTTTTTTTCAAAAAGAGACTCACATATGATATTATTCATTTGATGCCAGAAGCATACAAAGAGTAAATTACATAAAAGCTCTCAAATTGAGCGCAATGAATTCTATGTCAAAATCATGAAAAAAGGAAGATTTATAACACCAAGATGCAATCGATGTCTCAATGTCTGACCTAGGGGGTGTTTGGGATTTGGTATTGAGAAGAGGAGCGGAAGGAGAAATTTCAATCCTATGTTTATTTTTAGGACATCATCCTCTCCCCAATTTCTCTTCAACCTCTCCTCTAATATCACATCAAATCTTTATTTAATCTTTTAAATGTCACATCAAACATTTTTTTAATTTTTAACCATATAATATAATATAAAATATCTTTTATCTAATCTTATCAAATATCACAACAAACTTTCTCTAATTTTCAACCACACAATATAAAATAAAATATATTATATTTATCCATCAATCCAAAATCTACAATCATTACATTATAAAAAATCAATATAAAATAAATACTTTTACAACATCTCCTCCCTAAAATATCAATCTTCAAACAATTACTTCATATATCTAAATCACTATACTCCATCTTTCTCTCCTCTCCTCTTTTCAACACCAAAATCCAATCACCCCTTGGAATGAGTATAGTTACCCTCGTTTAAAAAAGAAACTCAACTAACCACAAATATATAATTAAAGAATACCTATGATAATATGACAGTCAAAATATTGATTTTCAAAATTGAAAATACATATATTTTGCTAGCTTGGTTTCTAATGGCTAATGAAACAAACTCCATCTTATTGTGGTGTTGACTTGAATTATCACCAAATAATTAAATTAATAGGTCATTAACCTTGTTGATACTTACGCCCAAATTCTAAACTTAGATAAACAAAGCTTTTTGATAATCCAAACAAAAACTTAGTGACATTTATTTAAAGGTGGATTAAGTTATTTTAATTAAATGCAATAAAAATGAAATGATATAAGAGAGAGAGAGAGAGAGAGAGAGGAACTTAATTAATTGATTGATACCTAATTAATTTAGTTGATTGCGCAAACAGCGCATGTAGATGAGCTTAAGCAAAAAAGAGAGAATGAAATGCCTTATTTAAAAAATATTAATTCTAAATCAATCCCTATCCGAACACATGGCACCCCAGAATTTAGTCGGCTGTGAATTTTGTAAAATACTAGTTTCCCATTGCTCTTGAAGTCCTTTTATTATTATTATTTATTATATATATAATATATAATTAAACTTTGATCAAAAGGCATTAAGTTTGGACTTTGTCTCCATCAATCACACTAAAAGTTTTCATGAGTTAGATTATGGTTGTAGTTTTTTATGACTAAATATGTTTGAGTACAAAATTTAATCCTTTCAACTCAATTGTGAGATACTATAATTTGGTTGAGTGAATGTTCTTAACCAACTTTCTTCTCGTTTTATAATATTTAGTAATGAGAATTTCTCTTTGCAAACAATTTCATCTTTATTAATAACTATTTAAAATACTTGATTTTTAATGATACATTCTTAAAAAAATAGATTATAAACTTTTGATCTATCAATAGAGATGTTTGTCTTCCGTCATAAATTCTTGACCAATCCCTTATTTAATTAATGTGTGCAATTATACTTTGTTTGTATTCCTATCAATCCTCTCTTTGAATAAAGTATAACATATGAATTTCTTTTATTAAATAATCATCTTTTAAATTATACATAAGCCCACTTTAACTCAAACCATGAATCTTTTCGAATAATACTAGTATGAATGGCATATGTGATATAGTAAATTAGTAGAAAATACCACATCTTTATAGTTTGATATATTTTATTCTTTAAACTAAAAAAAGCCAATCAAAAGTTTATATCTAAAGTAGACAAATATAAATACCATTATATATTTATAATAAATAACAAATAAAAAAAAGCTGCTAGTCCAACATTAACAAACTAATGTCAATGACATACCCCTAACCCTACAATTAATACTTGGATGTCAAAGAAATTCGTAGGAAATTAATTTTTAAGTAAGTAGTCATCATACATTGAACTATTCACCTTATGTACCTCAAGATCCTGTTCCAAGGAAAAAAAAATTAAAAAAAAAACAATACTAAACTTTTTGAGCTAAAAGAAATTAAAAAAGAAATGAGATGGACAGATTCTAAATTTAGTTCATAAATTTTGGTATTGATTCCATTCTTAAACTTTAAGAAATGATAAGATTATATATAACTATTTGACAAACATTAACAAATTGAACAAGACATGACAGAGGTGTATGTCGCCGGTACAAAATAATGGAAGAACAAAAATGAAATAAAAATTATGCAAGATTCGAAGCAAATGAGGTGCCTTTCACATGATGTCTCTCTCTTTTTAGTATTCATTTATTTATTCAACGTGAGATAATGGGGCTTCGATTTGTTTAATGAGAAAATTAGGGAGCTGTCTAAAAAAAGCATCAAACACATCTTTGTCAACATTTACAAGTTTCAACTGTTCATTTGTCCTTTATCCTCCCTTTCCTTTCTTAACTTCATGTGCAATTTTCCTTTTCATCTTTCCCATTTACAAAGGATTGTTCTCTTCATTATTTTTATACTACAACTTAGGTAAGAAAATTGATTGAATTATAAGTTTATTGGATAAAATTTTTAGGTCTGAGTTCAATTACTTCTTACATTTTAAAAAGTTAATAGAGCCCTTTGAAATTTTAGTTTTGTGTTTATTATGCTGGAAGAAAATTATGAAATGAAATCAACAGCTCCAGCATCTAAGTAATTTTCATGAATGGTTATGTAACAACAAAATTGTAGATCTATATCAAATCAAAGTGCAAATTCTAGATCTACTCTAAATAAAACCAAATTGAGATGAAATTGAACCAAATAAATAATGAACAAATGGAGACGAGAGACAAAGCACACCGAATTTATAGTGGTTCGGGAACGTCCCTACTCCACTATTATGGATCGATTAAACTTTGTCAATCCACCATCATATTGTTATTGATAGATTGTACAAGGGCTCTTAAGGTGACTAGGGTTTCTACTTTCACTCTCAAAGAAGATGAAACTCCCAAATGTATTTTATATATGAGCACTAATACACATCTTTCATGATTAGTAAATTAATGCTTAATTACCCAAATTAAACATTAATTCACTAAATAGACTAATACATGATGTATAATTCACCTAATAACAAGTTACAACAGATATTAAACTTTGAAGCTAAAAAAAGGATTTCAATAGGCTCTAGAAGCATCTCAACATATCTATATAAATATCTTATTATTCAAAGGAGAATGTGATGAATGAAACTGAAGAATGGTAAATGAGAATCATTATTTTAAATTTCGGCGAAGTTTGAGAATTTTATATGTATAGATGGTGTGTTTTTTTTGAGAATATTGAATTAACGACTCCTTCCACTTAGTGAATGTAGGCCGTGTTGCAGAACTACTTAGTATTCTCTAACGAATTTACCTGACACTTTTTAAAAATGATCATTTAAAGAAAATAGATAGATGTACGATACAATAATTAAAAAAAATCATCTAAAATATGTTTGTGATACTTTTTTTAAATCATTATATCTTAGTTTTATTGTAGTGAATCATGTTAGTATCAAATTATCTTCTCCATTTATTTCTCTCTAGTACTTCTACCAAACTTTTATATTCTTTTGTTTTTTAGTCTTTAAGGAACACAATGGAGAATTATGTGCAAGAAAACAAAATTTTCTTACTACATCTTCATGTGTAAGTTGAGTGTAAAAGTGGTTAAGTGAGAGAATTAAAAACTATACAAGTTGGTATTAAAGCATAGGCAAAAATAAGAAAGGGGATCAAAAGTAATTTCTTGAACATCAAAATTAAAAAATGATACTAGCAAAATACGACACAGGAAAACTTTGATAACAGAAGTGATTTTGTCTTATGAAAAACCAATAATGTTCAAGCAATTCATGAACATAGGTGTTACACAAATTTAATTACTAAAGGGCTTATTTATATTAAATAATGTAAACTTTTCATATATTCAGTACTTGCTATATATTTTTTAATATTATATAACATAATTATTATTTTTTTTCATAACCGTGACTATCCGGGCCAGCTTGCGTGCACCTACCCATCTAAATCTAGAACATTTGGATATCAAAAAAATTCATAAGAAATTAATTGTGGGAACGGAATGCGCGACTCTTTGACAGTTCTCACGTGGATATGTGCCTCCTTCAACTCTTTGGGAAAATATCCTTATTCAAATGGTTAGTTGGTGTACGAAAGCTTCATTTTTTTGTGATTATGATATGGCTAGCATTGTTTTAAATTAGAGAGCTTTTTGTACTCATGAACTTTAACTTGCTTGCTTCTCACTCGCTTTTATAATATATATCGTATCTATTTTCCAAAAAAAAAAAAGGTGACTACCATGGGAATTGAGCTTATTAGCTTATATATTTCAAAGTCACCAATTGAGTCACTTCATGATAATTATACATAATTATCTTTAAATTAAAAAAAAATGATTATCGAACCTATTTTGTTTTAGTTTAAAAAAACAAAAAAAAATTAACTAAAAAACAAAAGAAACAAAAATAAGTAGGTTGAGGGAGACAGAGACTTAAAATGTGCATTAAAACTAACTCTGTCCAATCATTATTATTAGAAAGCATATCATTTTCCCATAATATATAACCTAATAACAACAAAGATATATACCATAAGTAAGTTGACTCAGTTGATTATCTTATTTGGAGTTAATCTATTTCAATTTTACGGTTATGATTTCAAACTCGAAAATCAATATTTAACTCTCATATTATTGGAGAGTAATTACATCTTTTATATGTCAACTGAACAGTTGTTCAGCGGCATTGGTGTATATCCAATGATTAGAGATCTTTGATTGAGTCTCTTCCTAATTATTGTAATCTCAAAAAAAAAAATTACATCTTTTATATAAAATTTGTTGGTATTTCTGTCCGTAATTTATACTTAAAAATAGTAATAATAGCAACGACAAAGTTATGGATTCAAATCTAGCTAAAATAAATACTATTATTTAACGGCAAACATATTAGTGAGGTCTACGGCTGTCAGCGCCACCAACCCGGCGGCCGTTAAAATTGCAGCCGCCGCAACTCCACGTTTTCCGGTGCGCCGTTGGCCCTACAACCACCATCTTCAACCATCCTTTCCAACACCATTTCTGTCGGTTCTTCACTCAACACTCAACAATCCCTTCTCTTTTTATTCTTCTTCTTGGGGGAATTTGTTTACGAATTGGACCATGTGGTTTGTGCTATATTATAAAACATCAATAATTGAATTTTATTGTTTGTGCTTTTCTTTACAAGTTTTCACTAACAGGGTTGAGTTGTGCAATCTGTGTCTTGAGTTACATGTTAAGGACATATAGGATTCATTATCCCATCTTTTGTAGTGTTCGACACTTCTTAGTTTTGTTTTTTTTTAAAAAAAAGAACTTAATCCTTGAAGGATTGAAATTGAATTGATTTTTTTTAATAATCAAGAAATCAGAGCAACCCTACATGGTGGATAATTTGTTAGCTTAGACCCCGTTTCATAACCATTTTATTTTTTGTTTCTTTTTTATGAAATTTAAGCCTACAATAATTACTTTACTATAGTTTTTTCCTTATTTGGATATCTACATCTTACCTATATTTTAATAAACAAAACCAAAATTTGTAAACAAAAAAAGTAGCTTCCAAAAACTTGTTTATGTTTTTTAAATTTGGCTAGTATTCTCCTAGTTTCTTAAGGAAAGATGGATACATTGTAGGAAAGATATAACACATGGTAAGAAATTTGAATAGAAATAGGCTTAAATTTCATAAACAAAAAACAAAAAATAAAATGGTTATCAAACGGGGCCTTAATAATTGACTGTAATATTTATACTTGAGGAGATTTTAAAAATCACTCGCTAAGTCTTAACGTTATTCTTTGGAGATCGTGGTTACAATTGAATTAACTTAAGCTCCGTTTGATAGTCATTTACATTGGCCTATCCCAAGGACGTAGCATCACGATATTTCAAAGAGTATTTTTGTTTAAACATTTTCCAGTAATCTCGAATCAGGTATCTTTAAAGAAAACATGTTTTGAAGTATTTTGTCACAACCATTAAGTTGCCCCTTGAGAAGGATGTATCAATTTTTCTTTAAAAAATATGTGAATGTTAACCACATTTCAAAAAAGTATTTAATAGGAAGTTTTTTTTTCTTTTCAAATTTTGGTTTTTAAAAAAAATATATATTGATAAGATATAGATATCCAAAAACAAAAAATTAAAAGCAAAATAGATATAAAAAAGGCTTTAGAGTTTAATTTACTAAGGAAGGGCATAGGAAGGGGAGGGGGTGAAGAATGGAAGGAGTTCCTGGAACCCCTTGTTTGGGGAGGGTGTAAAATAAAATCCAACACCTCCATGAACCCCCTTCAACCCCATATATCTCCTTCTATGCAATTTTGATTTTATATATTTTAGATTTTTTTTTTTCCAATTTTGATTCGTGTTCTTTAATTAGGGAACATAAGCGGAGATCAACTCGTATGATGTATAATTCTCACATTTGTCTTTAGCTGCAAAATTAAATTTTAAAATCTAATCAAGAGCCAACCTCAAACAAACTTTTAGATTTCTGTGGAACTTTAAGATTGAAGAGATATCAAACAAGAACATGATTTCCTAGGCATTAATTTTCATGAAATCTAACCAAGATCTCCCAAGAAAAAAATTAAGAGGTTATGAATTTAAATCAAGATAACTATCTATTTATGAATTAATTGTTTTTTATTAATTTTCTTTGACTTTCAAATGTTGAAGATCATATCATATATGTCTTATAAGAATAATAGAGATGCGTGCGTGCATGTTTGTGTGTTAGTTTCTCACGATTTAAGAGGTAATAAATTTAATCTAAAGCGATCATCTACTTATAAGAATTAATTTACACACCAAAAAGATTATGGACATTTTTGTTTCATTATTAAGTGGTAACTCAGTTAAAGACCTCAATTATAGATACAATCTTAAAAAATTAATATTTAATTTTCATTTAGTTGAGAATAATAATAGACAAACATATTAGAGAATATGTATTAAATTGGTTTGGTTTAGGGAAAATGAAAGTAGCCAATAAAATGGAACTTAAAAAAGGGGGAAAAAGTTCGGGGTGTTAAAGTCCTGGGAAATTGAAGTTGAAGAGTAGAATCCGGGGGGCAAAATCTGAAGTTTGAATTTAAAGGAATCAGAAATTTCAGAAAAGTGGACAGAAAAACCATCATCATCAATTCCACTTCACGTGTGTTGTGAATTGAATGTCCAACATAATCCAATCTTCTCTGACCTCTCCATCTTTTCATATTCTTTTCTTTTCTTTTCTTTTTCACCCATTATTAGCAATATCCCTTAAATCTACCTATACGAAAGATATCGAAAAAGTAATATTACAGATAAATCTTGAATCTAACATTTTTAGAAGAGTAAATTCTTAAAATTCAAGTCTTCAATCACGGTGCCACTTTGTGTGGATGCCTAAATCTATCTTTCATTATTTTTCATCACAATGAATGCTTCCTAATTCTATTTAAATTAGTATAATTTAACTATAATTAACATGTGTATGTTTTAATGAGAAGTGTGGTTACCTAGAGCATTCCCCTCATCTAATTTCACTCACTTTAATGTGAGACTAAAATGAAACAAAACCCAACCTAATAATGTTTTAATGAGAAGTGTGGTTACCTAGAGCATTCCCCTCATCTAATTTCACTCACTTTAATGTGAGACTAAAATGAAACAAAACCCAACCTAATAATGATCAATTTTACATCTTTCCCTTCCACTGTTGCATACCAAACAAAATTTCATTTTTTTCACAATCCAACAAAACTAGGGTTTTCTCGTCCTTTCTCTTCTTTTCAATCCATGCACACCCTAAACAATTTTGAAAATAAGTAATTAGTGACTAGTATTTTACTTATATATAAGCATGTATCACGGGGAAAAAGATTGAAAGCCCAATTATAAACAAATCCACAAAATTGTTGATCCCTATTTCATGATTGAATATATGTAAGTTATTTGGTTATATACGTTGAGCTTGCTTATTTTTTCCAATCTTTTAGCGTTTATAACCAAATAATGGAACCACTGTGCCACTGACCCATTCGATTCTTAAAAAGATATCCTTGGTTTAAAAAGGATTTAAAAAAATAAAAAAATATAGATGACATATTAACTTGTTTGATTAATTGTATTCTTGAACTAACAAAGAACTAGGAAAAACATAATATTATAGCATTTTTATTGGTCAGACTTGCATTAAGTTCCACTTTAAATAAGTAAAAGTCTAATGAATATATTATTTATTTGCTCCCAAAACAATACTTTAACATTCTAAGTGCAAAACAGTTATCAGTCAAAGTTATTTTTTTTAGTCAAGTGCAACAATGAAGAAAAGAGATTCAAATCCATTTTAATCATAGAAATACATTGATCGCACTGAGTTATGATTTATTATGAATTCGTTCGTTACATCACAAAACAACTTTCAATATTAGTTTATAATAAACTTTTATGAGATAGTATAACCAAATTAAAATTAGTAATAAAAGCATAGAAACTTAAAAATGTTTAACCTTGGTCTCCATGTTGTCAAAGAGTAAAGAGCTTGGAACTTTAGATAAATACTCACAAGAAAAACAATATGTGAAACTAAGACAAATTAATTGTTCATTAAATAATTCGAAACATTAAAAATACCATCAACTACTCGTTTGTCGATGCAGTTATGAGTCTTACTTATCTACCTAATTTAATAATACCAATAAAATTTATCATTTCCTCTTGTTTCCATTGGCTCAAATTTATTGGACTTTGATTGAATTATAAAAAAATATTTCTTCCTAACCAAATATGAACTTATAATAATCCATATTAAATTTTTTAGTATTATTCCTACTATTATTTTATTATAATGGACTTTTTTATTCATAATAATAGACGTAAAGTAAACCTTACAATTAATGAAGAGACGAATGGAGAATTTAGTGTCAAGGGGACAAAGGTTCCTATCAAATTGAATTATAAGTCTAATCATAATTTTTATATCTCTATCGTCTAATCTATAATAAGTTAACTTTACAAAGTGTCTGACAAAAGTGTTAAACGTATCTTAAAATTTTGAAGGATACATTTTTTTTTTCTTTAAAAAATCAACTAACAACTAATTAAATCAAAATTTCTCATCCAAATTTCAAAAAGTGGTGTTTTAGATTATATTTTTTTCGTAAAGAGACACTTATATTACGGCATGTCAAAAGTATACACAAAGAAAATTACATAAAAGCACCCCAATTGAGTGCAATGAAGTTTTTACCCTCTAACAAAACATTACTAATAAAATAAAAATAAGCATAAATGAAAAGTCTATAAAAATGTTCAAGTTCAAAGATTTAAATGGCATTAGATAACACATGAGGTTTTCATTGTGAATGAAAGGAATAACCACATTTTTTAAGGAATAAATTTTTTTTCTATGTATTTTTTAATAAAAAATCATATATTAAAATTAGTTTAATTAATTGGATTAATTTTAAATTTGAACTCAAACTATGCATTAAAATGATAGAAATTAATATATTAAACAAAACTTAAAGGCATGTTTTGAGGAGGAAAAGTATGGAAGGAAAAAAAAAAAACAATTTAAATGTCATCTTTGAATAAGTGGAGAAATCATGTTTGAATAAAATTGTTTGAGGAAGAAATTATAATAAATTATATTTCGATAAAAATATTTTAATGAGTGATTGTATGAAAATTATGTTTGAATAAAATTATTTTTAAGAAAAATTATAGAAAAATAAGTTTGTTTTGAAAAGATATGGTAAGAAAATTTAATTGAAAAAATATTATCTGAGAAATAAATGGGAGTGAGAGATTAGAATGAGATGTTTAAGTAGTATGAGTGTTGGGAGAAGTCTTTTTTTTGCATTAAACAAAATAAGTTTATTCACATTCCTTTTCTCCAACTTCGTTCATATCAATAAAAAATAATATACATATATATATATATATGACGTCAAAACATTGAGTTACTACTTTGGTTGAGAAAAATTATAAATTTGAATTAAAGAAAAAAATAGGGAAAGAGTGAGAATTAAGGGGGGAGTGGGGGGCCCACAGCACCGCCCCCATGTCCATCATAGAGTCCATTTCCTTGGACCTAATCCCTTCCATTCTCAATAATCCCTCTAAAATGTTTATGCTTTTTAATAATATGTAAAAAAAAATTTGAGAATTTAATAATACGTAAATTTAAACTTCATTTACCATATTGTATAACTATATCCATCGCAACATATACTGCCCCAGTTTAAAATGCTTCAATCCATAGTCACATGTCAATCACTTCTCACATGGTGGAAACAAAAATTAATATATACTTATAATCTTTGAGAGAGTGGGAGGATGAGAATATAAGAAATAATAAATATCGATATTGGAAGTGAAGAGAATAATAAAAAAAAAAATTATTATCTATATTTTGAATCTAGAAAATAATTATGGATAAATGAAGTTTGAGACGTAGAATAATGATTATGAAAATGGAGGGAATGAAATAAAGTTATGTAGAGAATGAGATATAAGAATAATTATGGTGAAAATGGTTGTCGATATTATTACGGAAATATTCTTATTCTTTTTGTCTTAAACACCTCTCAAAGCCAATAAAAGGAGTTGATCACCAGTATCCATGTATACCTAATCAAGCGGTCATGTGTTTGAATTTTCCTATCCCCAATTAATGTAATCTAAAAAAAGCATCCTCTCAAATGCATGAGGAGGTGTGTGGACGAAAAGTTAGTTTGTTTAGTTATTTTGGATAATTAAAAATTTGAAATTGTACCAAAAACTGGTTTGGATGTAGTTTTTTTAGAAGTTAGAGATAATTGCTTGTTTATATATGAATTTAAAATGAATAGTTATTTTGAGTAGTTAAAAAAAATAATGATTAGAAATAAGTGGTTAAAATTGAGTTATTTTAAAAAATTAGAAATGAGTGGTCAGTATTGAAGAGTTATTTTGAGTAGTTAATGAATGATTAGAAATGAGTTGTTTGGAAATGAAAAGTTATTTTAAGTAATAAAATGATGAGTTATTTTGAGTAGTTACAAAAATTCATTCGGATATATTTTTAAAAAAATAGTAGTAAATACTCATTTTAAATCATCTATAAATACTACAAACAAACACCTTAGATTCTAAATTTATATATATGTGATTATTATAGATGTTTTTTTTTAAAATAAGAAACTGCTAAAGTAAGTATAACTCAACTGATATTGAGAATATATTAATAGTCATAAGATTTATTATTGAAGTACTGCAACCCTTCATGTACAAAAGAAAAAGATATTCTTATAGATAGATAAATTTAAAATAACCATGGTGTCTTAAGTTCAATCGAAGACGATCATTTTTTAAGTATTTACTTGATAATTGATGGTGTATGATAGTATAATTTGTGTATCAGTATATTATTAAAGTTACTTTAAATGTATGGAAACTTATCTGATTAATCGAATTCATAAAATAATTACATATATGGTAATTTTTTAAAAAAATTAATAATCAATCTAAATAATAATAAGATAGTATTGATAATATATAATATTATACTCAATACACTTATTTATTACTAATATATAATAGTGTATTAATAATACATAATAATGTAAAGAACTCTTCCTTCTTGCCTCTAGGCGGGCCGGGAACTATCTCAAGGTTCATGTGGAAGTTGTTAATAATACAAAATATTGTATTAATCTAAACCCTAAACCCTAAACCCTTGATTGGAATCCCATATCCTACAACCAGACTCAATTACTAATAGCACCGTTCAATGAGGAAGAAATTTTAAATGGGGTGAAAAGTCTTGGTTGCAACAAGGCTCCTGGTCCAGATGGTTTCACCATTGAACTGTTTAGGAGGCATTGGTCGATTTTCAAGGAGAGCTTCATGAATTTGTTTCAAGACTTCCATCGAAATGGTATTATCAACAATGCTTTGAATGAAACATATGTGGCTCTCATCCCTAAAGTTATTAGACCGATTAAAATTGCTGATTTCAGGCCTATAAGTCTTACTACGAGCGTGTATAAAATATTGGCCAAAGTGCTTGCTGACATATTTAAAGACACTCTCCCACATACCATATCTAATCTTCAATGTGCATTTGTTCGCGATCGTCAAATTACGGATGCCATCTTGATTGCTAACGAAACAGTTGACTATTGGAGTTGTTCCAAGAATCCGGGAGTGATTATCAAACTCGATGTGGAAAAAGCTTTTGACAAGATTAGTTGGCATTTCATCATTGCCGTTCTGCACCAAAAGGCTTACTCGTTTCTAAATGGAGGAAGTGGATATTGGCATGTATGTTCATCGTGAATTTATCCATTATGTTGAATGGGAAACCAAGAGGTAAAATCAAAACATTGAGAGGTATCAGACAAGGAGATCCGCTCTCTCCCTTCCTTTTTGTGTTGGCTATGGATTATCTGTCTCGATTGCTATTTGATGCTCAGAACAAAGGTCTGATACAGGGGTGCATTATTAATGAAGCTCACATTACTCATCTGCTTTTTGCGGATGATATTCTTCTTTTTTCCGTGGCGGATCCTGAGAAAGTTAAAAATTTGCTAAACATTCTCCATATCTTTGAAGCTTCCTCTGGCCTAAACATTAATCCGCAAAAGTCTTCCATTGCTGGGATCAACATTGATCCTATTTTTTTGAATTATTTGGCCAATATATGGAACTGTCAAACTTCCACCTTACCTCTGTCGTACCTTGGAATGCCTCTTGGTGGTCACCCACGACACCCTACTTTTTGGAGCTCTATCATTGAAAATATTGAGAAGAAACTCTCCAGTTGGCAATATAAATATTTATCCAGAGGAGGTCGTGTTACGCTTATACAATCGGTGCTTAGCCATTTACCTATATATATGTTATCTATCTTCAAAGCACCAGTATATGTTTATAAGAAGATTGAAAAATGTATGCGCAATTTCTTATGGGAAGGAGAGGCTGGTAAATGAGGATCTCATCTAGTCCGTTGGGACAAGGTGACTCTCCCAAAAGATAAAGGTGGTTTGGGTATTGACAAAGTCCACATTCATAACGAAGCTCTTCTTGGTAAATGGATATGGCGATTTTTGGCTGAATCCAATGGTTTTTGGAAAAATGTGATTATGGCAAAATATAAACCTTGTTCCGATGAAATTTTGCCAAGCAAAAGCAGATTCAGTAGCTGCCATTCTCCTTGGATCTCCATCATTAAATTTGCCGCTCCTATTATAGATAACTCATGTTGGAAAATATCAAATGGTGGCCATACCAGATTTTGGTTGGATAATTGGGTTGGCAATGGACCTCTTCGGGCTCTTCTTCCTCGATTCTATGCTCTTTCATTATCTAAAGAGATGCTTGTTAGTGAAGCTTGGTGTTCATCAACCAATAGCTGGGATTTAAGGCCTCATCGCTCCTTATTGAGTAGGGAAATTGAGAGCTGGACTGAAATCTCCAATGCTTGGTGACATCCCACTGGAGGTAATGGTGATATTTTGAGTTGGAATTTTGATTCTAAAGGAAAATTCTCTGTGAAATCCCTTAAAGGATTGTTAACTCAAAATGCTTTTACGGCAACTTTTCCCAAGTTGAGTTTGGATTTTTGGAGTCTTCATATCCCCAAGAAGATCAAAATATTTATCTGGATCATGCTCAACAACGGCCTCAACACTATGGAAATTTTGCAGCGACGATTTGCTAATAAATGCCTCAACCCGAACTGGTGTTCTCTTTGCAGAAATAGTGAAGAAAGCCTAGACCACATCTTTCTGCAATGTTCGTACTGCTCTGATATTTGGTCTCGCCTTCCTTCTGATATGCAACCTATTTCCAACAATGTATCTACCTCTGATTTCATTCTTTCCAAGATTGATATTCGCCTTACCAACCAGCGACATATCCTTCAAAGTAACATGTTGGGTTCAATTCTTTGGTGTATTTTGATGAGAACGGAATGCGCGTCTCTTTGATAGCTCTCACTTGGATGTGTCATCCACAACTCTTTGGGAGAACATTCTTATACAGATGGCATCTTGGTGCACTAAAGACTCATCTTTTTGTAATTATGATTCGGCCAATTTTGCTCTAAATTGGAGAGCTTTTTGTACACATGAACTCTAATTCTGCTTTTGCTTGCTTCTTGCTTGCTTTGCTATAATATATTTAGTATCTTCTTTCAAAAAAAAAAATATTGTATTAATCATAAATAATGTTGTATTAGTTAGTATTAATAATACCGTATTGAATCGTATTTTATAATTATGCATTCAAATATTTTTAAATTTGACTTGTAATTATTTTGATAGAATATATCATCCATTTAATTTTACTTTTAGAAATGATAAAATGTTCGATCTATGAAAGTTCTATATTTTGTATATATGATACCATTGGTGAATCACATAAATAATTTGATTTTAATATTTTTATTTATCAAATAAATTTGTATAGTAACTTAAAGATGGCATATATACAAAATGTAAGATTCCTATAAGATACACATGGTCTCCATACAAATACACATACCCTCACCTCCTTCTCTCTCCATGGCATTAGGTTCATCTTCATGTCCTCCCACAAACCCTTAACCCCAAAACACTCACAAACTCCAAAATCCTCCCATCCATGGCTTACCCAATTCTCATCCATGCTTTCCCACAACATCATATCAACAACAAAAACAATCTCATGATTTAGCTCCTTCAATTCTCTTCTCTTCTATAGAACAAAACCCTTTCTCAAGATTCAAACAAAATTCACCCAATTCCACAAACAAAAAAAAACAAAATTTGAAATCCCAAATGGATGGAATTTCACCTCACAATCGCTCTCTTCCTTTCCTTTCCAAAGATCTCCACCTCCACCATGGCCTCTTCCACCACCACCAAAACTCCCACGACGGCGGCGGATCCAAGAGAGACCGCCTGGAGGAGGATCAAAACCCCACCACGGCGGCGGAGGAGAGCCACGAATTATCTAACTCATCTTCCCGACGTCCACGTGGCAGACCGGCCGGTTCAAAAAACAAGCCGAAGCCACCCATTATCATCACTAGAGACAGCGCCAACGCCCTCAGATCCCATCTCATCGAAATCGCCTCCGCCTCCGACATCGTCGACGCCCTCTCCGCCTTCGCACGGAGGCGCCAGCGCGGCGTTTGTATTCTTAGCGCCACCGGAGCCGTCTCCAACGTCACTCTCCGCCAGCCGCCCTCTCCGGGCGCCGCCGCGGTCATGACCTTACACGGCAGATTCGAAATCATCTCCCTCTCCGGCTCCTTCCTCCCTCCACCAGCTCCCCCCGCCGCCTCCGGCCTGACCGTCTACCTCGCCGGCGGCCAGGGGCAGGTCGTTGGCGGAAATGTCGTCGGCCCACTTCTGGCTTCCGGTCCGGTGATTATTATGGCGGCTTCTTTTGGAAACGCGGCGTATGAACGGCTACCCATTGACGATGACGGCGAAACTTCGCCGGCGGCGGAGATGGCTGGACAGGCGGCGGCACCACCGCCGGCTCAATTGTTGGGGGATCCTAATAGTGGATTGTTTCAGAATGTGTTGAATTCTTCGTGCCCATTGCCGATGGAAGGGGCGGCGACGACGGGAGCGGCGGCGTATTGGGGTGGAGGACGGCCACCGTATTGAAAGTACAATCTTTTGGGGTTTGATGAATTTTTAATTTTGGTTCTAATTTCATCTTTTTAATTTTATTACAAATAATTAATTCCTTTGCTTTTGGGGTCTAATTAGTTTTTATCATCCTCTTTATTTACTCAATTTCAATTTACTTTTATGATTGGTAAGAAATTAGTTCTCCTTCCTTATTAGGATTTAGGTAGAATTAAGAAGAAAAATAGATGTTTTTTTTTTTACAATAGATGATTGAACTTAGGTTAAATAATAAATTTGGTTGTTATGATCTTATAAAACTTCAAAAAAAAATTGAGTATCAATCCTTTCTAAGGAGTGGCGTAATGGTTGAAAGTTTGGGTTGTGAAGTATGCTCTCCTCAAGATCTCGAGCTCGAATCTCCTCTTACATTACTCTCTGTCTCCACTAATAATAGATTATCAATCACTAACTAGTTGGTTTTATTTTGAGGTTTTGTTTTGAAAAAAAAAACTGGTTGATTATTGGATTTTAGTCTTATTATGAGATCTCTAGAAGCCATCGGAGTAGGGGGCTGACGGTGACCGGAGATTGGAAAAAGAGAGAGAATTAGGGTTTTGTTTTAGAGAGAGAGAGAAATGAGCATTGGGGATTGGGTCACACGTGCAAAGGCCTGTCAAAACAGCTCTTTTTCGAGGCAACAAACCACACCATTTCTCTTCAGTTTTTTCAGTATGCGTTAAAAAAAAACACAAACAACAAACTCTCTTTTTCAAAGTAAAGCTGATATCAGAGCTCTTATTTTCATTGTAAAGCCGTTTTTTCCAATTTGTTTTCTTGAAAAACCCTACCCAATAACAATAACATTTTTTATTACTTTTATTTTAATATAACAACAATATTTACGATTGAAAACTTTAATTTACGACCTTCACAATATACACTAATTATGGCTTACTAAATCTATATACTTTTGTTCTTTCTTTAATATCTTTGTTTAATAAGTTCCTATAGGGTGTGTTTATTTTTTGGACATGAGGAGTGAACCACTTCTCAAAAACCCTCGTTTGTTTTTTGAAGTAAACAACCATCGGTAACTATTCTTCAATCCATTTTTAATTCCTCAATCAAATCTCACATTAAATTTTACTAAACTTTACATCAAATTTATCATTTTTAACCATGTTTAACTTCAATCTCCAAATAAGTAGTTGATTACTCAACTATTATTAACTTCAATCTCCAAACGAGTAGTTAACACTTTATTCTTTTCTACCAAAAGCAAACACACCCATATACAATAATTTTCCAAGATTTATTAGACAGTTTAGAGTGTTAAATCATTGGCTGAATCAAAATGTTCTAAATAATATTAATCGAACAGAAATTAATATTTCGAAGAAGTACTAAGATTGGTTTGATCTTCATGAAAATAAGATCTCTATTTATTATGTTAAATCGCAGCTGAACCCAAAATAAACTTGGCATATATGTTCTAGAAAACTTAGAGGTACAATTTGCTTTTATCCTTAGGATTTGAACTTAATTAGTTTATATTCTGGGTGTTCAAAACTAATATTTTTTTGAAATAATTATGTCACAAATTTTTTATTTGAACATTATTAAAAAAGAAAAATTGTGATACCAAATAGTACTACATATATATTAAGGTAAATGTATTAAGGTGGATTTGCTGAGTTTCTTATGTATATGTTTAAAAAATCATAATTATTTCAAAAACTCAATTAAAAATCAATTTCAAATTTAAAGAACCAATTTGTTTCAGATCTCAAAAAAAAATGTAACGGAAAAGACCAAATGGAGACTATACTAAAATCTCAAAAGACCAGAAGTGATAACTTTGGAAATATTGAAATTTCAGAGAACAAAGTATATTATAGCCAAAATTTAATTATATCAATATTTTAACATAGAGACGGTTTAAACGTTTTGCTTTTTTTTTTTTTTTTTGAGCTCATGGTTTAAACGTTTTGTAGAGTCCGACATGTTGGACACTGATTTAAATATGAAGCTTATACTTTTCAAAATAAATATGAAGCTTATAATCCATATTTAGTTTTTACTATTAACTTGTTAGGTTAAGTTATAAATTTAATTACGTTGGTTTAACCTAGAATTTAAGAATTAGAATTTAATCTTTATGATTTGGTGATTGTTGGCAAATTAAATAGGTAGAAGTTGTTTACTAACAATTTATATCTTTGTATATTACTACTTTTTCAGAACTTATTTAAAACCCAAGTAAAGTTTCAGGTTTCAATCTTACAAAATAGTTGAGTCTAATTTTTTTCTTTGGAACTGTGACTTTGGGTTTTCCTAAAAATTTACCAAAAAGAAAGAAAAGAAAAATGATATACACAAACTTAATTCCAACGATTTTAATTTTCTTTGCTCACTGTGGTGTAATAATTTTCCCTCTTTTTATACAACAAGCAGAGAAAATGGTCTTTAAAAAAAAGTCTTCTTTTGTAAGAGCTTGAATAAACAAGAGTTTAAATGCCATTTTTATTGCTATATTTTGATATTTGTTTTATTATTGTATTTTAGTCTTAAATGTCTGTTTTTTGTTGGTTGAAAAACTTTCATATATTGAATGTTATTTTTTTTACTTAAAATTTGCTCTTATAGTAGATCTCTTGTTGGTTTTTTCATAAAAAAATAAAAAAATTACATGGTTCCCTATGTAAGAGCTTGAATAAAAACTTCAAAGATTTCATAGGGAACCAATCGTAAGTTTTTATGAAAGCATAGAAATTAAACATGAATATTTGAAATTTAAGGATAAAAATGAAACAAATTCTAAAACTGTAGAGACCAAAATGTTATTTAATTAACTTAAAAATTTTAATTGAAAAATTAAGAATATTAGATAACATGGTGTTCCACTCAAAAAACTTGACAATAAAGGAAGTAATTCATATTTATTATATATTATTTTGAAGTCTGCACTCTTTCTAAAGTGAGATCCTTAACGAAGCAGGTAGCTTAATTACATTTGATGAGCCCAAATTTCCATAATATTCCTTCAAAAAGAAGCTTATACAAGTTTGTTTTAGAAATGAAGTCTCAAAGAATATAACTTGTTTTTCATTATATGCTTCTCTTGAAAAGGCTTCACCAATGGAGACCCATACTGGTAATGCCATAATTTTTAAAACAAAAGGATTTGAAGCACCACGAAGCAACAAGAATAACGATATCCTCCTACTTATCTCAAAACAAAATTAATTAAGAATGAAAAGAATAATTTGTATATCTTAAAAATGTTGCAGAGTGACCTAGTGGCCAGAGAGAGCTTCCGGGTGCTTAAAGTGATGAATGAGTTTAATCTATGGTTGTCACCTACCTAGCAATTAATTTTCTACAAATATTTTTGACATTCAAATATTATAAGGTCAGACAAGTATATCTGTGATATTAGTGCGGAAGTTGGTCGAGACAATTACGGATTTTTTAAAAAAAAAACCTTAAAAATGTTGCGGGATTTTCTGATCTTTGTGAGGTTGGGTCTTAATTAAATACTCCTACTAAATTCCCATCATTCCTCACTTCTTTTTCACTTCACCTAATTCCCTTGATATACAAGATTTGCAGACTACAGAATTATATATTGCTGCAAAAAATAAATTGAAATGGGCCACGTTTTGAAAGTATATCATTATGATCATAGGGCAGCCCTTGCACCGTCAATGATCATGCATTGGTACTAATAAATTGTTGAGATTCTAAAGTAGCTTTTGTAAACATTATTCATAATGTTTTAATTTGGAGGCTAAGGTACCCACATGTTGTTGAAGAAAAGGAAGGTTGGGGTTTCAGATTCCTTTGTAGAAATGCCTAAAAAGGTGACATTAGGTTATGGTTCTTATGATATTAGGGAGTTCAAAAGTTAAAGTATAGATTGGGATGGATGTTTTTTTTTATTGCTTTACTTTTGTGTTTGTTTATTCACTTTTTTTTTTTTTGTACATCTGCCGTGTCAAAAAAATTAGTAGGAAATATTTTGTAATTAGGTGGTCATAATAAATTGATTACACATCAACTATTATGATCTTTAAACCTCTTTTCACCATTAAATTATCTCATAATAGTGTTTTTCCGACCAACGAGTATTATGATCTTTTTCTTATATATCTATGATTGTCCGACTAATGTCACAAGGTATACCATTTAGATGTCAAGAAAACTTGAAAAAAATTAATTTCTAGGTAAGTGGTCACCATGGAGATTAAACTTATCACCTTATGCATCTCAAGACCCTCTTTGACTAATTGAGCCACCCCATGATGATTAACGAGTATTATGATCTCTAGTTAGGTGGTAATAATTTGTTGATGTAAAACAAAGAGAATTAGACATTGGCCTAGTGTAAACCATATGAGATCTAATGCTTAAGATAGAGTATGAGTATTGCAAATTAGCTTATGAAAGTTAATCATCTTTGTTTCCTTTTTATAATCCTTGAATTTGGCAATCGTAGCCGACTCATAATGGCTGATATTTGATATTGTCGAACAATGTTTCTTCCCATCAACATTTATTTTGACGACGAGTTAATGATCCACTTGGCATAACCTTTCTTGTTGTGTGTAGGTCTGTACGATGTTTCCACCTACAAATATATGAAAGACCCTTGCCCTGAAGCGGGTCAAGAGTGAGCTAGCTTGAGCTCACCTCGACTTTTTATGTCAGCTCGACCACCGCTGTGCATTTTTTGGGGCTAGTCGATCCCAAAGGAGTCGGGTCAGCTAGCCTCTTTTTCTAAAGGTTATCACGTTCGGGTTCTAGGCTGTTTTGATTGGGTCTTTAAGTTTTCCATTCTCTCCGGACCAAGTATCTTTAATCATTTTTTTGGTTTTCAATCATATTTTGTTTCTGGCTTATTAGTTGAATGTCTTGATTAATTTTTACCCGTAACATGTTAAGCTAAATTTTATTTTTAACTTCATCTCATGATTATTATTATTATTATTTATGATCAGTGTCAACCTGTGAGACATTCAATTTCATTGATATGCTATTAAAAAAATAACTTAAGATTTATTGCTTTTTATTTTTTGAAACAACTCAAGATTTATTGCTTACTTATTGATTTGTACTAATCTCAGGCTGGACATGAAAAGAAAGTCTCTTAGTTATTGCTTAGTTTTTCTTTTCTTTTTCTTTTTTAACGAAGCTCTTTTTATACCAACGGGCATATTAAAAAGATGGTGTAATATTAAAGTAATCAAGAATAAAGCAACATGGACCAAGTAACCACCTAAGTCTAACATAATATACACAAAAATAGTGCAAAAAAGATAATAATAATAATAATAATAATAATAAATAATTGTACATATGTCAAATATCAATTATTATAACCTCCACCAATATATACAATTTTCTAAGATATCACGATGTGAATAATCAGAGTAAAAAAATCATATATATAATACTACCAGAAGAGTCTCTAATAATATTAAGTATGATTTTTTTAAAAAATTATATTAAGTATGATTTAGTAACTCTAAGAACTTACAAATTCAAAACCTCCTCATCTCTAAATATTATTGATCTAAAAAATTAAATATATATTATATAAATTGATAATTATCAAATTTATTTTATTATCTATTTCAAATTATTTATGTTAGAATACGTAATAATAATAATAATTTAAAATTTTGTTACCCATCTTTATTTCTCTATCTGCAATGCACGGGCAAAAATAAAGACTTTTGGGCTTCAATATATTTTTATGGGCTCCAAGCTGCATTCTGGGCTCGGGCCTAGCAGATCATTTCAAGAGAAATTTTCGTTCATGCCCTCTCACAATCGAAGGTTTTTATTTAAAATGAAAAATAAAAAAATAAAAAATAAAAATCTTAATTAGTGTATAAATATATATAAAAAGCATTTACTAGAACACTCCCTTTTCCAAATGAAGAACCAAAATACCAAAATGAAATTTAAAGCACTAAGTATTACCTACCACGGTTTCATCGTAAAAGAAAAATTAATAGTCGTTGACATGTTGATTAATCGTAATCGAATTCAACTTCATAGTCACACATTTTATTTTGAAAATATTTTTTTAGAGCAGTGGTATGTAAGATTTCTCATCCTCCCCTAATATTTTTCTAAAAAAAGTCTATATATATATATTATTTTTGGAATACAAAACTTGTAGAATAATTACATTGACAAAAGTATTGTGTTTTTTGATTCATTGGAGAAATAATGTCCAAGTGTTGGGAGCATGGGTGAATCATCCAAGACAAAAGCACATGCCAACATCAAGAGACTTTGCATTGGGAACATACCTACATTATTACTTTACTCTTATGCTTTGGATTCCATCTTTAACCATGCTTAAAACTGTAAATATTGAATGTTAAAAAAAAACTCTAAATATTGCTCTTCAATACTTTTTCACTTGTATATAAATTTTATGGTAAAAGAAAAGAAACGTGTATTAACATTATCACCAGCATCATGATTTAATTAAAAATTGTATCATAATTTAATTATATGAGAGAATTTATTTATAAGATAGATATACTATTTATCAATTAATTTTGAGATAAAATTTAATAATATATCATGATGAAAATGTTAAAATAATTTAACCTTGTCCCTTATGGATCATTAGAATTTTCTTTTAACTTATGAACCTTTAAAAAATGATACCTTAGAACAATAAAATGACAATCTAAGGAGATGGCAATTTATTAAAAAAAAAAAAAAAAAAAAAAAAAAAGGAGATGGCCATTTAATTCCAACGGGCTATCGATCAAAATATAATCTCTTTTTTTTAAATAAAAAAAAATATAATGTAAATGGCTATCGTTCTAACATATTTAAAAGTAACCTATTGATTTAAATCTTAAAAAAAAAAAGTTAAAATACTATTTTGGTCCCTCAACTTTGGGGTTTGTTTCATTTTGGTCCATCGACTTTCAAATGTCCAATTTTGGTCCCTCAACTTTCAAATGTCCAATTTTGGCTCCTCAACTTTGCTATTTGTCCAATTTTGATCCCTCAACTTTCAAATGTTTTCAAATTTGGTCCTTAGACTATAAAAAAAGTTCAAAAATTGTCCTTTGGTCAAATGAATTTTTTATCACTCCTAAATTATTTTCTCTCTCTTTCATCTTTCATAATTTCTCTCTCTATAAATTTTACCTCTCTTCAATCCACCTCTCTTCCCCTCTTTTCTTTTCTTTTTTTCTTCTTTATTTTCTTTCTTTTTCTTTTTTTGTTCCATGGTAGATTATGAATTTTAGAAAACAAAAAATGATAAATCAAAGTAGTAAAATTATTATTTAAAAAAATTATCTCATGTTAAATAATTTGATGAGATAGATTGAGGAGAGAATAAGAGAAAAAAAAGAAGAGAAGAGGATTAGAGAGGTGGATTTAAGAGAGATAAAATTTTTAGAAGAAGAAATGATGAACGATGGAAGAGAGAGAAAATAATTTAGGAGTGAGAAAAAAAATTTATTTGACGAAAGGACCATTTTTGAACTTTTTTGATAGTCTAGGGACTAAATTTGGACATTTGAAAGTTGAGTGACCAAAATTGGACAAATAGCAAAGTCAGGGGACTAAAAATAAACATTTGAAATTCTAGGGACTAGAATGGAACAAACCCCAAAGTTGAGGCACCAAAATGCTATTTTAACCAAAAAAAAAAAGTAACCTATTCATTTTATATAAATTGCAAAATAATTTAAATATAACGAATTACAAAATCTAGGATTAAAATGGTTTTTAAACCTAAAAGTGGACCCCACGGTATCACATTTAAAATTCGAATGAATATAACAAACACACGCACACCGACAGTTTCACGTTATCTCATCATTCTTTTTTTTTCTCTGAAATTATAAAAATTTCACAAATAATCTCAATTTCTAATATTTAACTATATTTATTTGATGTACTAAAAAAAACTATATTTATTTGAAAATTAAACCCATCCAATTAGATAAGACAATATATTTTTTTTCGATAGAAGACAACATTTTGTTTTAGAATAATTAGATAAGACAAATAATCTCAATTTACCAACATTCCCAATCGGAAGAAAAAAAAAAAAAAAAAGACGCTACATTTCCAAAAATCCGATATATTCCAGAAAGTATTTTAGCACTATACTATTTTAGTTCTACATATGGCTGTTCATTTAAGTATTTGAGAGCTATTTTGTTGAGCACATCATATACTTTGTTCACATAATTTTCAAAGAAAAGTTAATATTTAATAACCTAGGGTGTGTTTGGGCCCCGTAAACGGTCAAGTTGGTTATAATAACTCAATCCATATTTGTCTTAATAAACGGTGGTTACCTAAACTTGTGTACCTGTTTATCTAAACCTTATATATATATTACTTTTTTTTATATAATCAGCTCCTAAAACACCGTTTATCATAATCTCTGTTATAATAACTAGTCGTTCAAACACCATTTATAATAACTCATCGTTTATCATAACTTTTCGTCTATTATAACCAAACATGTGCCCCAAACACACCCTAAGTATGCACCTATAATATAGTCTATCAACTTAAAAACAATTTATAATCCATCCCATAAACAAACACGTCAAACTAGTCTAAAATAAAATAAATATCAAAAGTATTTATGTAAGACAATTGTATAACTACCGCAAAATTAAATTAAACCATTAACTATAATTGATTGTATTTGGCCAAACAAGAGTAAATATTTTTTTGAAATAAATGAAAAAACATGGGTCGTTTCAATATCTCTTACCTATAAAAACTAAATACTAACTTGTAAAAAAAATAAGTATATCTTTTTAAAAAGATATATTAGAATGATTGTTGAAAAAGCAATATAAATTGTAATTTTCTTTCAAATATAAAGATTAAATTTATAATTTATTAAAATATATTTTAAATTTCATTGAAATTACATAATAAGTTATAAAATGTAGGAAGACAATGGTCTTTAAATGGAAGAAAATGTATTTCCAGAAACCAAAAAGTGGAGCTCATGGCATCCCCCATTTAAAATTCCAATGAGCATACTTACGCGCTCACCGACAGTCTCATCATTTTTTATCGTTGGTTGAAATCATAAAAGTTACACGATTAATCTCAATTTATAACATTTAACTCAATTAAATGTGAAAACTAAACAAATCCAATAAGATTTAACAAATTTGAAGAGTGAAATAATACCACTATTCATAAGTCAATAAAAACGATGTGAGTTAAAGATTGAATTAATAAATAAATCACATAATCACTTTTTTATATCTTATTAAAATTTAGGAACTTCGACTTTCTCAAAATCATAAAAACTAATTCTAATTTTAAAGTTACATAATTAAATTTTAACTTTCTTTCAATTATAGATTCATAAAATATTATCCTAATTTATTTTGGGTTATACCATTCTTTAAATGTCTCTTTTGTCTGTCTAGAAAAAAAGTTTTTTTTTTTTTTTGGGAAGAAGGAGAATGATTAAGTTTATATTTAGTAGCAAACAACAACTCTTAACAACTCATCAAATTCTATATTAAATCTTTCATCAAACTTATCACTCAATTACTATTAACATCAAATCCTTAAGGGCATGTTTGGGGTGAATATTAAGTTAATCCGGATTAACTTAATCCTCCCAATTCGTGTTTGGTGGACGGATTAAGTTAATCTCTCGTATTAACTTAATCCTTCACGAAATCCAACAATAATCCTCATATATTTTTTCTCTCCCTCGTTTTCCGAAATCATCTTTAATTATATTTTTCAAACAATTTATCCAACTTTAAAATTTAGATTTAAAAGTTTATTCAAATTATTTTTTATGTTTAATTTTTTTAGAATAAATTTTTTTTTTTATAGTTTATTTAATATATAATTGTATATTCTAAATTTAATGTTAAATGTTAAATAATTAAAGAAATAAATAATTCAAAAGAACAAAGACAACTATATTTCAATTTCAAAAGATAATTATTTGAATGTAACAAAATTTTATTATTAAGATATAGTATGAATCTCTTTAAATTTGGAAGGAATAGATATTAACAATATAATTAACAAATAATTTGAAATAATGGATATTAACAATTGACTCTTTTTATTAGAGAAAACTAAATTAACCAATCTTCAATTTATTTTAGAGAAAACTTTCGTAATCGTAAAATATAAAATGCATACATCTAATAGAATGTCAAGAAATTTGTTTTGCTATTTTTTTATGGTATTTAAAAATGGTTCGAATTCCCTTATCCTAATTATTGTAAAAATAAATTTAAAACTATATTCATTTTAACTGGTATTAATGAGTTTTATTAAATAAAAAATCAAATAAAACATGTTACACGTAAATTTTCATAAATAATTTGAATCCATTTGGATACTTTAGTTTAATTAATTGAAAAAACAACATTAAATATTTTAATTGACTATTTTAAAATTATGTTCAATTGAAATCAATGGTTGGTACATAAAATATCACAAAAATTGCTAAATTTTAAAACTCATTTTACTACTTAGAATGTAATTTGATTTATTATTATACACATAAGAAATTTTACTTATGTTATTTGATGACTTTTTTCTAAACATCTAAATAGGTTTTTATGTTTCTCAAAAGAAAAAAAAAACCTTTTTATTATATATACCCATATATGAATGTAATTTTGTTATTTCTATATTAACTACAACTTTAATTTGAATGAGTATTAGGTAAAATAATTTTAAAATGCATGAAAATTAGGTTTACACTTTTATTATAACTTTCATCAACGTATTTGAAGTTAGAATTACTTTTAAATATGAGTAAAATTGAATTTCAACTTAAGGTGTACTAAATAAATTAATTTTTTTAAAAAAAAAATTAAATTTATACCAACCTTATAATTAAGCAATTAAATTAAAATGATTTTTACATAATTTAATGTCTTTCTAAATTTTTTTAATGAATATAAAATTTGTTATATATTTTGTAAATTTAATATAGATATTAAGTTAAAATTGAAATAAATAATAAACATATTTTTTTGAATGAATATTATATTGTTACTATTTAATGTCATTTTGTCATTTATTTATTATCAAGAGAAGACAATTTTTAGAAAATGTTAAATAAAAATTCAGTTTAACTTAATCCTTGCACAAAACAACAGTCAGCTTAACTTAATACAGCTTAACATAACATGTTCACCAAACACAGATTAACTTAATTTTCAGCTTAACTTAATACCGACTAACTTAATCATAATTCCTGCACCAAACACGCCCTAAATGATTAGTTAATTATCTAACCACTACTAACATTAATTTCCGAATAAATAGTTAATTATTACAACTACTATTTACACTAATCTCCAAACGAGTAATTACTCTAATTAATATAAACTCTTCCACTCCTCTCCGCTCTACTATTATCCGATAAAAAAACAAACACATTGTTATTTCGAATCAATATACCATCTACCTCTACAACATTTTGATGATAGGAAAATTCATGATAGGGTACCATTAAACAATGAGAAGTGTTACATCAAACTACCTTACTTTATATTTAATTTTCAACTGAGTTACACTGTTTAGAATCACAATTTTTTATTACAAAAGATAAAAAAACTAAATAAAAATAAATAAACATTACAATTCTTGAATTAGATTGATTAAATGGCTGTACTAAAACATGTAGTAATTTATTAATCAGAAAGTTGATTAGCAAAGTTCAAGAGCAGATGATCAAGTTATATTTTGAGAGTAAGATATATATTTTCCATAGAGATTTTATTTTTTTTTTTTGGAAAAAAAAGTTGGGGATTATACTTGTTTTTAAATGCAGTATTCAATTTTAGTAGTGAAAACGAAAAAAATAACTGAACGTAGAAATTAATCATAAAATTAACAGCTCATCTCCAAACCAACAGCAGCTTGCTAACTAAAAAGGAGTATTCAGAAAATACAAACAAATTCAAAAATAAATTATATCAAAAGTACAAAAATTTAAAGTAAGAAACTGCTAGCAAGGCAAAATTACAAATCAGGACAAGAAAAGAGAGGAAATCACAGTGGTAGCAATGGCGGCAACGACGATCACAGCAGAAGCCTTCACGCCCACGGCGGAGCTTCCGGGAGTACTGGTCTGAGCTTCGGCGGCAGGTGCATTGGCGGGCGAACCTTCCGACGCATCAGACGGTGGAGCAGGCGGCGACGCGGCCGCCGGAGACGGAGCCTTGGCGGCGGGGCTCGGAGCCAGAGACGGTGTCGGCGTAGGCGAACTCACTGGCTCTGGAGCCGGCGCAGGAGAAGGAGATTTTCCGAACAACTCCGACGGAAGTAACAGACTATCAACGGTGAAAATCGCGAGCGGAGTCGCGTCGAGGACTGTATCGGCGATTCTCGAAGGTCCGACTCCGGTGTGGAGAGTAACCGCATCTCCGGCCGTAGTCGTCGTAATGTCGAACTTTCCGGCTCCGCTGGTCGCCAGAGTATTGATCGGATCCTTTGCCGTCTTCAAGGCACCGATCGGAGAGTAACCGGCGGCGGCATGGTAAAGAAGAAGCGAAACTTCTTCAGCATTGGTAAGTTTACTCAGATCTGGAACTCCATCGGCCTTAAACGCCTCATCGTTCGGCGCAAACACAGTCAATCCTTTCTCAACAGCAGATTCATAAGTCTTAATCACGCCGCTAGAAACAAGCATCGACGCAAAGGTTTTGCATCCAGCTTTCTCAAGCAAAGCCGTAATGTTAACATCGGAAGCCGACGGAGCCTGAGCCGTCAGGATCCCCGGCGCAACGATCGGCGCACTGATCTCAATAACCGAAATGTTATACGGAATCTGCTTCACGGACTTGGTGTAGCTGGAATCGAGCTTAGATCCAGGGACGGCGGAGCCGAATCCGACCTTACCGCCCTGGAGGTCGGTGATGTTGACGAAACCTAGGTTTCCAGGCGCGTTGCCGGTGGTTTGGTAGAGCGTGGTGGAGAGAGTGGTGCCGTTGGAGATCTTGTGGAGTTTGGCCGGATCGTAGTAGTCGAGGACAATGTGGAGGCTGAGGAAGTTCTTGATGACGGAGAGAGGATGTTTGGCGACGACGGAGGAGAGGGCGCCGTTGGAGACGACGAGGACGGTGATGGTCTGGCGGCTGTTGATCTCGTCGGCGAGTCTGGTCTGCGTTAAGTAGTCGGAGAAATCGCTGTACTCGGGGAAGTCCTTGAGGATGTCGGTGATGTTGTGGGCGGAGGCGACGGCGGCGACGGCGAGGAAGAGGAGGAGGAATGTGGAGGCCGCCATGGGAGAGGGGGAAGGGAGTTTGATGGAGAAAGTGAGTCTCTGCGAGTGGAGAGGGTAATAAAAGAGAGAATGGTTGAGTTAGTTTAACCAGGGTTAAGGTGGGGGAAGTAACCATGGTTAGGGGTATTTTGGGGAATGTTGGCAAAAAGAGAGAAAGATTTTGGATACAGCTGGACATTTGGAAAGTGGTTTATGTGCTTGGCGTATGGCACTGAGATGGCTTCTTGCTTTCTCTTACTTTTTGTGAAATTATCATTTTAGCCCTTAACATGTCCATTAGTACGAGAAATTTATTATTGTTTTTTATTTTTGCAACGGCCATAATTTCAACGGTAAGCTGAGGGCTTTATTTGTTGTAGGTGGGAATTTATCTTTTCTATTTTTATATTTTTTTTAAAGGATTTTTCTTTTCTATATTTTCTTTATATTTGAATATTTATATATTGCCTCTGAAATTCGGCCGTGGTTTTCAAATTTGAAATTTTGTTATAGACCCTAAATTTTAGTTTTCTTATTTTTGCTTGCAACAACTTTTCAAAATTTTATGTTTATCAAAATATTTCAACTTTTATTATTTTCACTCATTTTATATTTTAAATCCGATTAATTTGATTCAAACATCAATTTCACTTAATTTAAGGTCATTTTTTTCAATTGATTGGAGCCATCAGATTTAGCAGCTTAACATTTTACATTTTTTAGTTTTAGTTTTTTTTTTTCCTTTGAAATCATTTTTCAGGTTTTAGTTGGATTTAGTTCATTTGCAGGCCTCCAAACAGATACAACTTTTTTTTTTTTAATTATCTAAACACGAGCTTAATTTCTTTAATTTTGAAAATTTAGATTGCAAAACTCCTTATTTTCAGTTAAAATTTTCATAACATATTTTCAAAATTCAATCAAAGTTATAAACCTTGCATTAAAAAACATTTCCTGAAATGTTCTTCTCCCTTTATCCTGTACTGTTCAGGGTAGAAAATTTTCATCCTAAACAATCTTATCCAAATAAAGTTTCCTTACAAATTCTCTTCAAAACAACTTTTTTTTTCAACCTAACTATTTGTTCAAACACTTTTATTCAAACATAGTTTTTTTAAATCAACTCCGTTAAATAATCTTATAAAAATATAGTTTTTGTGAAACCACTCATCCAAATCATTCGTCTTAAGAGAAATATTTGAAACCTTAGCAAATTTTAAAAGGAAAAAAAAGTTGTTACCAAATAAGACTTTAATATTAAATTATCAATATAACCCAACAACCTATTAAACAATACTCCAAACAATGACTAACTAATATAACCTTGAAGTTTCTTACTTGATGTCAATTTTTTTTTTTAGTTCAATTACAAGGGGAAAAGAGATTCAAACTCCAAGAAACTATTGAATATCAAACAACTTACCAAGCATAAAATTGAAAGTTAGACATATTTTAAGTTCAAAATGATTTGGGAGGAAATTCTTAAAAATACAATTTGGCTGAATTGTTGAGAATTTCCAATTTTCTCTTCAAAAGTAAATAAAAGAATGGCGATGTGAGATTTCAGAATACCATAAATCTCATGAAAATAACAAATCGTCCATTCCATCTGCGATTATGCAATGACACAAACCTCAAGAACTTTCAGCAGCTTATACTAAAAAAGAGAAGTAAAAAAGTAGGTGAACATTAACACTTTTTCGTATTTTTTAGTTCCACAAATGTTTCAACCGAATCACTTTGTCTAATCTTTCAAGACAACTATCTAACTAGAAAACTCGTAGGAAATTGATTTCTAGAAACCGATCACTCTCCTCTTTATTCTCAAGACCTTTATTAACTAAACCAACCCATAACTTAAGACAATGAACACCAATAAGTGGTTAGGTTAAAAAGTACTACCGACAATTTTCAGTAAAAAGGTTAGATTTAAAAGTAACAGCGTTCATTTTCAAAACATAGAAAAGTACCAGGACGAAATCGATACAAACTTACACGCTACAAAAAACAAAAAACAAAAACAAAGCAAAATAAAAATCACATCCAAAATCGATCAATAAACAACTTCATAAAAAGGCCTACTAATCTCATATGAAGCAATGGAGCATAAGATGGGTTAGCTTCCATCACAAAATCGGTACCATATGATATTTTCAGAATCTTACCTTCGATGTCTCAATTGATTGGTTGGTAGCTTTTAGAACATATCTTTCCTTTTAGAGCACATTATGATATCTCTCCCAGTAACTTTGTTAGTGATCCAAAGAGATTCCCATTGCCAGCTTACAGCCTCCTAATGGAACAAAATCTGCTGCTGCCCCTACACAACCCACCACCATTAATGCAAATCCAGCTGCCAACTAAAAATGCTTATTGGTTTAAAACCTTCTCTTTCCACGAAAAAGGAAAAAAAAAAGATGTGGGTATAATCGATTAGTATTTCTCTTTAATTCTTATACTTTTGAAACACTACTTAATTATTGGACATCGCTGGAATGAATCTCTAATAATTTATATAGCCCTATATTGTAATTTCATGCATTATGAAATTGTTTCTTATCCAAAAATAATCGATTAGTAAGATATCAACAAAATTTTCCCCATAATTATACTTCAAGTTATTGGAATGTTTAGGAATGAAAAAACTTTTACAAACATGATTTCAAGTGCTTGTACAAGTCAATTGTCAATGGTAAAATAATTTTTAGGTCACCTTATGTCTCCATACTTCCAACTTCGTCAAATATGTCTTTGAATTTTCAATTGTGTGGCTAACAAGAACCACAAGCCTAAAAAAAACCCTTTTGTTAACCAGAAAATCGAAACTTCGCTCCACTATACTCGGGGTAACCACGCCTTTACCTGTGCGAAGCACCAAAAGACATCGAAAGAATGGAGATACAAGAGGTGTCTACAAAGTAATGTCACAGGGGAGTTTCGAACCTGGGACCTTGAGGAAAGACACCTTCAAAACCCAAGTTTTCAACCACTGTGTCACCCCTTGGAGACTGAAGCCTACAAAATATCTAGTAAGCCAGTAACTTTTAACTTTGTCACACAAATTCCTGACCTTTTCAACATTTTTTTGTAAATCAAGAACCTAATGAACATGAAAATTTGAATATATCAAAGACCTAGTAAGAAAGTGTTATTTCAAATAAAAGCTGCAAAGCAGCAGATTATGAGGCTAAGCTTAAACAACATCTGCAGACTCGTGTAAAAGGAAGCGGGATAATGGCAAAAGATAGGAATGCTAGTAAGCTTACCTAAACAGATGGTGAAATAGTCAATGAAGGTATTTGTATCCCTGGCCTTGAGGTCCATCCCTTGCGACTTCTATATTCCTTAATAGCCTGCAATCGCTTCCTCTCTTGAGAAGCAACTTGTAAAGATTTAAACGCCTATATGAAACACAAAGAGGAAGCAATTAGAGAAATAGCATAAATTGTCAAGTACTCAAATGGGAGGGTTCATTTATCATTTAACTTGACCATAACAATTAGATGTTACCTTCGGAACTGAAAGCAACTTCAGTGGAGCTTCAACCACGTCTCCAAATTTGATTTTTTCATGTTTGGGAAAGTCTAGATCCTCCTCTGCCTTAGCCTTTTTATGTTTACCTTTCTTCGCCTCCTGATATCTATTTAGAAAGAAATGTAATATCATCTGTTAAGTGTTAAGGAAACAAAGAAAGACTAAAATTGATGACGACGAGGAAGATGAAAAAGAGAGTTGGGTAATGGGTAGTGAAGAGAAAAATATTCAAAGGGAAGCACTAAACGATGCCTTAGATAAATGACGAAGATGGTTTTTATATTGGAAATTAACGTTTTTTATATATTCATCCTCGATGACTTCTTTTTTATTATGTTATTACTTTTTAGTAGAGATTTTCATTTTCCCCACAGGGACCTATTCCCTATCCCCATTTCTCCGATCCCCTCCCCGCTTACAATATTTTTTTAAAAAAAAATTCTTCTCTCATTTTACTCCTTTAGTTTTTAGATAAAGAACATATGTTGGTGAAATTATCTATTCAAATAAATATTTTTCCTTAATAATTAAGGATATAGTTGAAACTTGATAGATATTTTCTAAAAAAATTTAAGTATTTGAGATTATTATCCAAAAAAAATATAAAAAATGAAAAAAAAAAACTTGAACTGGAAAAATTCCCTGCAGGGGATTCCTGCCCCAGTCCCATGAAAAAAACTGTGAATTTGGCGGGGACATCTCTACATTTTAGTATTATTTCACAAGAATTTAAATTATTATGGAAATACGAATATGCTTCTATATCATGTTTATATTATATACAAAATATTTAATTATGCATTTATTAGTTGTCCCTCAGCTTCACTCGAGTCTTGTCTTTCTATCACATTTTGTTTTAAGGCGATCAAGGACACTTTCACCTTGCATTCGCCTGGCACTTTCAAAACACTGAGAGAAAGCACAAACACTAAACACCTAGTTATTAGGCTAGTCTACAAGACTAACTCCGTATGGATGCCAACTATAATGCCCTCAAAATTGAAATTCACTCATAGGGAACAAAACTAAACACCTTAAAAACTTATCCATGACTCAACAAAGTATCCAAGACTCGCCCAGCAAAAGAAACTAATTTATTAACTTGTATCCACTAATTCCCGACAAATAATCAACTAAATCAATGAATGAAATTTATCTAAATACGAAAGGAAAACCAAAATAACCTTCACCAAACAAGGAGTTACCCAATGCTAGTCAACAAGACCAACTCAGCTCTGATATCAACTGAAATACTCCCAAATTTTCAACTCATTCATTGGGAACATAAATAAACACCTCTAAAAATTATCCATAACTTAACATTATACCCAAATCTCACCAAGAAAAGGTAATTTAAACTAAATTCATTGGAAACTTGAATACCCTAATTCCCAACAACTAATGAACTAAATCAATGAATGCAATTCATCTCAATACATAAGAAAAATCAAAATCGCTTACACCAAACAAGCAGAACTCTCAGTTACAAAAGATTAAAACTGAACCAAAAATAATAAAGGACCTATCTAATAACCAAAAAGTAAGCAATCAAATTCCCTTTTTTAAAACAAAGATCAATACCACAAATTGAAATAATTAAAAAAAATTAGTCTACTACCACATGGAAAACCTATACTCAAAAAAAAAAAAGGTAAAACTAATTGAGTGGAAAAGTCCAAACTAAACACCACGGTGAAGCCCACGGTCTCCTCAACTCATACCTGGGTTATTTTCTATACTAAAAATTAAAATGGAAAACAAAAGGTAAAACGAGCCGAGATTACTAGACCAAACTAACCATCACAGTGAAGTCTATGGTCTCCTCTACTCATATTTAGCACATTACAATTTCAGGACACTTCTCTTCATCATTTAAAGACAATTCATTCAAAGCTTATTTACTATATATCCATTTATTGATGTGCAATAGAAAAAAATTGTGAAATGAACAAGTCATCTGAATATTAGAATAACATACAGCCTCATAAAAGAAAAGGAAACGAATATTTTGTGGTGCATTAAAGAACTTACTTTTTCCGGCGTTCTCGTTTCTTTAAACGTCGCTTTGAATTGTCCAATGAGTCTTCAAAACGAAGGTCAGTAACCTTCATTCTCTTTTGTTTTTTGTTTTTCTTCTCACCTGACCTACGCTGAACATCCTCATCACTACCTGCAAGCTGAGACATTTGTGACTTCCCACCAGTAACCTTGCTCTTCACATCAGATTTTCCCAGAGCATCCTTTGGATGGGATTTCTGCAGAGTGAAAGTCAAACTACAAATGAGTAAAAGAAATTAAGGGCATACAATGCCTTAATTATGCTCTCCCAACAGGTAAACTATCAAATGAACTTAATCCAAGCATTATTTTCATCCTCAATCTCATTCACAGGCAGTAAGCTTAATCTCGCGACCACGCAAATAACAAAATTAGCCACTTACTAAATAACAAAAGCTACTGATGGATATATTAAACTCCAACGCCAAACCCGATCCAAGGTCCGACAAGGGAAACCAAAAGAATAAAATGATGAACCAAACAATATTTGGATCCTAGTGAAAAACTAATCTCAACTTCCTTACATCGAAGATAATTCTACGGAAACCAGGAAATAGGAGTTTTGCTACACTATAGTCATCCCTAACCCAGTCACCGAAAGACATGGAAAGAATAGAGAGATGGGAGGCGTCAGTAAATTAATGTGACAGGTGAGTATGTAACAACAACATTAATTACATACTAAAAATACTAACAATAACAATAAATGATTCATTATGGCCCCTTTCATCACCAACTCCAGTATAAGCCCTAACTATTAGACAACTAAACCCGATGAATGCAATCATACTTATCTAAGACACTGAAGAATTGAAGCTTTTTTTAAAGAGAAACTGTACAGAATTAAAGAACTTAGAGATCACCTTTTCGGTATTATCGCCGTCTCTCTTGCGCTTTCGCTGAACATCCTCCGAGACCTTCTCAGATTCTGTGAGATCCCGAGGAGAGGAGATTATCGCAAGAAATTACATAAACTCATCGACAAAGAAATAAGCGCAATGAAACAATTGAACAAACCTTGAGGTCGAGAGGAAGTGAAGGACATTAACTTGCGGAGCTTGGAAGGTAGAGGATCGGCTTTTGAACTGTCCGGCGGCGGTGGGAGGCGATTGTAGCCTCCATGTGCGGCTCTGTAATTCCTCTCTCTCCTCCGCAATCCTTTTCCTCCCATTTATCTGTCTCTCTGGAATGAAATTTGCCGTCGTACGTCGGAGATGGAAACCGGAGTATGGCCTCAGGCGCCGCCAACGACGAGACCGTGGGAACTCGGCTGGGAGCTTTCGCGGAATAACAAGATAGGTTTACAAAAGAGGATTTATTTTTATTTTTTGACAGAACAAAAACACACAAAACAAAGAGAGATAAAATAGGGAATTTGCTACCGATAGCATTTTTTGGCCCACCTATTTTAATTATAGCACAAATTATAAAAAAATTCATGCATAGCAGATTTTTTACATTCTTTTTCAATTTCCAAATATACCCTTCTTTCCGTTCATCTCTGCAATTTCTTCTTCCTCTTCAAGCTTCGACCGATAGATTTCTATCAGTTCCACTGATAGACTTCTATCGTCTTCTATCAGTGGAACTGATAGACTTCTATCAGCTGAACCAAAGTGAATCTGCACTGATAGCATCCTATCAGTGGAACTGATAGAAACCTATCAGTTTCTATCGGTGGAACTGATAGACTTCTATCAGTTGAACCCCTACGTCTTCCCCATCCACCTTCGTCGTCGTCGATAACACTGCAAGCGGAGAATTGTCGAACATCTGAACACCACAGACAAAGCACTCTGTCGCCGCCCCAAACTCGTTCTGCAGCGCCGCCCCAAGCCGTTGATCAATAGAAGAAAGTCCGCTAAAATGGGAACGGAGAAGAAGAATAAAAAGCAAGAGAAGTCGCCAGTGAGATCGACAGCGAAGAACGTGGTTCCGGCGAAGGTGACGGCGATGAGAAGTTGCGACGATTGGGAAGAAATCGTGTTGGGAGGGGTTTTTTTTTTACGAAAAAGGTGTGTACAGTGTTTGTGTGGGATGAAATCTTGTGGGAGAATTTTAAGCAGGGGTCTTTTGGTAATTTTACAAACTTAGGGTATTTTTTTTGCTACAAATGAATAAATTTAAGAAATGTGCTGTGGAGAGAATTATTTATTTATTTTTTAATATCCATGAAAAAACCCCAATAAAATAAGGTTGAAATATCTTCTTTTTTTTTTTATTAATAAAATTGTATTTTTAATTCTTTCACTTTTTTAAAAAAAATTAAAATTTATAATTTATAATAAATTGAAATTTTAATATTAATCCAAATAGTTTCGATATGCTATTAATATTTTTTATAAAAGAATTATTACAAAAAAATAAGACAGGAATATATTTCTAAATTTTATATTTATAAAATTATTAACAAAATGTCTAATTTTAAGTTATATATATATATATATATATATATATATATATATATATATATATAAAGTTCATTAACAATTGTACTTTAAAAGTTGGAGAATCAAATAAGTAAATTTCAAAATTGCACGAAATCACTTTTTTAATTATGAAATTTGCTAACATTTATATCTGGAAATCTTTTATATGTTCACTTTGTATCAATTTTAATAAGGGTTACAATCCTCTCTTCCATTAAACCTTTTTTTTTTTTTTGAGTTACATCTCTTCAATTAAATTTAACCAACCAAAAAAAAAATGGTATTTCATCTTTTTCTCTCCCTTCTTTTACAATATATTAACCAACAAAACTAAAATCAAATTATTAGAAAACATAACAAAAAAAATACGAACACAAAGCTGAAAAACCTTAAAGTTTAGTATGAAACTGGCTCAAAATAACAAATATATATATACATATATAAAAATAGAGGCCATGGGCGCAACTAGAAACAATCCGACTATGGTGAAGGCATGGAAGGAGATGATGAAGTCGTATATGAAAGGAACAAGGCAGAGGAATAAGATTAGGAAAATGCATAAAGAGGTGCCGCGAAGATAAAAGGTCTATTAATAAAGTTTGATTTTAGAAATTTTGAGCCAACGAGAGCAATCACCCTTAGGAGGTTAATTAGTCATTTCCGAAGAGTATTACATTCAACATTTGGCCTGCTAACTTTAGTAAGAGCTAAAATCCACTTGTTTCGAACAAGATAATCTAGTGATCAGTGAAAGTAATATATTGGCCAAGTCATTTCATAAGGATATTCGATCCCTTTGAAAGTTTTGGTGGACATGAAACGAATAAAAACAATACTCTACTTCGATAACTGCTACAATTTCTGCCCTCTTTTCAAATTCCACTATTTCTAACAAAAAATAAAATAAAACATAAACCTTCAACGACTCACTAATAATATCAAGTTTTATTAACACACAAATTACTAATGAAATAACATTAACCAAATTCACTAATTCCAACAAATATTCAAATCATTCTTGTTTGATTTTGTTTTTTTCAAGTTTATATTTTAATCATTTAAGAAAATCGTTTTTTAGCAATTTTTTTAACAAAAAATTATTGAAAGGTCAAAATTGCAAAAAAATTTCAATGCTAATGTTAAAATTATAACAATGTAGTTTTAGTAAATTTAACGATAAAAATTACTTTTTTGAATAATTAATATTTGGGTTTTAATATTTATAAACTAAAAACAATTAGATCTAACTGTAACAATTTAACAGTGAATGTGAGAAACTATAGCAAACCATATAGTTTAGGAATAAGTGGTGAATTGGCAAGATTTCAAAAGCTTAATTGTAACAATTTTGTAGGTTTCGGCGAGTAAACTAATCACTCATGAGAATATAATTCGTAGTAAAAAAAACTTACTCAATACACACACCTATTTTAGTAAAATTCATCATGAATCATGAGTTCCAAGTAGTCGAAGAGTCTTACCATACACATTGGTATCCTACCTCGACACTTTTTCTACTCAAATGTTTGAAGGAATAAAAATTTATTCAGTGCACAAGTGGTATAAATTGACCTGGACACTCGCGCATATAAAACATAATAGTTCAAAAAATGTATATAATATATCCTAAATCTATAGACATTCGACAATCGAGGGAATCAAAGTGCCAATTGTAAAGTCAAAACATACTATTTCTCGTGACTAATATAGTCCATCCATACTTGATTGAAGTTCCTTTTCTCTATTAGATTAGATTATTTCAAATGACAAGAGAATATGAAGAACAGTTTCAAACTATTTTCCAAACCAATAAATCCAATTTCATACCATGTGCTAATTCCGTCCTCACCTCAGGAAGCGGATGATCAAAATCAAACTGCAAAACTGCAAGAATTTGTGCTTTGATCAAAATAAAAACAACATAAAGGCACTGAAAATAAATGTAAGAAACTCGGCTGGTAAGACATTCAATTTTTTTTGCAGGTAAAAACTGTTAATTTAGTTAGATATGAACTAACAAACCAACCGCCACTATTCAAAAAATGGGAAGATCTAACCACAATTAAGTTGTATCTTCCTCGTTTGGATTCCCTTGAAGGAGACCGTCATCATATGAAACTGGTACTCTTAATCTATCGCGAACAGATGCTCGCTTTTCTTCGGAATTTAATTCTGTAGATTGTTTCTGCTCTGGAGTAAAGCTTTGGATGCTGTCCGGCTGAACTCGAGAAGATCCTTCGGAGAATATGTGAGGAACTTTTTGAGAACTTTCTATATCAGTTCCTGTAGCTGCCTCCCTTCTGATATTTGGTTGCTTAAATTGTTTCTGTGAAATAAACAAACATATGTGTGATAGTGATTATCATTGATGATTACAAGTTAGAAAGAAGATACTAATCAAGGATTGATTCCATATATATGGTTATTCGAAGAGATTTGACTTTGACTATTTTTTTACAACTAGGAATCAGAGTTTTGCCTCACTGCATACTTAGGGGCACTCGCGCCGATCCCAAGGTCTGGGACCAAGAGACAACAAGGAATTTTACAATTAAACTGACCATAGATTTCAAACCTAGGACCTTCGAGAAGCATACCTCAGAGACTCCCAGTCTCTACTGAGGAGGTCACCCCTCTGGACGACTTTGACTCATATTCTAACAAGGATGGATTTTAAGAACACCAGTTTCCAAAATGAAACTAAAATCCAAAAGAAAAGAAGAAAGAAAAAAGGAGCGGATGAGCTCAACAATTAGAGAAGTTATAGATACAAATTCCCTAGAAAATAGAGGCCAAATTCAGAAAATGAAAAGTTTGCATTGACATAGAAACAATTTAAAAGGCGTCCTCTGGGAATATTGACATTTTTTCTATGCGACCAAAATAAGAGTAGAACATTCATAAAGAATAAGCCACGTAAGTTTTCTGAGTTGCATAACTGTGTGAAAAAAGTGTTGTTAAATACCTCAAACTCTTTTGCTCGGTTCATAATCTCTTTATAAGCATTTGGTTCCCGGGTTTTGATGATACTCCATAATACACCACCTCCCGTTCGGAAGCGCCTGCCATCTGCAGTCATCTGACCTCCACAAGCCTGAACTGCATTGACCTAGAGTTCCAACATGTCAACTTCTATACATAGAGCATAGTGTCATATTGTAAAAAAAGAGGAGCCAGACAATTAGAAGCAGGCAAAATCAACCATTGATTCACAAGTATTCTGCTTATCTCCAGGGAACCTTTATGAGTAACTCAAAAGGGCAAAACAAGGCAGGGGGCTTCTGCATAGTAAGAATGTAATAAACGGTACAATTTTTTAAAAGTGAACGCTGATTGTCGAGCTCACATGAAATGAAATCTCAAAACCAAGGCAAAACATCTGAGATATGGGGACATGCGCAATTTAGCTGCATAATTTAATTTAAACAATCCCGTTAAAAGTACATGTAGCAACCTCTTCAATAAGTCTAGGTTCGGTAAGTAGTAAGGTAGAGTAGTACTAGGTAGTATAGGATTTCATCTCTCGGCTAATTAATGATGAAAGGAGTAGCCCACCTATCTTATAAATGCTAAGAGATCTCCTCACTTTTCCAATGTGCAATCCTCAACCAACCATATTTTATAGGAAGCGGATGGAAAAGAGGGATTGTGAATGGTGATCAGTGCTGAAGTTTTTGTAACGAAATACAAATATCTTACTGAGATCGTAAATAATATATGCCGGAAAAATAATATCAACTTATATAGGACAGATGTAGTAGTCCAGCACTATGGTTCACAGCTCAGAGAACAAGGTTACAGGGAGCAAAATGGCTTCAGCAACAGAATCTGCAAGGGTAGGAAATAATACTGATTAAACATGAAGAGTGACTGAGTAGAAAGATACTTGCTGGCGGTGGGGGGCCATGGTTAGAGCCAGTTCAACTGAAAATTTTCACCTTTTAGTAGAAAGGCAGCTAAATCGTTTGCGATCTCCCAGTAAAAGTATCGAGGATAACAAAAAAGATATCAAAAGTTGCACTCACTAGGGGTATGAATGAAAACTGAAAGGAAAAAACAGATAAAACTCATAAAAGCTTGATTGCTTAATCGTTTCATGATCCCAGGAAAGGTATTGAGAATAGGGGGAAAAAAAAGGCAACCCATAAGCCATATTCAAAAGAGACATGAATGAAACTTGTCTTCATCTTCATACAAAACATAAAAAAGACGAATAGGAAAAATCTTTGAAGTAGGACAGGCAAACAGAAGAAGTTGTGGAACTAATATTAGTGGTCCTGGATAGGTCAGAGATTCAAGCAATCAAATATTCTTATATTAGGCTATAAATAAGCAAATCAGAATACCTCTTTTATAAGTTCACGTAATGCAGATACTCCTAGACAACCGACAGCAGTGTAAACCATGTATGATTTTTTCTCTTTCAAACATCTGCATGCATCTAACACAAACCTGAAAGAAACAGAAATCAGAATGATATTGTAACACGTCAGTTTCAATTTATTTGACCCACAACAACAATATGAAGGATTTCCAAAGAAAATTTATATAAAGAAAGCGAGCTTGCAATATTCCTCCTTTTTCCATACAACTGAATGCATGTACCACGATTAGGAAATTCCACTTAACCTGTTAATATCGGTGCCATTTGAGCCTAACTCACCAGCCTTTCGTTTGGACTTCTTTTTCTTCGCTCGTCGCCTACGGTTTTTACTTCTTTGATCAATACTTGCCCCTTGGCCATCTGTAAGACTGTTTTTCTCTGAATTGATGTGACCATCAACAAACTCTCCTTCTTCCACATCAACCATTTCAACATCATCATTTTCCAAGTCATCATCTTCAAAGATGGCCTCAAGAATGTTCTCTTGTCCATCCATTAGACGCCTTAACTGCATTAAATAACCAGACACTCTCCTTATTAAGAGAAACAAAAAAAAAACTATCAGAAAACAATCAAACATCATTTCTAATAGCACAAAAGGGTATGAGTATCCACTGAGCAACAAACAACCAGCCGTTATGGTTGAAGTTTTTGGAAGAAATTGTTCTTTCATATCCGTGATTATCCAGACCAATTGGCATCTCGACTATCATCACTTGACATACGGTCTGACCTTACAGCATTTTGATATCAAAAGAACCTATAGAAAATAAATTTCTAGGTTGATGGCCATCATAACACGTAGCTTCTTACTTACTTGAGGCCTTCTTTTTTGAAGAAATTTGGCTGGACTATTATAATTCTAATATCTGGGACTTTTTGCTTGTCGCGGAAAATTGGTAAACAATAGATTAATTTGCATGGTTCTACAAAAAAATTCATGGAAACAAGCAAGGGCAAATTCCAGCAGAGACTAAAGATATGCGCACGGATGATCAGAGCTTGAATTGACAGACATATGAAATCACATTAAACCTAATTTGCGGAAACTGATTAATTTTCGTTGATATTCTGTTAATTGTGATGAAAATGAAACAAGAACGACTTCCTCATATCGTTCGTTGGACAATCCTAATTTGAGTTTTGCAAGTGAGAAGAAAGACATGGTTGGAGGTTGAGAGAATACCAGTAGAGTAGAAAAACCAGTGCGGCGGCGGCGGCGGCGGAGCTGAAGAAAGACGGCGGCGATAGTGAGGTGGTGAAAGGGAGAAGAAGCTGAATCAGAGGAAGAAGGGGTTTAGGTTTCTTTTTCTTTCTTCTTTTTTTTTTTAAACGTTTTCTTTTATTTTTCTTTTTTCACGAATTTGGTCAAAACGTTATAACTTTGTTTGGAATATATATACTTTTAAAATTAAATTAAATTATTTAATTCTTCCGAACTACAAATCAAACTTTATTATAATATAAAAAAAATTTAAAAAAATCTTATCTTTTAATATCAACTCTCAAGAAAAAATCCAACATATCTCTAAAAAAAAAAAATCTAACATCTCTCCAAAATATCAATGGTCAAACAAATATTTAATACTTTCAAATTACTAACTTCCTCTTCATTTCTTATTTATCTTTTATCTTCTTCTCTCCTCTCCTCTCTCAAACTCCAAAATCAAATCATCCCTTATCGAATTTATGATCTTAATTTTGTGAAAGTTTAAATTAAAAAAACAAAAATGAATGTGTAAATTGAAATTAGATTGTTATCCGATAGCAATTCATTCAACATCACAGTTAAATCATGAAAATCGATATTTGGCAATACGTGACTTTTTCTATGCCAAGAGTAGGCCAACTCTTTAAGTCCACCAAACATCAAAATTTTAAAATTAACGCATTTGCGTGAATCAATCCATAATGGAACATAAGTATAATTGGTGTGATTTTTTGAAATTTGAAGGGTGAGTTCTTGTTCTCCTTTTGTATGTCGATTGAAGGAGTGTTGGATGTCGAGACCATCAAGCCCATGACTATTCGTGAATGAGTGGAGATGACAGAGGATTTGAGCTTTTGGCAAATTGAGGTAAAGACCTGAAGGTTGCACAACTTTTCTAACAGTGGTCATGCAGATCCGAGGGGCATTATGGATGATATTTTTGCATATGGTGCATTGCTTAAGCTCGGTGTCATTTTCGTGGTGTGAGAGAGGAACAAATACACTTGCTCATAAACTTGCTTGTATGGTTGCTTTGGAGAAGCGAGACCAACATTGAATTAGGGGTGTTCACATTTTATCCGAAAACCGAACCGACTGACCGAATCAAGGTCGGTCAGTTTTTTGATAAGGTCGGTCGGAGTCGGTTAAATTAAATAATTAATCGACGGTCGGTCAGTCGGAGAATTTTCTAAAAAAATTAAATTATAAGAGTAATATCCATGGTTTTCCAATGAAAAATATTTAGATTTGTTTAAAAAAAAAAAACCCCCTTAACCGATCGACCGTCGGGCGGAATTCTCGATTCAAAAAATTTGTCAGTTTTTATTATTAGAAAACCGATATGTCTTTTATCGATGTCGGTTTTCTCCAAAAAACAACCCCGACCGACCGACGAACACCCCTACATTGAATGATGGAGGTGTTTTGAAGAGAGAAAGAAACTCAATTGGTTCTAAATTCAAATTAGTAAAATGATGTTCAATAAAAAAAAATATATTCACATGATGACAACGATAAAATATTATATATATACATACATAACATCAACAATAAAATATGATCGAAGAAAAATAACATGATTACAAAATAAGAAGAAAATTGTACAATAATATGGTATTTCTCCCTTCTAGTGCTTAGTTAACAGTTTTTTTAATTCGACTATAATTTGAGAATGATATTAACTCATGACTAAGTATGCACGAAAAGACATTAATATATTTTTCTCTTTTTTTGACATAAGATATTGATATCTTCAAATTATTACTTTGTTTGCTTTTTTTTTTTTGTAATAAGAATCACTACTCTTAGGTAGTTATGAGAAATTAATTAAGAAAAGTGATTAAACATAAATTTGATATCAAAATAAATATAACTCAAGTAATATCAAACATTATCTATAGGGCACAATTACTTTCAAATAATATGAGAACCAGAATTAAAATAGATTAACACTAGATAATCAACCGTATCAATGTATCAATGATCCTCGATATTAAAAAAAAAGGAGAGATTTTTTATGTTTATTTAAGAGGAGATTTGAAGAGTCTGCGTCACAGTACCGTTAAAAACACATTAAAACCAGAAATAACGGCGCCATTATTCATTACTCAACAATCTTTCTTAGTATTAAAATCCAAACAGGAAGGTTCATTTTCAATTTCACCCTACCATTTTAGCCAACCTGAGTAATCCAGATACTATAAACCCCCTCTTTATTGGGAGAGAGAATCAAAATTTCCCCTTTTTTGTTCGTTTTTGCAAGATTAGATAGAAATATAAACATGAAATTTTGAATTAAATGCCTGAAAAGTAGAAGGTGAAACCAAAAGGGTGAAGATTTTCGTCTATGCCCTACCATTTTCCCCCAATCCACCAAATTCCATGGCTGAGACTCAGAGACACTGTTACCGACGCCCACTCTTCCATAAACATCATCGACCCATTTGAAGAAACAAATCAACCGTTTCAAAAACCCCATCAAACTCGAAGAACCTTTACGTTTCTAGGCCTAGAAATTCATTTTCATCCCTTTTGAAACGGTGCGACCGTGACCCACTTCCGTTTTCCCTTTTTTCACGAATCTGCTTCTCCTTTTCTTCACTCAATCGCTCGAATCTCATTGACCCATTTCCGGTTTCTGCTCCTACTTCTTCCATTTTCAATTTTCTGGTGATTTTTGTTCTTGGGTTTTGTTTTTTTTTTTTTTTTTTTTTTGTAATTTTTGTTGTTGTTCTGCTCTTCGATCTGATTGTTGGTGTCCCTTTTGTAGTTTTGTGAAAATGGGGTTGGTTTCTGGGATTTTTATGGGGGTTTTGTTTGGGGTTGCATTGATGGCCGGGTGGCAGCGTATGATGAAGCACAGAAGCACTAAAAGAGTTGCCAAGGTTAGTTTTGTTTGTTCTGTCTCTCTAAGGATGTTCAAATTTGTGTCAATTTTGGTTCATTATATGTTTCTTCTAGTTTTCAGGCTAAATTTGTAGGTTGTTTGACGAATTTCTTGTGATATATACTGGTATTTGTGCTTTTTGGTTAATACTAAGGGCCTGGGAACTGTAGTCTTTTATAGGCTTCACTTGATTGGATTATGGCTATGAGAGTTTTCATTTCCTTTTCAAGTCGTTCTTGTGCAAATTTTACAGTGAAAGTGATTATTTAGGGCTTTTGGCAGTCTGTATCTTTCTATTAGTTTTTTAAGGAAGTTATTTTCAGAAAATTATCTGGATTCATTAATATGGTCAGTGAAAGATAATGCAGTTTGATTGATAAGTATGTTTTGACAGTTGATTATGGACTTATTTTGTTTTGTATATGAGTTGTAGTACATAAAGTTTGGCCATCACTTCGTTTTCTGAGAATATGTGTGTTGCTAATTTTAATTCACAGGCTGCTGATATGAAAATTCTTGGATCTCTCAGCAGAGATGATTTAAAGAAGTTATGTGGGGATAATTTTCCTGAATGGATCTCTTTCCCAGTTTATGAACAGGTTCCTTTTCTTCTTTATGCGTCTCTTTTCATTCGTTGTTGATCGTTTCATTGTTGTAGTCACATTGATGTGTAATTCTAAATGAGATGCTTTATCATACTGGTCATATGGTTTTAAAATTTAAATTGATGGTACAGGTTATGGAAGAATGATACAATACTTTTTGTTTTGTTGGAATAGCTTTAGAGATGGTGTTATCCAATGGATCTCTTCTGTTAATGACTCCATATTTTCTGGATAATTTTCACCCATGTGCATCCTTCATGATGTCTAAGTTGTTCCATATCCCCAAAGAGAGTTTGATGTCTGGATTAATCTTTTGAGTATTTTTATCTCAAATGAATTCTTAGTGTTTATCCTATTTTGGACTGAGTCATGTGTTTTATTGGGTCACCTTTGAAGGCCAACCTTTTAACTTGAGGGTCATTTTGGGAAGATCAAATTCTTGGGATTAGTTGCAAAAGAGATGGCGGTTATGTGCTCTTTCAACTTATTGATGTGGGTTTAACATTTGTTCTTTCAGTTTGACATAAGCTGACCCTTTCCGAGGGATATTTGTTTTTCTCTTTCTTTTGGTATGCTTTGGGGCAAAGCTGAAGTAGATATTCTGAAAATTGTGCAGGTTCAGCTTTGTGTAGGTCATTTAGTTAGAAAAGAACACAAGTTCTTTTTTGTTATTTATTTGTCTTTTAGTAATATACTTAAAAAAAATTGTTGTTTAACTTCTTATCTTCTTTCATTTTTAACTCATAGTGTCTTAGGGATACAAAATCTCATTTAATTGTGCTTATGTTTTACCATTGTAGGTAAAATGGCTGAACAAGCTACTCAGCAAAATGTGGCCTTTTGTAGCAGATGTAAGTGTCTTTGCCATGTTTGCAGTTTTGAACATTATTACAAATATTCTACTTGTAACATCGTTTCTAAGATCATAGTATCAACGACTTAGCACATTTTTATATGCTAGTGGTTTGTAGTTTACCCTCTGTTTATCACTCAACTTTCCTATTGGAATTCCAAGAAATTAGTGAAACATCCTACAACATTTTTACTATCTATAAACTGGAAAATGTTTGGTGTTTTAACACTCGATAATATGCCAGTATATTTTATTACTTTTATTAAGAAGTGTTGATCATATTTATTTTGTGGTGACCCTTTGTGCTTTTTTGAGTTTCCTTAAACTGTCTGCCCATTTTGCAGGCTGCTGAGTTGATCATAAAGGAATCTGTTGAACCTCTTCTTGAAGAATACAGACCCACGGGAATTACTTCATTAAAGTTCAGCAAATTATCTCTTGGTACTGTAGCGCCTAAAATTGAAGGTATGGTTCAAATATTTCCTACCCCCATTGTCTCCACTCTGTTGGACCTGTTAGCTGTTACACTTTCAAATTCCCCATATCTATAAGATTATTTATTCCCCATACCTAAAAAGCAACTCAATTAGTTAAGATATTTACACTTGATCAAGAGATCAGAGGTTCATATCCTTTGACATAGTTCTCATATCTAATAAGAACTGATGTTTTTAATTGTCTTGTGTACAACTCCGATTTTTCGTTATTTCATGATTATGATATGTGAGGCAGCAAGTGTGATGCTTCCATGTGGGAGCTGTTTTGCTTATGTTACACCTAATGGTGTATTCTTTCCTGCCTATGAATAGTGGAAATTTGTTATATCACAAAATAATAATAATTGAATTTACATACATTTATGCTGTTATGCCTACTGAAGCTCCTATTCCTCAAACTTCCCTTGTTCTCTCTCTCTCTCTCTCAGGCTGTTCATCTCCGTTCGTACATTGCATTTTAAGAAATACTTGTCATTTACCCAACTTCTTGTTTTAAAAAATATTCTAAAATTTTTGTTTTGGGTATTGAAATTTACTTTTAATGCAGGTATACGTGTTCAGAGTCTAAAGCAAGGTCAGATCACGATGGATATTGATCTTCGATGGGGTGGAGATCCGAGCATCATTTTAGCTGTTGAAGCTGCCCTTGTTGCTTCAATTCCTATTCAGGTGTGCTTGATATACTTTTTTCAATTTTTGTTTTGCTGAAGTGTTGGGTCTAGTTAGCATTTATTTGACTAGTATTATAACTTTTTTCTGCTACAGCTGAAGGATCTTCAAGTTTTTACTGTTATTCGGGTTATTTTTCAACTTGCAGAAGAGATACCCTGTATTTCTGCAGTTGTTGTCGCCCTACTTGCTGAGGTACCTTTTGAAGTGGCATTTATGTGTCACAAACTTTGATGGTTTGGTGAATTGTCACGTTGTTGGATATTAATTGAAATATTAAATATTAGTAAATGAGAAGGCATGGCTTAAGTTTTTGGCAGTTCAAAATCATTGAACTTTAATGAATGCTACTTTTTACTTTTCTGTTTTCTATCAGCCGGAGCCAAAAATTTTATACAATCTGAAGGCAGTCGGTGGAAGCCTAACCGCTATTCCTGGAATTTCGGATATGATTGACGTAAGTTTACATTTTTCGAACTTTTTAAAATATAAAAAGTTGTAACTTTTTGTCATATATTCTTGTATTTTACATTGATTATTTGCTTACACCCACGGTGCAGGATACTGTGAATACTATTGTTTCCGATATGCTCAAATGGCCCCATAGGATTGTGGTTCCAATTGGTGGCATACTGGTCGATTTAAGGTTACTACATACGCCTCTTTTGCGTCCTGCCTTAAATAACATTGTTCCTATGGCCGGTTAAAGTTTTTTTTTCATATTCTAGCGCAAAAATATTGTAGCATAAGTCTTCTCCATTTATCCGTAACATTCTAAAACTTCGGAATGGAGGTAAAATAATTGGTCAGTTTCTGCCTGTCTTCCTGAACAACGGTTCTCTCTTAATTAATTTGCAGTGAGTTAGAGCTTAAACCGCAAGGAAAGATATCTTTGACCGTGGTGAAAGCTAACAACTTGAAGAACATGGAAATGATAGGGAAATCAGATCCTTATGTTGTTGTTTATATTCGGCCGCTATTCAAATTGAAAACAAAAACAGTTGAAAACAATCTCAACCCTGTTTGGAACGAGGAATTCGAACTGATTGTAGAGGACAAGGAGACACAGACACTTATCATAGAGGTTCTGTCGAACTCACACACCTTTTTGTATTATATAAGTGACAAGTCAATGTGCATTTTTGTTCAGTTTCTCTGTTTACGTTGTTGCTAGTTTTATGTCTTTGGAAGCATCGGTTTTGTGTCTAAAAGATGCTTTATATTTACTAAATTATCTTTTGGATTATGGCTCCTAGGTAGATTTTAGTCTAAAAATTCGCACATGGCACGCAAAAAGTTTGAATTTACAGAGCTTTTGATGCCTGACTGTGTACTTCTCTGATGTTTCCAAGTTTCTTAAGCTTCTCACCTTTCCTTCTCTCCCAGTATAAAATGGGAAAGTGAAAGTGCCCAAGGGGTGGTACAGTAGTCGAGACTCACCTATGACATTACTCTTTTGATGTCTCTGGTGCCTGACCTAGGGATAGGCGTAGTTACCCTTATTTCAAAAAAAAAAAAAAAAAGAAAGTGAACAAAGGAATTGGATAGAAACTTTACTTCCATGTATATGCATAACAGCCTATCCCCGCTTAGACAAGATGTCAGATTCGAACCAGTTGTAATTTATGACATCTGTTTACACTTTGAACAGGTTTTTGATAAGGACATTGGTCAAGATAAGCAACTGGGGATTGTGAAATTGTCTCTGATTGATCTTCAAGCCGAGGCCAGTAAGGAGGTTGAGTTGCGATTGCTCGCATCGCTTAACACGCTGAAAGTGAAAGATAAGAAAGATCGAGGTACTGTTACAATCAAGGTAAGCACTTCAATGGGAACATGTTCGGTTAACTATTTCTTTTTCTTGTACTCATTTTATTCTCTAGTGGCCTACCATTCAGAAGAACTGAAATAGCTCTTAAACTTGTAAGAACAACTGAAATGGTTCTTGGAAAACGACAAACTTACTGTTTACAAGCTGTTTGATCAGAGTATTTTAAATCAACAAAATATATTAAGCTACCATAATTTAACTAAGGCTGAGTGATAACCATTTTATTTTTAGTTTTTTTTTTTTGAAATTTAAGCCTCAACAACTACTTCACCATATATATTTTTTTACTTGGATATCTACATCTTACCTATATTTTTAAAAACCAAACCAAAATTTGGAAGAAAAAAAAAAGTAGCTTTCTATCTTTCCTTAACATTCACATACTTTTTTTAAAGAAAGATAGAACTTGTAGAAAATGGTTATCAAACAAGACTTAAGGTATTTGATTTAACCTTTTAAATTCGAGCCGTCACACAGGTTCATTACCATGAGTTTAACAAGGAGGAGCAGTTGATAGCTCTGGAAGAAGAGAAGAGGATCCTTGAAGAGAGAAAGAAACTGAAGGAGGAGGGAGTTTTAGGTAGCACAATGGATGCCCTGGAGGGAGCAGCATCTTTTGTTGGGTCTGGTGTGGGCATGGTTGGCACCGGAGTTGGTTTCGTGGGGAGCGGCATTGGCAGTGGCCTTGGCGCTGTTGGCAGTGGCCTCTCAAAAGCGGGACGGTTTATGGGGCGGACCATCACCGGACAATCTAGTGCCAGGAGGAGCAGTTCTTCAACCCTAGACCAGGAAAACGGTGGAGCGAAGCCGTCGTAGTTATGTTCATTGGTGCACAGTGTGACAGCTAGGAATTGTGAAATATCGACCGGGTTTGTATGTTTAAAATTCTTTCGTCTACCTTTTTTGTTCTTCGACTCGAAATGTGATTTTATGCAGTTTTTGTGTATTCGAACGAATTGGAAAAAGTTTGCATAGACTTGTAAAGTTCTTCCCTGCAATGGGAAGAATAACTTGTGAAAAACTATCTTTCCTTGATCATATGGATGAAATGTAATCTATTACTACTACAACTTATAGCCGTGTACTTACTGTGAGGTTAATTTGATATTGTGTTTAGTTTAAGTGGTATATTTTAGGATCATCAGGGTGGTCTTGGAGCTAGAACTATAAGGTCTCCAAGGTATTTGATCATTTGAAGGTCTCAAGTTCAAGAATCATGAACAAGTTTAAGAGTAAAGTTTTTTATTGTCTCTCGAGTCAATGTTTGAAATGAGTGCAATTATCCCAGGTATATAGTGAGGTGAAGGTTCGATTCTCAATGATAAAAAGAAAAAAGTTCAAACCACTCTAAACCCCTCGTATCCACTACTCTTCCTTTCAAGCCCTTCCATCCAAATGATTAAATTTGTTGACATGAGTTATAAAAAAGCAAGTTTCTTTGAACAAAATCACTTAGGAGTGTTTGGCTGCAGGTGAGATGAGATAAGATGTTGATAGCAGAAAACCTTGTTTGGGGTGAGATGAGATGACAGAAAAATCGTATTTGGGGCGCAGGGAGATGAGATGAGATATAGAAAAATCTTGTTTGGGGGTGGAGGAGAGGAAATGAGATGTTAAGATATGTTTTTTTTTAATTATATTTTTTTTAACAGTCAAATTGTTCTTTTTCTTTTTTTTAAAAAATAATTATTCTCAAATATTTAGCCATTAATATAATAAGTATGTAAATATACTTACTATCATAAATAAAATGTAAGTAATATAAATTTAATATTAAGCACTTTTAATCATATTAATGTTTTTATTAAAAAAACATAGTTTCAATGATATTATGTACGACATAATAACCATGAGGTTAAAAGTTTCTAATCTTTCATACTTAAATATTGTTTAATTAAAAAAAATTATGAGAAAAAAAAATTTCACACCACCAAAATAAAGTTTGACTAATCTAAAATATTTGTACATCGTTAATAACTTTTTTTAAAAGATTTGTTAGACTTAAATAATAATAAAAATTAAAAAAATGTCAAGATTCTATTTATTAAAAAATAAAAATAAAACTATTTGGTTAAACTAGTCATTATAAAATCTTGATAGCAATTTGTATTTTATTTAAAAAAAAATTATTTTCTTACACCTTTTATACATTCATATTCATAGTTACCGAAAGTCAAAGAATTGTTAATAAAATACACTAATTAATAGGTAATAATAAATTAAATATATTTATCTTATTAGTGGTTGATACTTGTAGGGAACCATACGCACCCCTAAAAAATTTTATTTATTGATTTTTTTAGTTAAAAGAGAACTCAGTCACATTTTGATCATAGTGATTAAGTAATAAAATATCCCTCAAATTTTGGATTTTTTTTATTAGGTAGAATAGATCTCAATCCCTATAACTCATACAAGTTTTGAAATTTATAGTTGTTTTTTGTATATACAATCAAGACTCTCAAAATTATTAAATTAATTTATCCTTTCAAAAAAAAAAAAATTCACTCTTACTATTATTTCAAAGTGCAAAGCTGAATACAAGAGTATAAAATTTGAATCTCATTTTTTTAACAAACAAAATAAGTTTAATATTTTTAAGTTTATTGAAAATAAGTTCATACTTTTAAATCTATTGTAAACTACGAATAAAAATTTAATGTGTATAAATTATTTAAATTTAATTTTTATTTTAATAATAAATTGATATATTTATTGTTAATATTAAAATAAACACATAACTTTTAATTATTAATTTTTAAATATGATATTTATAGTCTATCTCTACACAATTGAAATTCTATAACTTTTTTTTTGTTATTAAAGACGATTAAAAAATAAATAAAAATATGAAAATTTAACGTCATATATTAAAAGATAATATATATCTATTTATTTTAATTTTTAAAATTCAAATATATTTAAATAAACATTTGATATAATAAAAGTATAATTATATATTGATATATTAAAATAATATTATTATTAAAAAAATATATATCAAACATAAAATAAGTAAATATATATAAATAAAAAGATGAAAAAAATTTAAATTAAAAAAAAAAAAGAGGAGAGAAGATGAAATGAGGTGAAGAACATCGTGAACCAAACAAGATATTGGGCTTTAACACCTCACCTCATCTCACCTCCTCTTAAAACAAACACCCTTATAATTAGGGGTGTACATGAGTTGGGTTGGGTAGGGTTAAGGATAATTTTTGGACCAACCCAAAAATTTGGGTCGATCAACTTTTTAACCCAACCCAACCCAATTAGAATTTCAACCCAATCCAACCCAAACCTATATTTTCGGGTTGGGTTGGGTTGGGTTCATCGGTTCAAAAGAATTAAAAATTGAAGGCGAGATTACAAATTCGACGAAAACACTAATTATTTCAATATTTGAAAGTCAAATACCAGTATAAAATTTGACTAAATATAAAACTAATTTTGTAAAGAGTATGAGATTTTTTTTAAAAGATAAGAATTAATTTTAAAATTTAAAAAATATTGTATTTAACCTAATAAGAGATAAAAAGATTGGATAAATTATTGAGGGAAAAAAAGTTTGAGAAAGATTGAAGTTTACTTGTTCATAGAAGAAAAAAAAAAGCAAAAAAAAGAAAAAGAAAACATAAAATAAGAAAAGATGTACAACTACTAAGCTATCAACGACTTTACACTACAAAGATATGTTAAGAAATATGTATTTATATTCGGGTTTCGGGTTGAACCCAACCCAAAACCCGTGAATCCGCGAACCGACCCAAAAATCCGGGTTTACTACAAATCTAACCCAACCCAAATTTTAAAAAACATAACCCAACCCAACCCTTACGATTTGGGTTGGATAGTCCGGGAGCTCGGGTTACCGGTTTTTTTATATACTCCTACCTATAATACAAGATGAAACCTTTTTCCTTGAGGCATCTGAAACAATTTTCCCAATAATTAGTTGTTGTACCACACCAAAGTAATCATCACTTTATTTTTTTAAAACCAAAAGAACAATCATTACAAAGTACAATGATACTTTCTTATTTCAATCAAAACAACCAATAAAAGTATGGTTAGTGCCTCAGTTTTTCAAAAAAGAAATAATAATAATAATAATAAATAAATAATTTGTAAGTTTGTGATGTGAATTTGAAATGGCAATGGGAACAGGTGCCAAACACAAATACAAACTGTATTGCATCAAATTTATTGAGCTCTTTTTGTAGCCTTGTTGGAGTTGAAAGTGAAGTTACTCAATACCACATTTAATGATATTTTTGTTTGTTTCCTCAATACTCTTTTTTTGTTCGCACTCAACAAATTATTCTTCTTTTTGGGCTAAAATAAAACTTGTCCCTACTACACGACCCTACTGTCCCATTAAATTATGGTAAAAAAAAATTACATACACATATTTTGGTTGTCGCGTTGTAGTTAAAATTTAGCAACCGAAAGTGATCTTTTGTCTGTCATGTTGTGGTATAGTAGCTAATGTTTTGAATGTGTTTACAAATATAGAGATATAATTAATGTTTCGTTTGATAATTACTTTTTTTAAAAAAAAGATTACTTTTGTTATCTACATTTTACCTATGTTTTGAAAAACTAAAGTAAGTTTTGAAAAAATAAAAAGTTACGTTGTCTTTTAAAAAAAAAGTTAAACTCCTGTATAAAAAAAAAAGAAAGAGTTTAACTAAGCGTTTAAATGATAATTTAAATGAGATCGAATTTATTGAGTAGAAATTAAGAAAAAACAAATCAACTTTCAAAAATTTTAAACTAAAAAGTCGAATGATTGTCAACAAAACAAAATGTTTTTGCAGTTGTGATTAGGTACAATACAATTTTTTAAAAAAGATTTAGATAAACATGAGTATTGAAGTTATTAAATATTTTAAATTTGTCAACGGTCATTATTCTAATAATTATTTTTTAAAGACTATTATATTCTTTTTTTAAAATGGTTATTATAATATTATTATATAAACATTTAGTTGAAAACTTGATTAACATGTCAGTTTGTGTATATATAAATATAAATATAAATATATATATATATATACACATAAATTCAACTAACGAAAATGACTATCACTAATAGAAAATTCAAGCGGTGATAGAAGAAGTATTTCATCTATAGCATATTAGTTTCTATCGGTGATAAAATTCAACTATAGATAAAACTCAATTTAAAATTCTATCACTAATAGAAAATTCAAGCGGTGATAGAAGAAGTATTTCATTGATTGAATTCTATTACTAATAAAACTCAATTAGTGATAGAATTCAATTTGAATTTTTTGCTACAAATGAATTAGTTTTGATTTTATGCTATAGATGAAAATATTTTATCTTTTTTTGTTATACATGCAAAATCCCCAATAATAATTAATAATTTTTTTTAACATTTAGATTTTAATCCAATTCCAAAAAAATATGAAAATTGCATTTTTAATTTTAGCTTCTAAAACATGCTTTAGGTTTGGTAGCTAACAAAACAATAAATCTATAAACAAAAATTATATACTTAATTTTTAAATATCAAATAAGATAGATAAAATTTTCAAATTCATCCCTGCACTAATTGGCTTAAGGCAAAATTAGAACAATTGCTTTTGTTGGCACTAAAATCAATACCTTCTCAAAACAAAATTAAAAAAAAAAAAAAAAAAGATCAATAAGCAATACAAAATCGATTAATAAATTTTTTTTCTTTTTTTAAAAAAAGTCGATTGTTATGTAAATTACACCGAACAAGTTCCGATGTGTATATTTTTTTTAATCTTTTATTTATTTATAAATTTCTTGAGACAGAGACTAAAGAAGAAAAAAAGTTGTTGGTGAGAAAGAATATGAATTCCACCTTTTTTCTAATCCTCTTTGCTGCAATCTCAAGAAAAATCAATTAAAAAGAGTACTCTTATTTTATTTTATTATTATTCTTAGATTCCTTTTACGAAGCTACATTTTTGTTTATTTGTGCGTATTTTTAGTCAATTTTTTTTTTCTTCAAATACTGATTTTCTTTTGTAGAGTAAAAATACTGATTATTATTGAGCTAGAGTCACTATAATAACCAACTTTTTTTTTAGTTCATAATTATCGAACTATGAATGCTGAGTCTAATGCAAATTTCAATTTAGTTTTTATATTGTAGTTGTAAATTTAACAAAAAAAAAACAATTATTAGAATAATGGGCTAGATTATTATTATTATTATTATTTTGAGATTAATGAGCTAGATTCATTTGTTAAATAAACTTATTAAGTGGAAAGATCTAATAGATATTAAAAAAAAAAATCAAAGACTTACTAAAAACTTCATAAAGTTTTGGTGATAAAAGTATTAGTTTAAGAACATCTAATAACTAAAAAGTCATGCATTTGAATCTTTTAGTTCAATTATTATAGAACTAAATAAAAAAAAAATTAAGAATGTAGCAAAAAAGTTGCTCCATACAACAATTTTTCTATAATTTAGTTAACCAAGACTTTAAAATTTTAATCTTGTGTTAGTAGCTGTTTAAGAATGTTATAGAAAACTTGATTAAATTTTTTGTTATTTTATGGCTCGTTTATAACTATTTGGCTTTTTATTTTTTATTTCATTTTCTTTTTAGAAAGCCAAAAATTCTAACTAAATTTTATAAGGCAAGACAATTATTTGGAAATTTTTTTTTCTTTCAAATTTTGATTTAGTTTTTAAAAATATGAGTAAAATATAAATATGGGAATAATGAAAATTATATATTAAAATAGTTGTAAGCTTAAATTTCAAAAAATACAAATTAAAAATTAAATGCTTATTGAATTGAGGCGATTATGTTTTTGAAAAAAAGTTAAAAATTTGATTTCGATGATTTTTAAAATTAGAATTAATCTTTATAATTTGAAGAAAATTAGAATTTAATTTCAATAAATATTAAAAAGAGTCCATATCATTTATCACTTACGAATTAAGCCCCTAGAGATATTTATTCATACATAAATGAATTCACTTAATTCCCAATGATTACAAAAAAAAAAAAACTATATTTTAGTTCTTATAAAAATTATATAAATTAAATTCTAGCCTCTTTTTTTTTTCAAAATATATAAAATTTTAACTTTATTGAAAGACAAATTTTATAATTTGTCCATGATTTTTAATTTTGTGTTTAAGAGATTTCTCAACATCATCTACTCCCTTCGGAGGATGGCTTTGGCCCTTGTTTGTTGGATTCGATTTTTTGGTTCGCGACCTTATTTGAGTGTAATGACAATAATATATATATATTTGTCGATTTTCAATGATATAATGAAAATAATTTAAGCTTTTAATAAATTAAAGTAAAATACTACGTGAAAGGACATCCCTCAACAAATAAAGGTTATTGGAAATTTCTATGAATGATAATTTGATTATCGTTTAAATCTCTATTTTGTATGTATATCAAATATTGCATAATTGTCAAATAAGTTCTAAATAATTCACGTCGAATTTAAATTAAGAAGTCAAATAGAATGTCTCTATCTCTGTTTCGACTCCATTTCTTTTTTTCTTATATACAATTTTTGTATTTTTTGGACTCACTAATTTTAAATTGAATCTCAATTTCATTTTATTGAATTAATATCCAAATATTGTGAGATTCTTATATACACTCTCTATAAATAATTGGAAAGCTTTTTAAATTTTTTTGTTTACTTCTTGCATACTTTTTTATCGTATCGTATCTCTTACAAAAGAAAAAAAAACTATCGTCGTCATGAATTGTTTAATGGTTAAGAATTTTTTTTATAAAATTAAAATGTCATAGACAAATGAGGAGTAGAGGGGTTAGGAGTCATGCCCCCTGGATTATTTATTATTTATTGTGTATATAGAAATGAACTCATAGTTTTATTTTATATATATATATAAATAGTGGACCAAATTTTAATATGATGCTCCAAATCTTAAAATTGTTTATATAAGTTAAAGAGAGTGAAATTAAATTACATATAGAGAAAATAGGACGATTTAACAGCTAAATGAAGTGAAAATGTTTGATCAAACACCAAATGATATACATTATTAGAAAATATGGGATTCCACCTCAAAATCAATTGGTCATGAGGAGATTAACCCATATCCCTTATAAACATGTTGGAGAATCCTCACCTTTCCAATGTGGGACAATTGCCACAAGATGAGTATCTCCAATATTCCCCCTCAAGATGACACCATATATGGTAGACCATCTTGAAATTGATCCAATCCAAATTTTTGTGGACAGAAATACCCGCACTTTGGAATCACAATTACCCGCCTTTTCTAAGTTTATGCCCGCTTGCGTGGGGTCCACACCCACTTTAGAATTTAGAGCACTGATACCATATTAGAGAATATGAAGTTCCACCTCAAAACCAATTGACTATGAGGGGATTAACACATATTCTTTATAAATATGTTAGAGAATCATCACCTTTCCAATGTGGGACAATTGCAACAAGATAAGTATCTCCAATATACATTACTTAGAGATAACTGAAGCTTTCCCGAGTAATGATATACATCATTCCAAACGTTGAGCTTGTTGAAGGATCAAATGATCAAAAAGACTTGTAAACATTAATCTTTTAAGCTATCGAGGTATACCACGTAAGAATCACATACTTGACTAGAAATGGAAAATGAGAAGGGAATGAAATTCGACAGTAGTTGTTTGGTCAATGGAGAATATAGAAAGAGGATAAAAATATGTTTGGGAAAAATACAAATACACAAACCTGAAACTTGCATGTTTTCCGCCGATCTTTGCCTTCGCACATTTTTTTCTAGAGAATAAATGTTTCGACGCATCACTTTCTCTAAATACTTAATTTAATACAAAAAGTTGAAGGGCTGTATTTCAAAGTATTATATAAATAAAAAAGAATATTTAAAAGTAGTTGGATGAATTGCATTGTATGGAACTTAAAAGATATAAGTTATGATTGGATATGATAACTAAAATATTACATGTTCGAATCCTTACCTCGTTGAATATAATAAAAAAAATAATCACGATTATAATTGACATATAATTTCAATTTTTTGTATTAACATTTTGGTAGAAGAATTAGCTTAGATGTGAAAAATGAAGCAAAAACACCATCAATATTATATTATTTATGAGAATTATTGTGATTAATAAACAAAGAATCGAAACCGAACTAAAATGAAATCAAACCAAATAAAAACTAAACTGACACTTATCCCCCATTTGATAACCATTTTGTTTTTTTTTTATAATTTTTCATTTTTTGTTTTAAAAAATAAAAACTGTGTATATTTGATAACTCATTTTAGTTTTATGTTTTTAAAAATGAAAAACCCAAAAACATGTGTGATAACTATTTTTTGTTTTCAATTATCATATTTTGTTTGGATATTTTTAGTTTTTTTACTATTTATCTTATTCTTTTCATATATTTTTTTTAAATAAAAACTTGTTTTTAAAAGCTACTTTTTTTTTTTAGTTTTTAGGATTTCTTTAATATTTTAAAATTTTAAAAACAAAAACCAAAATTAGTTATCAAACATATCTGTTTTTAAAAAAGTAAAAACAAAAACAGAAAAAAAATGAAATAATTATCAAACGGGACCTTTGTTATCTATTGAACATCAATTTAAACCTAATTGTAGAAAAGCTAAAAATATCGACTTAGTTGTTGATTTAGCTCAAATTGATTAGAAAAAATGAATTGAAATCATCTCCACCCTACTCATAGAGTGATTTTTGCTAACAAAATTAAATTGTTTTTTAATTCTAACAACATTTAAAAATATAAAAGGTAAATTTATGATATTTTTTATTATTAAATCATTTAACTATTAATTTGTTTTTCATATAATAAATAAACGTTGCAAATTTAGTTATTATGTTTTTTTTTTTATAAATGATCTTAAAGCAAAGAATTAATCTTTTCTAGACGTGGATTGCGATAGAAGAGTATGTTCCCCAAGATAATTTGTCGATAATAACTACTGGAAAACTAGAGATTTTAAATAATCCACCAAACAAAATAAAAGCAATTGTTTTTCAACACGCGGTGCTGGCGCGTGGGGAAAGAAGTCAAGTTTTGTCGCGTAGATCCCACCAGCGTGGATTCATTGAGTACTTAATCCAGGGAATCGCAAGTCAATCCCACGCGCATACGATCCGCGCTTGTAATACACGCACTCCCTTAACTGCTTCCCACGTATTTGCTTCACATGCGGGTTACGGAACAGTGAAAACCAACCAATTAAGAGGCGGACACGTCTCCCATTACATCAAGGCCGTTTGACTGTCACCGTCCGAAAAGGACCGCATTCCCGTGAGCGATTCCCAACTTAAAGATAATTAGTAACTTAATCTGCGATTAAAAATCATTAATCTTTTTTTGGTTATTTCTTTTTGGTTGCTTGGCCTTTTCATTGTTTGACTTTAAATTACTGTTGGAACTAAACATTTTTAGGTTTATAGGTTTCAAAATAAAATTTTAAAAATGCAACAAAACAACAAATTGGGATTATTTTATACTGGTCAACTTACTACAGCAAAATTCTCAACTTGTATCATGAATTGCAATATATTTCAAAACTATTTTTTAACAAAAAAAATTGATTTTATTGTTTGATGTGAATCCAATTTAGCGGTATAATCATATATTCAATTTTAATAATCTGATATTTGCCACTTACATCAGTGTATACAGGTGTGTTAATTTAAAAAAGAAATTGATATGTTAATCAATTAGTTATGTTATAAGAAACATAATTTGCTTTTTGTATAATTATTTAGTTATCTATTTTGATGTTAACACTTCTTTTTTATACAAAAATATTTTATAAGATTCTTTTTTTCATATTCCAAGTATATCATTTACGATCTCTTGATTGAAAACTATTCATAGAATTGATTGAGTATTGTCTTTAACACTAATTAGAGAGTATATAGATTGAAAACAGTATGTGACACTCATTAAAAATTGTAGATTATATGTTATATTGATTAAAGTTATTGGGTACACGAGTTTTTTCATCTTTTTACTAGACTACCCCAATTTTTTTTAGTACGTATTGGGAGAGAGAGACAAATATTGATTATCGGGCTCGAACCTGTGAGGCAGGTGTTAAACTTGTTTACAACCAAACAGTAAAATTATTGCACGAGTGACTCATACATTACTACCCCATTTATTAATATGATAGACTTCTTATAAAAATGATAGTTAATGTTTTTTTTAAATAACAATTTATTTTAAAACCAAAGATGACCAAATAAAAATCCAAACGATAATTTTGTTTGTCAACCTATAAGAATTAGTTTCATATGAATTTCATTGATATTCAATTACTTTAAAATTAATAAGCTTAAAAAATTAATCAAATTAAAAAAAAAATTATAAATATAATTACTTTTAAAAAAATGGCAATCACAATCATAAATATTAATGATATACTATTCAATTTTTTTTTTAAATTTTGAAATCAAATACACAATTCAAATTTAATAATAATTATAAATACAAATATTTTAAAATTTAAGTATATTTATAATAATTTTATTAAAGTATTCCATATATTAAAATTTTACTTTAGGATTTAATGTTATGTGTCATTAAAATAATCAAGATACACTACCATGTGTCCAATGCTAATTTTATTTATTTTTAAGTTTTTCTAATATAAAAAAAGTTTCAACAGAGAGAGGAACTTCTTCTCCTTCTCCTTCTCCTTCTTCTTCAGCTCCATTTTTCTGTTAGGCTTCACAGTCCTCTTCCCTCCTCCTTCCTTATCACAATGAATCTTTCACTCTTCTAAACCACCCTCCATTCTCTTCACTATTTACCAATCATGCCATCTCCCTCCGCCGCCCCTCCGCCGCTCACGGCCGACCACCACCACCACCACCTCCTCCTCCGCCGGAGCCATCTCTTAGCCATCCTAGCCACATCCATAACCTTATCACTCATCATTCTCTTCTCAACCATTTTCCTTCTCTACCGGAAACTCTCCCGCAACAAAACCGCCCCATCGGAAACCCACAGCCACAACCCCCCAAATCTCCCCCGCCGATTCCCCTACTCCCTCCTCCGCCGCGCCACCGCCTCCTTCTCCCCCGCCAACCGCCTCGGCCACGGCGGCTTCGGCTCCGTCTACAAGGCCCTCCTCCCCTCCAACGTCGCCATCGCCATCAAAATCATGGACTCCCCTGGTTCCCTTCAGGGCGAGCGCGAATTTCACAACGAGCTCTCCATCGCCTCTTCTCTCAATCATCCCAACATTGTTTCCCTTCTCGGCCACTCCTCCGACCGCCGCCGCCGCCGCTTGATTCTGGTTTACGAGCTCATGCCCAATCGGAGCCTGCAAGATGCCCTGTTCGACAGAAAGTGCCCCGAGCTCATGCCCTGGCGTAAGAGGTTTGAAATCTCTCTTCGTATTGCTTCTGCTTTGCAGTATCTTCACCATTTTTGTAACCCCCCTGTGATTCATGGCGATATTAAACCTAGTAATATTCTGCTCGATTCTGATTTCTGCCCGAAAATTGGGGATTTCGGCCTTGCGAGGCTGAAATCCGATGAGGAAGAGGGCAGGGATGTTGCCGGAGATAATGGGTCGATTTTGGAGGAAACTGAGAGTGTTTTGACTTCTGGGTTTGAGGAGAATGTGGGTGTGGATAGCTGTGTGGTTACAGTACTCGATTCGCCCGAGATGGCGGCGACGCCGGTCCCGAGTTTATCGGAGGGGAATTTCGATAGGGTTAGTGTTGAGAGTGGGAAAGAGAGGAAGAAAGGTGGGTCTGGGAGGGATTGGTGGTGGAAACAGGAAACCGCCATGGATGGTTCTGAATCTGGGAGAGTTAAGGATTATGTGATGGAATGGATTGGGAATGAGATTAAAAAAGACAGACCCAAGAGTGAATGGGTTGAATCTAAAAGCTCCATTGCTTCTTCGAGTGCGAAAATGGAGGAGAAGAAGCAGAAGAGGAGATTAGAATGGTGGGCTTCTTTGGATGAAGGGAGAATGAGGAGAAAGGAAAAGAACAGGAAGAAGCCAAGGGAATGGTGGAAGGAGGAGTTCTGCGAGGAGCTTTCGAGGAAGAAGAAGAAGAAGAAAGAGCTCAGCTCGAGTAGTTGCAGAGACTTATGGTGGCAAAGAGATGAGGAATCAACCAAAGAGAGGAAGAAGAAGAATGTCAATAAGAACAGTAAAGGCAGCATTGATTGGTGGTTGGATGGAATGAGTAGTGATCTCAGAAATGGAAGAAGAAACAGCCTAGATGGAGCAACAAGTGACATCCCAAAGAGTGGTGGAATCAGCAGCACCCCTAGTATGAGAGGAACCGTCTGTTATATCGCTCCGGAGTACGGCGGCGGTGGACAGATATCCGAGAAATGCGATGTCTATAGCTTTGGTGTTTTGTTATTAGTTCTAGTTTCCGGGCGACGACCACTACAAGTAATGGCGTCGCCGATATCAGAGTTCGAGAGGGCGAACCTCACCTCGTGGGCTCGACAACTTGCCCGCAATGGGAAACTCTTGGATCTTGTTGATCCATCCATTCATTCCTTGGACAAAGAACAGGCATTGCTTTGCATTACAATTGCATTGCTATGTTTGCAAAGATCACCATCCAAACGCCCTACCATGAAGGAGATCGTTTCGGTTCTTTCGGGCGAGGCCGAGCCACCCCATTTACCCTTCGAGTTCTCTCCGTCGCCACCTTCGAACTTCCTCTTCAAGTCTCAGGGGATGGCCACCCACTAGGTTAGTCAAACTCAGAAGAAATTGTTATTTACCATTTTTGATTCAGTGTAAACTCTCTGCAAATGGTGTTGGTATAATTATGGTTGATGATTAGAAATGGATTCAAAAGAAAATGGCAAAGGCCATAACTTTTCCAAAAGCTCCCTCCAAGTGGGATTAAAGTAGGGCAAAGCTTTTTCCTTAATTTACAAACTTCATAACTGCCCTCACCTTCAAATCATCCCATCTCTGACTTTCACCGTGATAAAGCTCCTTAAAAGAGCTTCAAAAGTTGACATATTTTGCCTTTTCTTTCTGGGACTAAACTAGCAGTACAACTTTTCTATGCCAAAAGTTTAGTATTGGAGAGTCATTGGGTCAGCCAAATTTGTAGAACCTAGCCCATTCATCCTCTGAATTGTAGGGTCCCTTTGGATTGTGGGGTGGGTACCCCACAACAGTGGACTTTAGGGAAGAGACACCCAAATAAATCCATGGAGCATTAAGAAAAGTTATTTATTAGTTTCACCCAAGAAATTATTATGACTGATATAATGTGACTGTGACTCAGGTCTTTATGAGCTTTGAATGTATAATGTGGAAATAGCTTTTTAACCACACACAGCAAGGATTTCAAGAGTAGTAGTTGTGTTATATTTAATTATTTGATTGTAGCTGTTGAATTCAAACACTAATTTTTCTTTGGTCTCTTTACATTAGTGCTGAATTTGAAGTGTTTGGATTTCTTTTTCTTTCGATAATATTTAGGGCGAAAGATTCAAAATCTCTAATGGAGATTCAAATGCCATTAGAACTAAGCTTAAGCTTGATTATGCACAAAAGTTAACCATGATTTTATATATATAATTTTTTTAAAAAAACATAATTTTATTTTTTATTTTTTTGACAGAAAACATAATTTTTTATTGGAAGTAAAAATGTTATTTTCCCCTGAATAAGTAATAGGGTGGGGTTGTAAATGTAGAAACGTGGGTGGTACAGTTGCGGTGGATAATAAATAGGCTAATTTTTTTTTTTTTTTTTTCATGTTTATTATTTTAAAATACTTGAGTTACCTCGATTTTCTGGGTCATTAAATGCCTCGGATTCCATATTTTTCAACCCCAACAATATTTCTTCATTCGTAATAGAAAAAGTAGCAGCAGTTCATTAAAATAACTAAGCAATGAGGCCTAGAATATGCAAATTGTCTCGAGATACAATATTCAGAATCCAATCAGAAAAAAATACATGTATACCTTTTCTTTAGATAGTAAAAAAAGATATTTACTTGGTTTATTAAATAAAAAAAATAAGTGTCCATAAACCATTTTTTATATTCGCAAATGACTGTCGATTTCAATATTAAAATTGTGATGAATTGAACTATGACTTTTAGAAAGAGCTACTAAATTATTTTTGGATTAACACACTAGTGGAATATTTTCAAATTATAATTAAGAAATGCATAATTTTAAAATATAATAGTACATTGATAGCCTATACCTTTTGGACATTTCAATTATAATATATATATATATATATATATATATATATATATATATATATTATGCGGGTAACCAAAGCTTCAAAGGACAAAAACAAAATTGGATAAACTTTTTTATCAGCTCATCTTAAATTTATCTAATAGGTTATCCTTTTAATTCTTATTTTCTAAATTCCAAAATCAAGCAAATTATAATTAAAAAAAACAAGACATACCTAAACATAATTATTAAACAAATAATCAAAGATGTAGATGGAATTTCTTAAATTTCATAGAAAGAGCAAATACAATCTTTAAAATTCCAACATATTCAATCAACCTATACATAAATATTAAACATGAACTTAGCTCCCAAAGTTAAACTATCTACTCCTTTTATAGGTGGAGATTCAAATATGGAACCTAACACTTTTCTTCCTTTCTTTTGAATTCTAAAACCTTTTATTTACACGAATGACATCGGTTTTATTTTTATTTTTTATTTTTTTTTCTTTTCAAATGGTTAAGTTAATTTAAATCAAATAACAAATTCCTTCACAAGACTCATAACCGCAGCAGCCCGACGGTGGTCAACGAGGTCAACGTTATGAAATCCCATGTCATCAAACCACGCAAGCACCTGGGCCCCACACGCAGTTAGCATCTGCACGAATTCCTGCTGTCTATCCACCATCGGATCTCCGCCGAACCCGATGACGAGGCAGCGTCCGAGCCGTCCGATCAGCTCCTTGTGTGGGCCATCCACCATCGGATTACAGTACCGGTGATCCTGATCCGTCCCTTTAGGCAGCGCCAGTTCCCACATCAAATCCAGCACCGGCAACGGCACCAGCTGGTCCGTCGCGAATCGGAGCTCCGATTGGGTCCTCTGAACCCCGCCGAACATCGGCTGGTTCATCACGATCCCGGCCACCTTCATCGGCTCGAGATTCATCGCTGCTGCCGCCTTGAGACCGGCGAAGAAGGCAATGTTGCCGCCGCAGCCGACGCCGTAGAGGTAGCACCGGGAGAAGTCGCCGAAGTCCTTGAGCCATTGGTCGGCGTCGGGATCGGTGATCTGGGATTTCACCCAACGGAGGGCGTCGGCGGCGTCGTCGTACTGCGCCGGGAGGCGGGATTCGGGGGCGAGGCGGTAGTTGACGGAGAGGGCGAGGGCGGGGAGGAGGGCGGCGAGGTCGGCGCAGTTGCGGTGGGTGATGGCGTCGTGGGCGGAGTGGAGGATCCAACCGCCGTGGTGGAGGTAGATGAGGATGGGGAGACGGGCGGGGAGGGCGTCGTTGGCGGGGATGTTGGAGGGGCGGAAGAGGCGGAGGGAGGTGGCGGCGGAGGGGTTGAGGGGAATGTCTTTGAAGACGACGGGGTCGCCGTCGGCGGGGGTGACGGAGGGGAGGCGGAGGTGGCGGGAGAGGGAGCCGTCGGAGTTGAGGGAGACGCTGAGGTGGTCGTAAGGGTTGAATTTGGACATGGTTTTGGAGCGGCGCATGGCGGTGGAGAGGGGGAAAATGCAGGGGCGGTTTTCGGGGGGGACGTACATTGTGCTGAATTGTTGGGATTCTGAAGCGGCCATGGATTACAAACTTGGATGAATCAATGAATCAATGAATGAAGAAGATGAAGTTGGGGATTTATTAATTAAGTTTAGGAGCAAAATAAACGGGATTAGGACAAGTTTCTGGCCATTGATTGGTTTGTTTTGTGTTTCTGTGGTGTGGAAGAGAAATTTGTGTGTTCCTACAATTTTAGGGGAGTATTTGTCCATATTAAAATCACTCTTTACTAATTATTTTTTTTAAAAAAATTACATCGAAAATTTGTGTATTTCCTTTTTTTTTTTTTTGAATAAGAACAGGTCACATTCATCAACTATAGTCCAAACCGACACAATTCTCGTCAATTGTCGAGGAAACACAAGGGGGAGGCTAAAGCGTCAGCCACAAAATTACATGATCTAGAGATGTGCGAAAATGAAATCCCCCTAATCAACGAGGTCAACTCTAAAATATCATCAACAATGCACTGTAATTCAGAAAAGTCTTGAGAAATTCCATTAATGGAGACAATGACCACTGAAACATCGAATTCCACCAAGACAAAAGGTGCCACATGCCTCTGCATCTTCAGAATCTGAAGAAGCCCTTCCAACACAGCATAGCCTTCTAGGTGCTTTGCAGACGAGCTCTGGTCTGCGAGTCAAACACCAACAAGAATCGGAAACCCAAGCCAATCACGAACGATCCAGCCAATCCCTCCCAATCCCGTCAACGGAGATCCAGAAGCATCCACATTCAATTTGTGTATCTACTTAAATTAATTTTTAACTCTTCATTTAATTTCAATTATTTTTAATCATTCATTTATAACTATTTATGATAAGTGTTTAACACAAATTATTCATTTTTAATCTTTTTTTTTTTTACTTTTTCAAAATAATTCATTTTTTAACTTCTCAAAATAACTACTCATTTTAAATTCACATTCAAATAAGTAATCATTTCTATCTCTTCTCTAAAAAAATTACATTTAAATGAGTTTTTTATTGTAATTCTCAATTTTTAACTGCTCAAAATAACCATTGATTCAAAATCTCATCCAAATACCTCCTTACTTTCTTTCGTCAATAATTTAAAATAATAATAATAATAATAATAATAATAATAATAATAATAATAATAATAATAATAATAATAATAATAATAATAATAATAAATTGGGGTTTGGTTTATTTTTGTTTTTATGTTATACCTAAAACCATATAATCCTGCCTTAAACCCAATGTTTCTTAATAAAAATGGAGCTGTTCATGGCCGGAGTTGGATTTGTTATGAACAAGGTCGCCAATATCTATATATTTAGACCTATATCAAGTTTAAAGTGAGATTTTGGTCCTGCCCATTTAGATATTTGTTACATTTTAAAATTTGAAAAGTGTTCATTTTGGTTTTATTACTTACAAAAGCATCGTTGATGTAAAACTGAGTTAATTGACGTTTAAATCTGGATGAGTTGACAAAAAAAAAGCCAAATGGCATGTCCGTTAAAAGGTTGGATGAGTTCGGTTATTGTAAGGGATTTTGGGTTTTATATATCAAATTTCACTATATAAGTGAGAGTTGGTGTGCTTGGTTATCGTCCGAGGTTTGGAGCGAAAAATGTAATAATAATAAAAAAAATCAATGTTACAAACACTAATTCTTTATGGTCACGAGCTCGAATTCTCTATCCTCAATCGTTGTAACTAAAAAATGTGAAAGGTACTTTATTGACTCTAACATTAATTTATAACATTGCCTCTTTCTATACAAATATCTTTCTTCTTTTTTTCTTGAACAAGAAAATAAATATTTGTATAGTTAAGTGCCATTTTATCCTCTCTCAAATAATCTTTTTTATCTTACCCCATTATCTTTTTCTAGCTTATGAGTATAGCTCGAGTTGAGAGACGTTCACGGGGCGGGGCAGAGCTAGAGAATGGCTTCCTCGCCACTTAATTTAATCTCCGTCTCCAGAAAAATTTCCTTTTTTTCTTGGGGATCGGGTCCCGCGGGGATTTTTTCAATTTTTTTTTACATTTTTTTGGATAATACTTTTAAATAATTAGATAATCTTTATTAAAGAAAAATAATCATATGCATAGATAATTTCATCTATAAATATTTTTTTATTTGAAAATGAAAAGGAAAAAGTATAGAAAAAAATATTTAAAAAAAAAAAATGTAAACAGGGCGAGATCGGGAAATTGGGGACGCAGCCCTGATTAGCCCATGGAAAACTTTTTTCCCGCCTCCAACCTCATTAAAGGCGGGTCCCCGCGAGAAAATAGACATCTCTAATTGTGATGGTTACTTTTGGGTGACGTCTTGCAATGATTTTTGTGATTGTAATATAATTTTGATATTTTACATCTTATCTGTTATGGAATCTAATTTGTAGCTTTTGAATTAATGATTTTTATTTTGTTTTTTTTTACTTTAACCATAAGGTTGGATGTAATGTGTTATAACAAATGAAACTCGTACCTTTAACCATATTTTATCTAGAAATTCATTAAAATTTTTGCCATAAATTGAATGAAAAAGATGATAAATGTATACACATGTTAGAAAATGTTTTCCACGTGAGGATATAACAATCGCAACCTACGAAATAAAAATAAATTTGACATATTAACTTCTAGATTACAAATCTAGAACACGACTGATAATAAAAATAAATTACAAATTAATTTGACATAATAACAATGTTCTTAACTCTCTTAACCATGTTCTTAACCATGTTCCAGCCAATCCCTCCCAATCCCGTCAACTGAGATCCAGAAGCATCCACATTCAATTTGTGTATCTACTTAAATTAATTTTTAACTCTTCATTTAATTTCAATTATTTTTAATCATTCATTTATAACTATTTATGATAAGTGTTTAACACAAATTATTCATTTTTAATCTTTTTTTTTTACTTTTTCAAAATAATTTATTTTTTAACTTCTCAAAATAACTACTCATTTTAAATTCACATTCAAATAAGTAATCATTTCTAACTCTTCTCTAAAAAAAATTACATTTAAATGAATTTTTTATTGTAACTCTCAATTTTTAACTACTCAAAATAACTATCGGTTCAAAATCTCATCCAAACACATCCTTACTTTCTTTCGTCAATAATTTAAAATAATAATAATAATAATAAAAAATTGGGGTTTGGTTTATTTTTGTTTTTATGTTATACCTAAAACCATGTAATCCTGCCTTAAACCCAATGTTTCCTAATAAAAATGGAGCTGTTCATGGCCGGAGTTGGATTTGTTACGAACAAGGTCGCCAATATCTATATATTTAGGCCTATATCAAGTTTAAAGTGAGATTTTGGTCCTACGTATTTAGATATTTGTTACATTTTAAAATTTGAAAAGTGTTCATTTTGGTTTTATTACTTACCAAAAGCATGGTTGATGTAAAAGTGAGTTCATTGACGTTTAAATCTGGATGAGTTGAAGGGCTATCGTGTTTAATTAACAGGGAAGACAATCCAAACTCTTGTCTTAGTTTTCGTATTAATATACATTGTCCTATTATATCTCATTTGTTTTTTGCTGATGATAGCTTGCTTTTTTTCAGGGCGGATAGGGATGGGTGTGAAAAAATTAAAGAGATCCTTAATTGTTACGAGCGGACTTCTGGCCAAATTGTTAATTATGATAAGTCTGCTATTCTTTTTAGTCGGAATGTGAGGATGGGGGATAGACAGGTTCTAAGTAGGTTATTAGGGGTGAGTGTGAATGATAATCTTGGCATTCACCTTGGAATGCCTTCGCAAAATAGTAGAGATAAAAAAGCTCTTTATAGGTCTATCAAAGGGCGGCTCGAAAAGTGTCTTCAGTTGTGGAAAGGTAGGATGCTCTCTAGAGGTGGGAAAGAGGTTATGATAAAAGCGGTTGGCCAAGCGATTCCGACGTACACTATGAGTTGTTTTAGGTTGACCAAATCTTTTAATGAGGATTTGGAGCATCTGTGTGCTCGGTTTTGGTGGGGGAGGAAGAAAACAAGAGGAAGATGCATTGTAAAAGTTGGAAGATTCTTGGAAGGAGAAAAGGGGAAGGGGGGTTGGGTTTTAGAGATCTTAATCTGTTTAATCAAACATTATTGGCTAAGCATAGTTGGAGAATCTTAAGATTTCCCAATAGTTTATTGAGTAGGGTTCTCAGAGGGAAATATTTTAAGAATGGTGATTTTCTTAGTGCTCAAGTTGGAAACAACCCTTCGTTGGCTTGGAGAAGCATCATGTGGGGGAGAGATTTATTTAAGAAGGGGTATAGGTGGAAGATTGGTAATGGCAGGAGGGTTTATATTGGTTCTGATCCGTGGATTTGTCGTGAGGGGAATCCTTTTGTTGACGGTGTCAAAGAGGAGTGGAAATGGAGAATGTGGCTGATTTGATTGTTGAAGGTGCTAGGTGGGATGATGCGACCATTGAAGAAATTTTCTGTCCGGAGGATGCCAGAGTTCTACTCCTTTAAGTGCAAAGGGGGGAGTGGATGAGATTATTTGGAACCATTGCCCAAAAGGGAGGTTTTCGGTGAAGAGTGTTTACCATGTGGCTAAGTTCGAGGCTAATAGAAATGAGGCTTCTTCGTCTTGTAGTAAAGCAAGTGTTGACTCTTGGAATGATTTTTGGAAAATTGAGTGTGCTCCTAAGATTAAAATTGGGGCTTAGAGTGTCATTTCTAACGCTATCCCCACTAGGTGTAACATTTATAACCGTGGTGTTGATATTGATGTGACTTGCCCCATGTGTTAGAAGAGTCGTGTGGAAGAATATTTTTCCTTGGTTTGACGATTTTGAGAGATTGGTTAAGGGTGAGGATGTTGGGATCGATGTGTGGAAAATGATTTGTTCTAAGATTGTGAAAGAAGAGCGTTTCAAGGCGGTCATTATTATTTGGAGCTTATGGAATTTCAGGAACTTAATTATTCATAATATTTCTGATCGAGTATTCCATAATCTCCTTAGTATGGTTAACAAAAGTATTAATGGCCATTGTCTTCCATTTACAGGTGGAATCTCTCAGGCTCCTAAGCTGAAGATTTTCGTGGAGGAGAAATGGATGGCCCCTCCTAGAGGATGTTGGAAGCTGAATACTGATGCTTCCTTTAATTTATCAACTGGTATATGGGGCATTCGTTGGATAGTTCGTGATGGGAGAGGTGTACCAAAGATTGTTGGGTGGAAGGCTGGGCAAAGGAATTCTTCTGTCAAGGTTCTCGAAGGCCTGGCTATTCGTGATGCTCTAAGCTTTATTTACGAGGCCGATATTCAAATGTTTCTCCCGATTCTAGTTGAATCTGATGCTTTAGATGTGATTAAGTCCATTTATGAGGATTCTTTTGATTGTTCTGAGTTCAACAATATCGTTGTTGATATTAGATGGTTTATGGCAGCGTTTGGGACGGTTTCTGTGTCTCATTGTGGTAGGCGTTGTAATAGGGCGGCTGATTTGCTTGCCAAGTTAGATGGTTTAGACTTTTTTTGTCATATTTCTTCTCCTTATCAGGTGGAGGATTGTATTTCTTTTTTTAGGGGATTCTCCCCCCTGATATAGGCTCCATGGTAGAGAACGATTGTGTTGGTTTGTTAGGTTTGGGCTGAATGAAGTTTATTTTTCAAAAAAAAAAAAAAATCTGAATGAGTTGACAAAAAAAAAAAAAAAAGCCAAATGGCATGTCCGTTAAAAGGTTGGATGAGTTCGGTTATTGTAATGGATTTTGGGTTTTATATATCAAATTTCACTATATAAGTGAGAGTTGGTGTGCTTGGTTATCGTCCGAGGTTTGGAGCGAAAAATGTAATAATAATAAAAAAAATAAATGTTACAAACACTAATTCTTCATGGTCACGAGCTGAAATTCCCTATCTTCAATTGTTGTAACTAAAAAAATGTGAAAGGTACTCTATTGGTTCAATCTGTTCGACACTCCAACATTAATTTATAGCATTGCCTCTTTCTATACAAATATCTTTCTTCTTTTTTTCTTGAACAAGAAAATAAATATTTGTATAGCTAAGTGCCATTTTATCCTCTCTCAAATAATCTTTCTTATCTTACCCCATTGTCTTTCTCTAGCTTATGAGTATAGCTCGAGTTGAGAGACGTTCACGGGGTGGGGCAGAGCCGGAGAATGGCTTCTTCGCCACTTAATTTAATCCCTGTCCCCAGAAAAATTTTCTTTTCTCTCAGGGATTGGTCCCCGTGGATTTTTTTAAAATTGTTTTTTACATTTTTTTGGATAATACTTTTAAATAATTAGATTTTCTTAAAAATTATTCATAAATTTCAACTATAATCTTAATTATTAAAGAAAAATATTCATATGTATAGATAATTTCATCTATAAATATGTTTTTATTTGAAAATGAAAAGGAAAAAGTATAGAAAAATATATTAAAAAAAAAGAAAAAATGTAAACGAGGTGAGGATGGAGAAATTCCGACGCGGCCCCGATTAGCCCATGGGGAACTTTTTTCCCGCCTCCAACCTCATTAAAGGTGGATCCTTGCGATAAAAATAGACATCTCTAGTTGTGATGGTTACTTCTGGATGGCGTCAATCAAGACTTGAACAATGATTTTTGTGATTGTAATATAATTTTGAGATTTTGCATCTTATCTGTTATGGAATCTAATTTGTAGCTTTTGAATTAATGATTTTTATTTATTTATTTATTTTACTTTAACCATAAGGTTGGATGTAATATGTGTTATAACAAATGAAACTCGTACCTTTAACCATATTTTATCTAGAAATTCATTAAAAATTTTGCCATAAATTGAATGAAAAAGATGATAAATGTATACACATGTTAGAAAATGTTTTCCACGTGAGGATATAACAATCGCAACCTACGAAATAAAAATTAATTTGACATATTAACTTCTAGATTCAAAATCTAGAACACGACTGATAATAAAAATAAATAAAAAATTAATTTGACATAATAACCATGTTCTTAACTCTCTTAAAGAGATTACAAGCAATCTCTTCTTTTTACATGTATTACACCTATAATAAATGGTTAAATTACAAATTAATGCCATTGGAGGTTGTTTTTTTAGTACACATATGGGGGAGAGGAACAAATACCGATTATCGAAATCGAACCTATGAAGCTGGTGTTGAACTGGTTTGCAACCAAACAATAAAGAGATATAGTATCATCGTATAATTTAGCATTAGCAGTTGCATTTGTGCATGCAGATTAAGACGATCCACGACCAATTGGCGGAACAATCATGAAAGGTAAAATATAACATAGTTGCTTGGGGTAGCTTAATTAGGTTAGACCAATACGACAAGCGATACCTCTTGCACACCCAAAGACATAAATTAAAATACCGTTAATTATGTTATTTGCGTAAAATATGTGTCACAAAAATTTGACATTTACTCATCTATTTTTTAAAACATAAGTGGACCAATTTTAATGCAATAGACTATTTCAGAGCTTTTTGAAAAATACAAAAAGTAAAATTAAACATTTGAGTTAAATAAATTGACATTTTTAATATAGGTGAAATTAAAATTTGGATCCAGAAAGTTAGAATTATAATTTAATCATTACAATGTAATCAACTATTGGAAAATAGTTCATATTATTGATAGCCTAGTGTGCGTTAACATTAACTAAAAAATAGCTAACCAATTTAGTCTACTCCTAAAAATATCGCTAAAATATTTTTATTAAAATATGATTGTTAATTTTTTTTTTTTGCCTACTATAAATATCTTACCAATTTAGCCTACTCCTCCCTTAAAAAAATTTTATATAAAAAAATTGAAGTGAAGTTTTTTTTTTTGACATGTGAAGTGGAAATTTGAACGTGTAATCCAAGAATGAATTCATGATAGTGAATTTGAATGGAATTAAAATCAATCTATCAAACTAACATGACACCTATATATATATATATATATATATATATATATATATATATATATATATATATATATATAAATTTTGTAAGTAAATTGGGTGCGTTTTAGAGCAAAAGAGAAAAAGGTGCAAGAATAGTAAAGCAATTACCTGATGAGAACAAGTGGCTTGCAGTGCGAAATCACTGAAGCAGCTAAATTACACAGCTAAAATACGAACTATTTTAAGCAATTGGACATTTTATAAAATATTTTTAAAAAGTTATGAAATGAATCGCATCTCAATAATTTTATTGTTTGGTTGTAAACTAGTTTAATACTATTAGTATCACATGTTCGATTATGAAAATTTGTATTTGTCATCCTTCCTTGACATGTACTCAAAAAAAAAAAATTATATAATTAAAATAGATTAAAAAAACATTGGATTAAATTTCATTTCATTTAATTTTAACCTTAATATATACCGAGAGTGTGAATTCAAAAAAATATATATATATATATATATATATATATATATCCGGAAAGTGTTTGTGTTTAAGATGAGATGAGATAAGGTGAGCTCTTGAAGTCCAACACCTGACTTCGAGGGATATGTGGGTGCAGCCAGGGCTGCACGCCACCCATGAAGTCAAAATATGTGGCACTTTTGGTGCCACACATCTCAACCCACTTTTCTCTCTCTGTGTTTTTTTTAATAAAAAAAATATTAAAATGTGTGTGACTTCATGGAGCTGCACCCAAATTGCCCTCCTTGACTTCAACACCTTATTTGACCCAAAACGTTCTTACCTCACTTCATCATTTGTTTTTTTTGTTTAATTTTAACAGTTTTTTCATCTTTTTATATATACATATATATATATATACTTATTTTATGTTTGATATATTTTTATTATAAAAATAATATTATTTTAATATATCAATATATAATTTTGTTGGAGAATGATATCAATATATAATTATACTATTATTATATCAAATATTTATTTAAATAAATTTAAATTATAAAAATTAAAATAAATAGATATATATAATTTCTTAATATATAATTTAAATTTTCATATTTTTATTTATTTTCAATCATTTTTAATAATAAAAAATTTATAAAATTTCAATGATTTAAAAATAGACTACAAATATCATATTTAAACATATATAATTAAAAATTATTTTAATAAAGTATTTCAAAAAGAACAAACATAAAAAAATGAATAAAAAGTTGTTTATGTTCGACGATAGAAAACCCCAAGACGGCGGCACCGTGAAGAAGAAGAAGAAGAAGGTGCAGAGCAAATCCGATCCGATTTTTTTTCCGAATCTCAAAGATTTCATGTTCTGATAATCCCTTTCGATTCTCAATTGCTTTCCTTCCAAACCCTTAAAGTTTCCGCCGCTGACCGCCGCTGACTTGCCCGTCAATGGCCGGCGACGCTGGTGGCGACGGTCACTCTCCCTTTTCCCCACCCTCCAACGGCGGCGAGTTTCTCCTCTCCCTCCTCCAGCGTTCCCCCAATCGCCAATCGCATCTCAATCTCAATCCTCCTCCCTCCCTTGATCCCGCCGTCGGCCCCTCCCTCGCCTCCCTCCCGCAGCCCTGGCCTCCCACCGGCTCCGATCTTTCTTACCCTGTTCCTCTTCTCCCCTGGTCTCTCCCTCACCAGTCCTTGCCTGCTCCAATCGCTCCTAATTTTGTGGGGTTTCAACATCTTCAGCAGAACCCTTTTCCTGTTCCTTGGAATCATCAGTTTGGGGGACCTCAATTCGCGTCGAGTCGGAGTCCGGCCGATCAAATTGTGGAGGGTTTTGACGATTTTAAGAGGCTAGGGTTTCCTGGAAACCATGATAGAGCCAATGGTGGTGGTACTGTTGTTGGTCATAACTTTTCGCAGCATAATCAGCTGGAGAATAAGCTTCAGTTTGGGTCATTTTCTCCTGGTCAATTTCCTAGGGTTTTGGGTAATGGGAATAATAATGGGTCTGCTGAGGATTTAACCCGCAAAGTGGGGTTTAGGGAGCCTATCTCTAATGGGTTGAATACAAATCAGGGATTGGATTCTCATGGGAGTTCGAGTTTCATACCATATGGGAATTCGAATTCAAATGCTAATGTCAATCCTCATTCCTTCCACCGTGGAGAATATGATTACTCAGGGCAAGAAAGAGGGCGTTTGTTGGGTAAAAACTACAATTTTCATCCTTCGCCAATGGCGTCGGAGCCGCCTGGTTTTATGAGCAAGCAGAAGGGGGGAGGACATTGGGATTCAGGGAACATTGGAAGGAGAGATTTTGAGCATGGGGTAAATAGAGAGAGAGGTCGTTCAGGTCAATTTGAGGAAGGGTCTCACAGGCATGAACCTGGTGCACAGCTTCATGACCCTGGACGACCTTCTAGAAGTGATCTTCGGCCGACATTGGTTTCTGAAGAACGCCGTTTGAATTTGCATTCTGAGATTGCTGGAGATGATCATCAGGGGCGTGGTTGGATTGGGAAGGAAGTTGATTCCCATTCAACCAACGACAATGACCATCAGGAACTGGTCAACAATATAGGTGAACAACTCGCTGATTCCTTGTTGCTTGAGGATGAACTTGAAGAGAAAAGTGATGCTAAGCATATTCGCCGTGAAAAGGTTTAATATTTCTCTTTTTGTTTCTCTTGTATTTTCAGACAATGCCTTTTGTTGTGCAGAATCATCATTTGAATACAATATCATGTGAGAAAATTTACCATGAATATGTTTGGATAGAAACACATTTGTGAGTAGACATCTATTGATACTAAAGCAATGAATGGTCATAATGGAAACTAAATTTATTCGGAAAATTTCTACACAGGATTCCAGGGGGAATTTTCTACTTACGCACAGGGAGAGGATCTCACGAAAACATGTAAATTGCCGTGGTGACATTGATGTGTTTACAGTTCCACTTCTTGCAATTTATGAGTCCTTGATACCACCCAAGGAAGAAAAAGAAAAACAGAAGCAGTTATTAACATCACTAGAGAAATTGGTTGTCAATGAATGGCCTCGCGCTCGCCTCTGTCTTTTTGGATCATGTGCGAACTCCTTCGGAGTTTCAAATAGTGATTTAGACGTCTGTCTTGTTCTTAGAGATGCTGATATTGACAAGTCTGAGATCTTATTAAAGTTGGCAGATGGACTGCAGTCAGCTAATTTCCAGAATGTGCAGGTACTTGGATTATTTACCATTCAGAATCTTTTCTTTGTTGAAGTTAAAGCATCTTTGTAATAATGTCAAGTTGAGTTTATAATCGTACGTTATATTTTAGATGCTAGATCCATGCCCTCATACGAGCTTGCCTTTGTTCTCCAATGTTTCATTTTTAGTTGATGAAAAAGGCAGCATGCTTGTGCAGACGAATACAAGAACGCACACAAATAAAAGCTCTTTAAATTTCTTTTATTTGAATTCATATCACATTGGCTTTGATTTTAGGCCCTGACGCATGCAAGGGTTCCTATTATAAAGCTTAAAGATCCGGTGACTGGAATATCTTGTGACATATGTATAAATAATGTTTTGGCTGTCGTAAATACAAAACTTCTCCGGGACTATGGACAAATAGACGTGAGATTGCCACAATTGGTATTTATTGTGAAGCATTGGGCGAAGTCTAGAGGAGTAAATGAAACATACCAGGGAACACTTTCTAGCTATGCGTAAGTTGTCAAACTTTATGGACTTTTTCTATAGTACAGTTTGCTCGTGTCGTATTAATTGCTCTTATGAAGATATCGTGATTAGAGATTAGTGATCTTCTCTCATTGTCCGTTATGTTTTCAAATTTTTGCACATTAACTTAATGGGAATATACTAACATGCCTATTATCAATTCAGGTATGTTTTGATGTGCATCCATTTCTTACAACATCGAGACCCTCCTATCCTACCTTGTTTACAGGTTTGTAACCAAGTCTGTTAATTTATGCCCACAGTTTGGGATTTGCATTTTAATTGCTCCTTTGACGATTAACTTCCTTTCTCATGGATGGCTATTCTACAATCTCACACGTTTATCGTGTAAAAAATAAACTTGTTATATATCTTTCAACAGAGCCTCTAGCTTTATTATATAGGGAGAAAAGAGGCAAGGAACTAAAAAAATGAGAATTAAGCATAGAGCTTATGTGCATCTAAGGACCTGTAAAGCACAATTTTATCGTGTACATTGAAATCACTATTTATAAAACTGTCATTTTGAAGCAACAACTTTAGAAAAGGTCGTCTTTGAAAACATACTTAAAAAAAAAAAAAAAAAAAATAACAATTTTCAGAAACCTGAAAACAATTATCCCAAGTATATTTTCACTTATTTTTTCTTTATCTGTTTTGGAAACAGTTCCAAAGAAAGCCCTAAGCTCCGTATTCTGTGTAGGAACTACTTTTGTTTTTCTATTTCAGTTATTTGTAATGGGTATTACTAGTTGCCGTTTAGTTCGCAATAAGCTCTATTTTATTGTTCAATTGTTTTAATTGGATATGTTATGAATAAGGTTATATTCTTGATAATCGATTGGCAGTTGAGCCACTTCAGTATTGGTCTATGACCGATGAAAGTTTCACCTTTGATATTTATCTTTTTATAAGTTTTTCTGGTCTTTGTTTGTTATTTTCATTTAGTGAACCACATATCCTTTTTCCCCAGGAAACGAAGATTGTTACTTTTCATGAAATTGTTGGTAACGTTGAATGTGCATACTACGATCAAGTTGAAAATCTGAAAAGCTTTGGATCCAATAACAAGGAAAGTGTTGCTCGACTCGTCTGGGGATTCTTCCACTATTGGGCATATGGTCATGATTATGCCAACACCGTCATATCTATTCGTACTAAAAGCACTATCAGGTAAGATATGTGATATGTTTGTTTTTATAATTATATGCAAGAGCTTTTGAATTCAGTGGCGTGTGGAATAGTAGACCAAGGATAGTTTTTTGTTCTGGTTTTCAAAAACATGATGTTGGACTAGATTAAAGAGGTAGACGTGACCCATCATGGGTGGGTTAGCCCAGTGGCCATAATGAGTCAATGACTTCAAGAATGAGTTCAATTTATGGGAGACACCTACCTAGGATTTAATATCCTACATATTTCTTGTCAACTAAATATAGTAGGGTCAGATAATTGTTTAATGAGATTAGTTGATAGGCACACCGGCTGGCCTGGACACTCATCAATATATAAGGTGTATGGTGCATGATTCTTTCCTCAGAAAGAAAAAAAAATAGAGGTGCATATAGCTTAAGTTGAGACCTATTAGGAATATGCAATTTGTTTTGCAAATAAGAGGAAGGGTAAGCGTAGATAGGAGAGTTAGTTATGTGAAGAAAAGATGGTATACAGAATTATTATTATTATTTGGACAAGTAAGAATTTTATTGATGTATGAAATTTAACAAAAGGATCAGAGGTTTAATGGAGGCTACAAAAAACTTTCCCAATCTTTTAGAAGGGAAGCATAAGAGTAGGAAGCATACCAAATTAGATAATTTGCACCAAGATATAGTGGTATCAAGCAAGGGAGTTAGAGAAGCGAGGATGTCAGTTGTAACTGTATCGTGTCTCGGTAGAGATTATATTTATTTATTTTTTTTGGATAAGAGACAATTTCATTGATTCTTGAAATTACAATATAGAGATATATATTACAGGAGATCAGATAAACGATCTCCAGTAATTAAATAATGTTTCAAAACTATAAGAACAAAATAACGGGTTAAGCTTGCACCAAGATACGACATTAAAAGTGATGGTGTCCAAAATATTTTCAAAAGTAGAGCGTTTATCCTTGAAAATTCTTCTGTTTCTCTCTAGCCATATGTTCCAGCAGAATGCTTTGATAAAGTGCTCCCATAATAATTTCTTCTCCTTCTTAAATGGGTGGCCCATAAGAGTAATTGATAATAATGAAAATGGTTCCGGCTGTAGAGAAATCGGCCAATTAAAAGCGCCTCTGATAAAGTTCCAAAATCTTGTTGCATATGTGCACTTGTTGAAAAGGTGGAGAATGGTTTCAGAATCATTTCTACATATAGAACACCATTGTGGAGACAAGGCTCTATGCATAAGCCTCCTCTGGAGCTTATCATTAGTCAATAAAGCACCGTGCAATAATTCCCACATAAAAATTTGATCTTCTTAGGATATTTTCCTTTCCAATTGACTCATAGAGATTGGATGGATGGCCATCGGGACTGTGGGAGAATACTTTCACCATAGAATTCACAGTAAAGGATTCAGAAGGATCCGCCCTCCAAGCAGCCAAATCATCGGCTTCAACTAATACCTCCGAATTGAGAAGCAAAGATAAGACACAATATTCTTCAATTTCCTCTTCCTTCAAATTCTGTCTAAGCCCCAAGTCCCAAGCCGGTCTGTCAAGACCAAGAAGTTCAGTTGGTAGAGATTATATTTATATGAGAATTTTTAAGATCTGTCAAGACTAAGAGGTTTTGAGGGAGGTGTAGACTTGGGTTAGGTTCAATACCCTAATTTTTGTAGTGGACCTTTTTTGTGTTACCAACTTGTAGTCTCTCAGCTGTCCTAAACCAAGTTCAGTTTTTCATTTCTCTTTTTTAATTTTTTTTTTAATGGCTTCGGATAATTCTTTTAGAGCTTTTCTGATCACTGTTCACATCAAAATGGTTTATCTTGTGCATCTTGAGCTTTGCCATGTAAAAAAATCTTTAATTCCCTAAACATCACTATATGAAGCAACTACAAATTACCATCGATTATCTTTTGGTGATTGCACCGTAGGGTATTATGCCTATAGCAACATTTGGGGTGGGAGATTTCCGAGGGCCAGCCTCATTGGTAGAAGCTTGGGGTTTTTAATGTAATGATGAAGTTTTAGGTCCAAAATCCACTAGTGAACTTAATTGTAAAATTTTTTGTTGTTTCATGGGTTCAAGCTTTGGGACAAGCATAGTGGGGCGAAACTTTGATTTCTGGTTAGTGGTTATAAAAAAACATTTGGAATGGGAGAATTTGAACTCCCTCTTAATCACTAGGTCATACATCATGTGAGTTTCACTATGCTCTTGTTGGCATAAGTGAACAAAATCTTAAAATTAATTTATCTTATTATCCATATCAATGAAGGCTTAGTTTCTGTATTCTCAATGTGTTCCTTCATAAGATATTAACACTTGGTAGATAGATGCTATATTTTTCATTATTTTAATCTTTCTATGATATCCTTATGATGGATGGTAAAGAAGATAGAATTCGATGAAGGATCTAAGTAAGGTCTAGTTATTATGAAAGAAAAGTTGGTAGGTTTAGTTGGTTGACTGGAGGTTAAATTTGATAACATTTAGATTTATATTCTTGATCAAGAAGTCAAAAGTTCAAATTTCTCACCATGCACGGAAAGTGTTCAAAGTCCTACTTTCTTTGGGCCTTAGTTTATAGTAGCTTAAAGCTACAAATGCTAGCTACTTACAATCTAGAGAGTATGCAGGTATAGAGGTTGAACAGTTCTATCTCAGCCTAGATCCTGACTCTGTCATCTCATTCTTTTCTTATGTTTATGTACGCTAAGTTCTTGTCACTGTTCCATAGTTGACATCAGTATCTAAATATGCCTACTCAATGTACAGTAAGAGATCAAAAGATTGGACTAGGAGGATCGGCAAGGATCGTCATTTGATATGCATAGAAGACCCATTTGAGACATCTCACGACCTGGGTCGAGTTGTCGATAAGTACAGTATCAAAGTCTTGAGGGAAGAATTTGAGCGTGCTGCTACTATTCTACACACTCATCCAAACCCATGTGAGAAGCTCTTTGAACCCTTCGTTCCGAGCCAGTCACTCTAAGAATTGATGAAAGAGAGCTATTTAAAATTGCAATTATATTATGGTCATAGCTAGTCAAGGTTGTAAATTGCTTGCAATAGTCTTTTCTGTTATTTGTGTTTTAAGTTTGTTTGGGTTTTGTAAAATGATCTTTTGGTGGTCTGTATATCGTCTAGAATTATGATTTTGCCAGTTCGTAATCGAAAAGACTATTGCAATTTGGTTTTACCTTAGTTTTTTTTTTTCTCAGCAATTTTATGTAATATTAGCAAATCCTTTCTAACTTCGACTATAGGGATGCCGCTTTTATTTTTATTTTTTTTCTTTTGTTTGTGTTTCTCGATTGGTTTTAGGCTTTTAAATTTTATTTTGGCATATGTTTTTATTAAAAATGCATGATAAATGTATTGAGGTTAACTTGTCTAGTTTTATTGTCCCTGGGTGATACAACAGTTGAAGATTTGAGGTTTAAAAGTATACTTTTTTAAAGATCTTAGGTTTGAGATTCATTTGTGATACTTTTTCGATGTTTTCTATGTTCGGCCTAGAGTCAAGAGGGGTTATCATTGTTTCAAAAAAAAAAAACTTGTCTAGTTTTATCAAATTGTACTAGTAACTTGCAAACTTAAAAATTTTGCAATATGAACCTTTTGAAAGTTTATTAACGAAGCGTGTTATCTGCTTTTAATGGACTTTAGTACCTATATATGGTTAAAAATTTATAAGATTTTAGCGAAAATAACATATGATTTTTTGTTTTAGAAACGACCAATTTTAAGGTATATTGAAAAGTACATTTGACTTAAATTGAAGATAGTATATGGATTAAAATGATATTTTAATATTGAAAAGTACGTTTGATTGTTCATATCAACCCTCTGATAAACATTAAAACATCGATAAACTTAATATGGTTCTACAATATTTTCATGGGTCATTCTATTTATCATTGAGCATATATATCTTCTATGCTATGTTTATCGATAATAAATCTTTTGATCCTCTTCATTTCCTCTCCATTTTTTAAATTGTTCTTACGAGATTTTGCATTTTTTTTTAATCAACAACCATCTACCCGATGCCTACTTGTATTGAGTGTTATAGTAGTACATATAGGTAGAAAGAAAGGGGTAAAAGCGTAATTAAAACAGTACATAACATCACAAAGTATAGACAATAATATATTTGGTCCAAACAATAATTTCATAGAAGAAAAAGGAATAGTAATTCTATATGTTTTTGAAGTTGAATTCAAATGACCCATCCTTGTATGAAGTTTGTCTCACATGCCATGCTCTTTTGGACAGATGGCCCCTCTTCTGAGAAATAATTTTGGTACCTGTTTGTCCAAAATAATCATAATCAACAGTAATTTAAGCTTTTTTAAAATTGCAAGGACGACGAGTAAAGGCAACTTTAAATACGGATGTTACATTATAACGACATGCCACTAAAATAAAACAAGTGAAAGTTGTTGGGCTACGATTATGAATATAGTTGTTCGTTTCGTATATTTTCAACGAGTACGACAATGTGATTGAGCAATGAGAGGGATTTAGAGATACCCGATTTGTAAGACGGGTTCGTGTTGGCATTCGATAGGGCTAGTTTGTGAAAGATGCAATGGGAAGGGGTTGCCATGTTCAACAGCAGCAGCGCTAGAGCTCCAAAAACTTTGGATGGCCTTAAGATTTTGTCCCTCTGCCTCAAGCTATATAAACATCACTCAAAACATACGTACGCAAATGTCAAATATCAACATGATACATACGTATATTTTCTATAGAAAAAAATAAAATAAAACAAAACATTTTCTTAATTTAAAAAATAAATCAATTGGGCAAAGAGGTTTTTAAGATACAAACCTTGAGCTTAAGCTCTCTGTTGAGATCCTCAAGTTGGCACTCCTGCCATTACAATAACATTAATGATTGAAAAAATATATATTCTATACATTCGAATAAATGAAATATTGAGGAGTTTTAATTATTCTATACGATAATTCTCACTATCTTTAGGAATTTAAGTCCAAAAGATTAGGTCGATTTTTATTTTTGATTAGTATTTTGGAGTTTATTCTATTTTGGTTCATATATTTTGAAATATCTATTTTTTAAAAAATTTATTTACTTTGAATAAAATTTAAAATTGGTCCAAACCTAGTAATGCATGTTCCAATTTAATAGTCTTATATCCTACTATAATAGACTGATGTTTCATTTCAAAATCAATCAATAAAAATATCAATATTTCATGTATCTTATAAAATGTTATAAGGTCTCTTTAGTCTCTTTTCAAAAAAATTTCTATTATTGGGAGTGTATCTTTTAATATGTATTTTGAATTTGTTCAATTTTAATATATGAATGTATGGACCATAGTATTTCAAGGGAATCGTTTTAGAAGTAATTTTCTTATTTTAAAGAATTTGCACAAAACGCAACAAATAAAAGTTTTTAACATTAATTTGCTTTACCTTCCTGCGTAGATAATCCACCTGCTCAACCATGATCTGAGTCTGCATGAATTACAAAAAAGTTCAAAACTAAGTATTTTTTTTCATCAAAATGATCACACCATAATTTCTTTTTAGTTTTAGAAATATTTAATAGAAATTCAACTTAGACAATTCATTGTTTTGGTTGGACCATTGTTCCAATTCTCTGCCACACATATTGTTCAAAACACAACTTTAGTTTTTATTTTATTTTTTAAAAATTGTGATTCTTTCCACTTTTTTTTTTTTTTTTTGAGAAATCCACCCAATTTCTTTACTATGATTTCACGGCAGACATATTTGCATTTTAATCAAATTTAATAATAATAATAATAAACTACATCTTTAAAATCATGGGGTCGTTGATAACTATCTGGTTTTTCTTTTGTTTAATTTTTTTTTCTCACGTTCCTATACAAAATATTTCTATAAACAAAACCCAAAATTTTGATTTTTTTTAAATTCCCAAATTATGCTTGATTTTTAAATACATAACAAAAAAAAAAAAAAAAAATATTTAGAACTAGAATTAGTATTTAGAAGTTTAATCTTTAAAATAAAAAATAAAAAACTAAAAAGTTATCAGACAAAACTTATTTATTCAAATTTTCATAACTTGAATGAGATAAGGTCTCACCCTATAATATTTGATTATATATAAAAAATAAAATCATACAAAATTATTATTTTTTAACTAAATGGATATTATTATTGAATTCATAACATTTTCCCTTCTGACCACACTAGACAGCACCTTTGACTTAAAATTTAATACTCAAAATTTAAAAATTAAATTAAATGTGGTCAAAATTCAAGAAAAATTTCAGTAAACAAAAAAGAAATAGTTTTTCAAAACTTCTTATTGGTTTTTCTTTACTACTTGGTTAAGAATTCCCCATTGTTGAACTAAAAAAAAAGAAAGGAATTCACAAGCACTAGTTTAAAAATATATACTTTAAAATAAAATAAAACCTAATTAATGGGAAATAAACCACAACAAAATACAAAAGCAAACTCTGTTTTTCAAAAAAAAAAAAAACCACCAAAAATAGAATTTTTAAGAGAGAATTTTTTTTTTTTTTGTAAGAAAGTGAATAGTAAGTAATACCTTCCTTTGTCTAGCTTGAGCAAGGGCTATTTCAAGTTGTTTTTCAAGATTTTGAAGCTCCTTTACACTCAATGGTCCAAGATCTTCACCAAGCAAATGCCTATCATCCAAACTTTATTATTTTAAGCTTAATTCCTTAATTAATAAATAATTTTATACATAATAGAGAGTTTAGAGATGGTAATTTAACCTCTGAGTCCGACAAAGAGATTCATATTTAGCTTTCAATTTTGAGATTTCCTGGAACCAATTCTGCATATTGTTGATATTTGTAAACATATCCTTAGTAATTATAATATATCCATATGTTTTCTTTAATCAACTTCTATTGTTGCAAATAGTTCACACAAACACTCTTATACAAGAAATATATATTATATATGCATCTTAATATACAAGAATGATGAAACGATTGAAGAAAGTGTCTTAATCTCGAATCGAGAAAAATTGAAAGAAAAAAAAAAGAATGGTTTGTAAACAAAAATGTGTTTCAAATTAGGTTATATGGAGGAAAGATGTAACTCTTGAGAACAATATGTATGAATTGTAGACATGTTATTTGGGAGTAGTCAATTAATTTTGATTGTTAGTATGAATGGAGTAAGAACCTTCTGTCAATTATAATTAGTTGGTATATTAAAAAAATATTACAGTAATATGCATTATTTCCATCATCTAGTTAACATTTAGATAAAAGAAATGTGTTTGTCAAAATGAATATAGTTCGACCGGACATTTTGTACAGTCAACCTCGAGATTAGAGATTCGATCCCCATAGGAAAAAATAAAAAAATGGTTTGTTTTTTCTAATTATAAATTTGTTTTGTTATTTAATTTTCAAAGTCTCTTAACAAAACTACTTCTTGGCTTTTAACATTTTATAAAATTATATTAAAAAATTAATTAGCTACAAATTATTAAAGAACTATGTGTACATATATAATTTTCTTCCCAACACAACTTTGTTGTTTTGTTACGGTCATTTTCAGTTTCTTTCCTTGTATAAATAAAAATTGTAAGCTTTATGATCTGCTCAGAATTTCTATGTTTTGCAATCAACCTTTTTGTAACATCTATAACATTTTAGGCAAAGATAAAAAAAAATTACAATTTTTTTTTTTTCTTTTCAAAATTGAGTTATGTTCTTACAATTTAATTTAGGCAAAATCAAACAACTTGTGTATAAGGAACTGGGATTTTTCTTCTTCTTAATTTCCTAATCCCACTCTCATTACTACATTTAATCCTAAACGAAAAGTAATTTTCTCAACAAAAAACCCAACCCTAATTTAAAATAATAAAGTATACAACGTAGTTCACAATCAAAATGAATATCAATTGAAGTAGAATCCGACAAATTAAAATATACATAAAAGAAATGGAGAAGAAGAAATAACTCTATAATAAGAATCATAAGTCGAGTCCAAAACAAAATGGGTAACAAACGAAGCAGAACGCGACAAAAGCGAAAACAAATTACTCATAAAAGAAAATTAGGAAAAGAAGAAGAAATTAGAACTAACCTGGGTTTCTGGTTCAGTATAATTGTGTTGAGAAGAGAAGCAACAACGTTGGTACCGCTCCAATGTTTTGGTTGTACTATACAAACATGTCGGAAAAAAAAATCTACTCTTAAAATTCATTAAAATCCAAAAAAGAAGAAATCTTTGTGAAGAACATAACAGAACCACCATTAATAAAGAGAGAGAGAGAGAGAAAGATGAAATTTCCAAAGGATTGAAGAGTGAAAAGAAAAAGGACAAAAGGGGTTGCAGATTTAATTGGGAGGAATAAGAAAAACCCTAGTTTCATTTTTATACACAAAGGTCACATTGATGAAATTAAGAAACAGAAATCAGCAACCTAGGCCACAACAACAAAAACCCTTTTCCCCAAAAATCAAGAAGGGTTATCAATTTCAAGAACAAGTTTAAAATCCGCCCGTGTCAGAGAAATTAAAACAAGAGCATAACTCAATTGACATAAACTGTCCGTTTATATGACCAATAGAGTTCAGATCTGAAAAAGAAAATTGGTAGAAATGAAAAGGGTTACCCTGCGCTTCCGAATTCAAAGAGCTTGCCTCGGCTGGAGAAGACGATGAGAGCGACCTCAGCATCGCAAAGAATGGAGAGTTCGTAAGCTTTTTTGAGGAGGCCATTTCGGCGTTTCGAGAAAGTAACTTGTCGATTAATTTTGTTCTCTATTCGCTTGAGTTCAACTTTTCCTCTTCCCATTTTTTAGATGAAGAATGGAGGAAGTGATTATTGTTTTAGTTTTGGGGATTTGGGTAAGTGGGAGTTAACATAGATTTTTGGAAAATGGAGAGGAGAAGAAGGGAGAGAGGATCTTCTTTTACAATAAAATGGAAACTTACCCAATGCTTTGTTCTTCTTTGCTTATTCTTTTTTTCCTTTTTAATTTTGGTAAACCTAATCTCTTTCTCTATTTGTTTCTTCCCTCTCTCTTTCTACTCTCTAGTGGTTTCTTCTTTGTGCTTTGAGAGTGTGTGTATAGGGCTACCAAAATTGGTTCTTAGAGATGGACTGCCCTTCAAGTGGAGGGTATAGGGTTAAAACCAACCATGCATTTTCCCCTTTTCAACATTTTTTTTAAATGTCAAAATTAACCAATAACGGGTGTTTGTCTGCCTGGATTTAAATTAAGGATTTATTAACTTCTCCTTAAAAAATTATATTCAAATGAATTTTTGTGACTACTCATAACAATTCCATATTTCTAATCAATCATGCCTAATCATTCATTTATAACTACATAAAAATGTTGGTGGTCCGTTGATTTTGTTGTTTGGTGATAATCCAGTTCAATATCATGGTCACAGATTCGAAAATAGTTTTACAAATGAATATAAAGAATTATGACGGATTAGGGGGATTGACCATCCAAACACCCCTTTGATGATTCTGTCACAAATATAACTACCACTTATTAACCCTCGATGTAGATTTAATAATTTGGATATTTTTGTCATTTTCGTTTACAATGACGAGAAAATTTTAGTTTACAACAAAATTTAAAGTATCTAGTACATACTTTCTATAATTTGTAGGGATAATAGTATGCCACATTTTTAATAATATTATTTCTTTTTTATCAATATAAATCATCATTTTTATATGGTTTTAATATATACTTATGTGGAACATTTTTGTCCTCGCAAAAGTATATACTAGGTAATTTCTAAGGAGTACCTAAGCTTTGTTCTTTGGTTTAATCAATATTTTTATCCATTGATTTATATTCAAATTTGGAAAAACAAATATTTCAAAGTTAACTAATATCGAAGGAATTTATGAACTAATGTGGGTGGGAATTTTCTTGAATGTTTATGTTTTGAGTTTGAATTGTTAGATATTTGGATGTGTGGTTTGATGTTCACTTTCAAAACCTTGTATGGCAGGTCATTTTATCTTTTTAATTTTAAAAATTGTAATTGTAATATTCTTAGCAAAATCAATTACAGCCATGGAAAATGAAATTACATTATTACAGCCATCGGAAAACTGGAAAATGTAAGAAAAGAAAATCTTCTAATAAATATATTATTCTCAATATTTTTACCACGAGAATTAATGAAAATGATACAGAAATAAGAAGTTTTCCTCTATGATTACTGTTTATTTTTGGAAATTATGTACAAATAAAAGGTGGCTAGAATAGGATGTGTTGGTATGTACAGTAAATGCCAACCACAACATAACTCTTTGATATAAAAAATATTTTTTAGCCTTTAATCTTTATTTTCCAATGTTCCATCAATTTTTTCAAAGAAAATTGTAATATAGTATTAATAAATAAAATTTAGGTTAGATTATATTTTCAATTTTTCTATAATTTTTTTTTACAATTTCATTAACGTTCTTCTCTTTTAATTCGTTAGATATCTTAAGGCTAGTCAAATAGTATTTGGTTGGCATTGTTACTTGTACTTCAAAACAATATTAGCTATAACATGATTATACTTTTCAATAAAATAAATAATAATACATGTTTATTTTTTGTATTTATTCTTGTTTTAAAATTTACTAAACTAATGGTTCAGTGGTGCAATTTGATATTAATCCATTTCAACTTCATACAAAAATAACTAAACCAGTGCATCATTCTAATAAAACGCCACACCAATTGAACTCATTTTCACATCAATTTTACTTTGTCTTAATATTTTTGAAAAATTGTACTAAAAAATTCTTTTTACAAAATAATTAAAAAAATTTGCAAATTCTAAAATATTTATATTCGTAATTATTAATATATTTTAATATTTTATTATAAATATATATTAATATTTATATTATAAGAAAGTATATGACATTACTTACTAATATCAATGACTTATATTTAATAAAAAAAGTTGAAAATAATTATATTTGTAATTATTTTTTAGATTTGACTAGTCTAATAAAGTTGTAATGTTTTTTGTTAATTCATCTAACATTTGAATTTGGACAATTTTAAATTTCTAACATAATTTTGGTATAAAAATAAACCATTTAAACTTTTTTTTTTTTTTTTTTTAAATGATATCCTACAAAATCCAATTTTTTATTTGTGAAATATAATCGATTGTCTTTAATTATTCTCACACATTTTATATTAAACGTTTTAACACCAAACCCTCGCAAAAAGGAACTCCCTAGAATATTTCATGTGAAAAAAGGTAATAGGTTTAGCAAAAAAGATAAAAATGAAATGAAACACATTGACAATGAGGCTTAAGGGGCCATAATTTCTTTTACAAACATATAAATATTTTTCTCATTTTAATGTAATGTTTTTATTATTAGTCAATTAGAAGAAAAAAGTATATGACAATGCTTATAAATGCAATCCCTTCACAGCTTTTGTCAATGAAATGACAACACTCTGAGTTTCCATGTGCCCAATGTATACATGATATATTGATCTTCTCTTTTCTTACTATATCACAGTTTTTATTTTTTATTTTTTATTTTTAATGGTTATACTTCAAATTGGTCTAAAATTCAAACTTTCTTGTATAGAAATATTTATATTAGGAATAATATAACTATTTTTTATATTCATGAGTGTGTGAGTTCATTACGTATATTTTGATTTATTTTATAATTCAATCTTAATAATTAAAAATCATAATTTTAATATAATATATAATAAGTTCGTGAATTTAAATGCTTGAATACATTCTCAAATTTGATTTTTTTAAAAAAATAAGTAAATAACAATATAACACTATTATTTATTGCAAATTGAATAATAAAACTAATTTGATAGTTGTTAAATATTTCTATGTTTTAAATATTTTGTACATATATTGTTTTGTAAAGAAAATATGAGTTTTCAACTCAAAACTAAAAATAGTTAAAATCAATTTAAAATTGTAGGTTTATTTTATTAAAAAATATTTAGAAAAGAAGGATTATACCATTAGCATGTTTGTTTGTTAAATTTAGGGAGGATTTAAAATAAGTATTTATTAATTCTTTTTCAAAAAATTGCATCTAAACAAATTATTGTAACTATTCAAAATAACTATTCATTTTAACTACTAAAAATAACTTTTCATTTCTAACAATTAATTTATAACGACTCAAAATAACTCAATTCACTCATTTTTAATCATAATTTTTTAACTACTCAAAATAACTATTCTTTTATTAAATCCACATCCACAAAAACTATTTTCTCTAATTCTTCTATATAAAAAAAATCACGTTCAAATCAATTTTGACTACAATTCAATTTCTAACGATTTAAAATAAGTTTTCAAAATAACTCATCAAATTAAATTTTCATCCAAAACATCATCTAAATACCTCTTAGAGGTCTACTCTTGCAGGAATCATTCGGTGGTTTTGGTAAATAGTTATGATTATATTTTTATTTTAGTAATTCCGTATTAACTTAGATTGATATATATCTTCAATATAATGTTATTCATTGTTGCAACTTTACGTATATATTATTTGTTATTTAGAAGAAAAAGAAAAGGAAAAGGAACATGTGGACATTCAGACCATCTTTCTATGTCTTATCATTTTGTCCTTTCGGATAAAACAAGGTTACTTACATCAGATATGGGGAAATGTGATCCACTCAATGTTCCACTTGATTTTTTGGTAAATTTCTTAATTTCCTCTCCAAAAGTTTTTTCTCCATATTATGTATAATATCATTTGCTTTGAATTACTAATTTTCTATTTTGTTTTGTTTATTCGAAAACTTGTTGATTATTATATTATACTTTATAACTTTGTGTTTTTGTTAGTTCTTTTAATTTAGTTGAGCTTCATAAATGATCCCTACATTTCATATCAATCTATAACTTTAATATAGTAGATTTCAAAAAAGTAGAATACATGTAAGCTTATGTAAAGTGAATAATAAATGTATCATAGGATTATAACAATGAATATTAACGATATTTGACCAAGTGTTAGAGGTTAGTTAAATTATTACTTTGAAAATTACAAACATTAAGGTGTAAGCTTATTACTATTAAGTTAAAAAAAAGCTTATTTACCATTTAATCTTTGCAATAATTTGAAAATAAAATATCTATGGGGAATTTATTTTAGGTATCAATTTTTTTATTTGTTTATTTTAATTATAAATTTTTTTCGAGTAATATCTCATCTATAATATAATTTTGAGTGTCTTTATTTCACATTCTAATTTTGTATCTTATTGTCTATTGATTGAAAACAATACTCATTGAAGAATGTTTGAAAATTGATTAAAAATTGTATGTATATTGATTAACGATTATCTTTTACATTGATTAAAGTTCTTCTATATATGACTCTTTTTGTCATTTTACTAGATACACCATAATTTTCTCATATGCTTATAAAAAAAATTGATTCACATAATTTTTAAAAAAATTATACATAAAAAAAATCCTCATATCTCCATTTGGAATTTCTATTCCTCTTAATTAAATTTTGGCAGGTGCAACTCATTTAATATTTTACTTGATTTTCTACTTCAAAGAATAGTTAAATTTATAAAATAATTAAAATATCCATCTCATAAATCATGTGGGTCCCTTTACCCCCACAGTCCATTTCTTTAATTATTATTGTACTTTATCAAGTCAAATCGGTTGTTGAATTGTCAGTATCTGTACCACCCCTGATGGAAAATGGTATTATTGGTAATCCAATATGGAAAACATTAAAAACGATAAAAAAAAAATACAGAGTAAAAGAAAGACAAGTATAATAATCCATATGGGACTATTTATTTATTTATTTATTTTTAAACTAAACTTTAATCTACATAATTTAAGAAAAGATAGAATTTTAATCTTGATAAAAAGTATTTATATGAATGAATTAATATACACAATACTTTATAAATAAATAACCGAATGAGTTAGTGATACAATGATTTTATTGTTTGGTTGTAAATCAGTTCAACACTAACATCATAGATTCGATCTCAAAAATTGATATTTATCTCTACTCTCTCGAAATATATTCAGTAATCATTTTGGATTAAATGAGGCTCTTCTCCCAGGTGTAGAGCCCCACAAGGAAGGTTACTTTTTTTTGTTTCTCTTCTAACTCATTCATAAGTTATCTGCCACAACCAGTTTTCCTAAATTGACCTTACATTTTATTTTTCCATCTCTCTTGTTGTTTTAATTGCTTGGAATATACATTTGGTCGGTTAAATTTAAGAATTTTGTTAGTAATATCTTAGCTTAATTTGTTATTAGACTATTAAATAACATCTATTAGTTTGTCGATATACCATGTGATAATTTAAGAGAATAATTAGGGAATCGAACAAATATTCATAATTTCAAATTTTCAGTATTGTCGGAACATGTATAGTTTTTATATTAAGTGGTCTATAATATGTACAAGTAGGAAGAGAGTCTTTAATATTATATAAAAGCTTTAAGATCAATGCTATAAAATTAGGGTTATACTTCTTATTCTTATTTTATTATTGTTATTATTATGTATAAAGATATTTCTATATAAATATATAAATTCATTTTATGGGAGTAAGAAATAAATGATACTAAATTTTACAAGATTAAGGAATGGCAAAATGATTTCAAGTGGAAAAAAAGAGGAAAAAAAAGAATACCATATCTATCAATTAGTCCATATAGTGAAAAAACAAGGAAAACTATTCTAAAAGGATTTCAAGCGAAAAAAAAAAGAGGACAAAAAAGAATACCAAATGGAACAATTGGTCCATATGGTGAAAAAACAAGGAAAACTATTACAAATGAAAAAATGTCCAAATTAATGCCTTTTTGGGATAGTTGTGACATGTTTGGACTAAAAGCAAAAAGGTAAGGTTTATTTTAATTCAGACAAACAACTGTAGCATATCAATACTGCCAGTCTAAAAGGTTCTCTTTTAGTTCATACATACTAGTATACCTAGCTTCCTCCAATTTTGGATTAACTTTTTTATGTATATACAATTATTAATTTAATAATTAATAATAATATTCTGAATTTTATTTCATTTTAGTTTCAAAGTACCCATTTTAAAATTATATTATATAGGTGGGTCTTTGTTAAGTTATATAAAAGCCCTAAACTCTAACTACATACATTCTTTCAAAAGTTTCAATAATATATTTGATATTTATAAAAGTTTGAAATTAGCATGGTAGTGACAATGTGTCCGAATGTTGGGTAGAAAATCGATATAAAGGATGTAGCGGTGACTAAGATAATCGTCTAAATCAAACTTAAAATAGTAACATTCTATTACATGTATCAACTTTTCGCTCAACATTCTAACGAAAAAGTAGCTTTTTTTTTGTACTCAACAATATATTTAGGAAAGGAGATTCAATATGTAATTAAGTTGTACAAGATATCACTAAGAACTATATTTGTATTGACAATTAAAAGAAATAGCTTAATATGAGATTAAGGTATAGGTATTTTTTGATGTTATAATCACTACTCCCATATTTTTAACTTTCTTAGATTGTTGTAAAATTGTAACGTTTCTTATGTTCTATGCAATATATTATACAATCAGAGAAAATATTATCATAGTATGAAGATGGTCTTGAATATGGTCTTTGTTTGATATTCATAAAGGAAAAAAGAATCTAAACAAAAAGTCCTCCCAAAATTTATCCACCCCACATGGTTGAACTAAAATACAAAAACCCAAATTTACACAAAGAGTGAAGCAATAGAAAAACAGTAGAAAAAGGTTAATGGGCAAAGGACATGATTGTAAAAATAGCCTTTCCCATATTACACTCACCATATAAATTAAAATTTAGGGTTTTGGTCCACTTAGTGGGGTCCAATAATTGTTTCCCATTTTCTTCTTTAAGGTAAGAAAACCCTAACCCATAGGGAAATTGGGTTAGAATTTGCTATTTAGAGAAAGTAATAATGGTTATTGAATTGAGTATTTTTAATGCACCATTGCCACTTCTTTGGCCTTCACTTTCATATTCTTATCACCAGCCATGATGATGCCTTTTGCCTTTGCTTTCTTGCAATGAAAGTGAAATATCAACACATTTAGTCAATGGTTGGAAACTTGAGAAAAGACCCTTTATTGAAAAAAAAAAAAAACCTTTTTTCTCTACTTTTTTACCTCCCATTTATCTTTGGATACATTTTCCAAATATTTTACCTTACTTTAGATAGATTATAAATTTAATTCCAATAGTTTGGAAATAAAAGTTAGAATTTAGTACCTACAATTTTAAAATTTAATTTTTACCGTATGATAAAAATAAAAATTGTTTCCAATTTTAAAAATTAGATAGCTCTATAAAATGTAAAAAACAATATATGTTAGTAATCATAGACAAATATGAAATATGTGAAAGTTTTTAATGAAAAAATAATAACGTTCCAAATTAAGTGATTTGATTTGACAAAAAAGTCACATTTTTAATCCATAGATAGACACATGTGATTTAATTCATCAACTATCACCATCAACGTGAACTATTTGTGAGGTTTAACTAAATTAAAAAAATTATATGAACTAAATTTTAACTTTCAAAGGCAACAAAAATTTTAAAAAACTAATGGTAGCTGAATTATAAGAAAGGAAATTAAATTTTAATTTTCTTCCGATTATATCAAGCAAATTTATAAATAATTTACTAACTTTTATTATAAAATAGAGTATGGTGAAAAGCGGAGTAGAGACGGTGAATTAATAGAGTGAAAACATTTTGACGTATTGAAAATTATTGTAATAGTCCATAAATTTACATTAATGTCAGGGTATAAATTTTCTATCCAAACTTTGATATTTTGATTGAAATTTTCATATATTCACGAGTTCAAATAAATTTTTCCATACATTAGTAAATCGAGAGAATATCAAACTTTTATCAATGAAATAGAACTAATGTAAACTCAATATAAATAACACTGAATTTATTTCGAGTGTGACATATTTTTACTTTATTTTATTTTTTTTAAAATTATTTTATTTGATTTTCCCAAAACCAACTTCGATATTTTTCGAAATATTACTACCTCAAAAGGTTGCAATATCACCATTATTCTTTTGACGTTTCAAAATTATTTTTATTGTAGAAATTTATAAGACATTGGATGAAAAATCAGCATGATGATGAGCATAACCAATGTGGTACGTGTTAGAATTATTTAGGCCCCGTTTGATAACCATTTCGTTTTTTGTTTTTTGCTTATGAAATTTAAATCTATTTCTACTCAAATTTACTACCATGTGCTCCATCTTCCTTAAGAAAGTAGGTGCATAATAACCAAATTTCAAAAATAAAGACAAGCTTTTGGAAGTTTTTTTTTGTTTACAAATTTCGGTTTTGTTTATTAAAATATAGGTAAGATGTAGATATCCAAATAAAAAAAAAAGTTATAGTAGGGAAGTTGCTGTATGCTTAAATTTCAAAAATAAAAAACGAAAAATAAAAGGGTTGTCAAACGGGGCCTTATTTATTTATTTTTCAAATTTTGAAATCTAGAAATAGAATTGATGTTTGTCCATAGATTAAATTGGAAAGAGTAGACACATGCATTGACTCTCTATTTTTTGTTGAAAAAAACTCTATTTTTATATTTCAAATTTTGATATTTATTAGATTAGAGTATGCATGAAGCATACAACAAAATTATAAGAATACCCTCTACTCGAAAGGAGATAGTAGTTAAGCTATAATTGTTAACGAAGTTAAATTTAGTGTACTATGAGACGACATTGACTATGATATTAGAAAATTTTATTGTCTTGGTCACATTAATTATGAATTAAAAAAAATAGTGAAAAAGAAATTCTATTTTTTCATCTAAATAGACACAGTTATTGTGTTAAATAGAGTAGAGTTCTAATGACATCATATACAATAAAATAATTAAGAGATTATAATTTCGATATCTCCCATCCCAAAATGTCGTTGAATTCAATTTTTTTTAAAAAAATCTAAATGCACATGGAAAGGTATATCAAAATCTCAATTTATTGTTCATAATTAAATATGTTTAGTTCACTCTAGGTTATCTTTCATACTTAGATCTTAGACCAGAAAAAGTAGGGTACATTTGTGTGTATGCTTTTTTGCTGTTAAAGAATGCTTCTTTCAATGCAAGCACTGTGTTTGACATTGAATAATTAGGTACCAATAGTTTTTTAAAGTTGCACCATTTTGTCTAACTCCAAGTATGAGAGAATAAAATATTTGAATTCTTTAATCATATCTTCTACAAAATAGTTCCCTTTCCTTTTCCTTCCTTCAATTTCATTCAAAGCTTTGTCTGTCCTTGGAATTTCCTTATCTCTCTTCTTTCCTTGTGTGTGGTAATTACCCTATTTTAGGGCTTTACTTTTAAGTTTTTATTGGTCATGGTTTCTTCTTCACAAAAAAGGGAAAAAGTATACTTTCAAGATTTGTGGTTCATAAGTGCTTCCTTCTCAAGTTAAGTATCTTAGTCTTTCTTTGCATCTTTTTCTTTCACATCTTCAAGATGCCAGATCATTATAAGCAAATCCAATACACCAATGATGAAAATTATCAAGTTATATATATATACAAAAATTGATATTTAACATTCATTTATTCATTTATTTGAAAGTAGTAGTATTCTCTTTGTAAGGTTTGTGGTTCTCCTCCTCAACTTATACTAAAAAATATTCGGCACACGACTAAGACTAATTAATTATTAGTTGAGATAGATATAAACAAATTAAATAATTTCACAAATTACAGATCGCATAAATGTAGAAGTTTTATGATTACCAAGTTATATAAAATGACACATCAATTTGATTGAAAATTAAGTATTATTTCTCGATTTCTCACATTAATTTCTAGTTATTATTATTATTATTACTATTTTTTTTTTAAATCTTGATTCTTTCTAAATTGCTCCAAACAACTCCTAATTGCTCGTTCTCTTATAATATGCAACCAAAAAAAGAAAAAAAAAACCTCAATTTTCAAATATCCATCAAGTTATTTCTTGAGATGAAAAGAAAGATGTGCCTTAGGTTTATTTGATAAAGTTGTAATTATGCTAGTGTTGATAATTTGGGCTTCTATATGATGCTACCGGGCCTAGAACAGCTAGTCACAAATACCAAGTTTTGATTGGGTCGAGCAGCCTAGTCCCAATTATTAAGTGAGCCCATTACTGCTAAGCCCAATGAGGTGTAGTGTTTTTTTGTGGGTCATAGACCCAAATCCAGGCCCAAAAGAAAACTCATATATCGAATGAAATATTAAAGAGAATTTGCAATAGAGGGATAGTCTAATAAAAATAATTATGAATATAATTAAATTTTAAAATATTTGTATCCATTATCATTAACGCTTCTATACGGTATTAATAAAACACATTAATATAGTATTATTTATTATTAATACAATATTTATGTATTATTGATACTTATGATATTATGATTGCTACTTTTTCTTAAAATAACAACATTCATAATTATTTTTTGAATTTGAATATTCTAGTAAATTTCTCAATATTAAAGGAATGAAAATTTATTTTAAATTATACTTTTACCTCAATTTAAATTTTAAAATTTGGATAAAACGAATATAATTGTAGTGGTGTCATGTATGATCCAATACAAAGAAAATATTTTGGTTTGAATCTTTACCCATATATGTTATTGAACTAATGAAAAAATCCTTAAAATTTATGGTGTTAACAACCATAATAACTCTTCATTAGAATCATTTGAAAAAAATATTAATTTATGGTGGGATACATTTTTGTAAATAATTTGTGATTGTTTTGGAAGGGTCCCACGATGGTACATAAACACTGAGGATATTTTTGGAATGCTTTTCTAAGTGGAAAGAAATCTTACCATTTTCCTTAATTGGTACTTTTTCTTGTATTGTATATAGAACAGAAAAATTGAAAATTAGCTAATAATAAATTTTCACCTATTTTACAATCACATTTTCACATATTGTACATCTTCACTCATGGGTGCACATTTTAACTTTAATGTACACTTTTGTAAATAGTCATTCTAAAAGAGTTATCTTTCTAATTAACTCTTACATACGTACATGAATCATATTCATTATGGCCATTCACTATATCCTATAAACAAAAAAAAAATCATCACCTATATAAAAACTCAGGGATGAAGATACGAAAATGAAAAAGATTATGGAAGAAATGAAAATTAGGCATAACATAAAAAGAAAAATAAATATTTGTATTTGACGTAGAGAAAATAATTATAAAAAAAGTTACTTTTTGTGTTTAGTGAATGAAATAATTATGAAGAAAAATAAAATAACTAGTGAGACAAGAAGAAAAATAGTAATAGAGAAAATAAAATGTTATTATATAAAGAATAAAAAAAAGTTAGAAAGAGAATAAAAATGTAACCAGAAATGAATGATTTTCAATACTCAAACATTAAGAATAATTCTCTTTTTCATTCTATCCATCTCAACATCTTATGATTTGAACAACAAACAGATCAATAAGAATAATAAGTCAGCCACATTAATATATTTTTATAATTAAAATATGATAAGTTCGAATATTTTTATTCAATTGTACCCAACTGAAAAATATAAATGAAAAAATAGTTAAAACAGTTAAAATAGACAAATATTTTCCAAAAAAGATAAGAAAAATGTTTAGGGTAAGGTTATAAAGCTGTTTGGATGAGTAAATGTGGAGCCATAAGCACCGACAAATAGTCCATAGAAGTGCACATGGGGTGGATAATGACATCCGTTCATCCCCTGCTACCAAACAGCCTTTCCTAAAAAGAAAAAAAACAAAATAATTAAAAGGGAGTTTTGCATATATAACAAAAAAGATAAAATATTTTCATCTACAACATAAAATCAAAACTAATTCATTTGTAGTAAAAAATTCAAATTGAATTCTATCACTAGCTGAGTTCTATTAGTGATAGAATTCAATCGATGAAAGATTTTTTCTATTACCGCTTGAATTTTCTATTAGTGATAGAATTTCAAATTGAGTTTTATCACTAGTTAAATTTTATCCTATAAATATAATACAAAAGGTAAAATGTGGTGCTGATAGTAAATTATCTAATTAAAATTCATAATAAGCACACAGATGGGTAAAGAAGAACGCGACCAGCTCAAGCGAACGCTAAATCTTGAAATCCAGATCACTCTGCATTTCTTCTTAAGGGCTCCTCAATTTCGAATCTTCTGATTGCAGATCCACTCTCGATTTTTCTGATTTCCCACGCCATTTCTTCTCAGATTTTGTGTTTTTTCGTTTTCTCAATTCTCACCGTGTTCTGATGAATTTCGACTAGCATTTCGTGGTTGTTTGTGGTAATTCTGTGTAATTTTCCGAGATCTCGTTGTAATTTCGGTTTCGGATTCTCTCTTTTGATTGTTTTCCCACTGGATCGTGCCAATCGGGGATTTTAAGGCATCAAGATTGCCGATGGTGTCGAAGAGGGGATTGTTGTCTGCTACTTCGCCGCAGAGAGGTAGAGCCGGCGGCGGACCTCGATTTCCTGTTCTACTCATCGTCTTCTTCGTGTTTCTCTCTCCGGTGGTTTTCTTCTTCGGCCGAGGTCTCCGTCGTGCAGGTTCGTTTCTTTGTTTTCTCCCTCTAGATTTGTTTGTTGTTTTGGAGGATTTGCAATGTAGGTGTTTTGCAGATCTTATGTAATCGAAATACTAGAAGTCGTAGGAATTTTGGTGCGGCCGACACTTTTCTTTCTTACTAAGAATGTTCATATTTTGGAACCTGATGGATGTTTTATGTTGTTATTATCTTACGAAGTTTAATTACTGATTAATGAAGGGAAAAAAACTAGATTGATTCAATTAATGTTTTGTCGGTGGCTTGGATGTTGTTAATGGCGCCGAGTAAATTTAGTTCGGATAACATAGATATGGACGTTTGATTTTATCAGTCATGACGGTTAGCAGAAGTTTGTTTTTGAATTGATTTTATGGTCGATGTTTTGCAGATCTTGAAATGAATTCGAGTGGTTCTGTTCAGCAGGTAAGTAGAAGTACTGTGTGGGTGATTTTTTCTTGGACCTTATGGTTTATTATGCGTTTTTAGTTATCCTAAAGCGTTCTACTTGAGAGTGCAGGATGTTGGATGGAGAGAAAGAATAGCATTGCAACAGATCAAGTCTCTTTTTTCTAAAGAGGCAAGTGGTCGCTGATTTAGATAGACTGCAATTGATTATTGCTATCATACAGCTTCATTCTCATTCATTAGTTGCTAGAAACAAAGTTGTGTCACTATTTGTCGCACTCTTACGGGGAAGAACTATTAACCCTATATTTCAGGTCATTGATGTGATTGCCTCAAGCACTAATGATATGGGTCCCTATAGTCTCGACCGTTTTCGAAAAAATAATTTGTCAGCTTCGTGGAAAGTAGATGGTCTAGAGGCTACAGTTGACGGCATTTCTGAGGTTGGTTGGGCCTTTATACCTTCTGATATATATTTGACATGGTACATTCTTCTTGTGTTACAATTTTTCTTCTTGTCCTGATCATTCTATTATGTCTCTGTGCTTGTTAATTGGTTTGTAGAAAAACCAAGTTGTTGTTGATTTTGGGAAAGAGGTTTCCAACAACAAAGAGGGCAAAAATACAGGTGGGTATTTTGAATCTTTTATGTAGTGTAGTAAGTTTTACTTTGATGTTCTCTTCCTTGATTGATTTACTTGAATTGTGCAGATGAGGTTTCCCCATTCGTGGAAAGTCCTGCAAAACGGTCTAGGAGGGTAATTATTAGTCTTCAATGATTTACGATTCCAGTTTTCTGTCATGTCTTACTTTGAAAACTAGTGTTTGGTTTACATCAATGAATATCAAGGGGAAGAAACTTTGTTAGCTTAATTATTGTTTTCCAAACTCTTACATGGGTTGGATTAGCATTTACCTCTGGTTTTATACTTTTGCAGCAACTTCGAGAAAAAAAACGTGAAAAGCGTGCTGCTCAGTTGCTTCAACAGGACGACGACATTCTGATAAAACTTGAGAATGCTGCTATTGAGCGCTCTAAGTCAGTCGACACCTCTGTTCTGGGTAAATACAGTATATGGAGGAAAGAAAATGACAATGAAAACTCTGATTCAACTGTACGCTTGATGCGGGACCAAATGATCATGGCAAGAGCATACCTAGGTTTAGCAAAGATGAAGAATAAGCTTGACCTGCATCATGAACTCCAGACTCGTTTGAAAGAGAGTCAACGTGCCTTAGGAGAGGCAAGTACTGATGCTGATCTCAATCGAAGGTAGCATATTCTTCTTTATATATCTCAGAGAAATTTCTTTACAGTTATCTGCATCTCTTGTTGTTTTGTACTTGTGGTTTTGAAAAATTGTGTACTTTCCTTGCAGTGCCGCTGAAAAAATAAAAGCCATGGGCCAGATTTTGTCAAAAGCAAAAGACCAATTATATGACTGCAAGTTGGTTACTGGAAAGCTAAGAGCAATGCTCCAATCAGCTGACGAAGAAGTCAGAGGCTTGAAAAAGCAAAGCACATTTCTCAGTCAGTTGGCTGCCAAGACGATACCTAATGGAATTCACTGCTTATCCTTGCGTCTAACTATAGACTACCACCTTCTTCCTGTAGAGAAAAGAAAATTTCCAAGAAGTGAAAATTTGGAAAATCCCAATCTTTATCATTATGCCCTCTTTTCAGACAATGTCTTGGCTGCATCAGTCGTTGTCAACTCAACCATTGTGAATGCTAAGGTATATCTAGCACCTGAAGCTTTTTGTGCGTTTGTTTTCAAGAGAATGGGTGTTGATAAACATAGTTTTGAATTGTGATCCAAATTCCATTCAAGATATATATATTTTAAATCAAGCACAAATTTTTTTTTAAGAGAAGTACTAGTCCTTTAAAAAAAACTTCAATGAGATAGGTATGTATCCTATTTTTTTCTTTTATTAGATGACTAGGTTTGAATCCTATTTTGTTCTTTTATTAGATGACTTCTCCCGTTTGGTTTATGAACTTTTAAACAAGTAATTGTCTTAAATTTTCATTGAAACCTGACATAGGCACCTTGTTTCTTGTTCATTTACCCCATGAGTAAGTATCCGTCAGGTATCTCTCTCTTCAATCCTGTAATTCACAAACACAGAACAATGGATATAATATCAACCAATTCTTTCTCATTGAGAGTTCTTCTATGGATAGAGAGTTATTTCATTCAAAATAATCTCAGAACAGCAATTCAACAACAAGAAAGCAGTCAAAAGATAACCCTAGTCATTTAGAGAAGACAAGACTCCCTCCCCATTTCTGGTCTAACCACCAAGAGAAAAAAGAAATACAGAATCCCCTTACCGAAGCTTCCTTCCCCTCACAAATATTCCCTCCACTCAACCAACACACACACACACACATATGTTTGAAATCGCATATAGCAAGTGAAATGTTGAATTTTGACATGAACCTAGGTTCTATTCATTTTTGTTAAATGATAAATGAAATATTGCGACAGAGTGAAATAGCCTTTCGTACAAAATTAGGCACTAAAATAGAATATTTGATAGTTAAATGACTAAAATAAAACGTTTTAAATTCCAAGAATCGCAATGGAACAATACGTATGAAAAATCAAGAATTAAAATAGAATTTCAACCAAAAACCTATTTCATTCCGTTCAATGTTTTTGTTACTGCAACCCATATGCTGATGTTTTACTTTTTTGCATTCGTTGGATGCAAAGGGTGAAGTAATGCTACCTAATCATGTATTTCAGGGTATTTTTTACCCCTTTCTGATGTTCCTGACTGAATTATGTATTGCTGAATTTATTGCAGGATCCTTCAAAACATGTATTCCATCTTGTTACAGATAAACTCAATTTTGGTGCCATGAACATGTGGTTCCTGTCAAATCCTCCTGGAAAAGCCACAATCCATGTTGAAAATGTTGATGAATTCAAATGGCTTAATTCATCTTACTGCCCAGTACTACGTCAACTTGAATCTGCTGCAATGAAAGAATACTATTTCAAGGCTGGACATCCGACCACTCTTTCCTCTGGGGCGTCGAATCTTAAGTACAGAAATCCAAAGTATCTTTCTATGCTTAATCACTTGAGGTTCTATCTCCCTCAGGTATATCCCAAGTTGGAGAAGATACTGTTTTTGGATGACGACATTGTTGTCCAGAAAGACTTGACTGGATTATGGGCTGTGAATCTTAATGGTAAAGTTAACGGTGCGGTTGAAACCTGTGGTGAGAGCTTTCACCGTTTTGATAAATATCTTAACTTCTCCAATCCTCATATCGCAAGAAAATTTGATCCCAACGCGTGTGGATGGGCCTATGGAATGAACATGTTTGACTTGAAGGAGTGGAAAAAGCGAGACATTACTGGCATATATCATAAGTGGCAGAACTTGGTCAGTTTTCAAATCTTTCTATAGCCTTTGCATCAATTTTTAATCAGAGTTTACTTTACATATATTTCCTCATCAAACTGATTCAAATGTTCATATTTTTTCCCTTGCATATGGTGTCAGAACGAAGAAAGGTTGCTCTGGAAGCTAGGAACACTACCTCCAGGTTTGATTACTTTCTATGGACTTACACATCCACTTGACAAGTCGTGGCACGTGCTTGGTTTGGGTTACAATCCAAGTATCGACCGGTCTGAGATAGATAATGCAGCAGTCATACACTACAATGGAAATATGAAACCTTGGCTGGAATTGGCTATGACCAAGTATCGTGGTTACTGGACCAAGTATATCAAGTACAATCATCCTTACCTTCGCCAGTGCAAGTTAAACGAATGAGGCCGGTTTAGAGCTATCTCGATCTCTTGAGTTATGAGAATGATGCTACTATATCTTGCCGAAACACATAGGTTGATTCCCACATTAGATTGAAGGGCTAGTGGATCTCCTTAACATGTTTTACCATGTCCCTCTTCCCTCTTTCTATCTTTACAATTCATTCCATTCATTCCCTTTCTCGTACCCTCGGGTACTAGATATGATATTCATTCCCTCGTTAACATGTAAATCCCTTAATTGTATTTTGCTGTTAGCCAAGCTTGAATTGGATTAGAAGTCCATGTCAATTGGCTGTATTTTTGGACAACAGAGAATCTGCTTCTTTAAATCCATATCCATGGTATAAATTATAGAATTAGAAGTTTATGCACTATAAGCCTTAACTGGGGGTAAGTAACTAAACTGGATACTTTGCTGCTGATCGAGCAATATTGCTCAATTCCATTAGTGTCAGCTCTTGAATAAAACTCTGTACTTTGGCAAATATAATACTATTAGGTGACATTTATTTCCTTTAAGACTTAAACCAATTTGCTCTGCCCATTTCTATTTGCTAATCCATGTTTAAACTCATGGAGGTTATTAATTAACCTCTAGTGTAGCTGCTAATCTTAGAGTAGAACTACAGATCAGAGATTTGGTTCGTCTGCAATACAAGTTTCAATTACAGACGATTCGCCAAGGGAGTAACGCTAAAAGTTCTTCGAGATCGATGAATGGTTAACCTTGATTGATTGTGGTTCCAATAGTTTCTTGTATGTTCTTTGCCTATATGTTTATTCTTCCCATGGGAAGGTGACTTTGTTGGTATCAGCTTGGGGTTATGATAAATGGTGAGTTATGTTAAACAGTGAAATATTATAATGATGTTTGGAGAGTTATATGAGGGGGAAATCATAGTCAATATTCATAAAAATATTATTGGCTTTATATTTTAAAGAATATTCATAGTCAATATTCATAAAAATGTTAGTAAAAAAAAATGTTTAGATGAACGAACATGCAGATTTAGATAAACAAGTTGGTTACCTAAACAACGATTATATTAAATGGTGGGCTAAACATGAATTAGGTTATTAATACCAATCAAACTGTTCACATAAATGGATGTTCAAACACACATTTAGAGTTTTTAAAATTGTACTTCTTTGAAAGTCTTAAGGGTACCCTGTAAATGAATTCCATTGTAAAATTCTTTGTTGTCTCTTAAATCATCGAATGGATGTGAGTGTTCTTGGATATGTAGTGTGATCAATTATAAGTCGGTAGAATATCATAAAAATCAACGGCTCCAATATCTCAATTCAAAAAAATAAAAAAATAAAATCATATAGATTCATTTTCTTTGTTGAGCTAAAGAAGTTTCTTATGAAAATTTGTTGTTCTCATTTCTTCTTTAGGGTGCGTTTGGAGCACCAGTTTGGTTATTATAGACGGAAGGTTATGATAAACGGTGAGTTATTATAAATGATGTTTGAGGGGCAAGTTATTATAACATGGATTATGAGGGGTCGGTTATGTAACAAAAAGTAATATATGTAAAGTGTAGATAAACGAGTACTCAGGATTAGATAACCACCGTTTATGATAAACGGTGAGACAAACATCGGTTGAGTTATTATAACCAACTCGACCATTTACATAAATGGAGACCGAAATACACCCTTAATGACAGATTTAGTTCTGCTTTTAAGTTTATTTGCTTTTCATCAAAGGTAATTTGGTAAAATCTTGTTATTAACAAAATGCAATGAAAGATATAGACTTGTTGGGAAAGATACCCTGAAGTGACTGCTTCTCATGCCACTTATATGAGGTGATTAGTCTTTCATTATCTTTTCTTAATGACATGACTAATCAACTCCATTTAGTTTTATTATCGTGTTAAGAGGTGCTAGAATCCGCTGATGAATGGGTTCTTAAATTAAAGCCCTGCTTTTGTAGCTACTTTCTTCAAAGTTGCTTTGCCTTTTCCATAATTAATTTCCTAAAGCACCAATCAACAAAGAATCCCTCTTTTTTTGTTGATATTGCTTGTTTATATGAGCAAATCTTAACCTTTGTCCATATTTAGAAATGGATGTAAAAATCTTTCCTCTTAAAATCAGGCTTACATTGAAAATTAGAGGAAGGAATCAACCTTTTGTTCATCTTCTTGATATAAATTCTTGAGATATATTCTTCTGAATTGATCGCATAGAAACTATATTGGATGGTTTAATGGTCAAAATATAGATATTGAGGATCATCGATTGCTTAGAAAGAACAGGTTTAATTTATAGGGATCATGAAAGTAATTTACAAATTTTTTCGACGACTAAATGTAGTACAGTTAAAAGGTTGTATTGAGATAATATGTGATGTGCATGTAAGATGACTTAAATACTCACAAATATAAAAAATTTATTTTTACTTCATTCAATTGATGTGTATTAAATTTTCTCTAGTTAAGATAGTGCAAATTTTACATGACCATGTGGGAAGTGGTATAAATCTATGGTCATTGAGGATTTTGATCTCTTTGTTTTTGTTTGGTTTTTGGTTTAGCAAAAAAGGGTGGTTTTGGCATATTGTTTTGTGCTTGTTGCACCAATTAATTTTGAACAAGGTGGATTGAAGGTAGTGATGCACTAGCAACAAAGGCTATGGAGAGAAGTGACAAGAGGTTTCAAAGTTCAACCTCATACAAGATGGGATGAGTGTCTCATAAGAAGCCAAATTAGAAGGTTAACTTTTTGTCCTTTTCATGGGGGATGGCCTAAATTGGGAATCCAAAATTCTCCACCATTGCATGTTGGACTCTCATCTTTTGTAATTCATTTCTTTGACAACTAGTGCTTATTGGTAGTTCCACTTGATAAGGTTGCCCTAAAAGAGAAGAATAAAGTTTTAGGCCTTATTCGACCAGCATTTTAACCACGTATTTATTACTTCTTTATATATTTGTAAGTGTTTGGATCAACTTGTGCACATTTCAATTATTTTTACGGATTAGACCACTTGACCCTATAATATTTAAATGTCAAAGAAAATTTGTAGGATATTAATTTTTAAGTAGGTGTCCACTATAATTTAATTCCTAACTTTTCCCGTTTTGGAGTTTTTCTTCAACCACTAAGTTAATTAATGATGTTTTTCCGATTTATTAGGTGCAATACTATTTTTTCGGTGAGTGTTTAATTTTCTTAATATGTTTTTCTCTGCTTCAAATCATGTCAAGTTCAATCCACGTAAGAACTAAAATTGACATTTTAAAAAGTTCAAGATAAAAAAAATGTTTTCGAAAATTTAGGAACAAGTCAAAGTTAAGAGTTTCTTTATTAATTGAAATCTTTTAGTTCTATTCATAACAAAAACGAAAAGCAAAAAATATTTGGGTAATTTAATAGCATTAAAATCTATATCTCTAAATCTCTTATTAGAATCTTAGCTGATTGAATGTGCCATGGGCATTAAAAAAACCCCACTAGTTTATTTCTAAAAAAATAAAAATAATAAAAAACTCAAATTTAAAGGGTGTGTTTCTGTCTGATTTCTTAAACCACAACAAAAATATAATGTCCAATCAAATTTTCATCTTCTTTTCTGATACATAAATTTTATCAATATGGTGACATATTCACTATGATAAAATAGTTGGGTTGAATTGTTGAGATTTGTTTAAACAATTTTTTTGGATGACATTTAGTAATATATCTCAAGATGGGTTAAATGAATGATGATACCAAAGTTATGACACCATGTTTTATATTTTAAAAGGTAAGAAAGTGTAAGATAAGTACACAATTATCAAGTTATATGATTAGTTCGAGAACACAAATGTGTTTTTATATTATGTTGCAAAAATAATGCAATATAAAATTGAACAATATAGACCGGAAAAAATTACATAAATATATTAAAATGTTACACATGTCAAAATCACTATAAATTTATTGACAATACGCTAGCTCAACAATACTTAGACATGTAATTTTGATGTAGATGTATGTTTGATCTCCAAATACTAATGTTCTACTTCAAAAACCACCTAAAATAAATTAAAAGTGCATAAAAATATAATATCAAACAGTAAATTAATCACACTTCATGCACCATGACATATGGCATAAAATAAATAAATTTGTTAAGAGAGAAAACATCTATATTTTGGGTTTTTTTTTAGCGAATAATTCTATTTTGGGTTTTTTTAAAGTGATTTCTATTTTGGTTCTTATATTTTTAAAATATTTATTTTGTTTTGATAAAATAATGTAAAATAGAGGATCAAACCTTTAACTTCAAAGTCATTGATTCAAATTTTTTTCAAAAAAAAAAAAAAAAATCGCTCATTGTACCAATATTGATTATTTGAATTACAAACAAGATGAAACAAGCTTTTATTTAATTAAATAGCACAAAATTGAATATTTGAATTACAAACAAGATGAAAGAAGCTCAAAATACATGGACCAAAATCATTTTAAAAACATATTTTCTCATTCACTCAAACATCATTTTGAGGTTTTTAATCAAATTTAGTCAAAATATTACTTTATTTCAAACCTCACATAAGAGTACAATCCATGAAGAATTCAAAACAAAAGTAAAACCAAACATGCATATTTGATTCTTCAAATGACCATAAATTATGTTTTAATTTAAATAAATAAGTTAAATTTTAGTGAGTAACTTATTTTGTAAAAAAAGTATTTACAAATACATAATTCTTCTATATATAATTGTAATTGCAAAACTGCATGTTTTCTAAAAACAACAATTGTAAATATGAAACTTTTTAGAACAACTCCCATCCTATATGAACTAGCTTTTAAGTTGTCTTATTTTTTTTGTTTAATATTTAGAGTAGGAAATTTGATGTAATTGATAACATCTTAGTTTATCAAATTATATTTCATGTAATTGATTAGCATGTTAACCAAAATATAGCTCTCTTTTAGAGATTAGAAGTTTTTTTTTTTTTTTTTTGAATTCTTAGAAGTTCTTGTCCTTTCATCCTACAATTTGTTGAACTTAAAAAAAATGATTGAGATATATTATAGATCAAATGTTAGAATCCTTACTTGCAAGTGACCAATAAAAATGATCAGTAAAGCTAAGCAAGGAATAATTTACATATAACTTCAATCCAAAGGCTTAAATAATCTACCAATATCTCCACTTGTAAATCAACAAAAAGACATGAAATGAAATGAAACATCCCCTCTGCCCTATAAAATTATAATAAGAAAAGAAAAAAAAATGTAGATTGAAATGAAATTATCAATAATATTTATCACAATTCACAAACAAACAATGGAATAATCAATTAGAATATAAATAATTTTTGTTTTGTTTTGATATGAAAGTAGATTAAGAAATTAATGATGTTTCTAAAGAGTAATTAAGGGTTTGGAATTGAAGTATAAATTAAGTAACAATAATGAGTAAAATGATAAATTTTAATATATATATATATATATATATATATAGGCGACAAACTATAAGACTAGCTCGTACTACAGTTATGGTTTATTACATGCAACCAACAAATTAAAGACAACATCAAATTAAAAGATAGATTCCATTCCACTTCTCGACTTCTCCAATGTCTAAACCCTTTTTGGCTTTTCCCTTTTTCTCTCTCCTTTTTTTTCCTTTTAAATTCTCCTCTTCTTTCTTCCAAAAAAATCACATCTTTCACTTCTTTTTCTCTTTTTCCTCTACCCCATTTTAAATTACCTTTAGCTATGCCAATTCTATCCCTCCCTCATCCTCCTCTTCTAGACCCTTCTCTCTCCAAATTTCCCTCTCAATTCATCTGGCCCGACCACGAGAAGCCGACTCTTGACTTGCCCGAGCTTCACGTGCCTCCTATTGACCTCACCAGCTTCATCTCTGACGATCCTATTGCTCTCTCCAAGACTTGTAATCTTCTTAACGAGGTCTGTTAAATTAAACTATCACTCAACTTAAAAAACGTATAACTATGTAATTAAGTTTGTGCGAACGTTCTTTTATTATAAACGTTATTTAATTGTCTCACTTTGAATTTGAAAATCAACTTTCATCCAACCCTAGTGAGAAGCTCTTTTAATCTTTAGAAGATAAGTATAAACTTTAATATGATAGTGAACTATCATGAAACTCAAAAGTTTATACTTGCATCTACTACGATATGTTTTAGGCTTGTAAGAAGCACGGTTTCTTCCTCGTGGTGAACCACGGGGTGGATGCAGAACTAATAGCGAAGGGGCACGAGTTCATGAACTTGTTCTTCGAGATGAAGCTTGAGGAGAAGCAACTAGCTGGGAGGAAAGTGGGGGAGCATTGTGGATATGCCAACAGCTTCATTGGTGGGAGATTCTCTTCCAAGCTTCCATGGAAGGAGACTCTCTCTTTTAGATACTCTGCTCATCCTCATTCCTCCACTATTGTTGAAGATTACTTTGTTAATGCTTTGGGGGAAGATTTGAGAGCTCTTGGGTAAGTTATATAACTCCCACCCAAAACCAAAAGAAAAAAAAAAGAAATTTGATTGTTCTTTGTGAAAGTGTGTGTGTGTGTTTTTCCTCTAAATATGTGTTTTTAGTGAAATTTAGTTCATATTGATTTATTTATTTTTAAAATCGGGAAGATGTTTAATTATAAATAATCATTTGATTTAATAGTTGACTTCACTATATGCATTTATTTTAAGGTTTAGACCTTTGAAAAAAAAAACAAGTAATTTTATAATTAACCTCGTTTGCAAGTTAATTCAAATGTAAAGAGCATATCGTGAAGACTTGAAGTCTTCAAACAACTTTTTGGAGAGTTAATAGTTCACATAGTATAAAATGTTTGACTTTTTGTCCTAAAAAAAATAAGTAAATGAAATGTTCGACTTCAATGCCTTTCCCATTTTAACATTTTCCAATTATAGTTTTTTCTAAGTAGAAATAAGAAGTATTTCCCCTAAATGGCTTAGTTTATTAGTTTTTTTTTTTTTGAAAATTTGTAGCAGACAATAAATTATAACATTCATATTTTAGTTATAGTATTTTTTTAAAAAAATATTTCATAGTAAAATATGCAATATTAAATTTGATTAGGCCTCATTTGATAACTTTTTTTTTTTTTTTTTGAAATTTAAACTTATTTTTGATTAATTTTCTAGAATGTGCTCCATCTATCTTAGAATATCTTCATGTTTCCTTAAGAAAATATATAAATACTAACCAAATTTCAAAAACAAAAATAAGTTTTTGGAAGATACTTTTTTTTGTTTTCAAATTTTGGTTTGATTTCTAAGATTATGGGTAGATGTACATATCCAAGTAAGAAAAAAAAAAATGATAAAGTAGTTGTTGTATGCTTAAATTTCAAAAAGAAAAAACTAAAAACAAAATAATTATCAAACACGATCGTAAAGTTTTACAATTTTAAGTTTCACTCGATTGACATTTATTAGTTTCCTTGATTGAAGTATACCAATTAATTTAGAGAACTTACCATCAGCAGCACATTCTACCTCTTGTATTATATTTGTAGCATAATTTTAAAAATAATTCATCTATAGCATATTTATTTCTATCACTCAGCTAGTGATAGTCTATCACTCACCTAGTGATAGAACTCAATTTAGATTTCTATCACTGATAAAAAACTTAAGGAGTGATAGAATGAGTCTATCATTGATTGAATTCTATCACTAGTAGAACTCAACAAGTGATAGAAGTCAATTTGAATTTTCTGCTACAAATGAAATTATTTTAGATTTTGTGCTATAGATGGAAATATTTTGCCTTTTTTTGTTATACATGCAAAATCCGCATTAATTTAAGGTTATTGAATCACTTTCTAAATTTACTTTTTTCTAAAATTTTAATATTTGGATAATTTTTTTCTTTTTTGCTGCTCATGTAAAATCTTCTATTTTTTTGCCACTTCATCTTATATATAAATATAGATGTATATAAAGACAGTTTCTATGCGCCAATAAAAGTTGGGTAATATATAACCTCATAATTAAGAGATCACACATTCAAACTTTCGTTTAAAATATATAGTAATAATAATAATAATAACATCAATAATAATAAGCTACTGGATTACAAAAAAAACATGTTTTATGATTAGAACATTAGTTTGCTGATATAATTTTTGTTATGGTGGTGTTCCAGGAAGGTGTACCAAGAATACTGCGACGCCATGAGCAATTTGTCACTGAGAATAATGGAGCTTTTGGGAATGAGTTTAGGAGTTGGAAGAGAATATTTCAGAGAGTTTTTCAAAGAAAACGAGTCCATAATGAGATTGAACTATTACCCAGCATGCCAAAACCCGAACCAAACACTCGGAACCGGCCCTCACTGCGACCCTACTTCCTTGACCATCCTTCATCAAGATCACGTCCACGGCCTCCAAGTTTTCATCGATGAACAATGGCACTCCATCCCGCCCAACCCCCATGCTTTCGTCGTTAACATTGGTGACACTTTCACCGTAAGTACAACCACATCTATTTCATTTTTCCTTTCCTTCTCGTTTTCTTTATATCCATGAATATTTGAGTTAGTTTATGCGCACTTTGAATATTATCGGGAATTATTATGAAAGAATCTTTTAAACACGTTAGGATTATAGGACGCTCTATTTAATTTTCTTATAAGTCCTCAACAATATGTATAATATTTTAATTTTGTGTTTTGTAGCTTTTTTTTTATTGTTAATTTCTTAATTTTGCTGGTTAGTTTTAGTGCTAATCCTTGAGTAATATAGTGAAAATGTCAAACGTGTTAAACTAATAAGGTTCTTAAATGATAATGAATCTTTTAAAAACAACAAAAATATATTAGCTATATAAAATTGAATGTTTGAGTGTTGTTTAAGAATGAACAATAAAAAACTATGGCAAAGTTGATTGAGCAGTTTGCTCGAAAACTTATCCACTTAAACTTTCGAGTGTAGGCGTTATCGAATGGAATGTACAAGAGTTGCTTGCACAGAGCAGTGGTGAATGAAGAAGCAGTGAGGAAATCTTTGGCATTCTTTTTATGTCCAAATGAAGAGAAAGTGGTGAGTCCACCAAGGTGTTTGGTTGATGAGAAAAACCCAAGAATTTTCCCTGATTTCAGATGGCCAACTTTGCTGGAATTTACTCAGAAACATTACAGAGCTGATGATAAAACCCTACATGCCTTCTCCAACTGGCTCTCCCAAACAACACTTCCCACCAATTAATCCAACCACAACCACAACCACAATTATAACGCTAAATTATAAATTTGGTCCTCAAGAAATTAGAATTTAATTTTTATGATTTAAAAACGAGAATTTTAATCTTTATAATTTAAAAAAAGTTAAAATTTAGTGTTTTATAAAACCATAAAAATAGACTTTTTCATTTATTATCGGCTCATTAAATATGTGAAAGTCAGTTTTTCATGTGTAAAAATAATGACCATGTGATTTGACAAAAACAAAAGTCATACCTCTTACACATAAATAATCACCTAACAGTACAAACAGTTATGAACACATGAATTATTTTTTAGGTTTTATCAAATATAAAAAATAAATTCTAGTTTTTGAAATATATGAACTAATTAAATATTAACTTTTTCTAAATCATACGAGTACAATTCTAATTTTTTAAATCATACGGACTAAATTCTAACTTCCGACCAAATTTATAATTTACCCTAGTTAGTAATAATAATCCGTCCACAACCACCCTCTCTTTTCAGTTCCTTTTTATGTAAAGTAAATAATGACACTAGAACAAATTACCCTAGGTAAAAATAGAGGCTTTGTACTATTCAAGCCAATGGCTTGTTTTTTCTATTGCAGATGTTTTGTAGTTTGTTTTTATATATAATAAGAGAAATAGGAATAAAGAGGTGAACCCTCCTTAAAAGTATAAGTGATGTTATTTTGTGTCACAATTTTTTTTTAATATTATTTAAATAAAACTTTTGTGGCATCAAATGATATCGAGGAGACGCTCTTATAGAAATACACACATGTTTTTTTATTTATTTTGTATATGGTAATTAATCACTGAATTTAAGAGCTGTTTTATCAAACAACATTATAAAAATCTATATAATTTATAATACTGTCTTATTCTCTTATTTTTGTTTTTCAAATGAGGGTGTTTAGCCCAAAATCTGTTTTTGATGTTTAAATGTAATTATTTAATAAACAACATCGTGCAAGCAGAAAGTGTAACTCTTTTGGTATCAATTCCGAAAGTGTCCGGCCAATATGAGCAATTGCTCAGCGGCACTAGTGTATGCCCAATGACCAGAGGTGTTTTTTTTTTTTTTTTACTTTAAAGATTTCATATCAATAAAAATGATTATCCTCACTTATATATCAAGTATAAGCTAAGAAAACTAAAATTGGCCGGATAAAATTATATCCCATTTGTAACTTCAATTCAATATTTTTCTTTAAAATCATAGGAACAATGCGCGATTTGAGCGAAAGGCAACAAATAGGAATAAATAGGAATAAGAAAGGTACCTAAGTTTAAAAGCTAGTAGTTGATTTGATTATCAATCTTTTTCTTGTGACAATGACTTTTATCAACTGCACTCTCATTCTTATATATTGTTTCAATTATATTACTATAAGCTTTTTGACTCATCCTGAATTGGAGACCTTAAAATAATTTCAAAACATTCGAATGTATTTTGTATTTTATGTGTCAAATGGATAAGCTTGCGATTAAAAACAAAATAAAATTCACCTCCCCAACGGTCTCTACAAAGTTCCCCATTTTATATTTTATCTTTTCATTTAAAATCATTTCGATTGCAATTTCCTTTCTTGAACTAAAAGTCATTTTTTTTAATCTAAAAAAGAAACTATTTATATTTTATTGGTAAAAGTTAGTTCAATGGTTAACTTAATTGAATTAGGCTCGCCAACAAAAATAATAGTTCAATAATATCAATCTTACATGTGAACTTAAATATTATCAGTTTGTTACTTGTTGAACTAAAAAAACTTAAGTTAAGTTTGGATTATATTGGTATCAATTTCATTTTGTTAAGCTATACTTTTTGTGCAAAAATGCAGAGACAATTATAAATAGAGGGTACTACTGTTCTAAAATAAGATCGAAGCCAAATAATGTTTTTCAAATTAAACTCATGATCGTGAGAATATATTAGATTACAATCCATAAGTCAAGCCAATACACCACCGAATCTTTTAGAAAATTGTAAGATTTCTTTATAGCATGAATGGTTGATTTTGCTAATGTAATGTTTTGTTGGCCCGACTTATATATAGTGGTGATTTTGGTTCGGTTTTTATTGATTTTGTACCAAACCGACAACTGAACCGATATCTTTTATTTTAAAAAAAATGAATTTGATCTAATGTCCAAAAAATTGTAGAACCATCGGTTTGGTTCTCAATTGGTCCGGTTCAATTTTGGATTTGATCCAATATCCAGTTTTTTAATATATAAAAAACAACATTTCTTATGAAGAAAAAAACTTCTCATAAACAACTAGGAGTGAACTTGGGTTGGGTTGCGAGAAGTTTTCAACCCAACCCAAATTTTCGGATTGGTCATTTTTCCAACTTAACCTAATTAAAAAGACAACTCAATCCAACCCATCCCTTGTATTTTCGAGTTGGGTTGGGTTGAGTCGTCGGGCTCAATAATAAATAATAAATATCTTTTATCAAATTAATCCTACATTATACATAAACAAAATACAATCTCCGATCAAAGTAATCAAATGAATATAAATATTAAATATGTAAAATATACAATAAAAAGTCACCCACTATTAATCCTATACTCATGGTTCATATAAAAGATTCAAACTATAAAACATAAAATAAATAGATAATTGGAACAAAAAACAATAGTTGACATAAGTCGGCTTCCATAAAACAAATATATAATTAAAACCAACAAAAATATATTACATAATTTGATTATAAATTTTATCATGATATATAAATTATAAAATACTTGAAAAAATATTAAAGAATATGAGAAAATAAAAATTCTAACAATAATAATTAAATTAAATAAATATATGCATATATAAGTAAAAATTATATATATTTTTTAAACTAAATTATTATTTCGGGTTGGTCAAGTTGGGTTGGGTTAATTTTAGGTCAAACCTTGATCCAACCCAACCTAAAAATGTATTTAACCCAACCCAACCCGTCAAATTGGATTGGGTTGGTTCAGGTTATTCGAGTTTCGAGTTGTTTGAACACCCCTATAAACAACAATTTTTTAAAGGTTGGAAGTATTTTTTATCTTATTGAAAATTATATAAGATGTTTATTACTTGAAAAACATATTGACATTTGAAGGATAAAAAGCATTCATTAATAGATTGACTTTCAAGACTCAAGGAAATCTTCTAAATAATGGAACGAAGACTAAAATTGATCCAATATTTTTCGGTTTTTTCACATAAAAAACTGATATGTTCAATTTTGACTTAAAAAATCGATCCAAATCATTAAATTGAATTAGTTTGGGTTGGTTTTTTATTTTTGTTGCACCCCTACCAAATAAAGTAGAGACAAAGGTGAAATTTTGGCTAAACTTATAAAAAAAAAAAAAAGTGAATCTCGAACCTATAAATTATACTGAGAATAGGCAAAATTCAACTTATTATGACCCAAGGCTAAGACTCAAAGTGGAATAGTTAGTTCCAATAAAACGAAACAGCTTTTTGAGAACGAGAAATCAAAGTTAGTTTGATAAAAACATAATCAACCACCGAATGGGTCAGTAGTACGTTAGTTATCTGGTTTGGTGCTAATCAATTTCTACTTCACAGTCACGGGTTTGATCCTTCGTTTTATCGGTATCAAATCACCCTCAACAATAGTACCAAAACATTGTTAAACCATCAAACTTAAGTCAAGGAGAGATTAATAAGGCTAAGGGTTTCGGAAAATAGTAATACACAATATTATGGTGTACATAAATGAACCTAAGTTCAGTTACAAAACGAAACTTGTACAAAAATTCACTTACCCGATTTAGGGAAAAAAAAATGACACGCTTTTGATTACCAATAAAATCTTCACACTCGGATTTAGCGTTATTTTTCTCGCGCGTTTCAGAATCAGATGATACGAAAAAAAGAGCTCAAACCAGATTCAATGGTATAATTGGGAATCCAGATCCTGAATTTTTCTTCCCCTGTTTTGAAGTTTCAACGAAGATTCACTCCATTTCTTCTTACCTAATCAATCTCTCAATAAGGTATTTTCCCCCACTTCTCGCCGTGTTTCTTTCAGCAACATTCTCTGTTCAGATTGTTTTTATTTCCCTTTTTAGATGATTTCTTTCCCTTTTCAGGATCCAATTACTCGTCAACGTGTGCCCTTTTGTTGATCATAACCCCAAACCCCAATTCTTGTATTCTGTGATTAACCCTTCGTTAGTTCGTTCTCTGTTGATTTCTTTTTCTGGGTTGGATTCAATTGGAAGCAAGTTTTGTGTTTGATTTGGATACATACTGGCTGATCTTATCAATTTAGTTATGTTGTTGTTCTCTGATTTGTAAGTTACAATTATGGATAATTACGGTTCTTCACCTTCATATCCATACCCCAATCCATATGCATACCCTTCTGCAGCTCCTCCTCCCCAATACCCACCTTCTCCATATCCACCTCCTCCTCATTATGCACATCCAAATTCAGATCCATATGGTCGTCCCCCTTACCCTTACCCGTATAATCCTTCTCAACCCTCTCCATTTGCATATCCCCCATCTCATTCTGGCTCTATGGAGTATGTTCAACATCCGCCTTCGCATTCGGGCCCTCCGCCTTACCCTTATCCTTACCCTGATACCTCATCTACTAATGGTGGTGCCAGGCCATCCATTCAATATCATAACAATTTCCAACCTGGTTCATCCCCATATCAGTATCAAGAACCTAATGCATACCCTCCACCCGAAAGTCAATACCCGCCTCCCCCATCTCGAGTAAATAGCTTCTCTGGCCACTACAGGCATGATAGTCCTGATTCTGTCTCTTCTGCATACCCTCCACCAGAAAGTCAATACCCTCCACCCCCATCACGGGTAAATAGCTACTCTCCATCACGAGTAGATAGCTACTCTGGCCATTACATGAATGATAGCACTGATTCTGTCGCCTCTTCTGCTTATCCGCCTATTGATGACCTTTTATGCAATGTACATTTGTCTGATCATCAACCAACTACCCCTGCATCACCTCCTGGTCCTGCAGCAGCCCCTTTATCTGTACGACCTTCAGCTCCGTTATTGGCAAATTCATCTCAAAGTGCTAGATATGATCGGCATGACCGACTTTATGGCTTTCCGAATTCGTCTTTTTCTAGTTTTGGCACAGGGAATTCAGATCAAATGACTCCGGCCAAGCAACCTTCATTTTCCTATTCAAGCTCATTCAGCGGGCAGTCGCAACATAGTCAGAACTTGCAGATTGTTCGATTGGACAGTAAAGCATCATTGAAAGTTTTGCTGTTACACGGAAACTTAGAAATATGGGTTAATGAGGCCAAGAATCTTCCAAATATGGACATGTTTCACAAAACCTTGGGGGATATGTTTGGGAAATTACCTGGAAAACTTGAAGGACGCATGAGTCCTAAGATCACTAGTGACCCTTACGTATCGATCTCTGTAGCAAATGCAATCATTGGGAGGACTTTTGTTATAAGCAACAGTGAAAATCCTATATGGAGGCAGCATTTCTATGTTCCCGTTGCACATCATGCTGCTGAAGTAGTTTTTTTCGTTAAGGACAGTGATGTTGTTGGTTCACAGCTAATAGGAACCGTAGCTATTCCTGCAGAACACATATATTCGGGGTCTATAGTTGAGGGAACCTTTCCAATCCTACTGAATGGGAAGCCCTGTAAGCCTGGAGCTTCTCTAAACATTTCTATTCAATATACCCCGATGGAGAGGCTTAGTACTTACCATCATGGAGTTGGAGCTGGCCCTGATTATCAGGGAGTTCCCGATACATATTTCCCCCTCAGAAAGGGTGGAGCTGTCACTCTTTATCAAGATGCTCATGTCACAGATGGCCTCCTTCCAAATTTCATTCTTGATAATGGTATGTATTATGTACATGGGAAGTGCTGGCATGACATCTTTGATGCCATACGTCAGGCTCAAAGATTAATTTACATAACTGGTTGGTCGGTGTGGCACAAAGTGAAACTAGTTCGAGATACTGGCTATGGGACAGATTGTACCCTTGGAGATCTCCTGAGATCTAAGTCCCAAGAAGGAGTGAGAGTTTTGCTTCTTGTTTGGGATGATCCCACTTCTCGGAGCATTTTGGGTTATAAAACTGTAAGTTGATTTTCCTGCTCTATATTCTTTTTACATTTCCTGCTTATCATAATTTCCTTTACCAAAATTCCTTTAAATTAAATATAGGACAGGGTGAGAATGCAATTTAATTGAATGAATTTAACTTCCCTGCTTTGGTCTTAAATGTGGGAATCCTTATTTTCATTTCCTAGTTTTTATCCCTGTCTTTGGTGATTGAACTTCTTTTTATGGTAAATAATTACGTTTTGAACTATAAATTTGTTCCACCAAAATACTACGCATCCTAAAAAACCTACCTTCCAAAGAAAATATTATTAGTTGTTTTTTCTCTCTTGTTGATGGAAGAGCTGGGACAAGCTGCAGATCTTTGAAGTCTTGATGACAATCAAGAAGAAAGATCTTAGATACTCTCCTTTATATGATGGACGTATTCTACCACTGTTTCATTCCAATTGTTAGAATATGCATCCAATTAGCTACCTTTATTGGATAGTAGAAGTATGAGATAGAGCTAATTAAGAGTTTTCCATTTGTAATCAAGGCTTTTCAGTTTACTTTACGTTGGTTTTTAAGGATCTATTATCGTACTCTTCTCAGAACATATGTTAATAATTCTTGCAGGATGGTTTCATGCAAACCCATGATGAGGAAACTCGCCGTTTCTTCAAACACTCCTCTGTGCAAGTGATACTTTGTCCTCGCATGGCTGGAAAACGACATAGCTGGGTTAAGCAGAAGGTTAGTCTTTTCTTCTTTTTTTTCTCTCTTTGTTGTTGTTGTTGTTCTTTTTTTAAAAAAAAAATTTGGGCTGAGAAAAGAGAATACTTCAATAAACAATAGATGGGTAAAATTTTTGTCTTTACTAATCACTTTTATCTCCTTTCAGACCTATGTTGTTCTTCACCATGATTATGCCAAGAAAATCGGGATTCTCTACATGTTTTCAGTTTTTGGTGGTTTCTATTTAAATTCGTATGTACAAAAAAGGTGTTTATGATATAGATCCTGAGTGTGTATCTGTTATGGTATCCAATGCGTTATATCCCGTAAATCATACACAAATACACTAAAAAGGAGAAAACAAGAGCCACCACTGTTCTACTGATAATTCTTATACAAAATTAATACCATGTTAATTTATTAATTAACACAAAATTAAGGAGCCATACGATCTTGATTGAATATAATGTGAATAACCCACCATCTTTGTTTTTTTTAAAAATCCCACCTAGTTCCCAGCAAAGAAGTTTGTATCAAGATCATGGCTAGATTTTGAAGCGGCCAAGTCTTTTTCTTATCAATGAATAACAACACTACCCTGTTCAACTAAATGTTGTTAGTTTAACTGATGGAAGGAAAAAGTGACGATATGCCTAGTTCAATGAACAGTTGATAACTTCTATTTCTGAAATAACTCTTACACTTTTTTTGCATTGTCAAGTATTAGAGTCTTCACATCATTTTATTCTTATACTGCCTTATTTGGCGATATAGGTTTGAGCATTCTGCAGCTATCTTGTGACCTTTATGGTACTTGTACTTGCTATCAAACTCATTCTTTAAGTATTACACTACATATGTTTTGTCATCTCCATTTGTATATTAATTTTGAAAAGTTAGCTCATAAGCCTATTTAATTAATTTATTAAAGAAAAGCTCGAGCTTATCCTTACTATCGGTAGTTTTTGTTCATTGAAAATGAATGTCTTTGTCAGCTTTTATCTCTTTCTTTATTGTAACTGAGAACAGTAATGTCAGAGGGATGAAAGAAAACCACTTTCCACATAAATTAGAAAATCACTAATTATCATATTGGGAACTTTGGTTGATGTTCAATTGTCTCTTTTCTATTTTGAAAAGTTAGCTCATAAGCCTATTTAATTATTTTTTTAAAGAAAAGCTCGAGTTTATTCCTACTATCAGTATATTTTGTTCATTGAAAAGGAATGTCTTTGTCGTCCCCAAGGGGTGGCGCAGTGGTTGAAGACTTGGGCTTTGAGGCTATGCTCCCCTCAAGGTCCCGAGTTCGAGTCTTCTCTGTGACAGTACTTCTTCGATGTCTCCGGTGCCTGGCCTAGGGACGGGCGTCGTTACCTTTGTTTCATAAAAAAAAAGAAAAAAGAATAAGGAATGTCTTTGTCAGCTTTTATCTCTTCTTTATTGTAATTGAGAATAGTAATGTCAGAGGGATGAAAGAAAACCACTTTCCACATAAATTAAAAAATCACTCATTATCATATTGGGAACTTTGGAGGATGTTCAATTGTCTCTTTTCTATTTTTTGTTTGACGTGTAGATATTGCCCTTTTTTAATTCTTGCTTATTTTTTTCAATAATCAGGAAGTTGGAACTATTTATACACACCATCAGAAAACAGTTATTGTGGATGCTGATGCTGGAGATAATAGAAGAAAAATCATAGCTTTTGTTGGAGGGCTCGATTTATGTGACGGGCGGTATGATACACCATCACATCCCATATTTCGGTCACTTGAAACAATACATAAGGATGATTATCACAATCCTACATACACGGTAATCTGTTAACTATGTCTCACTTTTGTGCTATTAGTTCATATAGTTCTGCGGTGATAGGATGCATGAGGAAAGGTTGGCCTATGCCATAAGTCTGAATAAACTACCAGAGACCTAATCATAATTCATAAAAGGGAAAGATAAAACCTAATCATGAACTAATCATAAAAAGAAAAGATAATACCTACTCATAAAAGGAGAAAATAAGATTTAACCTAATCCTAAAAAGAAAACATAATTAAAAAGATAAAAATACGATTTTACTAAAATTAACATAAACCAACAAAGTTATACGGAAGTTTGTCCTCTCTATTATATCGAGAAATATGGCAATGCAAGTCATAAGTCACCTTTTGTTGAGCATTCGGTTTGAAATTCCAATTTTTTAGAGGAAGCTTGTTCGAGTCTCTTGGGTTTTCTTCATCTCCACCAGAAATCATCCTCTCTCTGCTTAAGTTCAGTGGCTCCTGTGTTTTGTTTGTTTTTGTACATTCATCTCAGATTTGACTTGAAATTTGATGCAGCTATTTGGATTTCAGTTTTTGGTGGTCGCCTATTTCGTTTCTTCTTTCGTATTCTGATATGATTCAGGATCTAGATTATATCAAAAGATAAAAGAATAAAGATAAACCAAGTTTTGATAGGAACTTGGAACCTCCCTTCTCAAGAGAATCTCTTGAGCCCTTACAATAAATCACTCAATAACTCATTTAACAATTGGATGTCTAAACCCTAACCTAACCCACTCTATTTATAACAAAATACTAACTTATTCTCCAAGTAATGGCTAAATAGAGCCCTAGGCCCAATCGAGTCCTAGGCCCAACCTTATCAATACCCACCCCTTTAAAGCACCTTGTCCTCAAGGTGGGCATACGCAAAAAATAGAAAAATAAAAATTGTTGGGTTTTTTTTTTTTTTTTTTTTTTTTTTTTTTTTTTTTTTTTTTTCTGGCTGCAGCAGCGGCACGTCAGTGGTGGTGGCGATGGCGGTAACGGCAACACTGGTGGTGGTGGCGGCGGCAGTGTCGGAGGTGGTGACGGTGGAGATGGCAGCGGCGATGTTAGAGCTGGTGGCGGCGGCAGCAGCGCCGCAGGTGGGGTTGGTGATGGCGGCGGAGGTAGGGGCAACGGCGGCAGCAGCGGCGGTGGCGGAGGCGGAGGCGGCAACGGAGGAGGCGGTGGTGGCGGGGTCAAAACCCTAGCCGTCATTGTTTTTTCCAACCTAATTTCCTCCCTAAAACATCGTTTTAGGTCATTGAAACTCTCCTTTAGGTCTTCTCTAATTTCTTTTTTTAGAGAAGCTACCTCTTCTCTGAGGTCTTTTTTCAAGTCCACCATCAAACTTTGCAACTTTTCTTGAATGAAACGAAGAACCTCGTGATCCATCTCTACAACCAAGAATCGAACGGCTCTGATACCAATTGATATGATTCAAGATCTAGATTATATCAAAAGATAAAAGAATAAAGATAAACCAAGTTTTGATAGGAACTTGAAACCTCCCTTCTCAAGAGAATCTCTTGAGCCCTTACAATAAATCACTCAATAACTCATTTAACAATTGGATGTCTAAACCCTAACCTAACCCACTCTATTTATAACAAAATACTAACTTATTCTCCAAGTAATGGCTAAATAGAGCCCTAGGCCCAATCGAGTCCTAGGCCCAACCTTATCAATACCCACCCCTTTAAAGCACCTTGTCCTCAAGGTGGGCATATAAAAAAAGAAAAATAAAAATTGTTGGGTTTTTTTTTTTTTTTTTTTTTTTTTTTCTGGCTGCAGCAGCGGCACGTCAGTGGTGGTGGCGATGGCGGTAACGGCAACACTGGTGGTGGTGGCGGCGGCAGTGTCGGAGGTGGTGACGGCGGAGATGGCAGCGGCGATGTTAGAGGTGGTGGCGGCGATGGTGGCGGCGGCGGCAGCAGCGCCGCAGGTGGGGTTGGTGATGGCGGCAGAGGTAGGGGCAACGGCGGCGGTGGCGGAGGCGGAGGCGGCAACGGAGGAGGCGGTGGTGGCGGGGTCAAAACCATAGCCGTCATTGTTTTTTCCAACCTAATTTCCTCCCTAAAACATCGTTTTTTAGGTCATTGAAACTCTCCTTTAGGTCTCTCTAATTTCTTTTTTTAGAGAAGCTACCTCTTCTCTGAGGTCTTTTTTCAAGTCCACCATCAAACTTTGCAACTTTTCTTGAATGAAACGAAGAACCTCGTGATCCATCTCTACAACCAAGAATCGAACGTCTCTCGATACCAATTGATATGATTCAGATCTAGATTATATCAAAAGATAAAAGAATAAAGATAAACCAAGTTTTGATAGGAACTTGGAACCTCCTTCTCAAGAGAATCTCTTGAGCCCTTACAATAAATCACTCAATAACTCATTTAACAATTGGATGTCTAAACTCTAACCTAACCCACTCTATTTATAACAAAATACTAACTTATTCTCCAAGTAATGGCTAAATAGAGCCCTAGGCCCAATCGAGTCCTAGGCCCAACCTTATCAATACCCACCCCCTTTAAAGCACCTTGTCCTCAAGGTGGGCATACGCAAAAATAGAAAAATAAAAATTGTTGGGTTTTTTTTTTTTTTTTTTTTTTTTTTTTTTTTTTTTTTTTCGCTGCTGCAGCATGCACGTCGCTGGTGGTGGCGATGGCGGTAACGGCAACACTGGTGGTGGTGGTGGCGGCAAAGATGTCGGAGGTGGTGACGGTGGAGATGGCGTGGCGATGTTAGAGCTGGTGGTGGCGGTGGCAGCTGCCGCCAGTGGGGTTGGTGATGGCGGCGGAGGTAGGGGCAACGGCGCGCAGAAGCGGCGTGGCGGAGGCGAGGCGGCAACGGAGGAGGCGGTGGTGGCGGGGTCAAAACCCTAGCCGTCATTGTTTTTTCCAACCTAATTTCCTCCCTAAAACATCGTTTTAGGTCATTGAAACTCTCCTTTAGGTCTTCTCTAATTTCTTTTTTTAGAGAAGCTACCTCTTCTCTGAGGTCTTTTTCAAGTCCACCATCAAACTTTGCAACTTTTCTTGAATGAAACGAAGAACCTCGTGATCCATCTCTACAACCAAGAATCGAACGGCTCTGATACCAATTGATATGATTCAAGATCTAGATTATATCAAAAGATAAAAGAATAAAGATAAACCAAGTTTTGATAGGAACTTGAAACCTCCCTTCTCAAGAGAATCTCTTGAGCCCTTACAATAAATCACTCAATAACTCATTTAACAATTGGATGTCTAAACCCTAACCTAACCCACTCTATTTATAACAAAATACTAACTTATTCTCCAAGTAATGGCTAAATAGAGCCCTAGGCCCAATCGAGTCCTAGGCCCAACCTTATCAATACCCACCCCTTTAAAGCACCTTGTCCTCAAGGTGGGCATACGCAAAAAATAGAAAAATAAAAATTGTTGGGTTTTTTTTTTTTTTTTTTTTTTTTTTTTTTTTTTTTTTTTTTTTCTGGCTGCAGCAGCGGCACGTCAGTGGTGGTGGCGATGGCGGTAACGGCAACACCGGTGGTGGTGGTGGCGGCGATGTCGGAGGTGGTGACGGCGGAGATGGCAATGGCGATGTTAGAGGTGGTGGCGGCGATGGTGGTGGTGGCGGCAGCAGCAGCCGCAGTGGGGTTGGTGATGGCGGCAGAGGTAGGGGCAACGGCGGCGGTGGCGGAGGCGGAGGCGGCAACGGAGGAGGCGGTGGTGGCGGGGTCAAAACCATAGCCGTCATTGTTTTTTCCAACCTAATTTCCTCCCTAAAACATCGTTTTAGGTCATTGAAACTCTCCTTTAGGTCTCTCTAATTTCTTTTTTTTTAGAGAAGCTACCTCTTCTCTGAGGTCTTTTTTCAAGTCCACCATCAAACTTTGCAACTTTTCTTGAATGAAACGAAGAACCTCGTGATCCATCTCTACAACCAAGAATCGAACGTCTCTGATACCAATTGATATGATTCAGGATCTAGATTATATCAAAAGATAAAAGAATAAAGATAAACCAAGTTTTGATAGGAACTTGGAACCTCCCTTCTCAAGAGAATCTCTTGAGCCCTTACAATAAATCACTCAATAACTCATTTAACAATTGGATGTCTAAACCCTAACCTAACCCACTCTATTTATAACAAAATACTAACTTATTCTCCAAGTAATGGCTAAATAGAGCCCTAGGCCCAATCGAGTCCTAGGCCCAACCTTATCAATACCCACCCCTTTAAAGCACCTTGTCCTCAAGGTGGGCATATACATAAAAAATAGAAAAATAAAAATTGTTGGGTTTTTTTTTTTTTTTTTTTTTTTTTTTTTTTTTTTTTTTTTTTTCAGGCTGCAGTATGCTGCACGTCGATGGTGGTGGCGATGGCGTGTAACGGCAACACCGGTGGTGGTGGTGGCGGCGGCGATGTCGGAGGTGGTGACGGTGGAGATGGCGCGTGGCGATGTTAGAGCTGGTGGCGGCGGCAGCAGCCGCAGTGGGGTTGGTGATGGCGGCGAGGTAGGGGCAACGGGGCAAAGAATGGCGGTGGCGGAGGCGAGGCGCAACGGAGGAGGCGGTGGTGGCGGGGTCAAAACCCTAGCCGTCATTGTTTTTCCAACCTAATTTCCTCCCTAAAACATCGTTTTAGGTCATTGAAACTCTCCTTTAGGTCTTCTCTAATTTTTTTTTAGAGAAGCTACCTCTTCTCTGAGGTCTTTTTTCAAGTCCACCATCAAACTTTGCAACTTTTCTTGAATGAAACGAAGAACCTCGTGATCCATCTCTACAACCAAGAATCGAACGGCTCTGATACCAATTGATATGATTCAAGATCTAGATTATATCAAAAGATAAAAGAATAAAGATAAACCAAGTTTTGATAGGAACTTGAAACCTCCCTTCTCAAGAGAATCTCTTGAGCCCTTACAATAAATCACTCAATAACTCATTTAACAATTGGATGTCTAAACCCTAACCTAACCCACTCTATTTATAACAAAATACTAACTTATTCTCCAAGTAATGGCTAAATAGAGCCCTAGGCCCAATCGAGTCCTAGGCCCAACCTTATCAATACCCACCCCTTTAAAGCACCTTGTCCTCAAGGTGGGCATACGCAAAAAATAGAAAAATAAAAATTGTTGGGTTTTTTTTTTTTTTTTTTTTTTTTTTTTTTTTTTTTTTTTTTTCTGGCTGCAGCAGCGGCACGTCAGTGGTGGTGGCGATGGCGGTAACGGCAACACTGGTGGTGGTGGCGGCGGCAGTGTCGGAGGTGGTGACGGCGGAGATGGCAGCGGCGATGTTAGAGGTGGTGGCGGCGATGGTGGCGGCGGCGGCAGCAGCGCCGCAGGTGGGGTTGGTGATGGCGGCAGAGGTAGGGGCAACGGCGGCGGTGGCGGAGGCGGAGGCGGCAACGGAGGAGGCGGTGGTGGCGGGGTCAAAACCATAGCCGTCATTGTTTTTTCCAACCTAATTTCCTCCCTAAAACATCGTTTTAGGTCATTGAAACTCTCCTTTAGGTCTCTCTAATTTCTTTTTTTAGAGAAGCTACCTCTTCTCTGAGGTCTTTTTTCAAGTCCACCATCAAACTTTGCAACTTTTCTTGAATGAAACGAAGAACCTCGTGATCCATCTCTACAACCAAGAATCGAACGTCTCTGATACCAATTGATATGATTCAGGATCTAGATTATATCAAAAGATAAAAGAATAAAGATAAACCAAGTTTTGATAGGAACTTGGAACCTCCCTTCTCAAGAGAATCTCTTGAGCCCTTACAATAAATCACTCAATAACTCATTTAACAATTGGATGTCTAAACCCTAACCTAACCCACTCTATTTATAACAAAATACTAACTTATTCTCCAAGTAATGGCTAAATAGAGCCCTAGGCCCAACCTTATCAATACCCACCCCTTTAAAGCACCTTGTCCTCAAGGTGGGCATACGCAAAAAATAGAAAATAAAAATTGTTGGGTTTTTTTTTTTTTTTTTTTTTTCTGGCTGCAGCAGCGGCACGTCAGTGGTGGTGGCGATGGCGGTAACGGCAACACTGGTGGTGGTGGCGGCGGCAGTGTCGGAGGTGGTGACGGTGGAGATGGCAGCGGCGATGTTCGAGGTGGTGGCGGCGGCAGCAGTGCCGCAGGTGGGGTTGGTGATGGCGGCGGAGGTAGGGGCAACGGCGGCAGCAGCGGCGGTGGCGGAGGCGGAGGCGGCAACGGAGGAGGCGGTGGTGGCGGGGTCAAAACCCTAGCCGTCATTGTTTTTTCCAACCTAATTTCCTCCCTAAAACATCGTTTTAGGTCATTGAAACTCTCCTTTAGGTCTTCTCTAATTTCTTTTTTTAGAGAAGCTACCTCTTCTTTGAGGTCTTTTTTCAAGTCCACCATCAAACTTTGCAACTTTTCTTGAATGAAACGAAGAACCTCGTGATCCATCTCTACAACCAAGAATCGAACGGCTCTGATACCAATTGATATGATTCAAGATCTAGATTATATCAAAAGATAAAAGAATAAAGATAAACCAAGTTTTGATAGGAACTTGGAACCTCCCTTCTCAAGAGAATCTCTTGAGCCCTTACAATAAATCACTCAATAACTCATTTAACAATTGGATGTCTAAACCCTAACCTAACCCACTCTATTTATAACAAAATACTAACTTATTCTCCAAGTAATGGCTAAATAGAGCCCTAGGCCCAATCGAGTCCTAGGCCCAACCTTATCATATTCTTGCTCTCTAAGACTTTCCATAGTAGTTTCGGGCAAGTTCTTATTTCTTATTGTGTTTTTTGGTTCTCATTTCTTCTCCTCTTCGATGGTTGTATATTTTGTTTTGTTTTTCCTCTCCTTTTAGGAGTTTGCTTGAACACTTATTCATTTTCATTGATTTAATGAGAAGTTGTTTCTTGTTTCAAAAAAATAACCTCCTTTCATTTCATTTATCAATGAAATTATTTTCTCTCTATATATGCATCTGTATATATACATATATGTGACATGCAAATAATATGATGTGTTATTCTCTAACTCCATGCATCTCTAGCATCTGAAAATAACTATAGATTGAACATACAAAATCATTAATCAGTTAGACAAAAGAGCAGAGTGAAAACTGTAATATCTTTTTAAATAGAATTTTAGCAGTGGACAAATCAATATGTTATTGAAACTGCATTTGCATTGATTTTATGAAGTGACATAATGATTTAGTTGAACAGGGTAGTGTTGTTGGTTGTCCAAGAGAACCGTGGCATGATCTGCACAGCAAAATTGAAGGCCCAGCAGCATATGATGTTTTGACGAACTTTGAGGAACGATGGAGGAAGGCTTCCAAACCTCACGGGATAAAGAAGTTCAAATCATATGATGATGCTTTGCTGCGCGTTGAAAGAATCCATGACATAATTGGAATTTCTGAATCTTACTGCAACAATGAAAATGACCCTGAATCATGGCATGTGCAGGTAAGGTTTTAATTCCCTTTATAACGGATATGTGGATCTACCCTAGGTGATAAATGGTTCGGAAATTGAAAGTAACAGAGTGCAGAGCTTTTTAATGATTTATCTATGTTCCGTATGGAAATTTTTCTTGATGAGTTCTCTTATACTGCAGATTTTTCGCTCAATTGATTCAAATTCTGTCAAAGGTTTCCCAAAAGAGCCAAAAGATGCCCCAGGCAAGGTGAAGGCCATTTATGCAAGCTATAGTTTCATTCAAATCTGATGTCAGGTTAAATTTAGTGATGTATCACTTCTCCAAGAAACTCAGATGATTTTCTTCATACATTGAATGATAGGCTATACCGCCTATTTATTCAAGCTAACCCAGCTTAAGCCTTAACCAACTAACAACCTGTTGGAAGTGTAAAATACTGAAGTATATATTTACGGTAGAATCCTATGGTAACTAAAGACTAAAGTTACCACAAAACAAATAAATGAGAACTATAGTAAAGGATCCAGCCACCAAACAAGAACTAAGTCTACATTAGAAGAAAATATTCCTCAACTCTTCTCTTTAATTCAAAAAATACCTCTATTTTTTAAACGTTGTAAGATTACCCTCGACTTTTCATAAACATTTCAAAACCACCCTTAAAATAGATAATCCATTAGAATGTTGGATGAAAAGCTGGCATGGCAAAACAACATTCTTTCAAATTTAATCGATGCAAGCTTTCCAATCTCCGTTGTTTCAGGTCACCACCAAATTGGCTTTTTGTCCATTAGATTTCTACTCCAAAGATATTTTTTAAGCCTTTAAGAAAGGTTGAAGGTAATATTGCAATTTTTTAAAGTATAGAGGCATTCTTTAAATGAATTGCAAAGTTCATAGGGTTTTTTTTTACAAAAATAATTTAGCCTTAAATTTAAATATAAAATCCACGTGCATATTCATGTATTTATTGTGTATTTCCGACTGTATAACATGCATATTGCATAATGTTACTTTGCAGAACCTTGTATGTGGAAAGAATGTGCTGATTGACATGAGTATACACACTGCATATGTGAAAGCCATTCGAGCTGCCCAACATTACATTTATATAGAGAATCAATATTTTATTGGGTCATCCTTCAATTGGAATTCAAACAAAGATATAGGTAAAGCACATTAAAAAACAGCGTAAAAGTCTCATTCGTATACTATTGTAGTCTGTTATTCTGTAAGTTCTTAAAATTGAGCATCTTCTATACTTTGATTGCGTACTAAGTTTGCTATTTGTGATTATACTATTTATATAAAAAGGTAAAACATCACTGCCTATAGATAATCTAGCATTTTCTGTTAAAAGTTGACTAAGGGTTCAGTTTGTATGACTATAAAAAAATAAAAAATTATTATTATGGGAGCACCAGCATGCATCTGATAATATGTGACAATAGTTTCATTTAGAAAGGATGTTAAGACTTTAGACTAAAAATTTACGGCTGGCTATTAAGTACCATCTTTTTTGCTTTACCTAAAAGAATGGACTATGTCATGCAGTACGATAATATTACATCATTAGAGTAGTAAATTGCTATTTTTGCACGTTTCTGAACTTTATAGGTGCCAATAATTTGATTCCGATGGAAATTGCACTAAAGATTGCTGATAAAATCAAAGCAAGTGAGAGGTTTGCTGTATATATTGTCATCCCCATGTGGCCCGAGGGTGTTCCAACTGCTAATGCCACTCAGAGGATACTATTTTGGCAGGTACTCGCTTGTAGTTTAAGCAAAATTCCAGCCTTGTTCGTTATTCAATTTAGTTGCTTGATGCTATATGAATTATTCTGTTTGTATACATTGGCTCTCAGTAAATCTTGTATGACCCTATGATGATTTCAAGAGGGTTCTGAAGTGGAATTATCTTGTAAATGTTGTCAGTGTACAGTCAGAAATATATTGGAAAACTCGGTAATAGGAAGCATAGTTTCTTTCCTAACAATATTATTTTTAAAAAAAAGAACCCTGCATTTCTAAATCAAGTGTAGAATATGCCTAAAGTTTTGATATGAAAGTGTTTCTCAATCATCCCACTTAATTCGTCTGTAGTACCTATTTTTGTGAATTTCTATTAAATATATTTAACTATTTGATTTGATAGCGTTTACGAGAGTCTTGCTTTGATGAGATGGTCTATAAGTCGAAGATGCAACTTTGTAGTCTTTTGTTTTGTTTTGCCCATAGTAATCGTGGCAATTAAAATATTTGAATAGTCCTAAATAGTGATCTATGATTTAGAACTTTGTAGTTCTTAATTTATTCTTTGATGCGAATTGGAGATATTATTGGGTTAAATGTTAAATGAAGCGAGGCCATGAGGTATATGATGAAATGGACATAAAAATTAGGGATGTCACTTTTTTCCTCTGGGAACATATTATTGCTTCTTGTGATATGTTTATCTTTTGGAACTTAAATGTTATGATTATTTGATACTTGCATTTTAGTTTTATTTGGACAACTTTTTCTATAAGATGTCTGGACTGAATGAAATACTATGTTTGGTTTTATTAAGAAGTTTAAGATTTTTTTCTTTTAAATGAGGATTCCTCGTGAGATTTAACCATTTAAATGGGAATTGCCAAAATAAATAAATGCATAATTACTCTCTGCAGACAACCTGATCCCTATATTGGGCCCTGCAAAATTAATGGGAAATCTCGCATCCTCTCTCCACCCTGATTGAAATTCTAACAATTATTCTGACGCTTACACTTACTGATTTATTTGATCTTTTCTTGCATTACTCAGCAAAAAACAATGCAAATGATGTATGAAGTAATTTACAAGGCTTTGATGGAGGTTGGTCTTGAGGATACATTCTCACCTCAAGACTATTTGAACTTCTTCTGCCTGGGAAATCGCGAGGCTATGGATGGAGATGATCCTTTATGTTCTGGAAGTCCTAATGCAGAAAACACCCCTCAGGTATAACTTTTATCCTTTGTGCTCAAAAAGATCTTATTTCAGTGGAATTCTTTTTCATCTTATAACTAATTAAATCAGTACTTGATTTGTGGTAGTGTAACGCCCTAGGCCCAGTGATATTGGAAGATATGGTTAAGAAATGTTTAAAATGAATTGATAGTTACTATCTATACTAAAAAAGTGTACCGCCTTTTCAGTGACTAAATCATAGGAACTCTAAAGTTAAAGTTTGTTAAACTTGGAGCAATTCTTTGTTTAGTGAGCTCATAGGAATTTTCCTACTTAGTTGTGAGTGAGAACCAAACATATTGAAAGAACATGTGTGGTATATCAGGGCAGGCTTCAATCTTAGAAACACTTCAAGGAAATTATGTATGGCCAGGTTGTTGGGAAATGTCAGGGTTGTGAGGAGCCAAATCCGGATTCCAAATCCTTGGCCTAAGGTGTTATTGCTATTGGTGCATTATATGTATTTTAAACTTTTGTTTGGGTCTGAGTTGTGATTTTAGCCACTTGCAACTTATGCCGCAACTTTCCGTTGAAAATTTTATGTTTCCTTTGTAAAAAAAAAAATTATATATGTTCTTACAGCATTGCCGGACATTTTTTTTTCTTTTTTTTTAATGACCCGAGAACTTGTAGTTTTGCTCCTCTAAACCCAAGACACCTTGGTCTGTCCCTAAACTGTGGCACCAAGATACATCATAAGATTGGAAGAGAAATTGGGAGTCGCTTAGGAAATTAATCTATACAGCCGCCTTGACCTTGAGACTTTCCAGGGAGCACACCTCCAAAGCCGAGTTGCTCAACCTGGGACCTTGCTGGTCAATCTTCTTATGTTATGTTCTTGAGAAATAGCTGTATATTGTAGTGTATTACAAAAAGCTCTTTCCTAATCAATCATAATAATAAAACGAAGGAGAGATATGACGGAGATAACCTTGTATATTAGTCCTCCATAATTGTATATCCAAAGAAAGAAGAACCGTTTTCATAAAAGAAGCAATAAAAGAAAAAAAAAATACAATTAACTTCCTAGACGCTTGAAGATTTTCACAATATGTTAGTTTCTCTGGTTTTAACAAATCACAAATGATTTAATGAACTGGCTGCAGGCACTTAGTCGGAAAAGCAGAAGGTTTATGATATACGTTCACTCGAAAGGCATGATAGTTGATGACGAGTTTGTGATTTTGGGATCTGCTAACATCAACCAGAGGTCCATGGAAGGAACAAGAGACACTGAGATTGCTATGGGAGCCTATCAACCTCATTATACATGGGCAAGGAAACTTTCACATCCTCGTGGACAGGTGAGTTTTAACTGTAAGATGTCCTAACGTGGAAATATTGCTAAAAAACTGAACAAACTGGAATCAGTACATTAAAGAGTCCAAATTAAAATTATCCTTTCATGAATTCAAATAAACATGTGCTTGAAAGAGGACAGTTTCACATCTTGGCTTGCAATCATGTTCAGATGCTTCCAACTGATAACCTCGCTCTACTCTTTCTTTAGGTTGAATTATGACTTTATTATCGAATTTTCGTTTGATAACTATTTGATTTTTTGTTTTTGAAAATTAAGTCCATTACAACTTTTACCTATGAGTTTTCTATTACTTTTCTATAATCATTGAGTGTTTGGACTAGCGTAAGTACCTTGATTATTTTCACGAAACAAACTACCTAACCTTACAACATTTGGTTATCAAAGAAAGCTGTCTTAGGTAGGTCTGGTCATCATGGATTAAACCCATGACCTTTTGATTTTCCAAATCTTTCTTGACTACTAGGTCAATCCATGAGTAGGCTTTGATGTCTACTTTTTATGTTTCTTTAACATGCATGGGCTTATATAACAATTCTAAAAGTTAAAAACCAAAGTTGTAATTTTAACTTTTTTCCCCCTTTTTCTCCCTATTATCTTTATGATAACTCAATAACCTATGCCATATGAGCAAGAACATTCCTTGTTCATTTTGTGTGAAGAATTTTCTAAGCATGAATTACACCTTCATTCATTTCTGAATTCTTGGGAGAACTAAAAGCCTGTTCTGTTGTAGGTGTACGGATATCGGATGTCGTTGTGGGCGGAGCATACAGGAACGGTCGAAGATTGTTTCAACCAACCGGAGAGCCTGGAGTGCGTCAAAAGAGTTAGAACAATGGGAGAATTAAACTGGAAACAATTTGCTGGAGATGATGTAACAGAGATGAGAGGACACCTTATGAAGTATCCTGTTGAAGTTGATAAAAGAGGGAGAGTAAGATCTCTTCCTGGCCATGAAAATTTTCCAGATGTAGGAGGCAAAATAATTGGTTCATTTCTTGGCATTCAGGAGAATCTCACTATCTAAATAACCTCTCTTTTTATTCTACAAATACTAGTGAGCCTTCCAGTTTCATGAAATGAAGTTGCATTTTAGGGATAAAGCTCCATCTTTACGGACTACAGGAAACTAGAGACTCGAAGCACAAACCTCGTGGTTGTCAATACCTTCGGTATACCAGTCGAGCTAAGCTAGTTCTTCCTATAAAGAAAAAAGAAAAAAGAATCTAAATACAGAATGGCCATCTTTTCCTACGTTTTAGGGAATGGCGTTTGTAACCTCAGTACATGTTATTTTTTTCATCACATAATGTTAATAACGTCTGTTATTTTGAAATATAGTTTTCCTTTCTTCTTGTTTGTGCTTGTATGAATCGCATTCATGAACCTTTAGTTGTAAAAGTTAGCCTTCGGATTGCCTATATGGATTGCATCTATGAACCGCCCACGTGTTGTGTACACTCCGATTGGAAGTACTACAAGCTAGTTTATGTATGTCGGGTGGAGAGATTTGAACATCTTACCTTTTGATCGAGAATTTATATTTTATAATCAAGTGAGAAATGCTTAAGTTGACAAATTTTGATATTAACATTACTGAGGTAATGATCAATCAAATAATTTTGAAAATGAAAAGAAGCGAAGAATTTTAAGAAGAGTTTTTCTCAGGAATAGGCCAATTTGGAAAGGTATTTTTCAAAAAAGATTTAGTAATCATAATCAAACATATAGTATAATTAATATTCATCAATAGTTTTATTAATACATAATAATATATTAATATACAACATGGTACTAATATTCTATAATATTGTATTAATAATATATAATATTATGCAAAATATTGTATTAATATCTTAAATTATATTATATAATAAGCACTAGTCATATCATATTTTTTTTAATTATAAATGCAAATATTTTTAAATTTATCTAGATCTGTAATTATTTTATGAAATAAGACTTTCAGTATTTCTTCTGAAGGAGGGCATCCTAACAAACGGAATAGTTGTTTAAAAAAAAACAAATGGAATAGTTAAATAACAGCCACTTTTTTACAAAATTTTCAAAGTATTTTTTTTAAAAAAGCACGATATAAATTAAAAAGTAATAGTTGGTTTGAAATTACATTAAGGAATTTTTATGGGTTAAAATGGTAAAGAATAACGAAGTGTCAAATTTTTATAATTTTGTACTAATTTTATAAATTAACTTCTCTTACTACTTTTTTTTTTTTTAGAAACACTTCTCTTACTACTTTATAATTAGGGCCAAAGTACTTCTGAGGTTGAGAATTAAAGAGAATCCTACTGGAACTAATTAATTAAATTTTTATCAATCGTGGAATTGGAAAATAACTTCTAATACAATGTTTATTGAAATTATATTTTCGAACTACAACTAAAATGAATGGCATATTATTATATTATTTACCGGAATAATTCTAAAACGAATGGCATAATAGTTGACATGAAAATCAAATACGAATTACGAATTTATGTTGGACAAAAAAAAATAGTATAAAAAGACTTGGTGAGAATCATTCGGACAAAGAGAATGAGAATGGCATTCCCTATTTTTCTCAAAAGATGTAATCAATAAGAATAATTCCTAATTTAAGTGTAGCACACATTTTGAGATGGTCGATGATATGTTAGTTTCATTATTTGATAGTAATCCAGTTCAACACCATGGTCACGGGTTTGATCCTAAGAATCGGTATTTGGCAGAAACACAATTTTAACCTATTTAGTAATGCATGTCGATGATAATCTTTGTTAAGTTAAATTAGAATTTTAATTCTCAATAAAAATTTAGCTCAACTGACATGATGTATGAATTAATAATTAAGAGATTATAAGATTGAATTCTCCACTTCAAATATGGTGACCGGATTGGCCTCGAGACTGGGATGGCCTAGGGTATGGCCCATACCTCCACCTATGAGTCACCCAGGGTTTGCATCTCCACATAACTTGCCTTCTGAATGGTCGAAGGCATAGTCTCGTGGTTCGTGAACGTTCACTCCCACCTGAGTCTCCATCATCAAGCCTCTGATAAACATGCTAGTCTTCTTTTTGTAGGTGTCAACCAACTCCTTACCGAAGTCTATGATGACCTTTCCTTTTGGAGTGGCACCTTGTTGACTAATCATGGCCTGGGCCAACTACTCAGCTATCGAAGTGCTGGCGTCGAGCATAAGGCTGCAGCTAGGTCAACCATGAAAGCAAGGGCCACTAGCGGCTCGTGCACTAACGATGTCGGTACGAACTGCTCTTGGGGCACACTTCAAGCTATTGTAGTCCCCCTTGTCGTCAACACCTCTAGGGGTTGTTTGTTTGACAAATTTAGGTAGTTTTTGGGTTAAGGAGTTATATTGAGAAATTGTATTGAGTAGTTAAAAATTGAAAGTTGTGTCAAAAACTTGTTTGAATGTAGTTTTTGTGTAGAAGAGTTAGAGTCAAAATCTTGTTTGGATGTAGATTTAAAAATGAGTAGTTATTTTTAGTAGTTAAAAAAGAAATGATTAAAAATGAATGGTTAAAAATGAGTTATTTTGATTGATTTGAAAGGAATGATTAAAAATAAGTGGTTGGAAATGATTTAGTAGTTATAAATGAATGATTACAAATGAATTGTTAGAAATGAGAGTTATTTTTAAAAGTATAAATGAGGAGAAATTAATAAAAACTCATTTGAGTGTATGTTTTGAGGAGGAGTTAATAACTCCTAATACCAATTCCTACCTAAATATGTCAAACAAACAGCCCCCTAAGGTCTTCCTCATCTATGAGGCATGGTCTCAAGATGCCTCTGCACTAAAACCAAACTCAATCAATCCCTTACTCGAGATCCTAGAATATTCTAATGAGGTGTTACGGGAACATGTGTTTCAAATTATTCAGAAGTAAAGTATTCACGACGTGCAATTTCAGATAAACTTCAAAATTCATAAAAACATTCAACTGTTCAAATCAAAAAATATATATAGTTTATGGAATCTCATGAATTCAAAATAGTAAAAGACAAGCATGCTCGAGTTTCAAACATAAAAGTTCAAAATATAACAATACAAAAGCAGCGACGTCGTGCTCATGACCACTACAACTCTACAACCAGCCACACCTTCACCGTACATGATGGAAAATATAGAAATGAGAGTGTGTGTGTATATATATATATATATATATATATATATATATATATATATATATATATTTGAATGAACAGAATGGTTCTTGTCCTATAGTACGAAAAATAACAAGGTAAATTTGAGTTGATAATCCAAAGTGGAAAATATTGATATATTTTAAGATTAAAGAAAGTAATAGCCTAAAAAACAAAAATCAAGCCAATAATGAAGGAGAGTAACGGTCAACTAATAGCTTACTAGCATGAGTATAGGATCACAAACTAAAAGATCATGGATTTCAATTCTGCCACCCTCTATTGTTGTTGAACTCGAAAAAAAAAAAGCAATGATTATATGATGTCCAAGAGTCATAAAAGACATGAGAAAGTCAATTGAAAATGAAAAGGGAAAGAGTCAATGTAGAGTCGACTTAGTGACAATATAAAAGAATCCATCTCTAAATTTAAAAGATTTAAAAGAGAAAGAAAAAAGAAGAGAGAATGACAATGAGTAGCCTTTTGTTCTAAAAATAAATAAATAATCCCTTAACAAGTTAGTCCACTAGGGGATTTTTTATTCACAATAGTGCTTGAGAGAATGGACAAGTTGATGAACATAGTGGATACCTTTGAGAGGAAGAAAAGTCACAATAATAAGAATTTTCTCAAGTTACAGACATGATAATCTATGTTAGTAGTGAAAAAAAAAAGAAAAAGAAAAGAAGAGTATAGTGGTTAGTTTTATAGCAACATTATAGCCAATTTGTCGATGGAAGAATAAGAGGGAATATGCTTTACAAATTAATGTTATTTGTTTTCATGGAAGTACATTTAAGAATGGTGCAAAAACTCAACAATAATTCTTAAATCTAATCTAAAGTATACCAAATTAAGGGTTCACACGGAATGTACTTTTTCTTTTTAAGAATTAAGTATATTGAAAATAAAGTTTATCGTCAACAACAATAGCTTAGTGACATTGTATTTTTTTAACAAGTCACGAGTTCGAATTCTCTTCCTAAATTATAGCTGAATCAAAATAATAGTAATAAAAAAGTATGTCATATAGCCAAAACTAAAGAATGAGGCATATTAGTTTCAAGTGATAGTAAAAGTTTTAAACCATTTGCCAATAAAGATCAAAGAGCCCACTTTCAAAAGCGACATTATTAAGGAGAATGGTGGAGTTGTGTTGGCAAGAAAGTCAACTCTACCCCACAAGAGAAAAGATCAACCAAAATGATAAATAGATAAGTTATCCATTCAGCCAATCAGGGACAAGTGAAGTGTCCAAGACATGATTTGATTAAGATTGGTGCTGCATTTTTAAATTATCTTATTGAAAAGGCTAAAAATATTACTCGGTTAATTACCGACTCATTTTCAGAAAGAAATATATTTCTATTCAATAATTAGTAATAAAAATTGTCAAAATTATTTTTTCCATCAAGTCTGAAAGTTTTTCTTTTTAAGTATAGTCAACCTTTTCGTCCACCTTTCTAACCACGTGGCTTGCATTTTCGTTGGTTAAAGTTTTGTGTTGATTATTTTACTTTATTTAAATTATTTTTTATAAAATATAATTTCAAACTTGAAATAAAATTTATTATAAATATAAGATAATTTACATACTTGAACCTTCATAGAATTTAATGAAATGAAGCAAAAATATATATATATACAATACACTCAACCTATTCAACTACAAATAACACAAAAGATTCAATTTTTATTCTAATATATTATTTGCTCTAACCTAACACATTAGTTAGTTAACAATGTGACAATTGATATGATATAAATATATGTATACACGAAGAAAAGGTCATTTGGACAAAATCAAAGCAAATCAGTCAAAAAAAAATCAATCTAAAATATATTCTACTGACTCACTTTATCATATTTTGATTCACCCTCACTCAAATATTTTTTAAGCATAATTTGTTTCCTTCACATTATAAACTATTATTTATCAGTCCCAATAAAATATGGAATTATTAAGTTAGTATATGCATAATTCAACTATAATTAATATGTTCTATTTGCTTGAAAGTTGAAGGTACAATTTTTTGTACTTAGTCTTTTTTTAAGTATAAAAAGAAGAATAAAAAGGCATTACGTAAAAATTGAACTAAAATTTTCTACTTATGTTCCAACTAAAATATTAAAACTACAACCCATGCAGAAAGGGAAAAACAAAAGTGAATATAAGTAGAACGACGTCGTTTACTAATGATTAATGGATTATCAAGAAATCAGCTAAAGAATGAATTTACAAATCTCTCCCCTCAAATTATAACAACAAGCTAAGCTGCTTTACAGGAAAGCATATGATACCAAACGAATCTGATCGCTCCACGTGTCGATATCAAAGGTTCTTGGACCCCACCGGCCCGCAATCTATCACGTGTCGATTCGTCCTCCACTCATCCACCTGGATATGCCAACAGGCCCAAAGGGCTGCCTCTGGGCCCAACAAGTGTACGTGGGCCCACGACCACCACCCTCACATGACAAATGGTGGTCCCCACATCCGAGCGTGCACGGTCCACGGAGCAACACAACTCGTTTCCCACCACTGATCTGGGCCCCACTTTTTTTTTTTTATTATTCTTTTTAATTTTTTAAACTATTTTCTCTTTCCTTAGTGTTGACCCACCAAGGTGATGTGGTCCCCAGCCTTTTGGGACATTAAAAAATAAAAATAAGAAAAAAAAAAAAAAAAAAAACCACCTTACACGTGCATTTACTTTTCGATCCTCCCGTCTATCACGTGACTCGCTCGTGCTTTCCCCTTCCTTCCGCTGCAATTTGATTTTTTTTTTTTTTTTCCTTTTCTCTCTGGTTCGTCCATGGCGGATGAATTACTTCTCTGTTTTTTTTTTTTTAAATTTTACTTATCGTCAATGCTTTGAAGAGGATCGAGACATGAATTGAAGCTCTTCCTTATCGTATATCTCCAACGAGAAGTCTCTAAGCATCCGCGTCGTCGTCGTTTTGCCGGTCGCCGGAACGTTGGAGCTCGAGATCGGCGCCATGACGGATTGGGCCATGGAAGCGGAAGCGCTAGAACTGCTCGAGCTTTGATCGGTGGAGGTGAATTGAATGTGGGAACCGTCCGGCTTCAACTGGACGGTGGAAAGAGGCCGCGCCGTCGTGTTGATGAGCGGCGCCGCCGGAGCTGGGAATGAGAACAGCTGAGGGCGGGTGGAGGAGCAAGCCACGGACGGAACCATGAAGACCGCTCCGGGAATGATGGCGTTGGATGGGATGGCCCACACTGGAACGAACCCCGACGGGAAAGCCGGCTGCACGGCGGCAATACCGGCACCGGAATGAGCGAGGCCGTTGGAGACGGAGACGGAGACGGCGTCGTCTACGTCGACGTAGTCGCTGTTGGCGGGGCGCTTGCGGCGCTTCTTGACGGCGGAATTGTCGGCGGTGGAGTCTTGGTTGGAGGGAGAAGTGGTGGTGGGGATTTTGAGGGTGCCATTGACGGACATGGCGATGGCGGGAATGGTACCGGTTCCGGTGGCGGCGATGATGGCCGGTTCGGCACGCTCGAGAAGCCAGCGGATGGTTTCGCCATCGGACTTGTGGCCGAGCTCTCGAGTGAGCTGGAAGATTCTGGCGGCACAGGTGGCCGGGATCCGAATCCGGCGGCCGCGGCCCTCGACTTTGGTGTGGCGATCCTTGGTGGAAGCTCGTCTGGGGGGGAGAGGAGAGGCCGTAAGAGGGGGGTTGGAGTCGTCGGAATCGGGAAGCTCCTGCTTGGGAGCGAGGGCAAGGAGGTCATTCATGCGGAGGTCGGTGGCCGGAGAGCCGACGTTGTGGTCGAGTTCCTGTTTGCGAATATCGGCCATGGCGGATCGGGGAGAGGAGGAAGAAGAAGAAGTGAGAACAGGGGATTCTAAGGGGGGGAAATGGAATAAGGTATATAAAGGGGGGAGGGAAATAGAGGGGGGTTTAGCAATAATAATAATAATAATAATAATATGGAAATGGAAGGAAGGGGGGAGTGTGGACCCACAGAGAGGAAAGATGGGACATGGAGGGTGGGACCCAGGAGTGGAGGAAGATTATCCGTTGGGTTGGGTCAAAGGTGGGGATGATGGGCCTACCCCTCCCCTTTCCTTCTTCCAATAACTCTCTCAACTTGTTCTTTCCGTTTCTCTCTCCTCTCACTAACCTTACCTCCCCATTCCAACAACTCCCATTCTATGGAATTCCACTATATCATAATTAATTAACAATTTTTAAAAGAAATACGTGTTATTCTTCTTATTATTAATTATTTTTTAGGTAAAATTTTATATTATCTTTATATATATATATATTAAATTTTAAATATATATATATAGTGGTCTTACATGCTCTTCAACCATATTGGGATTAAATACAGGTTAAGCTTATGCTCGTTTGGGTGAGAATATGAGGTTTCATCTCAAAATTAATTGACAATGAGGGGAGTAACTCATATTATTTATAAATATGTTGAACACTCTTTACCTTTTCAATGTGGAATAATAGTACCACAAGATGAGTATTTATGATATATCTTTTAGATAGACGAGAAGAGGGAAAAATCTATACTCTCATATATTTCCTACATCCATATAGTTCTACTTTCTATAATATTCTTATTTTTAAATTTCTTGTACCGAAAATTTCATATTATTTCATGTAAATAAAGAAATCTTCTGATATTTATAATATAGTTGGATTATATATCTCATCATCAATTAACTTTGGAATTTTATAATCTAATATAATACATATTACTAGCATATTTTTTTGGTTATATGTAAATTTACTTCTTTTTTCACTTATAAGTAACGCGAGATTGTATTATTTTCAATAAAAGTATATTCGATTTTTGGTTAATGAAAAATTCTGTTATTATTAATAAAGAAAATGGTAGAACGCTCAATTTTAAATACCACCTTTTTTTGCCACTAGGATTTTAACATGACGGCGTTGCACGTGATAATTTTTTAAATAATATATATATATATATATATATATAATTATAAATTTCCTACATTTTTACACTAAATTTAAATCATAAAATAATCATTTCAATCTAATATTGAATTTTATCGCATTAAAATTAAATTTTATCTCTAATTTTTAAAAATTGATTCTCTTTCATTTTTTTCTCAATTTATCTATTTATAAACCAATTACTATTGAATTATAAACTTTATAAGAGTTATATAATTATTATAATTATAAATATAAATAAGCTAAATATATTTATTAATATGCATCTATGAACTTACCTTTAACCTCAAATGATAATTTTATCCTTCTTCAAAAAAAAAATTCTACATCTCCAAGTCAACAATTAAGCAACAGAAGATCCCTACAAAAATTATTGCAACAAAAGAAAAGTTAGATGAAAGTTAAGGTAAATAATCCAACAAAAATAAGATAACTAAATTTTTTATTATTAAATAGAAAAACAAAAAGAAACCAAGAAAGGTAACCAAAAGGAAAGTTTCAAATGTGTTTGTAAACAAATATATATATATATATATAATAATAATAATAATAATAGTAAGAAATCATTGTTACCAAACTTTTGAAACCGAAGAATTCATGCACTTCAGCCTCAGATGATAATCTTACTGTGTTCAAACTTTTTTTTCGAGATCTACGAGTCTTTTTTTAAAAGACAACAATTATGCAAAAAAAAATCCTACAAAAAATTTTGAAACAAAAGAAAAATTATATGAAAGTTAAGGTAAATAATCAAACAAAAATAAGATTACTTACTATAAAACAAAAAAATAAATAAAATAAAATTGAAGCAAACAAAAACTGTTATTAAACAAAATGTAGATAATTATTTATAGGATTGAAAAATTCAATCTATTATTTTAATTAAAATATAAATTGTCAAATAAAATCTATGAGATTTGGTAAAAATATCTTATTTTCTATGTTATAAAGATGATAAAAATTTAAATGATATTGAAAATATCTTCATTTGATTGTTGAAATATCTTATGTTCTAACTTAGTTATAAAATCTATGAGATTTGATAAAAATATATTATCTTCTACGGATGAAAATCTAAATGATATTATAAATATTTTTTACGTTATTTGCATTTATTTAATTTTTTTTTACATTTCAATAGATGACATGTTTGTAATTTAGAGTATGACTTAAGAGATAAATTGGTCAAAAAATGATTTACCCCTTAAGCCAAAGTAGTATGATTGATTGATTTTATTGTTTTTAAGTTCGGAATTAAATATAAAACTCATGTAATTTACAAGATAGCCATCACACACTTTATAAGTTAATAATAATATATTATTCCTTTTCCATAGTTATACGATTGGTTCAATTGCAAAAAGATACTTTGCTCTGTTCCTTTTGTTGCCATATTATACTAATATTAAGATCGCTAATTCATTTTTCATTAATCACATTTAAATTAAGTAGTTTGCTTTTGATGGACGGTTCCTATTCTTTATGATGAAGAAAAATCGTATTTTTATAGGGGTATCTCTTCCTGACATTGACTTTATGTTATAGAGAGATAATAATCGTTTGGATGGTTGATTATTGATAAATTGGTTTTTTTTATTAATATATATATATATATATATAGTTTTCTTTTATTTCCAAAAATAATGTGCATTATCCAACCCCACATTTTTTTAAAATAAGTTGGTTTGAATTGAATAGTACATCACAAATCATTTTCATGTAGGACGTTTGATTGACCGTCATACATGTGTAAAGATTGAATGTCATAAAAATCAATGTTTGAAATATATAAATGATATGAATTAGAACATAAAATCAATAAATGAAATGAAGCCAATGTTTGAGGTGTATGAATTAGTATGAGTTAGATTAAGAAATCAATATTTGAAGTGCATAATTAGGATCAAGAGAGAAAACGTATCAATTTTGTTTTTCATTAAAAAAAAACTAATAAATTGATTTAATAAGATAGGTTATAAATTAACTAAAATTTGTTTAATCGTAAAATTTGTTCAAAAATATTAATAATTTTAATTCAAACATAATAAAATGTGAACAAAATTGAGAACAAGTGCACATTTAACAGTTTATAAACCAAAAAGAAAGAGCACAAAGATAAAAATGATATTTTAAGCTTTTTTTTCAAAGTGGGAGAGATTCTAATTCTTAACCTTTATCAATTTATTCATTAAAAAAAAACCTTTTGTCAATTTTTTGTTAATATTTAAACTATTTTTTTAAATCAATTATTTATTTTATTTATTACTACAACAAAAATAAAAGAGAATATATGAATCTCAATTCCATATTAATTATTAAACTAAATTCATGATGTGATAAATCAATTTATCTAACGTGTTTAAAAAAAAATCAATTTATCTATCTATCATGTCACTTAATTAAAGAGAGAAAAAGTATAGAGAATAAATTCCATTTTTCTTCAAAATATGGAATTGAATTCTAAGTTTTAAAATATAAAAAATCTAAATTGTTTTTTTTTTTTAGAAATGAAATTTATAATTAACCTTGTTTATGTTTTTTTTGCTATACATTAATGCTTAATATACATAATTTGCAAAATAATTCTCATAATAGCTTTCATAGCTCAGTTGGTTAGAGCACCCGTTTAGTAAGCGGGAGGTCTTGAGTTCAACTCTCAATGAAAGCAATATTTATTTTTTTATTAACAACGGTCTAAATATTTAGAAATACTTATCAATCAAAGTCATTTAAAGAAAAAAAAAAAGATAGGGTCCAAAAGCATGATAAATATTTACAATATACTTACTTACCCTTAAGCACGTTTTACTCGTTTTGTTTTGAAAATATAGTTAAAGGTTTACATTTTTTTATTATTATTTATCCCGTTTCTACTAATTTTTCTTTTTTCCACGATATTTCTTAATAGATATTTTCCACAATAAGTATTTGTTTTGCAAATAGAAACCTATCAATATTTATCTAATAGAAGTTCATCAAAATCTATCAATAGTTATTAATAAAAAAAATTATTAAAAAGACATAATGCTAGAGCCTAGTGAGTTGTATATAACATTTGAGGTAGAAAGTTGGAATCCCTGTTAAAGCAATTTGATTTCAAAAAGAAAAATAGAAGGAAGCATCATCTGGTTTTTAAAAAGAAATTTTTAATGAAAAAAAAGCATAAATTTAGCTCAATGAATTGAGTTGGGTTGGACAATACAAAAGCATTGAGTGAGTCAAACCTGCACCCCAAATAATAAGGTGGAGAGTGACAAAACTCATCTTGTACCAATTTGGTGGGTCAAACAACTCATTTTTTCTTTTTATGTTTATATGTTTACTTAAAAATTAATCATAGTTTTAATGATATCATGTATAAACAAAAGTTATACTCTTATTAAATTATATAAAATAAAATTATACTCTTAATGGTGGATGAATATATAGTTGATTCTTGAATTACAAATAGTGATTTGTTTTTTAATTAAAAGGATAAAATAAAGGTTAGGAAAAGAAGATGGGAGGGGGGGAATGGTTAAATGCAATATAAAAGTGGACAAGATGGAGTGGGCCATTAATGTTATGGTGCACAACCAAATAGGCATAGGGCATGGACCCCTTCCCCTTTTCCTCACACAAACAAACACCTTTTTGCTATTGTCCCTCTCCCTTTCCTTTCCACCTTTTGGCCCCCTCCCCAACAAACTTATGCCCTCCCATCAATATTAGTTCATTCATTTTTCATTAATTATTTATTATGGGTTTTTTATCTCATCCTTTGTTGGGACCCCCTCCCCCACCCTACCCTAATCATTCTTGTTTGATTATAATACTATATTAACTTTCTACATTCTTTTCTTTTTTTAGGCTCCTTTTATTTTTAATTTAATGTTCTTACTTTCAATAATTCTTATTATTAGTTTTGATGAAACTTTCTAAAATAATAACCATAAATGAAATGTGAAAATAATTTCGTATTTTATCTTTGGCTAATTGATAGCAAGAGTATGTACACCTATAAACTAAGAAATCATAAGTTCGAGACTAATTTATATGTCTATGTGTATCTCTTTTTGTTGAAAAGTTAACAATTAAATTAACCTTGAGTATTAATATTTTAGATTTATTGAGCATTTATATTAAAATTGATTTTTTTAGGTAGAAAAAGATGAAATAGATATTTTTTTTATTCAACCATAATTATGGATAGATTATTCAAACTCGTAACATCTTGATTATTAAGGCATTCATGATATCACTAGAATTCTCCTTTTTTGCTAGACAATTTCAAATTACATAGAAAAAAATATGTATTTTAAATTCTTACTTCTTTTTTAATATTTTTTTGTTATAATTGAAAATTTTAGAGGCGTTCACTTGAATACATCAACGACATCAAGTGTATTCACGGAACTTTTGATTTCGTTTAACAAGGCATCTTGTTTTTAGGTTATAATGATTGAGAATGCGAGATTTGAACGCATGACTTCATGATTATTAGATTTACATTGATGTCGATAAGATACTACTCTTGTTGACTCTAACAAATCATTGTTGATAATATTATTGTTTCTATATATATTAGTAGGGTGTTTACTACACTAATAAATTATAATATTGTATAATGTTGGGTTGTTCAAGTGGATAAAATTTGGGTAAGTGGGCAATGTAGTTTAATATGGAACAAGTCCCACCAAGTTATTATATTGTACAAATTATTACACACTAGTTCAATTAGTGTCTCAACAATATTTGTAATTAGGTGTTGTTGATAGAGACTTGTTAGATCAAAAATGGGAAGTTTATTGACGTAGAAAATCAAGTTAAATGTTATAGTAATCATATCAATTTTTAATTCTTTTTCTTCTAATCTAATAACAATCCAAAATGTTAAATGCAGATTCTATGAAGCTCAATTAAAAGAATCAATTAACTTGTTTACTGGCTTAAAAAAGATGAGAAAAATTAAACCTAACGATCCCTATCAAGATTCTTAAGACAACAAAATAAAATAATCATTAATTTATAAAAATAAAAATAAAAAAGTTTTTGAATGTTGCATCTCCGTTCCCTTTAATTTTTAATATAAGATCCAATAAATAATATATATATATATATATATGTATATAAATAAATAAATTATGGTCAACACAATCAAAATATTATAAGTTTTTTTTTTTTTTGATGAAATCAAAATATTATAAGTTGGATCTATGGTAATCATTTATTTAATAATTAATCTTCATCCACTTAAATACGGTAGAATTAGGGGGATTTTGCATGTATAACAAAAAATGGAAAAATATTTTCATCTATGGCACAAAATCAAAATTAATTCATTTGTAGCAACAAATTCAAATTGAATTCTATCACTAGTTGAGTTTTATTAGTGGTAGAATTCAATCGGTGATACACTCATTCTAGAAATCTAAATTAAATTCTATCATTAGTTGAGTGATAGAAATTAATGTGTTATAGATGAATTATTTTTAAAATTCTGCTATAAATATAATAATTTTTCTTACCATGTATCTAATTTTTCTTTAAAAAAAATATGCCAGTCCTAACTAAATTTAAAAAATAAAAATAAATTTTGACAAGCTATCTTTTTTTTTTTCAAATTTTGAATTGATTTCTACAAAATGTAGATATCTATATATAAAAAACACACGTGATATTATTGTTATTATAGGCTTAAATTTCAAAAACTCAAAACTAAAAAAAAAAAAAATATATATATATATATATATATATATATATATATATATATATATATATATATATATATATATATATATATATATATATATATATATATATATCAAACGGAAGCTTAAATTTTTGGTTTTGTCACTCTCAAACCAAACCTCCTTCGTATATATATTTGTCTCACAACTTGAAAAGAATAATCGAACATTTTGAAAATTCCGGCTCATAATTGTTTAGTTTTGTTGTATTTAACTTTTTAAGATTAAACTTATAAATAGTACATAAGTTTATTTTTGTTTAATTATGGTTAAATAAAAAAACACAAGTTTAGACCAAAATTAAGCAGGTTAAAATACTGTTTTGAAGAAAAGCAAAGAGAATTTACCATCAACAACACATTCTATCTATTGTATTATATTTGTAGCAAATTTTTAAAAATAATTCAAGCATATTTATTTCTATCGCTCAACTAGTGATAGAACTCAATTTGAATTTCTATCACGGATATAAAATTCAAAAAATGATAGAATGAGTCTATTATCGATTGAATTCTATCACTAATAGAACTCAACGAGCGATAGAAGTCAATTTAAAATTTATACTATAAATGAATTATTTTTTATTTTGTGCTATAGATAAAAATATTTTACCATTTTTGTTATACATAGAAAATCCGCAAAAGCAAACGTAAAAAGGATTTTGTTGATTATTAATATTATGATTATAAAAAAGAATGTGATATGGATAGGAAAGGAACGTGGTGGGGGTGGCGTGGATGGGCCTTTTACGTAAGCCCACTAGAATCTCGTTCGTTGGCAGTGTGGGGTGACTCTCCTGTGACGCACCCTATGAACCTTCCTGTGCACGTCACTTTTACTAATGGGCCCAAACCATATGGGCCCACGAATTTCGCATTCTCAATGCTAAAAGTTTTTTTTTCTTTTTTTTGGTAAAAACTCTTCGAACTAACTAACTGCAATTTACAGTAGAGTCGCTGAATGGATCAGTGGCGCACTGGTTTCATTGTTTGGTTGTATACCAGTTCAACACCAACATCACAAGTTCGAGCCCGAGAATCGATATTTGTCCCCCTTCTCCCAACATGAAACATGTACAAATGAAGTATGTAATGGAAAGAAAACACATGTGTATTATGTTTAAATAAGTGTGAATAGTTCTTGACTTTGAAAGGGGTAGTAGTGACGAAACTTTTAATAGATCAATTGAAAATTTATTAACCTAATTAGTTAAATTATGCTTAAATAAATGAATAGTTCTTCGATATGTAAGTTGTGTTTAAACGAACTCTGAGCTTGAACTCTAATGATATTTTGTACAACTTAGTAACTATGGGTTTACAAATTCGAATCTATCTTCCCCTAATATTGGGGTATACAAAAACAAAATATGAGCTTTAAATGTCTAAATGAATATAATATTTTAGGCCTCGTTTGATAACCATTATGTTTTTCATTTTTTGTTTTTGAAATTTTAGTCTACAACAACTACCTTAATATAGTTTTTTTTCTTATTTGGATACCTAAATCTTACCTATATTTTAAGAAACAAAACCAAATTTTGGAAGAAAAAAAAAGTAGTTTCAAAAAGCTTGTTTTTGTTTTTAAAATTTGGTTAGTATGCACCTACTTTTTTTAAGGAAAGATGAAGCACATGATAGAACATTTGAGTAGAAATAGATTTAAATTTCATAAACAAAAAATAAAAAACGAAATAATTATCAAACAAGGTATTCTAAATTAAGTAGCCTAATCTTACCAAAAAAAACCCTTTATATATATATGGGTAGGTGGGGTACAATACCAAGCAACCAAAATACACATCCAACATTGAATATAAAAAGGAAAAGGTGTGGGCCCGTTGAAGAGGGGACTCACGGGTGGTGGGACCTACCAGCAGTGATGAAAAATGAAGGACCCCACGCCTATTCATACCTACAATGGGGTCCACGTCGGTTTTCTAGATGGGGACCCCTACCCGATTGGCCCTACTTTTTTCATTATTATTATTACTATTACTATTACTATTACTATTATTATTATTATTATTATTATTATTATTTTATTCACGTTTGATTTTTCTTTTCTTTTTTAACTTCGTTGACAAAACTGACTTTATAATTGAAAGCTTTTATTCGTTTTGCCTTCTTTTTTATCTCTCCCATTAATCTTTTGGAACGTTTGGCTGATAAAGTAAGATTTGCAATGGAAAGATATACGATGAATTTGCCATCCATGAAAGTCATTGTTTGAGTTCTAAGGTTATATATAATAAATACGTTTACAAAGAGTATCTAATGTTGTTCTTTATTAAAAAAAAAACAAAACAATCTTATAAATTGCTCTATTTAATAAGAATTCTAATCAAATTTGATTTCATCATCTTTATCATTGTTATATAAGAAAAACAATAATAATAATAATAATAATAATAATAATATGTCATATTTCAAAAACTTAGAAGAGAGTTAAAAAGAGAAGAAAAAATGGAATTTTGAAAATTCAACAACTAAAATAGAGCAAATATTGGTCTAGTGCTGGTTAATAATGCAAGCATGATGTCATGATGCAAATGTGCCGTAATTATAAAATACGGAAGCATAAGCATAATAATTAGAAAGGGAAGAATTAGAATATATATGAGTTCTTAATCAAGCATACACTTATATTTGTTTATTGTTTAGCTATATCTATTCAAAATTCATTTCCTCGACATCCAAATATTGTATGTTCGGTTAGTATATCCAATAAAAATAGTCCATATGGGCCCAAGATATTCACGAATATAAAAAAGGGAATGATATGTATAAAACTTCCAAAACCTATTTTTTGCTAAATTATTACTGAAAGCGGATGAAGATAGAAACATCACTAAGCAGAGTATAAACTCCCATTTTCCTCCCATCTTATGAAGCTGACATATAAGTATATCTTGTCTGAGCTCCAACAATAAGCTCCACAATTTTTGCTGCACAGGAAGAGATTAAGAATCAGCCATAATTGACTGGAACGAATTGCATTACCATAATAACAAAACTATCTCAACTGCATTGTAGAACACAACCTGTTAGAAATCCGACAAAAGGTACAGGTTCCATAACCTTTTCCGCTCGTTCGAGTTTTTTCCTGAAGGAACATTCAACAGAAGTGAATTCAGTTCAAGATTATAAGTTTTGGGTCAAAAGATTCAAAAAGTTTTTAATCTTGAAGCATGTATGCACCTTGTGTATCTCTCAAAGAACGGGTCTCTCATGAGGTAAAATGCCCATAGCATCTTCCGTTTTCTCAGCTGAACCAAATCAAACATGATAACGTTAATACGACAATGATAGCTTAGAGAGCGCGCACCGGAAAAACCTCTGTAGGAATTGATGGAAAATGAATGAGAGAACCCCTGACCTCGTCCTTCTCCGAGTCAGAAAGGTGCAATCTTTGGTCTTTTCTGCTCGCCAAGGCTGAGGTAGCATAGGTTAGAAAGCTTGTCCCAATGAGGTCCACGGCAAGCGAAAGAAGCCAAGGAGTCCACGACCGAGCCCCATATTTTCGGATGAGGAGAACGTAAATAAGCGGTCTTGTTATATAAAGTACTTCTCCAGACACAAAAAGAGCCCCAAGATGACCCTGTTCAGACAAAATAGTGGAAAGAGCAGGCCTTTCAGTCTCAGGTGCTGTAGCTGTAGAGGCACAATTAATTGTCAGTACACTCCCAACAAAACACAAGCAACTTGAAATGATAATCAAACTGATAGCATATAGGCACCTTGAGGATTTAACATTGCATACTGTTGTTGAACTCGATATGACCAAGCTGGCTGTGGAATCATCCGAGCGTTATCCCCAAACCTACTTAATGCAGACAATGCCCTCCCTTCTAGATTCCATTGGTTATGTCCATTAACATAACCTGAATAACCAGATGCATGCTGCCTGCCATGCTTTGTAAAAGCATTAGTTCTGTGCTGAGAAGTTGAGGTTTCTAGATGCCTTTCGTTATTCGTCGCTTCGCCACCTTCAAGAAGTATCTTGTACCCACTATTCTTGAACAGAGCTAATCTGAATAGTACCCTGAAAATCAACAGCTACGAATTAAAAGGCAAAGAATATGGAATGAAAATGTATCTGAAGATACAAAAATGGCACTCCCATACTCAAATGTGTCTTACTTAATAGCCTCTGTAACAGCAATGAAGTTCCATCGTTTATCATCACCATAATATTGTTGTGCAGCAACTTCAATCAATGTCTCCAAATTCTTCAGAGCAGATATGCACAATGAATAAGGAAATGAAGATGGCACGGTTGCCTTTACATGGGTTGGAGTTGTTTCAATTATGTGTTCGTTGACTGCGGTAATAATGCCAACAGTTGCAGAAACTGCAGAAGTTCCTAAACTAATTAGTATTAACCTAAAAATTGCAAATGAACAAGGCAAAAATTTATGAATGAAGAAGCCAGTAACCAGTTCATTCACAAGACAATGGCAGAAAACAACAAATCTAATAGTTAACTTTATATATTTATCTGTACGAGCTTAGAATGTAGGGAGATACCTTCAAAAGTCCTTAGGTGAAACATGATAAAGTAAAAAGCTTGGCTGGCTACCAGAATCAAAGGGTGAAATCTCTACAAAGATCAAAGATGGGTAGAGAAGTAGGAAATGAGCATAATGCTAGGCGTCGGACCCAGCACCCCAAGTATCAAAATGCATACATATTTATATTTATACAATGTTCAAAGTAAGAATTGAGTCATTCTAATTTTCCATTTTAGGGAAAAAATATATTTTTTATACGTCGAAGTAATAAAATGAGTTTTCATAGCATTTGAAAGTGAGACAAATAATACATGCATTTTCATCAAAGGGGACCCAAGGGCACCAAAAATTCTAAGCTAAGAAGCAGTCAAGCGTTACCAAAGTTTCACAAAACCTGCTTCTGGTCCAATTTCTGAATCAGAAAATCGTTCAGGAAGAAGCCATGTCAAGCCCTGTGCAAATATTAAGAACCATATAAGAGGTTAAAATCAACAAACTTATACCAGTTATTATGAAAGCTAAAGGCTAAAAGGAAAACGAAAAACAGCCCGCAAAAGGAGACAGTTTTTTTTATAGGAAACAAAACAATTCATTGATGAATAAAAATGTTACATCAGTCTATCGAAACAAGAAACAAAGAAAATAAATACTGATAAGAAAGATGACTAAAAAAAGACAACGACTGATATTGGCCTTAAGGAGAGTGTTGAGAAACTTGAAAAGATTGTGATCTTCTCCATGATCGTGAATTCCAGCAGGCAGCAAGGAAGAAAGAATGACTATAACGATGGTTGAATGCAGTTCCAAGGGAATTTGTATAGGAACACACCTTGGAAGGTATGTGCCTTTCCAAAGCCCAATATGATGATGTTCTGTAGCACCAAAGCTTTTGTTGTTACTTGTTTTCTTCAAAAACCAAAACACCAAATGTAGATATCATTTCATGGCACTTGACTGCAATCTTCATGCAGAGGCAGATTTTAAATCGTATTGGACTGAGGTGTAGAGGTTTTGTAACTCTCTAATCCATTTGATTTTCTTTTTAGTTGTAGTTGTGGTCTTGTTGCATAGGCATAATGCACAAACCATTTTTTGTTAGCCACAGAAATAGGATACGAGGGAGAAGGGCTGGATCAATACCCGAGATCTCCTCCACCTCTATCCCCACCAAAGAGTCAACCTAAGAAGTCTGTTGGTTAAAAAGGTCATTCATAACTAAAGTAAGTTATATAATTGGTTCTTCAATCATCAGAGGAATTGGTATGTTGTTTATAGTTTATACAAAAGTCCTCAGTAGCATTCGCAAAAAATCACGAAATTTGGATGAAGGGTCATAGCTTGTTTGTACTTTGATGAATCGTCTTTGGAGCTTGTGAAAGGAGAGGAACACTCTTCTTCTGAATCGGTGAGCAATTGATGCTGGGAAGATGAGAACAAATTGCCCCCTACAAGGGTTGTTTTTCCATTGCCAATGATTAGGGTCGATCTTTATTCAGCCTCAGGTGGAGAAGGAAGGGGGCAAGACAAAGTGTTGGCTACTAGTTGCAAGAAGGGAGGATGAGCAGGGTCGAGTAGAGATGTCCACAGGGCATGACAGGACGGGATGGCTTCCCCATATATAATCAATGGACATTAGGAAAATGTTCTAACAAGGAAGATACCATCATACATAAAAACATAATTATAAAGAAAAAAGACGGTTAACAACCGTAAATGCATAGGTAAAGTCTCACCAAACTGTTTTTTATTCAAAACTAGTAAAAAAATGTAGGCAATCGCCCTGTACTTAACATTCAAAACTCATATAATTGACCACAGTTCAATCATCTTCATTTTCAAGGCATCAACAACGAAGAAGGCTAAACCAATTTCATGTTTTTCAGGCTCATTGCAATCAGATATACGGATACCATCTAGAGTTTCAAAAACAAGAAATCAAATCCAAATCACGACAAAGATAATGTAAGTGGCAAACGATCAAATCATAGACCTAAGGAAAGAAAATAAACCCTGAAAACATAAAATCACTACTTAAATCAACAACCAGCAAAACTTGTTTCCAAGATAACGTAACAAAGAGAGTCGCAAAATCAAGAGTAACACCGTTTTAAGAACTAACAAGTAAATCAAATCAATTCCCAGATGAAATCAAACAGAGAGAAATAGCGGGTATTGTTGAGAAATCAAGAATACTCACATTCGCAAACGACTCAAAAGAGTGAAGATAGTGTCTGTTATCCCTAACCCACTTCTTATAAGCTTCCATAACTTCAAAAAAGTCCCAACGACGCAGCAACAAAACAAAAAGTCGCTTGAATCCTGGTACGAACTAAACCCTTAAGCTGCAATAGGGAAAAATCCCCTCAAATAAAATTTTGGGTGTTAGAACAAAACTGTTGGGTGATTGAAAGAGATGAATTTTGGGGGAAAGTTGAAAGGAAAGGTTGCAGAAAAGGGGATAAATTGTAGGAGAAGAAGGAAGGAGACGAGGCGCAAGCAAATTGGGATTTCATGAAAAGGGAAACTGTTAAATTCATCGGACCCTACCGCTACCAATTTCCAAAAATCTCCATTATCACTCTTCAGAATTTTGGTTGCATTTGCATGTTGAAAGAGAGAGAGACAGTCCCGTGTCAATTTTTAGGTGAAAGAAGAAAATATAATTTCACCATTTATTTAACTATTATAATCCTTACCCGAAATTGTTGGTAGAATAATAGGAGGTAAACCAGTTCAATATTATAATTATAAGTTTGATTCTAAAAACCGATATATATATTTCATTTATATAAGAACAATAGTATCTTCTATATAGTGGTCTCTTTTCTCATGGAAAATTAGGCCTTTTTCTCCAACATGACTTTCTAATGAGATTGTCTTTGTTTTCATCTTTCGATGAGAGACTTCTTTTTATCCCAAGACTACATGAAAGACCGTTTATAATAAATCAATCGATGTCACAAACGCACATTTCATGTTTGAATGAGAAAGTTAATTGAGTTTTATAAAATGTTTCTAAGTTTGAAGGTCAAAATGGCGTGTAGTATCTTATTTAAAATGATCAAGGATACATACTTCGAAATAATATTCAATTGTTTGTAGACCAACCATTGTCATGAAGATTATTAAGAAATTTTTGCTACCATTGAAACTGTGCTTGTTGTATAAAAAAGCACATAAAAGTCTAAATAATACTTTATAAAATATTATTCGTATTTGCTTGAACATGTTTGCTACCGAAATATATTAACTTTATTTATTTTCTACTAGCATATGGTTCTCACAATATTGTATCCATTTCAACGATTAATCTGTCATAATTTCAGTAATTATTAGAAAACAGAACTTGAAAGGAAAAAAAAAGTTCTAGAAAATGGAAAATTGAATGAACTATATTTGACCAGAAAATCAATAGACCAAAAACACTCCAAAAGTAACTCAAAGCTAATTAACAACCTTGTGCTGCAGCAACAGCAGCATTTGTCCTTATAAACCAACATGGGATGCCACTTAAGTGATTATAATTCTTGAAAAAGAAATTTTAAAAAAATGAAGAAAAATAAAAGGCAATGAAAATAGGAACTTGGGGAAAAGTAAGGCTGTGGGGCTCAAGCCATTTGCTTCCCTTTTCTAATTCTATCAAGCTCAGTTTCAGCATCTTCCAACTGCTGCTTCAAGGTTGTTATCTTCCTTTCCAAATCTTCTGCAGTGTCTTTGCTGATAGATGACTCATATGGGCTCAAAAAATTACCAGAAAAGTCCTTCAGAGCTTCTACTCCAGTCACCTACAAATGCACAAGTTCATAAATGGAAGTTCTTTGATATTCTTTTTCTTTTTCCTCTTTTCATTTTCAGAACAAGTTTTGATCAGAGATTGATACATTATAAATCTCGGGCAAACTGCCCACTGGTATTCTGATTACTAGATAAAGTCCATTTACACAGTCTGTTTTAAAGAATTTGCAGATCTACCAGTTTTTGTGTGATAAATCGCCTTTAACTATCTTGTGCTACTAATAATCATAATGGGATCTTGGTAACCGGTCAACGAGTCAGGGTCCAAGGGCAAAGTGCCCAACGAGGGCTCGGAAACAGGAAAAATGCCCTTGAAACCCAGAAAATATGTTAACTGTATTTTATATCTTTGTATTGGACTTTTATGCAATTTGGTCAATGATGTACTATGGTTTTATGAGGACGGTACTATATACTCTCTTAAAACTCTTTCTCATTTTTAAATTAAATTTTACCTAACATTTGTATTCTTCATGATCTCCAAGATAAGTCTTATTATCGGCCTATGGACGTAGCTGGACGTAGCTAACAGCCTAACATAACCATGTAAATTTGTGTGTTTTAATTGGCAGTTGTTGACATATTTCTTCCTTCTTCCTCCTCTCAAGGTGTACAAACTTAACGAAGTTTAAAAACCGAAGTATGATATTAACGAATTTTTTTTCTAAAGATTAAAGCTAAATTTTCAAGACCATTCTTCTTGACCAGCCCCAAAAGTTAGAACTAAACCTGGTGCCAGACATTATTAAATCTATTTCTTTTCATTTGAGAATCATGAATCCAATATTCCCATAGTCTTTTAGGACTACATGCATGAAGAAAACAGACAAGACAGAACCAGAACAAATCACAATTTAATTGTACCTCTTGAGGCAGCAACGGCAACTTGGTGATGTGAAAATCGTCGTACAACATGTAAAATTGGTCAATATACTTCTGTTGCATTCGCATTCTTGCTTTCAGTAACTTGGATTCAACATCTAAAATGGCAGCACATAATGGTTAAGTAACAGGGGAGATGCAGATCAGTTTAGAAAATAAATATATATGCATCTCGATATCTGTCAAACCTTCGTCGTTGAAAAGTACTTGATTAATGATAATATTGTGAGTGTCAATCTCAAACTTGGTGAGTTCTTGAACTAGTCTCTCTGTTTCATAAAGAGAGAGAAACTCGGGAATGCAGACACAAACAAACGTAGTCAAGTCCTGCAAGCAGAGACATGTCAGTACACCCAACTGATTGTTCAATGTCAAGATGAAATCAGTTATTACAAAATTTTCGATAATATACTAATAAGCTTAAAAGAGTTTACTAGAAATTGAGAATCATTGTCGGCACAGAAGTCTAAGACAAAATTCTTGATCCTTGAACTCTTATCAATTATTTACTCCAGTGTCGAAACTTTAGAAGGTTTGATTTGGCCTTAAATATATTTTGTATATTTTTATTTTGGTCCCTTTATATCTTATAAACCTCAATTTGATCCTCCAACTTTCGTTAAATTCCACATTCGGCCTTTTATCATTTACATGCCATGTTATAACATTTCCAAAGAAGAATACAAAAGTTGATGACTAAAAATGAGATTTTAGAGGTTTAAAAACCAAAATAGAAATTAGTTAAGAGTTCAATGACCAAAATCGAACTTTCAAAAGTTATGTATCACAAATGAAAAAGTTACACACTTAGACCAAAGAACCCTTCTTACAACATCCATGTAACTTTAATTATAATACTAGTCTAAAGTAAATCTCATATGTATTTTGGTAAGTTAAAATTATACATAATGAACCAACAGAACCATCTAGATCAAAATTGATGTAGAGATGTTGGTTGGTTTTGTACCATTGCAACTGCTAAGGCAGTCAAACATAAGAATGGTATTTATTTTTTATTAATAGAAAACATATATTAGATGGTATGAAATATAACAAAAAGCCCTAGAAAATATATCCTATCAAAGAGATTAAGAAAAGCTCTCCAATATATCTTTAAATAGTTTAGATTATAGTTTCAGGCTAGCATTTACACTTACACCAAAAAAGAGCCAGTCTATGTAACTACTGAAAGACGTGAATGAGTCGCTAAAATTAAATTAATAGGAACGTTTGTTTCACTCTTACATTCACTCAATCTTTCGATTAAATGAATAGCTATTCTAATCCCTTCAGCAAGGGTGATTCCATCCAGTAACTACGTCTATTAATATGTTACCTTAAAAAATTATGCATAGGAAGAACATTATCAATATCTATTAACTATTCCCAACATAATCTCCCCACTGCAGACCTATTACCTATGTTACAATAGTTTCTACTGTACAATAGTTTTTAATATCACTGTTGTAAATCTAAGAAAGGTTACAGAGTGTATTTGCAAGTTTCTATTTGGGCTTCTCATACTTAAAACAGTTCTGTCACTTTCCTCTAGTACATGGTCTAGGTTAGACAAATGCTAACAGACAGTAATACAGAAAAAAAAGGCAAGAATGATTGGTCGAAAGAATTTTTTGAGAAAAGGGAGCAAAACCGGCGTACTCACAGGATCTTTGAATTGCCTATTAACTTGTTCAACCACATCTTTCATGCCTTCCAGTCTTCCCAGAATTGCGTCCTCACCAAACTCATCATCAACACCAAACATCCGGGTCATCTGTGGCAGAAAGTTTGAGACTAACCAATTATATTCTGTAACACATCATGCATGATTCCAGAAGTCTAAAGATGCCAAGAGAAAAGAGAATATCTATGTATTTTTATGGAAGCTACTGGCCTAATTCTAAATCAAACAAAAATATAAACGTCAATAAGAAAACTGAAATTTCTTTTTCTTTTTTTCTTTTTTTTTTGAAACAAGGTAACCACACCCGTCTCTAGGCCAGGCACCGGAGACATCGAAAGAGTAATGTCACAGGTGAGTCTTGAACCCGAGACCTTGAGGGGAGTATACCCTCAAGCCCAAATCATCAACCACTGCGCCACAATAACGGCATAACTGTTATCAAATCAGAAATGGTACCTGACTCAATACGCCTCCAAATCTATTTTTCAAAGACATTATCTTCGAAAGCCCCTTCTCTAATGTTGATGGAAATTGCAACAGCCGAAGAGTGTGGCCAGTTGGAGCAGTGTCAAATACTATTACAGAATAATCCATCGTTTGTACTAACCTGGGAACAAATAATCCATTTAACATAGCTGTTGTTGATAGATATAAACGTATTTCTCTGACAGAGTGGATACTGATTTTATTAGCACAATATTAACATAAACAACAATATAACAAGCCCCCAGCCCCAACCCGGCTCTCCAAAATGTTATCTTCTACTCGAAGGCTAGTGATGAAGAGTGATCACTAAGGACTAATTTTACAAATTTCCAAGTCCAGTGTGGTAGATAATCAAAACCGAGAGCAACATAAACATTTCATTTTCAGATAAAGACAACCAATAAACAACTTATAACTGTGGTAACCACGCCCATCCCTAGGACACATTGGGAGACATCAAAGAATTGGAGACACATGGAGGTGTCTACAAATTAATATCACAGGTAAGTCTTCAACTTTGAACCTTGAGGGGAACACAGCTTCAAAACCTAAGTCTTCGACGACCGTGCCACCCCATGGGGACAGTCCTAGAACTATCATTTAAACTTTGTTTGGAAAGGATACATTATATCTCGAGATTACAAGAGTCGGAAAGGAAGTAAAGGCAGCAATCATTAAGCAGTACAAACTGAAGGAATCTAATCCTCACTAATCAAAATAGAGACCAAGAATTCCTTACTTCAGCATCTCCGCAAAGCTCATTGCCTCATCAATTCCAGGAATAGCATTAGCAAGCTCGGAAAATAAACCATCCATCCCCTCGCCAACTTCTTCATTTTCCACTGTAGGATCCACCTCCTACATACCAACATTGCACAGATTATGAGTCCCACAATAAGGGGAAAATCCCAAAAAAATATCCAACAAGAAAAACGCGAACAGCAGGAAATCAGCCAACAATTCATCAAACTGCAACAATTCCATACATCTAAAAACATAATTTCAAGCATTCCAACCCCATCTAAAAATTCGATATCAAATCAAATTCAAACCAAACGAACAAGAAATTCATAACCCGTACACCAATCGCCTCGAAAACCCAGATGCATTAGAACCCAGATTACACCATTCGAAAATCAAAAGAGAGAGAGACGCACCATGGCATAAAGATTGGTGAAGCCATTAACCAAGGTGGGTGTCTTGGTGAATCTCTGCTGAAAGGCATCGCTGAGATTGTGAGCCGGGTCGGTGGAGATGATCAAAACGGAAGATCTGACCCGGGAGAGAAGAATCGAGAGGATGGAGCTGCAGGTGGTTTTTCCGACACCGCCTTTGCCACCAACAAAAACCCATTTCAGAGATTCCTGATCCAGTAGATTCTGAACCGTGCCTTCGGGTAATTCTTCCGCCATTTTTGCTGCTTCAACCCAATTATCTCTCTCTTCTTTCTCTCTAGAAGAGAGACTGAAGTGGAATTTGAATGGGAAATGAAGGAATCTGTGCCGGTTGATCGATCTTCTAGGTTTAAGATTGCCTCTCAATCAAGAAATTACTTTACACCACGAGGAATTCCAGACGAAGAAGAAACAACCCGATTAGCGATAACCAATTCTCTCTATTTCTTTTTTACTTTTATTTCTTTTTAGAATACAAATATAGAAAAAGGTTTTCTTTTTTTCTTTTTCCTTCTGAAAAAATAATTTATTAGTACATGCATTTTTTAAGGTTCCAGCTACCATCATTAGATTTTGATACTCAATTTGATATATATAGACCCTCCCCTCCTTTAAAACAAACAAAACCATCCACTACTCATTAAATAATGATTTAGCAAATTTATTAATAAAATGTGAGTATATTTGGCAAAATGGGAGCTATTATTTTAATTCAATTATATTTTGAAAGAGAATATTAAGCACACGACGTTTTCGTCATAGGAAATGTATCTTGTCATTTGAATATTGCTTTTTGTTAATAAATGAGAGCGAATAAATAATATTACAAAATTCTAAATATAAATGCGATTTAACTAGTTAAGACAATTTAGTTAATTTGACTCTGACTTGATTAAGTATATGTTATAGATTGAAAAATTAGAATTTTGATTTATTCATAAATTAAAATATTATGGCAAGATTATCATAATATTCCATATTAGTTATAAGATTAACATGTAAAAACTTTAAAAAAAACATGTAAATTATAGTTTTATAATAAATCATAATTTGCTCCTCAAAATGCTGTCACCATGATCATTCTTATAGTACCTTGTTTTAAATATTGTTTATAAACCTCTCAATAACTTAGGGTGAGTTGGGAGCACCAGTTTGGTTATGATAAATAGAAGGTTATGATAAACGGTGCATTATTATAAATAGTGTTTGAAGGGGCAAGTTAGTATAACAGTGATTTTGATAAACGGTGTTTGAGGGGTTGGTTATGTAACAAAAAGTAATATATGTAAGGTTTAAATAAACATACACAATTTATAGATAAACAGACACGCAGGTTTAGGTAACCCCGTTTATAATAAACGGTGGGGCAAACAATGGTTGAGTTATTATAACCAACCCGACCATTTACATAAACCAGGGCCCAAACACACCTTAATGTATAAATCCATAACTAAAAAATCATTCGTTTAAATCCCCTAATATCCTATTACTAAACTAAAAATAAGTAATCATTTTAAACACTATTTATCAGAACTTTTATTATAATAATCTACCTTCTTAACCCCCTTTTATATGCCTTATTATGATGAAAAGGTGAGTTTAATTCTCTTCCTAAATATAATTGTTCTCGTAATCTCATTATTAAAAAATCATTACCCCCGAGTTACTCCAACTATAGTTTTAGGGTTCCCATAAACTTCATAGAAAAATAGAGGTTGTTTATTTATTGTCTAGATTGGGTTTCTAATTTAGAGAATTAGAGTAATCTAATTAAGAGAGAATGATATGATCACAGTCCCAACTCTTCGAGCTCGTCTATATACTTAATGGTAATATGTGAATTCAATCGATTTTTATTTGCGGTAAGAATCCAATGTATTATCAATTTTAATTTTCTGTCAACACTATTCTCTTGAGGTTGTATTATGACACTTGGGGAGCCATTTACTTTGAGCTATTCGAGATAATTGAAATCTTTCAATACCTAGAATTTAGATGTCCGAAATCACTTATATTTTGCATTTTTAGATGACCATGTTTTTTTTATAGGAATATTTTTTATAAATATTTAATAATATTTAAATAACCGTATTTCTTTTGGAGTAATACCATTTGACACAACATAAATTTACCTAATGTTGTAAAAAAGCTCATACATTATTTATGTAATATTGTATTATTTTAAAATCATTTTAATTTATATAATTGCATACCCATAATGAATGATAATTGTATACTTAATAGTTTTTAATAATATGTATAGATAATCAACTTAAAGAATCCTCAAGGCAGGTTGGCAGTTGAGGCTAAGGATTTTTAATGTATATATACTTCCGAAACTAAAATATCATTCTAACTATTCTAGCGCCACTTTTTAGAGAGAGGTCAATGGTGTTCAGCTTTACTCATTAAAAAAAACATATTCCGTAAGAATCTTGAATTACCTCAAAGTAAAAGTAAAGGAACATATTTATGGCAAAGGCTACGTTAGATTGGATTTGGGAATTTAAACGAGGGAGAGTTCAAATACTTCAAGCGTTCGAATACGTTTTAATTTGACGAGGAGGAAACGTACAAGTCAAGCTCTCTAGACTCGTGAAGTTTCAAGCATTCAACTCTAATGGTAATTTGACGAGGAATAATCAACATTTTTGACCATTCAAAGCAAAAATTATACATGCAATTCAGATTTCGCAAATGAATGAATCAAACCTCAGAAATCTGAATTCATTATTATACGCAAACGTAATCATACTCGCACAAACATCCTCCATCGATTTACAGTAACGATCCATAAATTTACAAACAGGAGACGAAGAATCGAGATAGCAGCTAGAGTAAACACACAATCAGATTCTCAATCCATATATTTATAAACAGAAGACGAAGAATCAGAGCCATAGGCAACAACACTATCAGATTTCTGAATCGATTTACAGAAGCGAATCGTAAATCTACAAAACACAATAGACGGAAGAATCGAGGCAGGTAGTATATGTACCTACCTGAAGAACAACTTCCTGGAGTTGATCGCGGGCGTGATTTTGATGATAAGTCCAGGGAAAACATCGTCGGAGTCTTGAATCTGAGGATTCTCGTCGACTATGAAAGGATCGCTGCACTTGGCGCTGATCGTGTGCAGCGTTTCGCCTTCTCCGACGACGTAGATCTCGTCGCACGGCGGGTTGTTGCCGGATTCGGCGGAGGCTAGAAGTATGAGCGCCGTGAAGAGGAAAACAGAGTAGCACAATGTTGAGGAAGCCATTGATGAGAAGAGAAGAGAGGGAAAATGAATTTGATTTCGGATTTTGGATTTTGGTTTTTGGTTTTTGGTATATAAAGGGAGAGAGAGGGGGTTGGGGAAAGCGGTCAGTTTTGGCGGTTTCCACAAGTGGAGCCGACGGAAAGGTATGGAAGCCCGCCACGATCACGGCATGTCTGCTCGTTTTTATTTCTAATTAATTACAAACTTAATTTTTTTTTTATTTTTGTTCAATCATAAAAACGTATATTATAAATTCCATCTTTCCATTATTATTATTATTTATTCTTTATTTTTTTAAAAAAAATTAATTTTTAATTTTTATGTACAAAAAAAAAATCAACTAGAATTTAGGTGGGTTGATTTGAATAGTTATTTGAAATTGAAAGATTTGATAATGCATTAGTTTCATTCGCAATCTAGTTTAGTGGGGCTATCGTAACTTTGATCGATATCTATATTTGTCTTTCCTTTATTTTAAAATAGTAACATCTGGTATATAGAGTTTTGTAGTTCCCTTTTTCAAATAGTACTCAAATAGTTTTTTTTTTTACCTTTTTTTAATTATTTTATGAACTTAAAAAAAATATATAACATGTGAGTTAAAGGTGATTATTTGCACAAAACATCATTTAAATATGAATACTACTCATACATACATAATTTCCCATTAACTATAGTTATGAATTAATTTTGAAGTTTTATCCAATGATAAGTATGGCAAATAATTAAGATGGTGTGTTTTTTTTTAATAATGCATCTGTATCTCATACAGTGTTACAACATATATCACTAACACTATAATATTTGGTTATGAGTGATATTGTACGAAATAAATTTTTGAATAAATGTTTATTATAAAGTAAAATTATTACCTTTTGTTGAATCGATAGACTTTAGATTTCTGTCAATTCAACTAATAGACTCCAATAGTTTTTTAGTAATTGAACTATGTAAATTGAGTTTACACGCATGAGCCTTTTAATCATTTTATCAGACTTGTTTGGTTTTTCTACCCCAAATAAATACGATTAGGAATTGTACTATACATAAAATTATTTCAGTATAAATGCAAAATCTTAAAAAATGAAAAGTTAGAATTTGACATCTACAAAAGTTCCCTTATATTTTATTTATAATTTGTTTTCCACAAAGTCATAAAGTTTGTTTTTTTTATTTTGATTTTCCGTGACTTTTTATTGCAACACGACTTTGCAAAGGAATGCAATATTCATGTGACTGCTTCTCGCAAATTATGTATACATAGGATTGTAGTTTGTAAAATTTGAAATTTAATTGATTTTCGTGTCTCATATTTTAAATGTTTTCTTAAATTTTAAAATTTATTTTATTTTAGTCTATGAATTTTTAAAAATAAATATTTTTACGTCCAGTTGAGCTGCTTGTTAAGCTGAATTCGAAAATGACAAAATTCGAACTTTATATTGGAGACGGCGGTTTCTTTAAAAAAAATCAATAAAATACTGGAGACGTTGGGCTTACAAAATCTGATGTCATTTTTAATTTATTTTTGTAGTAAACAAATCTATAATCCTCCTCCCATTGCCACGTCAAGGTATCAATTTTTACATATATGATCTAAGTCAAAAAGTCTTGCTAAAAGTCAACTTTGTATCGCATAATTTTATATAAAATAATAACGAATTGAGAGGACGGGGTGGTCATAGTAGCCACGTCACCTCATTACAAAATTCCACGTCAACGAATTTTAGGTTTGCGATTAAAAAAAAATAGTTGGTGTGGAATTTATTATTTAGGAAAAATTGCACAAACCACCTTTATATGATTTATAACAATTATGTTCATAAATTTCTAATTTAATCAACTAGATCACTTAAAATTTGATAATGAGTTCCTTAATTTAAATTTGACTAATACAAAGAAAGATACAATTTTTTTTTAAAAAAAGTTTTGAGAAAATGAGACCTTTAAGAGTAGACATAATTAAAACTTACTTTAATCGTGAGGTAAAAAAAACCCTATATATATATATATATATATATATTCTTAATAAAAATTATATATTATTAACAAAAAAGAAAAAGTAAAACTCTAATTTATATGACAATTCAATAATCAAAAGGTTACGAGTTCGAACTATACATTCACTTGTATTGAATTGATGAAAAAAAAACACAAACATTGTTAAGTTATGATTTTTTTATGGGAGAATCCAATATTCAAAATTTTCTCCAATATTTATAAAATTACATGGTTTTTTTAGTACATATTGGGGGAGGGGGAACAAATACCGATTCTCAGGCTCGAACCTGTAACACTGGTGTTGAACTGGTTTACAACCAAACACTAAAACCATTACGCACTGACTCATTTAGTTAAAAATTACATGGTTAGGATAAGGAACGTAAGTTTATAAAGAATTTTTTTTAATTTTGAAATAAAAAGATTTTTATGTCTACCATTTATCCTCATATAACATAATAAAGATAAGAATGATACTAAATTTATTTTAAATTTAAATGTATTGATAATGCAGTTATTTTCGTTTCGATAAAATTTATATATTTTTGAAATAAATAGGGAGAAAATAAAAAATACAACCTTGCTGAAATGTCAAAATGTAAAAATATTTAATCTCGAAAGATAAAAATATATCTACTAAAAAGGAATTCTTCCCTTATATATAAATTAGAAAATAAAGTTACCGCACCAAATTATTGAATTTTTTAAAAAAGTAATAATAATAATAAATAAAGTTACCGTTTCAAATTGACTACGATGAGAGTAAGGGCCCAAAATTGGGGCAGCCCAAACGCTCATTTATGTAATTAAAGGGAAAAAACATGGCCCTTTCTAAACGTTGTAACGGTAACAAACCATCAACATTTCTGAAAATTGAAGTTTCTGCTCACACAGGCGAATGAAGATGAATCTCTTCTTCTTCTCCAACCATCAATCAACCTCCACAACGAAAACCTGCAAATTCCTCTTGATTTCATGAACCCATTTCCGGATCACTTGAAGCCATGGGAGTCGGAGGCCATTTCTGGGATTTACTGAAACCTCACGCTCGAACTGAGGGCTTCGATTTCCTCAGGAACAAGCGAGTCGCCGTCGACCTCAGTTTCTGGATCATTCAGCACGAGACCGCCATTAAAGCCAGTGCTCGAAGCCCCCATTTGCGGCTCACATTCTTCCGCACCATCACTCTCTTTGCTAAGGTGTTGTTTTAGTGTTTTTGTTTCTTTGGGTGCAAGATTTCCGCGGTGAAATTGTTTTTGCCCTTGTGGGAATTGATGTTTTGGGTGTTGGGATTTGAGGGAATTGTTGGGTTTTTTTGAATTTATTATGTGTATACGGCGTACCCTTTTTGGTGTGTTAGTAAGGTGAATGAATTTGTAGAGAAATTGGGAATTTCGTTTGGTGTAATTTGTCTGGTTTAAGAGGATTATGAGTCTTTTTTTTCTTTTTTCTGGTTTATGGTGGGATTTGATTCAAGCTGATGGTGATTCTGTTGTGTATTTTTCAGTTTGGTGCGTTTCCTGTGTTTGTAGTTGATGGAACTCCTTCACCCTTGAAATCCAAGGCAAGGATTGCACGATTTTTCCGGCTATCTGGTATCGACACTTCTGATCTGCCACGGGTTGAAGATCGGATTTCAGTTGATAGGAATCGCAAATTTGCAAAATGTGTTAAAGAATGTGTGGTAAGGTGTTTCTTGCTTTGACTATTTTCACCATATCTATATGTCCCTTAGTTTAGATTTAATTTGGTCTTATTTGCTTTGGCTATTCTCAACATATATATGTCCCTTAGTTTAGACTCCATTTTGATCTTATTTGCTTTTAAGTGAGAATAGTATGGTTTTTTGCATCCTCTCCAAGGGCTTGGTGAAATAGAATAGAATAGTAAGCCTCATGGAGAAATAGAATAGTAAAATGATTTTAAATTCTTATTACCTCTTGGAGTTGACCTTGGATGTGTGAAGTCTCATAAAGATCGGTGGGGAGTGTGACGTTCCCTAATGCAAGGAGTGGTGCCGTTATAGGAAGGAAGTCGATTCGTGTATGATGGTTTTTGTTATTAAATTCATAATGTTAAGTCTCTTCAATGTTTGTGTATATGAGCCTTGTCTGTTGTATGTATCTGCATGTGCCTCAACTTTTGTGTGAATTTTTGCCATTCTTTCTTATTGTGTCACTGGCGTGTGATGCTTTTGTTTGATTTATCAGTTAGTGGGCTACCAATGCTCATCATACGACTTACTTAAGTTGTTTCATAGGAACTGCTCGAGTTATTTGGGGTGCCTGTCTTAGAAGCGAAAGGAGAAGCTGAAGCACTATGCGCTGAGTTGAACAGAAAGGGCTTAGTGGATGCCTGCATCACAGCTGACAGTGATGCCTTTCTGTTTGGTGCCAAATGTGTAATTAAAAGCTTCCGTCCCAATTCAAAAGCAAGTACTCCTAGTCCTATATATACTAATATTCTTTTAATGTGACTTCTTTCTTACCATTTTCTTCTGATTAATATCATCACATGCAGGAACCACTTGAATGCTACTTCATGTCAGATATTGAAGCTGCTCTCGGGTTGAATAGGAAGCATTTAATAGCAATCTCTCTCCTGGTTGGAAATGACCATGACTTAAATGGTGTGCAAGGAGTTGGACTGGAAACCGCTGTTCGTTTCGTGCAAGATTATACAGATGATGAGATTTTAAATAAGTAATGTTTAGTTTACATGTTTTTTTTTTCTAGTAAATTTGATTATTATCCGTATGTTGTGTTTAGACTGCTTAGTGTTATGCAGATTGCATGAAATAGGTAACAAGGATAATACACTGCTCCAGGGTGGTCTTGAATTGGTAAATGACTTTGGACAATCTTCCGACACAAACTCACGAAAGAACAAGTGTTCTCACTGTTCCTTCTGTGGTCATCCAGGCAGCAAAAGAGCCCATGTTGTGTCTCCTTGTGAATACTGCGATGTAAGCCATGGCGATGGTTGCATAAAAAAGCCAGATGGATTTCAATGCCATTGTTCCTCGTGTGATACGGTACTTTGTCGTCCTCTCTGTTTGATTATACTCTGTATTGTTGTCAGTATGAATCACATTTTTTAGTCCTCGTGCTACCAGCACCCATTATTTTGTACATGATTTTGCTTTATTTGCTTTAATTTGAGCAACATGCATTTGGGTTTTGGTCCTTAATCAGATAAAACATATTTTTTCGATTCATGATTGGTAGGATCGGGAAGAAAAGGAGAAAAAGAAGCAAGAAAATTGGCGACTGCGAATTTGCAACAAGATTTCCATGGAGCCAAATTTTCCCAGTAGTGAACTTATTCAAATGTACCTGTGTGACAATCACAGTTATTTCAGTGGTATGGGTTAAAACGTTTGCATTTTAAGTAGCAAATATTGTTAGCAATGCTTTTGAATGTAAACGCATTGGTTCTGTTATATTTCAAGAAGTAATGCTTATGTCAGTTTGTTTAAGAATGCCATTTCCCTCTTCTTGGTAGTTAGTGTCTAAAGATTGTCTTGAATAACATATGCTCATAATTAGATTTTAATCTCATTTGATCACTTTTTGACACAGATGATGACCTTATCTTATCTTGGGGAAGACTGAGAACCGAAATGCTGATTGATTTTTTAGTTTTTCATCTACGGTGGGAGCCATCCTACATTCGCCAGAAGATGCTTCCCATGCTATCCACCATTTTTCTAAGAGAAATGGCTAATAACCCAACTCGATCTCTGTTATACGGCCAGTATGAGTTCGATTCTATACATCGTGAAAAAATAAGATATGGACATCAGTTTTATGTTGTCAAATGGAAAAAAGCTGCCCCTAAACATGGTGATGTTGTATACGAAGGCTCTTTGGAGGGATTTGTCACCGAGCCAGAAGATGCCACTGCTGTCGATGAACCAGTGGATTTAACAGATGAACCTGATTCTCCAAAAATTCACATTCAAGACGGGTGCTCCTTTCTATTGACTGATGAGAATATGGATCTCGTTCGTGCTGCTTATCCAGACCAGGCTGCCAAATTTTTCCATGAAAAGGTAATAATCATTTATGTTTCTTGTTCTATCCTTTCTTCGCTGTCTTGATCTTTGTGGTGCAATGCTTTTACTTTTGGTATAACTAACTATAATACTATTGAAGGGTGGAAATGGCTGACCTTAACACAGTTTACTTATCTAATGTTAACAAAGTTGATGCTTGTATTTTATGTTTGTGATCTATCATGTGGATATCTTAAGCTCCAATTAACAGTTTTCATTTATGTTTGAATTTTTTTAGGAACTAAAGGAAGTGAGAAGGCAGAAGACACCAGCCACTCCACCTTGCGGGACTAGCGAAAAGTCCGAATCATCAAAAGCGAAAGGTGTCCAGTTAAGTATTACCGAGTTCTATCGTGCAACGAAAACACAACAACAAATAGAAGATCAGACAATAGATTTGACAGATGAGGGTGAGGAGACGAGTACGGGAAAGAGGAAAACAACATCAAGTTCTTCCACTCTTTCGAAGTCGGTAAGGCGTCGCCTTTTGTTTGACTAGAGCTCTTTGAGCTCTTCCTGTCCGATCGTGGAAGTGCAAATGCAACAGTTTAGAATGTGTAAAAAGTTTTTCCTAGCTTATCTAGAGGTTTTGAGCTTTCTTTTGCTACACATTGATGCTGTAATAATAAATAGATTAGGTCTATTGAAGATTTTGTTTAGAAAATGTAATTACCATCACTATGTTCTTATGTAACAAGTTTTTGTTTTTTTGATAATGTGGCATAATTATGTTATGAGTTTTGTTGCATAAATAATACGCCACATTAAGATATGGTTCATAATTGTTTTAAGACATTGTTTAAGTTGTGAAGTTTCGATTTCATTGGAGTTGGAGCTTGGAGAAAGAAGATTAAAGACAAATAGTTTTCTTCAATTCAACAAATGACTGTGACACAAACTAAGATTCATAGTAGTTAATATATTCAATATGTCAATTAAATTATATTTTCTTAAAAAATTAGAAAGGGTTAGCTATGCTCAATGGGACTATTAATATGATTGCAAAAGTAAAAAAAAATAGACTATTAATACAAACTGTTCAAGTTTAGCCTCTGTTTTATAACTATTTGATTTTTTGTTTTTGATTTATGTAATTTAAACTTATTTTTATTTATATTTTCTACAATGGACTCCATTTTTTTCTATCTAACTTTCGTTAAGGAAAATATTATTATAGGAAAATATATGAATTCTAACTAAATTTTAAAAACGAAAACAAACTTTTGATTTTTTTTTTCTTCCAACTTTTGATTTGATTTCTATAAATATAAGTAAGATGTAAATATCCATGTAGAAGAAAATATATAGAATGATAGTCATGCTTAAATTTCAAAAACTAAAAATTAAAAACACTATCAAACTTGGGCATTTATTTGTTTTATATTTTTGTTACCGTCAAATTATCTCTTTAAATTTGTTTTCAACAAATATATATATATCTTTAAAATTAAAATGATAAAGTAGATGAAAGTGAATTTAGATCAATCTATGCGGAGAATCTATGAACGATAGGGCAAACATTGGTTGAATTATTATAACCAACCCGAGGGTTATTATAACAACATTTCTTATTTCGGAGAATCTAATTACGGTACTTTGATTCCGGGGAATTGGATTCCAAACCAGCCAACCAAACGAAATATGGTTGAATTTTCAAAAAATGAATTTCATAGGATTTGGTTGGGTGGAATCTCTACTGCAAACCAAATTCCACAAAAGTTGTACGGAGAGGAGTGATGATTCAAGCATCAGTTGGCTTGAATCTCGATAGTGAGAGAAGCAAGACGGAAGCCATGGAAGAAGAAGCAGCACCTTCACTGCCCGACCTAATTCAGTCGCTGGATCAAGCATCGTTCATGGCGAAGCAGCTTCCATCTACATCCAACCCGACCCATCTCCTTCAAATCTACAGTTCCCTCCGCCAAGCCAACCTCCGCCTCTCCCTCTTCCTCTCCCCAACTCACTTCCCCCAATCTCACCCCACTTCCGCAACCACCGCCGACGGCGACGACCCGATGCAGCTCGCCGACGCCGAAGACACTTCCCATGGCGCGATTCAATTGGTGGAGGAGAAGATGAAGGATTGCTTTATCAAGAACAAGCGGCTCAAGCGTCAACTCTCGCCATCCGCCGCGGCCGTGGCGGAGGAAAGGCGGCTGCATCCTGATGATCGGTTTGTTGCTGCGACGCCCAAGGTTTTCGATCCTCGTGCTGAGAGATTGCGGGCGTTGGACCTTATTTCTCAGTTCCATGCGTGAGGCTAAATTGAAACATCGAGCACTGTGGTGAGATTCTGTACATTACAATTATAATTTTGTGTTATTGCCATTGCTAATGCTATTATCTAATTTGTCGAAGATGCTTAGCACGTTCTGTACATACGTTTCTGAAGTTATTCTTCGGCTTATCGAATTTAAAACTCAGTGTGGATGTTTTTTGATAAGATCCTTCCAAAATTTACTAGGATGCAAAGCAAGTCGCATACTTTCGTGGTCGGGTGGGGTTAAAGGCACTTAATAGATATCATTTTAAAATAATAATAATAATAATTCGACAATAACTGGGGGTAGAAGATTCGAACCCGTAACCTCTGGATTTTTTTATCCAATATTTATGGGGATGGAATGAAAACATACTTCTTTCCTTCTAGGAGGATAAGTGAGTGGGGTAGACCTCTCTGGATTTGTGTTTCCTTGTGTTGTTGTTTCCTTTGAAAGGTCTCTCCCCTTTTCTCTTTGCTTTGGTTGTTGGTTATTCAATCAAGAAATGACAGACATCTTGGCTCTCACTCTCTTATCTTTAGTTGTGGAGTTTGTTCTTGAATAAAAAAGAAGGGATATTCGTTCTTGGAGTCCTAATCCGATTGAGTGTTTTTCTTGCTGCTTGTTTTTTCGATGTTTGTTGAATCAATGCTTGGTTGGTGAGTCTATGTTTTTCTGTCTCTTTGAAAGGTGAAAATTCAATTCTTCATTTGACAGGTTATCCGTGGCAGATTAACACTTTAGATGAGCTTTTGATTATGATGTCTACTTTGGTTGGCTTGTTTTGTTGCATTCTCTGCCGAAAGGCCAAGGAGAGCTTGTCATATTCTCTGCAATTGCAACTTTGGTCTGACTGTCTGGAGCCATTTTTTAGGTGTTTGGCTTTCAGTTTGCTAGAGACATGGCGGTTTTAGGGGATGAATGGGGAGTTTCATCTCCATCCTCCTTTCCTTGAGAAGGTGAAAGTGTGCTCTGTAATGTGGGGTGAAATGAATAATAGGATCTTTATAGAGGACCTCAGTGATGTTTGGTCTTTGGTTAGGTTCTATGTTTCTCTCTAGGCGCTGACCAAAAAGCTGTGTTGTAATTATTCCTTTGATCATTTTATTTGATTGGAGCCTCTTTCTTGAGTTGAGCTTCCTTTTATGGGCTTGGTTTTTTCCATGTCCCAGTATTCTTTCATTTTTTTTTATTTGTTGAAATTTTGGTTGTTTATCTAAAAATTATTTGAACAAAAATCACATATGCCCTTCTATGTATGTGACTTGAGTGCTGTTTGTATAAGTTTTTTCTATTGGTCTTGATTTTGTTTAGCAGATTCTATGTTATGCCTTGTTCTACAATGTTAATGTCTCTACTATTATTAATTTGTGGATTTCTGGCATTTCAGCAAGCCATGTTTCCTTGTATACTTTTTTTAATCATCCTTATCTGCGTCCATTGCTTTAATTTTAGTTTATGTTTTATTATGTGCTGAGTTTATTGGGGAGCTATTATGAATTTATGACTATGAGAAAGCAACTTCTTGCTTTATAGAACAAAACTTTAGTGAAAACACATTTGGTAGATGTTACTTAGAAGTTCTATTTTCTTGTATCTTTAGGTTTGTTTCATGGATGAATATGCTATTTAAAACAACTGGATCTCTTATTTTTCAAAATCATAAAAAAATAATATCAATCTTCATCCCAAAGTGATTTTCAATCTAGCTCCCTTATTGCCTCTCAGTTTTGGTTAAATTTAATTTATTTGGTTAGTTTAAGAAGGCCTTAAACTCGAGTTTCTTGATGCATAAAGACTGTTCCTATACTTCCTGTTTTTTGTTGGAAAACTTAATCAATTTGGTTAACATAAGAAAGGCCTTTAACTGATTTTTTTTTGAAGGCCTTAAACTAAAATTTCTTGTTGTATAAATATTTTCAAGCTAAAGCTATGTTCTCTTGTTTCCTTCTTACACTTTAGTTTTTGTTGCTAGTTCCATCGATTATAGATTTAAGGCAAAGAAGTTTTCAAGACATCGTCGGTCAACCAGAAGATTAAAAGGAACGTATGAATTTTTTAGAAAGATACAAAAAGTAAACTTTTCTGACAGCCTTCATAATAAGACGTGTATTATTTTATTTATATATCTTTTTTCATTTTGACTCCGCTGTTTTTTGCAATCAGATAATCTCCTTCCTAAATAGTGATAAAGATGACAGCTAGGCTATACAAAGGGAACTGAGTTCCCAAAGAAGGTGAATGGATCTCAGCAAACTTGAAGAGTAAACTGTAACAAGGATCTGTGTTAAGCTTTCTTGCCTGTTTCTTTGAGAAGTAAATTACCAAGTGAGTTATTTTGCTAGAATATGAACTGTATTGATGCCAACAGGGCTCGAACGTGCTTTTGTAGTTTCAGTATGTTATCACTTTTGTGCTGTTTTCTTTCCCTGCATGGTATGATGGACGGATTGCTTTGTTGAAGTGCAACAGCACTGCTGATTTCTTTTGCGCACCAAAATAGGCAGGGTGTTGGAGCACGATCTATTGCCACACAAAGGCTGAGGTTGACTTCTCTGTACTGTTTTATCGTGCATATAATCGTATTGCGTGGTCGGTTATTGAGTTCTCACTTATTGCAATATGCTTACGGCCCAGTTTACTGTCACTACCACTGATCTTCGAGGATGGTTCGCCCACCCAGAAGTCAGTTTTAGGATAACGTAAGATTTTAGTTCATTGATGTTTCTGTTGATTAGTTTTTCTCCATGTAGTTTCAATTGCATGCTTCGAAGAGTACAATGCATTTTCTTGATTTAGACACCATCTTCCATAAGTTTCTTTCGTGGCCGTAGCTGTTTCACAAATTTAGAAAATTGATGATGCAAATTGCTGGTTTAATGAAATCGCAACCCCACCTTGCACCTTTAATATCTATGTGGTTTATTTTAGTTCTTTGAAATAGCTGCAAGTTGCCAAATTGTCGTGTGATATTTAATTAAGATATTTCACATTATTGTACATACCTAATTGTAAAATCCTCTGTTGTCTCTCGAGTCCGGGCTTTGGGACAGGCGCGGGTGCCCCCGAATGTAGTGGGACAAAGCTTTCATTCTAGGTTATCCACAAAAAAAAAGAACAAAAAAATCTGGATGATACAAAATTATAAGTAGTTTATTTAAAGTATCTCAAAACTTTGAGTATTTGAAGTAAGCAATGTATGGAATATGTGGCTGTGAGAAAGTCTTCTCTATGAACAAACATTCTGGTTTAAACACCAGTTAAAAATCTTCATTGCAGCAAGTTTCCGTCAAACTTCCATTTGATATATGTTTGAATGAGGTACAAACTCACGGAAATATCCACAACATTATGAGAATTCATTGCAATGTTTGAGGAGGCCTGAATCTACACTACACAATGCAAAAGAATATGGATATAATGGTTGTTTGTACATAAGTGTGGTATATGCAATTGTATAATCGTGCTCCTACCTACCCAGCAGTGAAGCGAAGAAGATGGTATAATTTACTCATTGTCTCATTTCCATCTCTCTTTGAATTGAGGTGTGTACAGGATGCGCCCGAGCTTGGCTGCTTGTGTTGCCCTCCAAACCGTTGGGGGCAGGTAAAAGCCAGTGCTGAGAATGATGATCTGTCGAAATCTCAGAACCATCAAAAGACTGATCTCTGCTCACTGTCATTGGTCTTACAGGTTTTGTTCTAAAAGGCTCTTGTAATGGGAGCCTGCAAACTGGGCATGTAGACTGCCTTCTCAACCATACATCAATGCAAGAGAGATGAAAACTGTGACCACATTTGGGCATTATTCTCAGAACTTCCTTTTCTTCATATTCACCCAAGCAGATTGAGCACCTGAAAATGGAGCAAAATGAACCATATCTATCTATCAGTCACTGAGAGCATCTTCTACATAATTGTAAACCTAACCTGACCCATCTATCTTTTCTTATGCAGGAAATATGCTAATGCATTGAAAAATGTACTCACTGAGCATCTTCTACAGAACTAAAAGCCTCTGGGTCAAACTTCATCGTCGGTATAGCAGCTATGAGTACCGGTTCGAGACCGCTCGCCCGAGGCTCAGGCTGGCATCAAACAACAAAAAGAACCAAAAGCTCATCACTTTCACATACAGGTACAAAACAATGGTACAGTTCTAATTCTTGGCTACTTTACTGTACTGCCATTCATATGAATGAATCAATGATGAGATTAACCAATGAGATTTCATGATCTACAAATATATATATATATATAAATGAAAAAACATACACGCCGTGCAGATCCAGATTAAGAAAGATGCCATTATTTCTTACCCGCTGCTGAAGATCAACCCTGGATTCAATCTCGTAATTGGGGGAATTGGAATGAGCTGAACGGAGTCGACCACAGATGATTCTTGTACAGACGAACACTATGAATGTGGCACTCATTCCAAACCCAATAACAGTGGTAATCAAGTTCATACCAGTACCCGGCATCTTCAAATCTCTCAAATCTCAAACCCCAACTGAAAAAATCCCAAAAAACTTGAAGAATCAGGCAAGGAATCTGAGGGGAATGGATGGATTCAGCAATAAGAAAAACTAGAAAGAAGAAATGAATGGAAGGGGAAGAAAGGAGTTGGGTGCTGGTCTGGTGTTCTGGTCATTGGAATGGGGTTGTGGTGGGTCCATGGAAGTGAGAGATTTTGAAGATTTTTCTGATCGAACGGTTGAAGAAAGGTGGTGTCAGTAATGGCAGCAAAAGGCCTGAAACTGTGGAAAATGGAAGAGCGGTTTAGATGAGATTCTTCTGGTTCATCATCTTCTTCTCAAAGAGTTAACGTGTGATGGCAAGCTAAACAGAATCTCAAGGTTCCATCTTTCTCTTTCTCTCTTTCTCTTTCTATTATGCTCCGTTTCTCTGTGGGTCTCTCTTTTGATTGCTTTCTGAGTTTTGGGATAAGGCCTTTGATATTTCTAGAAGGCAATGTTATTCTTGACCACTCTTTTCTTGGGCTTCTTAGATTTGCTTTACTGTGTGCTTATTAAGGTTGTATAAAAAGAAATTGATGCACTTATGGGAGAATTATCCTTGAAGTTAGTGATTTAACTATATATATATATATATATATATATATATATATATATATATTATTTTTTTGAAAGGTGTGTTTGGGCCACCAAGAAATAAGGAAGAGAATGAGAATGAGGATGATTCTTCGTGTTTGGGGCACCGGGAATTATTCCCCCTATAATTATATTTTCTAAAAATCATTTTTTTCATTCCATATTCAACAACTTTTTATATATTACATTACTATTTTTCACTTTCATAATGTTCATTATTTTATTTTTCTCATAATCATTACCTTCATCTCAAATATAAATAATCCTTCTCTCTATAATTATTATCTTCGCCTCAAATACAAATAATTATTCTTCTTCTTATTCTCCTCCTCATTCTCATTTTCTCGTTAATCATTATCATTTCCTTTTCTTGAAGCACGTACTTTTTACCCTCATACACTTTTAAAAACCTTATTAAGTGTTCTATGTTTTTGTTTTTAAAGAAAACGAACTATGTTCTTATATATATCAACAACTTTTGGAAATAGAGATTTGAATATATAATTTGTTGGATAGAATCATAATTTTTTGTCAATTGAGTTGAGTTTTTGATGGGGTTGATACTCTATTATTTGAATTCATTATGTGAGGTTGGAGAACTCAAACTTACAATTTCTAAGTTATTTGGTTGTATTAGATATTAATAGATCTATACTCTGGTTAGTATGGTCTTGATACTCTTATTTTAGGCTTTCACATAAAAAATTTGTTTTAGAAAAATATTAAATTTTGTGTGCAATGAATATATTACTAACGGGATTGATAATGATAAGACTCATAAGAAAGAAATATTGATACGAATTATATTTTTGTTGGGCGGAGAGTTTGGTGATTTTGGTTTTGTTGTTTGAGGATAAGGGTTTGTTTGGGATGAAAATTGGACGTTTATTAGATTTTTATGTTTTAGTTCTATACGTTTTTCTATTCTTATCTTCACTTTTAATTTTTTGTATGTCTTTTAAATTTACTTTTAAAAAATCATTTTATTTTAAAAATTATATATGTCAAGGTCTAAATCATTACTTTATTAATATATTTAAATTTAAAATTAATCTTGTCACCATTTATTTAATTATGTATTTAACGATTTTGTTATTTCATGGATTAAAATTGAAGACAATCAATTTCTTAACTGTGGATATTTTGGTCATTTTATACTATAAATGTTTTTTTTTTCAAAATTTTGGGTTTTTTAGTTCTACATGAAAATTTCCTTAATATGTTTGTGTCTTTTTAATATATTTTTTAACTTATAATTTTTTTTGGAAGATTATGAATTTAATGTAATTGACTATTTATTTATTTATCAATAATTTTTGTAATACAAATTAGGGGAGAGAAATTACAAACCTTATAAAAAAGATACTTATAAATACTCTCAAATAAGTGAGTCAAATACTGATTTAAGGGATTAAACTCGTGTTCACCCAACCTTTCACTATTACTTTTATGAGAAAATTTTGCCTTAAGGAGACAAGCCCTCCTTAGTGGAGTATGTGGTACCATTTGATACAACAAATTTTTTATTTTAAGGTTATTATTTTTTTTATAAAGGAGAATTTTGTGGCGGTGCTACATACCAATTAAAGAGAGAGGCAAGTTTTTCTCTAGATTTATTTAGGTATGCTGTTGTAAAATATCTCGCACTTTATTAAAGAAGCTAAAGACTTATTTATTGAGAGCTAACCGTTTACACAGTAGAGAAAATATAAATAAATACAAGAAATAAATGATACCTTTAATCAGAATAACCACTCCAAATAAAAGCTAACAATAAACTTAATTACTAACCAAACCAGCTTCCGATCATTAATAATTTTCGTCTGAATGTGCCATAGAAATTCAAAGTTGTTTCCAACTTTATATTCAAATTTAACAAGACTGAGGATTTGTAGAATAGAATTAAGTTTTTTTTTTAAACAAGGGTAATCACGCTCGTCCCTAGGCCAGGCACCGGAAGATATCGAAGAAATAATGTCACAGCTGAGTTTCGGACCTGGGACCTTGAGGAGAGCATAAAAATTAAGTTCTTATTTATTAATCGATATCACATAATGTTACCCTACTCCTTAAATAGGAAAATCTTGCTCTTCAAGAAGGTAAGTTGATAATAAGAAATGAATTACAAAAAGAATAAAACCAAGTATATAAACAATACAAGGTATGGAATGGAATAAAATCAAATAATTTACAAATAAATCAACAACGACATTTTGGTATATGATTTAAAATTTTATATTAGACCTCAATACAGTGACATTAAACATTACATGTGATGTCATATGCATTGTATTACATATATTTGAGAAATTTAATCGGACTAAGATGTTTTTTTATGCAACCTAAAGCTGAACGTAAAATGGGTTGTCGACGGAAAAAATTGAGTCTTGATGTTTTGCTTTTTAAGATGAGTGATTCTAGAAAAAACCAGCGACGGTTTATTTTGATGTATCATATATATATATATATATATATTACTTAGTCTTATATTGTATATGTATGAGGTAGGAATGAAGCATTGAGTTGGTATAATGATTATAATGGATCTTGACATTTAAGAGATTATATGTTTTATTTATTTGTTTGATAATCAAATGTGGTAAGCTCGAATGATTTTTCTTATAGAAATTGTTAAAGTATATGTACATGGATTAAAACAATTGTAACAGATGAAAATGAGAGATTTAAATCATTGATTTTTTTATTTCTTGTAACATTTTTTTATGTGCTTCTTTTGTATTGTAAGTACTTATTTACCATTTGCTTTGAACATTTCTTACTATTCGTATAATTACAAATAAATTACTTCTTTTTTTTATGCACAAATAAATTACTTCTCTAAGCATGATGAGTTTGATATTTAAAAAAAAAAAAGTATGATGAGTTTGAATGGATAGTGTTTTTAGTCATGGTAAAAGTGTTTTTTTGGTTGAGAAGAATTTGGATGCAATAGGATGTCATGTAAATTTTTATATATATTTTTTGTTATAAATATAAAATAATATATATATATATATATATATATATATATATATATAATATTAAAGATGTTACATGGATGACATCATAATGAAGTGTTGTACCTAAATTCTTCTCTTTTTGGGTGAGAAGAGTGGAGTAGTGTTTAAAATAAGTTTTTTTTTTTATGAGAATAGTTTTAAATAAGTTTGGTATTAGAAAGTATTTTTTTCTTTCCTGGCAAGGATGATTTAAACCATAAAAAAAAATTGCTTATCTACACTAATTCCAACATTTTTTTTACTTGAATAACAACAACAGCTGCACTTAACTAGCTCGCCTACTCAATTGTTCAAATCCCCATTATTCAAATACATTAGTAATATTTAAAAATTTAAAAATTCATGATTTGGTATTCAAAAAAAAAAAAATCATGATTTGAATTTCCTAATTCTCATTCGTTAAATTAAGAAAAAAAAAATGAACACATCTACCCATATCATTTTGTTTGATTAATTTAATATTTTAATATATTAATAAAATGTCTATTTTAATTTTATATGAATATTATTTTTAAAAGAAAAAATAAGTATAAAGTAAAGTTAAAAATACAAAATAACTAAAAGTAAATATTATTGAATTCAAGAGACAAAAAAAAAAAAAAAACCATGTGAATTGAATTGCAACTAAATCACAAAAAATTATGGATTAAAAATGTAATTTTATTTTTTTTTTGAAGAAAAACTAAAATAAAATCCGATGGCAATTTCGGAGTTTCTTAATATTCCAAGGGATCCAACCGTAGTTTTCTATGACCACCTCACTCTTTCCGAAAATTCATCTCCTCACACGTGAGTTCGAAGACAACCGATAAAATAAAAAAAAAACGTAAAATAATTTCAAAAGTTTCCACGTCATCACTTTCCAATTTGAAGCTCCTATGTTCAAATTCCATCTCAACGGTTAGATTCTCTGCCAATATCCATTATTGACCGTCCGATCCTCAAACGTAACATCAACGCTCCTTCCACCGTCCGATCCAGAATCTTGTTCTCATTTCCCAAGATCTCAAAGCTCTCTCTTTTAAAAATCAAAATAAATGGCTCTCCACAATTAAACCTGAGACGAAGACACAAAGAGAAGCTTCATTTTCGAACATCTGTTGTTTGCAATCAGATCCCTTTGTTTCTTTGTTTGTTCTTTCGTTCGGTGGAGCTGTTCTTCGAAGCATTTTTTGAAAATTTGAACTTTTTTCGACCGTTTTTTCTTTCAGATACCATTTATGGCTTCTGGGTTTCTTCCAATTTCTTAGAACAGAGCTGCACTGACTCAAATCTTTGTCTTTAAGGTTTGTTCTTGTTCTTGATGCTTTTGCTCTGTTTTGCTCTGTTTTGCTCTGTTTCCAAATGGGTCATTGAAGAAATATCATTTGAATGCCTTTGAAGTTTGATTTTGTTACTTTCTACTGTTTTTTTTTTTGGGTTTTACTGAAGAAATCAGTAGTATTCTTCTACCAGCTGTAGATTGTGACCCTTTCCCTACCTTCTCTTCAAAGGTAAGTCTCTGTTTCTTTCTTTCTCTTTCTCTTTAATGGGGTCTGAACTGTAAATATTACCAAGTTAGCAGCTTTCCCTTTTGCTTCAAATAATGTGGGCCGTTGGATTTGATCAGCTTCATTCCACTGTCATGCAAAGATTGGAAATTTTTGGGGTTTTTTTAGATGTAATTTTGTGTCGGCTGTTTTCTGTGGAAGGGATTTGTGGGAGATTTCTTTGATTCTTCTAAGCTCTTCTCTTTATGCTTTGCCCTTTTTTGTTTTGTTTTTTTGTATGGTTTTTGGATACCTAACTTTAAAGTAATTCCTTTAGTTTTTTTTATTATTTACTTGTCTTACGATTACAGCTACTGGTTTTTCTTTCTTTTTCGCTATTTCCTTACATCGTTTTCCTTGGCCTTGTTTATAATTTGGTTTGCTTGATGACTTGTTTCCGGTCTGAATTTCCTTTGCTTTTGGTGTTCCTTTTTTTGGACCAGAATTATGGTGGAAGAGAGCGGTGTCGATCGTGGTTCGGGCGGGGCGGAGGTTGAATCAGTAGAAGAGTGGTTGCTGCAAGCTCAGAAGCTTGTTCCTGTGGCTCTAGAGAAGGCTAGGGAGGTTAAGGTGTTTCCCGGGAGGTGGAAGATGATTGTTTCGAAGCTCGAGCAGCTTCCCTCACGGTTGTCGGATTTGTCTAGCCATCCTTGCTTTTCGAAGAATGCTCTTTGCAAGGAGCAGTTGCAGGCTGTTTTGAAGAGCTTGAAGGAAGTTATTGAAATGGCTGAGCTTTGCGTTCGGGAGAAATTCGAAGGCAAGCTTCGGATGCAGAGTGATCTTGATTCTCTTTCGGGGAAATTGGATTTGAACTTGCGCGATTGTGGTCTTCTGATAAAGACGGGCGTGCTCGGTGAGGCTACTCTGCCTCTATCTGTGTCGGGGTGCTCGTCGCAATGGGAGTCTGCTGACTATAGCAATGTAAGGGAACTGCTTGCGAGGCTGCAGATTGGCCATATGGAGGCGAAACATCGAGCTCTTGATAGCCTTGTCGAGATCCTTAAAGAGGATGACGATAATGTTTTGTCTATATTTGGGCGTAATAACGTTGCTGCTTTAGTCCAATTGCTCACGGCAACTTCTCCATGTATTCGAGAGAAGACTATCTCCATAATTTGCTTGCTGGCTGAATCGGGAAGTTGCGAGAATTGGCTTGTTTCGGAAGGTGTTTTACCGCCTCTAATAAGGCTAGTTGAGTCTGGCAGTGGTGTGGCTAAAGAAAAGGCTGTTGTTTCGTTGCAAAGGTTGTCAATGTCAGCTGATACTTCCCGTGCAATAGTTGGGCACGGCGGGGTTCGACCTCTTATCGAACTATGCAAGACAGGTGATTCTGTATCGCAGGCAGCTTCTGCTTGCACTTTGAAGAACATATCAGCTGTGCCCGAGGTTCGACAAACTTTGGCGGAAGAGGGAATCATTAGAGTGATGGTCAGTCTTGTAGATTGTGGAATTCTGTTGGGATCTAAGGAGTATGCAGCTGAATGCCTGCAAAATCTCACTGCCAGCAACGACGCTCTAAGGAGATCAGTTGTTTCTGCAGGAGGTCTCCGCTGCATATTAGCGTATCTCGACGGCCCTCTGCCTCAAGAATCAGCAGTCGGGGCATTGAGGAATTTGGTGTGCTCAGTATCAATGGAACTTCTGTTGTCTCTTGGCTTCCTCCCTCGACTAGTACACGTGCTAAAATCGGGATCACTCGGCGCACAGCAGGCAGCAACATCAGCAATCTGCAGGGTATGCAGCTCACCAGAGATGAAGAAGCTAATCGGTGAAGCCGAATGCATTCCCCTCCTCATCAAACTCCTCGAGGCCAAATCAAACAGCGTTCGAGAAGTCTCAGCACAGGCAATCTCTAGCCTCATGACTGTTTCACAGAACAGCAGGGAAGTCAAAAGAGACGAAAAGAGTGTCCCAAGTCTAGTCCAACTCCTCGACCCAAGCCCCCAAAACACAGCAAAGAAGTATGCTGTTGTGTGCCTTGGGTCGCTCTCTTCGAGTAGGAAATGCAAGAAGTCGATGATATCATATGGGGCAATCGGGTATCTGAAGAAGCTGTCGGAGATGGACATACCGGGCGCTAAGAAGCTACTCGAGAAACTGGAAAGGGGGAAGCTGAGGAATCTGTTCAGTAGGAAATAGGGAGAAAAATGAGCAAATTTTTGTTGAAGATCCCTTTGGACTTTTGTATAAAAGTTTGTTTCATAAACTAAATGAAACAAGCAAGAAGAATGCAGTTTGTGGAGGAGGATAACAAACAGGAAGTTGTCACTCTCTTGGTAAACTTTCCCATCATCTATGAATATACTATCTTTGTATGTTTATGGAGTTCGAGTCTAATCTAATCTAATCTATTATTATCTTTGTATGTTTATGGAGTTTGAGGTCTATTACTATCAAGGATAAAAAATATGTGACAACAAAAAGATAATAAAGTATCTTATTAATATGGTTAGTGCTTTTTTATTGACTTTTTGGTGTATCGAATAAATTATATGCACATGATTATCAATAACCTTATGTTATGGGTAAAGGTTTGGAATAGGTTTTTTTCATTTTTCATTTTTCTTTTTTAACCGGTGGATTGAACTTTTCATCTCTTTGGTATAACTCATTTGTGGGTTTCTATTTCAACCTTACTTCCATCTAAACACTAAAGTCATTTTGTGGGTTTCTATTTCGCAAGTTATTTTGTATTTTCTCAGCTAAAAAGTTTATATGGATGAGTTATTTCTTATTTTTAACACGAAAACAATTTGGCAGATATAAATTTGTTGACTCTATGTTAAAGACTTCGCTAGATTCAATCTATTCTTACATTTTGTACAAAAAAAAAAATCTACTTTTACATATGAATTGGTGATTAAGTTGTTCATTAACATTTTTTAACATTGGTATTTTACAAATAGTTCAGTTTTATATAATCTCGAGATATTTTTTCTGTATCATTTACTTTCAAAACTTTCATTATAAGATAACGTCTATAGTCATTTTAATATCATTTACCTCCAAAACTTTGATTATAAGATAAGGTCTATAGTTATTTTATTAATATCAACATTTACCTTCAAAACTTGGATTATAAGATAACGTCTGTCACATTTCTTCTGGATTTGGATTAAAAAAAAACATTTGAATAAATAATCATGACCTTGTTGAAAGTGTGCCAACAAATTCTCTCATCATAATCGACGGTCAAGATCACGATTAAGAATATTGCAACCATCCCCACCGTCTATGTCCATACATAGCCATTTTGATTTTATGCATTAAAAAAGTAACTATTTTTACAAAATGATCATAAATATAATTAAATTTTAAATAATTTATATTTATGGTCATCAATACATTTTAAATACTATATTAAAAATGTTTATTTATTTCAATACAAACCGTGCGCTATTTTGGAGAAAGAAAAAAAGGAAGAAAAAAAAAAACGAATCGCTGCGATCTGTATAGATAAACGTTGGTTTGGTTGTTGCTTCAAAATTGCTAACTCCGAGGCTCTTTCTCGTTTCTTTATCAGCCGATTCAACCACCGTTGCCGCTTAAATCTTTCCATATCGATTCTGGTTTCTGTTTAGGTACATAATTCATCGCTCTGTTCGTTTCCATCTTCTTGATTCTTGAAATTCTTGAAATTTTGTAATCTTTTTTATGTTCGGTTGTTCTGGGCTTTGGTTTGATTGGGAAATTGATGTGGGGATTTGGTTCTTTTAGCGTTTTCTTGATTTGGGAATTGTGGGTTTTTTTAAAAAAATTGTTTTGTTTAATGGGTGTTTTTAATCGTCTTCATATGTTAAGGCTGAGTTGTTGTTGTTTTTCTGTTTTCTTGTTGTTCTCGATGAGCTCAATTTTGGGGATTGATTGGCAATTTATTAGGGGTTGCTAACTCGTATTTGTTTGGTTGATTCTTTCTCTTGGAATTTTGTAAGCGCTTATTTTTTGGTGGTTTGGGGCTTTTTAATTGTTTGTTATTTTGATTGTCTTGAGTTTGAATTTTGTTTTCCGTTAGATTCTTCGTGAGACTTTTGTTTTTCCCTTTTGATAACCAGAGATATTGGTCCCACTCCTTGGATTGTGCTTATGACCCACCTTACTAATATCTAGAAAGCTTTTTTTTTTAATATCCCTTAGTGTTCGAGCTAGTTTATATACATCTCGACTATTCTCCTGAGATATTGTGGGACCCTTCAAGGAAATTCGTAGGAAATGAATTCCGATGTAGCTACCATGAATTGAAATCACAACCTTTTGATTTCAACTAGGTTATCCATATGGTCAAAATACAACCAAGGTTATGGGTTCTTGAATTTTCAACTTGCAGCTCTAGTCGGCAAGTTTTCGAGGTGATTCCGGTTGTGGTTGGCTTTGTGGGACTTTTGGAGGGGAGGAGTAGTGGAAATTTTAGAGGACTTGAAAAGATTTTGAGTGATATTTGGTTCTAAGATTCCATGTTTCTCTCTAGGTTTCGAGTCTTTTTGTAATAACTCTTTCTGCTCTCACTATATTTGATTGCGAAACAAGGCTAAAGACTTGATACTCTAGATTTCTCTTCAATTTTGTAAATTGACTGATCTATGCTTAAACTAAGTGCCTTAATATGCCTTGGGTCAGCTTCTATATTTCTTTATTCACGATGCCTGCTGCATTTTGATGTGGAAGGTCATAGTTTTGGAAGATGGCTAAGCTGGATGCAACCAGAGCAGAACTTGCTCTTCTAGTTCTGTATTTGAATAAAGCAGAAGCCAGAGACAAAATATGTAGAGCTATACAGTATGGCTCCAAATTCTTGAGTAACGGTGAGCCTGGCACGGCACAGAATGTTGACAAAACTACCAGCTTAGCTCGAAAAGTTTTCCGTCTTTTCAAGGTCTGACTTTTACTCTCTCCTAGCTTGCCCTTTCATGGGATATTAGTTCTTGATCAGTGTATTATGCATTTGCATGATCTTTTCATGTTCGTTCTAGTATCTTATAATTTGGCTCATATTGTTATTTGAGAGTTTAGACAGAAAAATGTTCGTTCCTTTTATTAGATGAGGCAATGCCTATTTATAAAGTACAAGGTAACCCTAATGGGCCTACCGGGCCTGCTGGGCCTAAACTAATGGAAGCATAAATACAAATACAAATACATAATTCTAACACTCCCCTTCAAGCTGGAGCAACTATATCTATCATGCCCAGCTTGTTACAGAGGTAATATATGCAAGTTCCATGTAGTGCTTTGGTGAATATATCACCCAACTGTTCCCCAGTCCTCACATAACTTGTTGAGATCAAACCCTGTTGAATCTTTTCTCGGACGAAGTGACAATCAACCTCAATGTGTTTTGTTCTTTCATGAAACACTGGATTCGATGCAATGTGGATAGCAGTCTGATTGTCACACCATAATTTTTCCGGTACTGCAGTTTTTATTCCAATCTCATTCAATAACTGAACAAGCCATACTATTTCACATGTTACTTGTGACATAGCCCTGTATTCCGCATCAACACTTGAACGTGACACCACATTTTGTTTCTTACTCCTCCATGACACTAGATTACCTCCCATGAACACACAGTACCCTGAGGTTGATCTCCTATCTTCCTTAGATCCTGCCCAATCAGCATCCGAATAACACACGATACTCGAATGTCCATGATTCTTGTATAACATACCCTTTCCAAGAGCAGATTTTAAATAACTCAGAATCTGTTTCACAGCTGTCCAATGTTCTACTGTGGGAGATGACATAAACTGACTTACTACACTCACAGAGTATGATATGTATGGTCGCGTGACTGTCAAATAATTCAGTTTCCCGACTATCTTCCTGTATCTTTCAGGATCATCAAAAGCTTCACCTTCCTTGACAAGTTGTTGATTTGGTACCAATGGAGTGCTACACGGTTTCACACCCAACTTTCCTGTTTCAGTCAATAAATCATGAACGTACTTTTGCTAAGACAAAAAGATTCTCTTCTTACTTCGCATGACCTCAATACCTAGAAAGTATTTGAGATTCTCAAGATCTTTGGTACTAAACTGGCTATGAAGGAAAGTCTTTAGTGAAGCTATCCTAGTGTCATCACTTCCAGTGATTAAAATATCATCAACATACACTACCAACAGAACAATCCCGACATCCGACCGGCTATAGAACACATAATGATCGGAAGAACACTTTTACATTCCAAACTTCTCAAGAGCTTGGCTAAATTTTCCAAACCATGCTCGTGGGCTCTGTTTCAATCCATACAACGATTTTCGAAGGTGACAAACTTTACCATCCGCCCCCTGAGCAACAATCCCAGGTGGTTGCTCCATATATACCTCTTCCAAGAGATCACCATGCAAAAACACATTCTTAACATCTAGCTGAAATAACGGCCAACCATTTGTTGCCGCGAGAGAGATAAGCATGTGAGAATGGATGACATCTTTGCCATCGGAGAGAAGGTCTCACTATAATCAATCCCATAAGTCCGAGCATACCCTTAGCAACCAAAGCGTGCTTTGAGACGCAGCAATGAAATGCTCAATTCATCTTGACAGCAAATACCCACTTACACCCAATTGTCTGTTTCCCTTCCGGACGAGCGACTAGCTCCTAAGTACCATTTGCATCCAATGCTTCCACCTCCTTAACCATTGCCTGGTGCCACCCAGAATGAGACAAAGCCTCACTAGTATTTGAAGGAACTGACACAGAATCAAACGAAGTGAGAAATGAAAAAGAGGGTGAGGATATCTGATCATACGACACAAATGAGGAAATAGGATATGTACAAGAACGTTTACCTTTGCGAAGGGCAATGGGCAAGTCAAGATCATCACTCAGTTGCGAAGCAGATGGCGAAGACGGCACGAGTATGGGGCATGAAGATGGCACGAGTGCCTCCAACAAGCGAGGACGTCGAGTATAAACCTGAGTAAGAGGTGGAGAAGACGGAACAGGGAGCGACGAAGGAGGATCGGAAGGCCTAGATGAAGACACCACTTCATAGATTAACAAGTCATCCTCCTCAGGGGGAGGACTGGACCCTGGACTAAACGGTGTGTCCTAAAAAAAGTGACATTAGAGGAAACAACATATCGACTAGTACTTGGACAATAATAGTGATAACCTTTTTGAACCCTAGAGTAGCCAAGAAAGATACACTTTAGAGACTTAGGGTCAAACTTGGTCCGTTGAGGACGAACATCACACACGAAACACGTACACCCAAAGGTCTTAGGGGGAATGTGAAACAATTCTCTCGAGGAAAACAAGACTTGAAATGGAATTTGATTATCGAGAACAGAAGATGGCATGCGATTAATTAGAAAGCACGTCGCTGTGACAGCATCGACCCAAAAATGTTTTGGGACGTTCATATGAAAGGACAAGGCCCTTGCAGTTTCAAGTCAATGACGATTCTTACGTTCAGCCACTCCATTTTGAGACGTAGTGTCTGCACACGACGATTGATGAATAATACCCTTTTCACGGAGATAAGAACTAAGAATACGCGAAAAATATTCCCCCCCAGGCCCCATTATCAGTACGCAATACTTTTATAGGAACATTAAATTGAGTACGTACTTCAGCATTAAAGGCACAAAAATGCGAAAATAACTCAGAACGATTTTTCATTAGATAAACCCAAGTAAGTCGAGAAAAGTCATCAACAAACGTAACAAAATATTGAAACCTTGTTTTAGATACAACAGGACTCGGACCCCATACATCAGAATGAACTAACTCAAACGGAGCAGACACTCGTTTATTGACTCGAGGACTAGAACTCAGACGGTGAAACTTTGCAAACTCACAAGACTCACAATTCAATGAAGACAACTTACTAAAAACGGGAAATAATTTTTTCATGACAGACAACGACGGATGGCCCAGCCGACAATGAACTTCAAACGTAGATGCAGTGCTCGCACAAGCTACAGCTTGGTCTGGTTTGATCCAAGATGTAGAGACCGCCAGCTTCATGCCCCTTACCAATAGTCTTCTTCGTCAAATGATCATGAAACAAGCAATAACCAGGAAAAAACGAAGCAAAGCAATTTAAGTCACGACACAATTGACTCACAGAGATCAAATTATACGAGAATTTAAGGAGACACAAGACAGTGGACAAGGATAGAGTAGGGGTAAGTCTAATTGACCCTGAGCCCTGAACGGGAGACAAGGACCCATCTGCTAACGTAACAGCAGGAAAACCAACAGACGATAGTGAAGTAGAAAATAAATGAACGTTACCTGTCATATGTGCAGTGGCTCCAGAATCTATAACCCACTTCGTAGAGGACGAAAGAAGGCAATGATTGTTACCTGACTCGGCTAAGGTGGCATCAGAAAGGTGGTCGGAAGACGAAAACGATGAAGCATTGGAAACTCGGAGGTTAGCGAATTCATATGGTATAGTTTTATCACTGGAAGCAATATAAGTTGTCTGAAGCCGCTGATTCTGATCCTGTAACTTTCTGCAGTCTCTCTTAAAGTGCCCAGTTTTATGGCAATAGTAACATTTCATATCACTTCTAGCTTCCGGACGCTTCTCACTACCAAAATCTTGCGTCGATCATAACTAGGTCTCCCAATCGTATTCTGACTCCTCCCACCTCGCATGTCTCTCTTGCCAATTAGGGCACTATTCGATGAAACTATAGTAGAACTCTCCTCAGTTTGTAAAAGCCTCCAATACACTTCATCCAAGCTCGGAAGCTCAGTTCCAGACAGGGCCTGAGCTCTAGCAGCATCAAACTCGGGTCCAAGACCCCTCAGAAAACTAATAACTCCCATCTTCTCTCTCTGGGATTGTTGTACTGCAATATCAGCAGTAAAAGGCATAGAGAATTCAACTCAGCGCCATTTTTCTTATGTCTAGTGTAATAACTCAAAAGCGATTCCCCATTCCGATCAGCATGGAAGTAAGCAGAGCACACATCATAAGTTTTCGTGACCTGTTCCTTCCCAGAATACAAGAATTCCACAAACTTCATAAGCTCCTTCACAGTAGAACAATGACTTATCAAGTCCACAATGTCATCGTTCATGGAGTTCGTAATTTGATTATAGAGGTGCGCATCATCACGATCCCAACTCTTTTTTTTCTGTCTCATCCGTTGGTGGTTTTCCATCCACATGAGCCTTCAATTCATTGTAGAGTAAATGGTTTCTAATCGTTCTATTCCAATCGAGGAAGTTTGAACCATTCAACTTGCGTTTCGTAATTTCCATCGAGTGAGAAATCACACTTGTATGCTTATTGTCACCCATACTACTTCAATTAGGTCCAATCGTGCTATTAAGAACTCGATTTCACGAAGAAAAAAAAAACACAGAACAACCCCGTTCAACAAAAAAAAACCCTAATTCCACAATAGCTTTAAACGGAAAATCGGAGACCCTACGATGCCTAAAACCGAAAATAAACTGGACAGACTTGAAGTATACCTCGGCGCGAACAAAACCCCCAAACCAATTTCCCGATCGGAGCTCCGGCGGCGGCAGCGATTTCTCCCACGTGGTTGCTCGGATGGCGATGATTCTTCGACCACTGCGTAGATCGGCTCCGTTTGTTCCGGAAACAACCGGAAAAAAAAAATTCTGGCGGCGGCGGCGGTCAGTGATAGAAACCCTAAACTATTTTCCTAATGCTCTGATACCATGTTATTCGAGAGTTTAGACCGAAAAATAGTCGTTCCTTTTATTAGATGAGGCGATGCCTATTTATAAAGTACAAGGTAACCCTAATGGGCCTATCGGGCCTGCTGGGCCTAAACAAATGGAAGCATAAATACAAATACAAATACATAATTCTAACACATATATCCTTTGATGTTTCTTGGTGCCCTGCCAAGGGGCAGGCATGGTTAAACCCCGAGTACTGATTTCTCGGTTTCCAAAAAAAACGTTTATATATCTGTTTTTTTTTCATGCTTTTGGTTTTGGTTTACAGTTTGTCAATGATCTGCACGCTCTTATTAGTCCAACTCCTCAAGGAACGCCCCTTCCTCTTGTTCTGCTGGGAAAGGTATGATAGTGGTGATCTACTATTTTCATATCAATCATCAATGATGGCTTTTCTAAGTTCTACTTGTTCGTTCTTGCAGTCCAAAAATGCATTGCTATCGACTTTTCTATTTCTCGACCAAATTGTTTGGCTCGGTAGAACAGACATCTACCAGGTAAGACAATTTTGCCTTTTCAACTACATGCTCTATTTAAGAAGTGCAACACTTGATAATTCAGCTTGATTTTGTCTCTGTCTGCGAATAGAATAAGGAACGCACCGACCGTATCGGAAGGATTTCTTTGTTCTGTTGGTTGGGCGCTTCTTTTTGTACCATGTTAGTTGAGGTATGCTCATTTGACTTGCAAATGATTCGAAATTTGTGGTTCTGTATATGATTTAAAGTATTTTTTCCTGACAATCTCAGCTTGGAGAGATCGGAAGGCTGACTTCTGCAACGAAGAAGCTGGAGAAGGGTGTGAAGGATAAGGACAACAATCAACATCAAGTGTGTTATCATCAAGTGTGTAATCAATTATCACATAAATTGAATACTTTGTCATTGATTCTTTTTCATATATATGAGTATTTACTTTGATACGTTTTGTGAATGTAGGATGAGAAATACCTTGCAAATCTTAAGAAAACAAATGAAAGGTCCGTGGCCTTGATTAAAGCATCCATGGATTTATTTGTCGCTGTTGGGCTACTTCAGTTGGCACCTAAGCATGTTACCCCACGTGTCACAGGCGCCTTGGGATTTGCTAGCTCAATGATCTCTTGCTATCAGGTATGCAGCTAAATTTACGTTATTCATGTTCTCCAAGACTGCAAATAAATTTTTGAAAGTTACTTTCTGCTTACGAGGCATGTTCAAAGTTATGTGGACAAGGAGGGAAGAGGGGTGTAAATCCTCTCGAGATCGGTCGGTTGACCTCTTTTAACGTTTGATGATGTATGTGCAGTTGCTTCCTCCGGCATCGAAACCGAAGGCGTCGTGAAGAAGGACAGCTAGATCTCTCGGAGCTTGATGAATGAAAGGTCGTTTGAATGAATAAGGACTTGGAATTTGTGTGTTGTTATAATGGCATATGGTTTCTAAGTAGTCTGCAGTCCCCTTGGAAGGGTAGGGTGACCTTGAAATGTCTTTTTACATTGTATTTTGTTCCTCAAATAAATAGATGCTGTTGTTCTTTAGCATCCTTAAATTTTCATTTGTTACATGTTTTGATAGTTTTTTAATAAGAAGAATTAATGACGTGGAATTTTCTTTGTTAATAGTATTTTTTTAATTAAAATTAGATTAAAGTTTTTTTTTTTTTTGAAATCCGATTAAATTAATTTCTTAATTTACAAATGTTTATGTATTTTTTAAAATAATTTTTCATTATTATTAATACTAATTACTAACGAGTATATCAAGAACTATTGTCTAAGTTTATTTGTAATTTTTTTAATATATATTATTAACATGTACTAAATCAAAAGTAAAGCTAATCTCGGGAAAAAAAATATCAAAAGTAAAACTAATAATTATTCCAATAGAGTTATTTTATGTTTTTTTTTTAGAATTCAACAATATCTAGTTAGTTGACGAAGTTATGTTAGTTAACTTCCTTAAAAAAAATTCCTAAAAATTTAGAATGAAACAACACATGTAAGATAAGGGATCAAATGTGCATTCAATCATTATTAGTTTTTGTATTATCTTTTAACTTTTTGTGATTTTAGTGAATAAGCTTTATCTCTTTTTCTAGGTCGTCTATTCTCAAATGTACACGTTCATACTTCTCAATCTAAATACTAAAAGAAACATAACTTCACCACAAATTACCAAATGGGTCAATGGTGCAATAGTTTTATTGTTTGATTGTAAACCAGTTCAACACCAACGTATAGGTTCGAAAAACAAAATGATTATCAAACAGGGTCTAAGAAATTACATGATTGAGTCTCTCGACCCTTAAATATTGTTGAACTTGCAATAAATAATAATCCCCAAATGAAATGACACAAATTTGAAAAAAGTCATCTTTGATACCACTAATAAACTCTAAATTTCGATATGATGATTACACAAGAGTATCATCTAAAATGTTTCAATAACATTTATTAAAAAGTGTCATCTTAAGAAAATAGATAATGCATAAAAGAATCATCTCAAAATATTGATCTCGCTTATAAATCTTTCTCAAAATGAACTTTTGAAATGTCACAACAATATGTCATTTTCAAACAAAAACATAACTTCATTTTCCAATATTGATAAATTAATTATCACTTGCTTCCGTAGCATAGTGGTATTGCGTTCGCTTCGTAAGCGAAAGGTCATGAGTTCGAACCTCGTCGGGAGCTATGCCATCTTTATGTGTCAGTTTTGCCATAATTTCAAATTTTATTTTATTTTTTTAACTCTTCGCTTACGAAGCAAACACGATACTACTCTGTCATTCCAATTCAAAAAAAAAAAAGTGTGTGCCACATTTGGTATATGACCAAGATGTCATGAATTCGAATGTAACTCTCAAATATTGTTGTATAACTAAAAAAAACAATGATGATAAAGTTTGATATTTAAGTATTGTGTATTTAGTATTTAGGCCGATTGAATTGTTAGAATAATAGCATTAGTTATCTTGATTTATGATAATTCATTTCAACTTCACTGTTAATAACTCATATTAGGTAAGATTTGTGGTTTTCCTCCTCCAATTAAAAAAAAAAAGTGTTTAATGTTTATGTAAATATTTAGAAAATTGAAAGTAAACTACTTGTTCTTTAAATATAATATGAGGATAATTTTAAAATTTGAATATTTATTTATATTTGATAAAACTGTAAAATTTAAAGAAGTAGATACATTTGTAAATTATATATATATATATATATATATATATATATATATATATTTAAGAAATAAAATAATCTTAAGCTATTCGTTTTGTAGGCCCCTTTCTTAATGAAAGTTTTGCATTAAGAAAACAAAAAACGTATAAATCCAAGCTCGCAGAAGCTGACGTCATATTCAATAAAATTTCAACTAAATTAGAAAAGGAAAACTAACGTCATATTTAATAAGATTGTAACAGCTCCCGGCGAGGATCGAACTCGCGGCCTTTCGCTTACGAAGCGAACGCAATACCACTATGCTACGGAAGCAGATGTGTTCAAAGTCAATTAATGTATCTAAATAAAACATATATTAGATACTGTGACGACTTTTGTCAAACTTGGTTTGACTGGCTGTATCTTTCTTGTTTTTGTTAAATAGTTTATCAGTAATATCATGTTGAACATGAATTGGTTTCTACCGAGAATAAGATTAGATCTATATAATTTTTTTGATTTCTTAGGGTAATTTCATTTTTGTATTTAATTATTTGTTGTTTTTGGACAAAAGCAAAGAGAAATGAAAGATTTGAATCCATACCGGATTTCTCGTGTTAATTAGTGTTAGTCATGACGATTGCTTGTAGTTATGAATATGTGCAAGTTATTACCATGTCAATATTTTTGTTTGAAACAACAGGAGCATTTTAAATAGTGTAAAAAAGCCGACAAAGTAGTAATCCATCGGTGTATATGCTTAATGGTCAAAAAGTCATGGATTAGAATTTCTCTACCAACAAATTTTGTATTGCTAAAAAAAAGTAATGTAATGGAATCAGGGAGCATAATTCAACTTGCATATTGATGTATTAATAACTACAAGATATGTGGTTTAAATCTCCTAATTGGTTATATACTAAAAAAAATATAATAGTGTAAATGAATTAAATGTTACGAGTTAAATAATTAAATTAATCTCAAATTCAATTACTTTTATTTAGTATACATGGAGAGAGGGAGGACAATTACCGATTCTCGAGATCGAACTTATTACGTTGGTATTAAATTGATTTACAACTAAATAATGAAATTATTGTGCCGACCCATTCAATCTCAAATGCAATTACCATGATATGATAACATTTTAAAAAATAACTTTTATTGTTCATAAATTGGATGCAACATTTTGTCATCCCTGTAAATATATGATATGCGCAAGTAGTTAATTAAATAAAAAAAATTTAAAATTTTACGGTTTAATGAAGTTTCTTTGAAAATTGACAAGTCAATTTTATTCCATCAACTGTTTATGTCACATCGCCAATAAAATATAAAATATCACCTTATTTACCTATGAATAACTATTTAATTTACAATTTTTTAGAGCTTATTAAATTATAGGTACTTAACTCTAATTTTTAAATTTAAAGTAAACATTCCAAATTCTATAAATCACTTGTTTTTTTTAGTACAATCCGAAATTCGATTCAAAGACCACATGGATTTGTTGTTTATTGTCAAGGGGGTATTCGTCTGTCAGTCAGGGTTATTTTTTGGAGAAAACCGACATCGATAAACGACATATCGGTTTTCTAATAATAAAAACCGAATTTTTTTTTGAATCGAGAATTTCGACAACGGATCGGCCGGGTCTCATCGATTAAGGTTTTTTTTAAAAAAATCTAAATATTTTTCATTGGAAAATCATCGATGTTACTCTTATAATTTAATTTGTTAAGAAAATTCTCCGACCGACCGATCGTCGGTTAATTATTTAATTTAACCGACTCCGACCGACCTTATCAAAAACCGACCGACCGACCTTGATTCGGTCGATTTTGGTCGGTCGGTTCGGTTTTCGGATAAAATGTGAACACCCCTAGTCAAGAATAGCTTAGTTCCAATTATATCTTGTACCACACTACCTAGTTAAGACCTCGTTTCATAACCATTTCGTTTTTTATTTTTTATTTCTGTTTTTACTTTTTTAAAAATAGGTATGTTTGATAACCAATTTTGGTTTTGTTTTTAAAATTTTAAAAATATTAAAGAAATTCTAAAAACTAAAAAAATAGCTTTTAAAAACAAGTTTTTGTTTTTAAAAAAGTATGAAAAGAACAAGAATAAATAGCAAAAAAACTAAAAAAATCCAAACAAAATGTGATAATTGAAAACACAAAACAGTTATCAAATATGTTTTTTGGTTTTTCATTTTTAAAAATATAAAACTAAAATGAGTTATCAAACATACACAATTTTTAGTTTTTAAGACAAAAAACTAAAAACAAAAAAAATGAAAAACTATAAACAACGAAATGGTTATCAAACAAGGTTTAAATTTACGAATTATGATGTTGAATTAAAAAAAAAAAAAAAAAAAAAGGAAAAAAGAGTTTTTATTTTAGTTCAAACTCACAAAGGAGACAAAAAAGGGAAGAAAAAGAAGTTACTTATCTATTTGTTTTAATATTGGCACCAATATCATAAAATGTGATCGGTTTTGTAAATAAATGCCATTCCTTTTTTTCTGTAGTAAAATTAATGTCATTCTTCATAAATAATTAAAACACATTTAGAAGGAAAATTGACCGTAAAGAACAATACTTGTATCTCTCAAGCCCTAGAGGTATGATGTCACAAAATTTATGAACAAAAACTATTTAAAAAAATGGAATGGGCGGGTGGCGCAATTGTTTATCTAATTTTGTGTAATTTGTTTCCACTCTAGGGCCACGAATTTGAAATTTAATTATTATATCTCTAAATCTAATTATGTTTTTTCATTTCTTCCACCCTTAATTATTGTAATTAAAAAAATATTATATGGTGCATTAAAAAATCAATTATTAAACTTTTAGTCATAAGATCACAGCTATAAAAATTTAATGAAGTAATTAATTTTAGATTTTTTTTTTTGAAACAATTAATTTTAGATTATTGAAGCTTGTTATTGCAGACCCAAAAAGTTTTTTTGCTAGCTCTTATAATAGCTTACACTAATCAAGAACCTCATGAGTGGGTTGGGTGAACATAACCAGTAACCTATAGATTGGATGTGTGAGCCATCATTTATGAATAGTTGTAATATATATGAACCATTCAAATAAATTTTCCTTTGAATTGTATTTCACTCGTAAATTAAAGTTATATTTTATCCTTGGATTATAAACTTGAACATTTGTTGAGCCTGAAATAAAATTTATAAAATAACCACTAATTTTAATGTATAATGGATCCAATCGAATTCATAAAAATGAAATGATCAAATGGATTGGTGACGCAATTGGTTATCTAGTTTAATATTAATCCATTTCTATTTGACAGTCTCGAGTTCGATCTCTGAAATAACAAAAATAAGCATTACAAACTAGGACTTTCTAGATCCTTATCAAATATATGCATGCATAGTTTGCTTAATATTGGAACTCATCCACAAAATCATCAAATTATACAACTCCAAACTTTAACCACGGCCTCTCTGTAATCAGAATGCAGAATTATACAAATTCACGCTTTCCAATCCTAAGTCTCTCGTAAACTCGATTTAAAAAAAAAAAAAAAAAAAAAAAAAAAAATCTCTCATAAACTCGTACTCATCATTAAACCAATGAGCCAACCAGCACCAAATTTTCAAAATAAATATATATTTATTATAAAATGACACAAACCATCGTCAAACAGGTTAATTTTATCCTAGTGACGATAGTATCTCAATAGTAATTGAGATAAACTTCATACTATCTAATTTGATATTAAAATCTAATAAATTCAAATGGGTATTCAGTTGAGTAAAATGAAATTAAGATTTGATACACGATTGGTTATACCAAAGTGGGTGTATTACTATGAAGGGAAATGCTAAGAATCCAACATTGTACCACATTAAAAAGAAGTGAAAAAGATCTTAACATTTAGAATATAGATGAACTATTTAATTTATAATCGGTTAATTTCGAGATTAAACCTTAGACTATATAGTAAAGTAAACATGTATTGCAAAATACAAAATTAAATAGTTGAATAGTAGGAAAAGGACCTAACCTAACTAACCATAATTGGTATATATTTCTACTTATAAGTTGTATATTTGAATCTCTTAATTTTCAACTATCATTATTTTATTTAGAAAAATAAGGGTTGGAAAGGGGAAATTAAGAAGGTGAACATTTTATAGGAGAGAAAAGTGAGAAATTTTGGGGAATGCATCAATGAATGCATATGGTTAGCAAAAACCCCTCTATTTCTCTCTATGCATAGACCAAAGTTTAGAAGCAACCCAAGAAAAATATAACATTTTGTATGACTCATAAAAGCCCCCAATAATAACTCACTTCCTCAAAGCTAGACTTAATTTCTTTTGTGGTCCAAAGTCTAAGAAATTAAAGGGGTTAGGGTTCACCCAAGATTTGGTTTAATTATAAGTTCTCTTTAGCTAGCTTTTAAAACCTTTCAAAAAAAAAAAAAAAACTTTTCATCACATTTTGCCACTTCCCATTCCCTACAAATCCACCCAAATTCATTTTGATGAAAATGTCAACAAAATATAAGTTATTTAATGCTATGTTGAATTAAAAAATACTCATTAAACAAATGTCGTAAAAAAAGATAATTTCTAGTAGTCTTTATTTTATTTTTGAATAAAAGATAATACTCTTTTTTAGACTAAAAATAGAATACTTATTTGATTGATGGGTACCATAAAATGAGAGAAATCTATTCTTAAATATGTTTGTGATAATTTCCTTCATAAAATGTTTAATGTTAGTTTTTTTTCATCTGGCATTGATAACGATTTAAATATGCTATGCAGGAATAATTTTCTTTTTTATTCTTCTTGAACCCTTCTTTTATCTTGATATTTCTTCCTTAAAATGGAAAATGAAAAAAAAAAAAACAGAAATGGAAATTTACTCTATTTCTTCCTTTAAAAAACCATATAACCAACTCAATTTAGGGTAATTATTATATCATATTATTTTTTTGAGTTTATAGTAAGAGAGAGGATTTGATCCATCATTCATAAAAATACATTAACGTCGTGGAACAACAGCTTTTGTTGACAAAGTGATAGTTATATTTTTCAACATTTTTTATAACAATTTTTTTTTAAAATTTTATTGACATTAAAAAAACAATAAAGTTTATCAATATGTCACAAGTGTTAAAGTGCAATATTAAAAAAGAGTAAAACTTTCATGATATCTCTCTAGGACTTAGTAATCAGATATGAATCTTTTCATCTTCAAATATTGTTGATTTTTTTTTTAAATTTAAGTGTTGTAATGATGAACAAGACTTTGATAAATTAAACTCAAATCTCACTAATGATACATTAAAAATAAGGAAATTTGATGTAGATAACAAATTCTAACAAATTTTTTTAGAGAATTTATCATTAACAACACATTCTATCTCTTGTATTATATTTAGAATACATTTTAAAAATAATTCTTTTATAGCACATTAATTTCTATAACTCAAATAGTGATAAAACTCAATTTGAATTTCTATCACTATTAGAAAACTCAGTGATAGAATGAGTCTATCATTGATTGAATTCTATCGTAATAAAACTTAACTAGTGATAAAACTCAATTTGAATTTCTATCGCTATTAGAAAATTCAGTGATAGAATGAGTCTATCATTGATTAAATTCTATCGTAATAAAACTTAACTAGTGATAGAACTCAATTTGAATGTTTTACTACAAATGAATTAGTTTTGATTTTGTGGTATAGATGTAAATACTTTGCACTTTTTTGTTATACATGCAAAATTTTCATTTTAAAAAAATATTTTATACCCAAATAATTTAACTTATTATATTTGTTGATTAAAGCAATCAATTTAACTTGATATTTTTGTCATATATTTTAATTATTTTTTAAAATTTTGACATTTATACATTACTCTAAAATAATAAAATAAATGAAAGCAAAAAATTGGAATCCAAATATTATTTTGAAAGAGTTACATAAAACAAACAGGGAAGAGATGGTACAAAATCTTGCAATTCCCAAAGGGTGAGAGACATGAATTTGTAACATATATTAAAATTTCTCATTCATGTCTTGTTGTTGTTCTTCATCTTCACCACTGTAACCTTTCTCTTCTTCACAGACTTTGGAGAAAAGAGCGATTGAGAGTCAACCGCACCCGCTTTTCCTTTTTGGACCTTTGTATTTGTAAGGCTTCCAAATCTCCACATATCGCGTTTTGTCATCTCCTCTCTCTCCTCTCATTGCAACAATTCCTAAAAACAAAAACAAAAACAAAAAAATCAAATAAAATAAACAAATCGATTCTTCCATTTCTCTTTCCCCCTTTCTTTTTCTTTTTTGCCTTCTCCAAGATTTCTGCTGTGATAAAGGGTTTTTACAAGGTTTTTCAACATGCACAGAGATTTCAGTAGCGGCCATTAACTAGGGTTCTTGAGGGAGGAGGAGGAGGAGGAGGAGGAAATAGCAAAAGGGTTTTTGTTTTCTCACTCTTTCTCTCTTCTTAATTTTTCTGGGTTTTTAAGGATGTGCTTTGTTTTTGTTTGATTTCTCTGCCATTTGGGTTAAGTTCTTTGTAAAATTTGAAGAAACCCCAATAGAGTAGACAGTGGAAATCAAGTAAGATTTGATTGATGAGTTTTGGGGGTTTCCTCGACGGCGGCGGCGGAGGAGGAGGCGGCGGTGGTGCTCGAATCGTAGCCGATTTACCTTACGCGAGCAATAACCCCACTGGCGTCATCGGCGGCGGAAGAAATATGCCGGCCGGCGTAATCGCTCCGCCGCATCTCGTTACCAAATCGATGTTCAACTCTCCCGGACTGTCTCTCGCTCTTGTAACTAAGCTTCCTCTTTGGGTTTTTCGTTTCGATTCATGTTTGTGTTGTTGTTGTGGGTGTTTTATAATGGGTTTTGTGAATCTCTCAGACGAACATGGACGGCGGCGGGCAGGGGGATTTTGGTGCCCGGCTGCCCGAGGGTTTCGAGCATAATGTTGGGAGAAGAGGCAGAGAGGAAGAGCACGAGAGTAGATCTGGGAGTGACAACATGGACGGCGGCGGCGGCTCCGGCGACGACCAGGATGCCGCCGACAACCCACCGAAGAAGAAGCGTTACCACCGACACACTCCTCAGCAGATTCAAGATCTCGAATCGTACGGTTCATTTTCTTACATCTTTTTTTGAATCATTTATTTTCTAGTTTTCAATCCATTTTTCAGCCTGTTTTTTTCTACTTAATAGTGTTTTTAAAGAGTGCCCTCATCCTGATGAGAAACAACGGCTGGAGTTGAGTCGGAGGTTGTGTTTAGAAACCAGGCAAGTTAAGTTTTGGTTCCAAAATCGTCGGACCCAAATGAAGGTATTATTGTTTGATGTTGTTGGGTTTTCTTTATTTTTGTGTGGCTTCAGATTAGGATGATGGGTGGTTTTGTTTAATGTTTTGGACCAGACCCAATTGGAACGCCATGAGAATACTTTGCTTAGACAGGAGAATGATAAGCTTAGAGCTGAGAATATGTCGATTAGAGATGCTATGAGGAATCCTATGTGTTCGAACTGTGGCGGTCCTGCGATTATCGGAGAGATTTCGCTAGAAGAGCAACAGTTGAGGATTGATAATGCTAGGTTGAAGGATGAATTGGACCGGGTTTGTGGGCTTGCTGGGAAGTTTCTTGGCAGACCGATTTCATCGCTGGCTAACTCCATTGCACCTCCATTGCCGAGCTCGAGTCTTGAACTGGGAGTTGGGAGCAATGGATTTGGAAGTTTGACAATGGCAACGTCAATGCCTATGGGGCCGGATTTTGGAGGTGGGTTGTCAGGTAATTTGGCTGTTGTTCAGCCACCTGCGAGGTCAACTCCAGTAGAGCGATCTATGCTACTAGAGCTTGCTTTGGCTGCCATGGATGAGTTGGTTAAAATGGCCCAGACTGATGAGCCTCTTTGGATTGGGAGCTTGGATGGTGGAAAAGAAATACTGAATCAGGAAGAATATATGAGGACATTCACTCCTTGCATCGGCATGAGGCCTAATGGCTTTGTTGCTGAGGCCTCGAGAGAAACTGGGATGGTGATAATCAACAGCTTGGCTCTCGTTGAGACATTGATGGACTCGGTATGCATCATGAGATAAAGCCCTCTTGAACTATCATTTTGCTAAGTTCCAACTGCTTTTCATTTCTGATTTCTCATTCTAAACTTGTGCAGAATCGATGGGCGGAGATGTTTCCATGCATGATTGCTCGAACTACGACCACCGATGTGATCTCCAGTGGCATGGGTGGAACGAGGAATGGTGCACTTCAACTGGTAAGAGATTGCTTTATTTGCAGGCTACCTCATTTCTTCAACAATTCATGGATCAAAGATTTATTTTGTTTGATCTCAGATGCACGCGGAGCTTCAAGTGCTTTCACCATTGGTACCGGTTCGGGAAGTCAATTTTCTGCGGTTCTGCAAGCAGCACGCCGAAGGTGTTTGGGCAGTAGTCGATGTATCGGTCGACACTATGAGGGAGACTCAAACTGGTGGTTCCTCATTCATCAACTGCAGAAGGCTTCCTTCTGGGTGTGTTGTTCAAGACATGCCCAATGGATATTCTAAGGTAAAAAAAACAGAAAACACCTACATCATAATTTCTTCATGGGATTAGGAAAATTAATCTCACATTTATTGTCTTATCATTTCCATGAAAATTAAATGTTTTTTCCATGAAATGTTCCATATAAGATGTTGTCCTTTTCTTGCATTTATTTTACCTTTGCCATTGAATGCATTTAAGCCATTAACAACATATTAAAGTGAAAAGGAAGAAGAAACCAAAGAGATCAAAATTCAAAGCCATTGCCATTTCCCATTTTCAATTCCCAAGTCAAACTCTAGAGGCTCAGTGATTATTCACTATAATCACTGATCTGTCAGTAGTGGATTAATTTAAACAAAAAAAGCACAATATTTTAGAATTTAAACCTTCCAAAGTAATACAATATTACATTGGGATGCTTGAAATCTTTTTGACAAAATATTTCCCCATCTAGAAGTTGGTTTTTCAACAAATGGGTTTGCTCAAATTACAGTAAAATAACGTTTGGAAATCGAGGTTCTTGTGTTACTGAAATTTCTGTGCCTCGAGCACATTAAATTGTATGTTATTCATATTAAAACGAAAGTTTGGTTCATTGGTAAAATAAAAACCAAGGCATTTTGATGTTTCTATTCCGAATCTAATTTTGAGGCCACTTTCTTACTTCGATTATGCTGTGTTTGGTGTTTAGATGAATGAAACTGTGTCTGAACTGGTTCCAGCCTTTCTCATGTGCCGGTGTCTTTTTTTAATCCAAACAAGGTCTATTCTATTTAGTCAAACTCTAATGACTTATTTTTGTTTTCTTGTCTGTTTTTTTCTTGCTTTTGCCTTTTGGACACACAAGTTTGTTCAAATCTCAATGTCTCTCTCTCTCTCATCTGGTTTTTCTGATTTCCACAATAGCTTCCAAATAAAACACAACACCCTTCCCTTTTTTTAAACCCATTTGTTTAATGTGTTGTTTTATTCTTTGATTGGTTTGTTTTTGTTCCAAATAGTCATCAACTTTTTACTTTTTTCAGATTAGTTTGTTTTTTTTTTAGCCCACGTTGGGTCAATCTCTGCTGAAAATATTATTGTGTGAATCAATTATGATTAAGGTTTTTTAGATGTAGGGTTAAAAATTATGTAGTATAATGAATGAAATGGTAAATCATTGTGATGTTACGATTATGGGAACAGGTAACGTGGGTGGAGCATGCGGAGTACGATGATAGCCAAGTTCACCAGCTATACCGGCCCCTTCTCAGCTCCGGTACGGGATTTGGAGCACAACGGTGGGTCGCCACCCTTCAACGACAATGCGAATGCCTCGCCATTCTCATGTCATCCACCGTACCAGTCCGAGATCACACCGGTATTGTCTTACATTTTCCTTTATTATCCAAACGTTAAAAGTGTCGACAGTCTGAATAACACATGTTCAATTTCTAAAATTTTGGGAGTGTTTGCTTGTGCAGCCATAACTGCAGGCGGGCGACGGAGCATGCTGAAGCTAGCCCAACGAATGACGGCCAACTTCTGTGCAGGGGTGTGTGCCTCGACGGTGCACAAATGGAACAAGCTGAATGCCGAGAGTGTAGACGAGGACGTCCGTGTGATGACACGGAAGAGTGTGGACGATCCAGGGGAGCCACCAGGCATTGTGTTGAGTGCTGCTACGTCGGTGTGGCTGCCAGTGTCCCCCCAACGGGTCTTTGACTTCCTGAGGGACGAGCGGCTGAGGAGTGAATGGGACATTCTATCCAACGGTGGTCCGATGCAGGAGATGGCCCATATCGCCAAAGGACAAGATCATGGCAACTGCGTCTCTCTATTAAGAGCCAGCGTATTATTTCTCTCTTTACTACAAAACTCTTTTTTTTTTCTTTTTTGGTTTATTTTTGTTTCTCTCTCTACCTGAATTTTCTCCTTTTTTTTCTTTTAAATTTCCAAACGATGCCTTTTTCCATAATGCATGTGGAGATGTATCTTTTGTGGGGTTCAGAGGGTCGACTTTGGAAATTGGAAGTATCCAAGAAGACATTATTTTTAGAAAAAAAAGGGGGAGTGGGCAGGCAAAATAACAGACCCATTGTTCTGATTATGTAAAAAAGTCAACAAAAAAGCAAAAAAAAAAAAAAAAGTTGTGAACTTTTCTTCTGAACTCTGTGACCCACCTTTTAACTTTTTCCTTCTTCATGCAAAATCATGTAAAAAAACTTTACTTTCTTCAATACCAATCTGGTTTTGACTTGTAAACTCCAAGTGGGGTGGGGGCATGGTTTGTTTTGTAAATAACTGAAACCTGAGGGGGGTTTTTTCTGAAATACAGGCGATGAATGCAAACCAGAGCAGCATGTTGATTCTTCAAGAGACGTGTATCGATGCGGCCGGATCTCTCGTGGTGTATGCGCCGGTGGACATTCCGGCGATGCACGTCGTGATGAACGGCGGAGATTCGGCCTACGTGGCGCTTCTGCCGTCCGGATTTTCCATAGTGCCCGACGGGGTGCTGAATGGGAGCAGTCCAAGTGGCGGGGATGGCCCACATAGCCAGAAGGGTGGGTCCCTCCTCACCGTTGCATTTCAAATCCTCGTGAATAGCCTCCCTTCGGCCAAGCTCACCGTGGAATCGGTTGAAACCGTCAACAATCTCATCTCCTGCACCGTCCAGAAGATCAAGGCCGCTCTTCAATGTGAACCCTGAATGAATGGGCTGGCTGTTCCTCACGAGACTTCACACGTGCTGTTCGCCTTATTTTTTTAGGATTTAAGAAAAATAACTATTGTTATTATTATATTACTAGGGTTGAAAGATAAGGGATATAATGGTGACTTGTAAAATGGGTGAGGTTGGGGTATTGAGTCAAGAACGAACCGCGAGTGTTACATCGAGTCGGTGACTCGGGAATTTATATATGTAGGGTTTGGTGGTGGTTCGGGTATTGACTCAGGTCTACCTCTCGAGTCTTCTGACCTACAAGAAAGGAAAAAGAAAAAGAAAGAGTGTTTTTGTTAATTGTGGATTTGAATTTTTCACTCTGATTTAATGTAATCTTTAATCTTTCCTAATCTTTGTTTGTGATCGAATTATCTCTTTCATCTCTTTCTCCAATTGAAATGAATAAAGAAATTCTATTTTCATTTATAAATAATAATATCATCTCATTGGGGAGTGGAGTCACGCGCCGGTGGCGCAGGTGGAGGTCAGATCTGTGTGGGTTGTAATAAAGTGATGGCAGAAGCTTGTTGGGAGAAAAGTGTAGCTTTCATTTATTGTCAAGTTTTTCTGATTGGCCAATTGGGGATGGACACGTGGAGGACTTTAGGTGACAGTCGGGGATCATGATGATGACGATGCTAAACGGCGTTTTAGAGAAAGAGAGTGACGTTTTTTAAAAAAAAAAAAATAATAATTGTTTTTGTGGGGTATTTTAGATGGAGACTGGTAGATTGGGTGTCTAATCTCTGGGATTCCGGGACCGTAGGATTGGATATCGGTAAGAATTATTGGATTGTTTGGTTTCGGATACTGTAAAATTATTTCACCATTTTACAGGTTTTTACACCGGTTAAAATTCAACCAAAATATACTGATGGTGAAACATGGGGCCATGAATTAAATCATATTATGACTTTCTCATTTGAATTTAAGAGTGTTTGGGACAAAATAGATAAAATAATTATGAAAATGTGAAAACCAGAAAAAGAACGGAGAGAATAACTATTGTCTCCCAAGGGTGGTCTATTAGTTGAAGATTTGAGTTTTGAAGATATGTTTCTTTTTAAAGTTCATGTTCGAGCCTCATGTGTGATATTATTTCTTCGATGTCTCTTGTGCATAACCTAGGGACGAATATGGTTATCGGTACCAAAACAAAGAGAGAGAAAATAACTATTTAAAAAAATATATATTTGTAATGAGACCAATGAAATGAGTATGAAAAGAACCAAAAGCAAAATGAAAAGTGGTTTACAAAAAAATGAAAATATGAAAAACTAATTCTTATTAGAACAAAAGTGGATAAGATAATCATTGTGTTATATTCATTCTCATCATCTTTCCCAATCACCTCTAAAAAGGCTAGGTTAAAAATGCAACCCGATATTTTTTTGGAAATTTATCCTCCATAGTATATTTTTGGCTTTCCATTATAATTATAACACATTTTAAAAAATAATTTCATCCATAACACATTTTTTAAAAATAATTTCATCCATAGCACATTTTGCCCAAAATTGTTATTCTAACATCATCAGACTTCTATCAGTTCAACTGATAGACTTTAGACTTCTATCAGTTCAACTGATAGACTTCAATCGATTTGAGTGATTGAATAATGCAAATTGATAGATTTCAATCATTTTTGTGCTACAAATGAATAAGTTTGGGAATTGTACTATACATGGATGATTATTTTATTTTTTTTAATATACATGCAAAATCCTCTTATAATATTACTTTGGGAATTTATCTTTCATAGCATATTTTTTGTTCTTCATTACAATTATAGACCATTTTTTAAAATAATTTCATTCACAGTATGTTTTGCCCAAAATTTTTATTTAAACTTCTATCAATTCAACTAATAAATTTTAGATTTCTATCAGTTTAACTGATAGACTGTAGACTTCTATCAGTTCAATTGATAGACTTTTATCAGTCAACTAATAAGCTTCTATCAATTCAACTGATAGACTTTAGACTTCTATCAATTCAACTGATAGACTTCAATCGGCAAACTGATAGACTTTAATCATTTTTATGCCATAAATGAATAAGTTTGAAAATTGTACTGTACATGAAATTAATTTGTTTTTTTATAATAGACATGCAAAAACCCCTATTTTTTTCTTCAAAATAGGTCAAAAGAAACAGAAATACTGTGTAGTTAATTTTATTTTAATCACTATTAGTGTGTAAACGCAACGTAACAAATACTGAATCTTTTTTTTTTGAGACATAACAAATACTGAATTAGGATGGAGGATCAAATCATCTATACATATTTACATCGATTAAATTAAAACAGACAAGTAAAAGAAATAATGGGAGACTTGACTGGTTGAAGAAGAAATAACAAAACATTATAGACAATATTTAAAAATTAATAATAATAAGAAGAAGAGGAGCTTCTCGCAAGACTAGACTAAATAAATTTAAAAAAATTACAAAACAATTCACATTTACGAAATTTAGCAAAACAAACCAATTCGGTAAAAATTTATTTTATTAAAAAAAAGACACAAATATCTTCCTTCATTCTTAAATCAACTTTTTTTATATGACAAATTAAAATTTTAAGAGATTAATAGTAACATTTATTAAATTTTATGAGGGGTGATTGCTCAAAATTATAAGTTTAAGGAGTCAATTACAATATTTATTAACGAGATGATTGTGAACAATTGGTGATTGCTCAAATTAAAAATTTAGGATTTAATTATTACAAATACCATAATTTAGAGATGATTTGTGCCTTAATTATTATTATTATTTTTTTTAATGTTCTTTTGTTTATAAATTATGTGACATATTCAAGTGATATCATATACTTTTAAGTAGAGCAAAGTTCGTCTATTTATTCATGTATTACTCACATAAGTATATGTCTACCAGTCATATTCCAATTTTCTCCTTCAAATTATGGTTACACTAAAGAAAAAAGAAAAAAATCTTATACAATTTATAAAATACATTTTGTACAATCAGTTTTATTTTTTCTTTGACATCTGTACTACCAAAATTGAAAACAAAGGAAAAACACGTTGTGTTGGCCTACCGGCGACCGCCCATGTCGGTGACAGACGGTGGGTTCCACCGCCATCCTCAATCATTTTATCTCTTCCATTCCAACTTGTTTTCACCGGACCTCCCTTCGCCGGTGCCCTCCGATTTCATGGTTGTATTATATAAAATCCTTTTTCGAAAATTTATATTGGTTTTTTAGAATTTAAGTAAGGATTCCAATGCTGTTTTCAGGAGCGTTTGAGCCAATGAGATCGATAATAATTATGAGAACATGTGAATCTATAAAAGGATATAAAGAAAAGGTTTAATATGAAAAAATAATTATTTTTGTTCAAAGTGAAAAAAATAATTAAGATTGTTACTTGTATTTTGATGCAAGTAATGGTTATGGTTGAAACATTTTATCTAATCTTAAAACAAATTGAAATTTTTTATCTATTTAAAGTAGAGAGAATAATTATATATGTATTTTTTTAGAAAATATATTAATTATAGATAAATAATAGAATGAAAAGTAGAATGAACTTGTGAAGAATAAATAGTTTATTAGGGAGTAATGAACTTGCAATTTTCAGTTTTGTGCCTAATGGATATTTGACTTATTCGATTTTTGTGAAAATTTTGCAAGCATAATTAATAGGACAATAATATATTTCAATAAAAAATCTTGGCTTAGAATCTCCTATCTTTAATAGTTGTAGAATTATATAAAAATAATGGTAATATTTGGATGTAAATTATTAAAGTTTTGTTTTAGAAACTAATTATTATAATAATTATAATGTCGAACTCGATTACGAGCAAATAAGGAAACTAACATGCCACCAATCCTTTTGATGAAATCCTTTAAACATTTTAGCTATCTAAATTATTGAATTGAATTTGATTTTTTTATAAGAAAATCGGGGAATCAGAGTTTTGGTCTCCTATACCCGGACACCACTTGCCCGTCCTTAGACTGTGGCCTAGGATACTTCGAATTGAATTGAATTTGATATCAAACTATAAACATGAAAATTCTTGATGACCCACTATCGCTTTCCTATTAAAATTTATTGTTTATCTTGTATCAAGATTAACACCGATCGTTTTCTTATTAAATTTTATTGTTTATCTTGTATGAAGATTAACACTGACATGTTTTTTTTTTATTGGTTTGTGTTAATCTTGTTCAATACCATGAGTCATTTTAGTTATTTTTATCAAGACAATCCTATTTTTATTGTTGTATATGAAATATTTTCAAAAAAATGCTACTGATTATATATATATATATATATATATATATATATTTGTGCTATATGGTTTGTAGAAGTAAAAATTCTTTTTCAAGAAAATGATTAAATATTAAGGATATTTGAAACAAAATTTTTCCATTTTCATTAAAAAGAAGAAAGAAAAACTTAAATATATGGATATTTTTAAAGTATTTTTTAAACGTTTTTAGTTGAGAGATTTTTTTTTTTTTTTTTTTACTTTTCAAAAGTATTTTTTATTTTTTTAATTTCGATATATTTGTTAAGACCTTCTTTTTTTTTTACATAAATGTGATAGTTTAAGACATTTTCTATAATTTAGTTAAATAAAATTTAAAGGGTTCAAAAACACAAATATTTGTTTGAAAGATTAATTTATGTCTTGGTATCACCTAAAATTTTGAAACTCATTCATATAGTCTAGTTTAAGTCATGTTTTTCTTTTTATTTTATTTTTAGGTTATAAAATAATAAGATAGGACTCAAATTAAATTATATTGGTGTGTTTTAAAATATAACTAATGCTAAGACATCACTAAAACTAGTCTTAGTTTAAAAAATATATTTTTTCATTCTTGTTGTAGTACATTCGTTGACCTTAAATTCAACTTTTGGTATTTATGATTCTCCTTTTCAAATCTATATAAAATTTATACATCAGCTGACTAGTATTATTGATAATTAAAAATTGTGCTAGGAGTGGTTAATTTACTTAGACCACCAGAGCTGTCCCAAAAAATTGTGCTGGCAGAATCTTCTTTTTTTTTCTTTTTTTTTCTTGATAATGTTGCTTTATCTCTCTCTATTTTGAAAAAATGTTGCTATCTCTCTTAATATACTTATAATGTTTTAAAATTTGATTTCAGTCCCTCTAAAACTTTTAAGGTTAAAATATCATTTTGGTCCCTCAACTTTGGGGTTTGTTCCATTTTGGTCCATGGACTTTCAAATGTCCATTTTTAGTCCCTTGATTTTGTAGTTTGTTTAATTTTGGTCCCTTGACTTTGTTGTTTGTCCAATTTTTGCCTCAACTTTTAAATGTCCAAATTTAGTCCCTAGACTATAAAAAAAGTTCAAAAATGGTCCTTTCGTCAAATAATTTTTTTTCTCACTCCTAAATTATTTTCTCTCTCTTCCATCGTTCATTATTTTTCCTTCTAAAAGTTTTATCTCTCTTAAATCCACCTCTCTAATCCTCTTCTCTTTCTTTTTTTCTCTTATTCTCTCCTCAATCCATCACATCAAATTATTTAACATGAGATAATTTTTCTAAATAATAATTTTCCTACTTTGATTTGTCACTTTTTGTTTTCTAAAATTCATAGTCTATCATGGAACAAAAAAGAAAAAGAAAAAAAATAAAGAAGAAAAAAAGAAAAGAAAAGAGGAGAAGAGAGGTGGATTGAAGAGAGGTAAAATTTATAGAGAGAGAAATTATTAAAGATGAAAGAGAGAAAAAATAATTTAGGAGCGATAAAAAATTAATTTGACCAAAGGATAATTTTTGAACTTTTTTTATAGTTTAAGGACCAAATATGAAAACATTTGAAAGTTGAGAGACCAAAATTGGATAAATAGTAAAGTTGAAGGACAAAAATTGGACAAACAACAAAGTTGAGGGACTAAAATTGGACATTTGAAAGTTGAGGGACAAAAATGGAACAAATCCCAAAGTCGAGGGACTAAAATGGTATTTTAACCAACTTTTAATAAATTATATGTTCAGTTCAGTCGTAGTCTTTCTAGATATACCCTTTTGACTTGAGACTTGTGGATTATTTATTTATTTATTTATTCTATTATTATTATTATTATTATTTCAATATGTATCTGGGCAAGGCTTTTTGTTGGTCCTTTAACGAGCAAGCCCATATTGGTTCGGCAGCCCATTTAAGGTCCATTTCAAACTAAGTATTTGGACTTTGAGACTACATGTTAATTAGGAAAAGCTAGATTTTTCATACTTGTCAGTAGCATTGTTTAGGTTTTTCTTTTTGCCAAATTATGACAAAAGAATACCAATGTTTATGAAGTTTGTATAAAAAATATCTTTGCGCTTTGAAAAAAAAACTTGTGTATCCTTAGAAATGTTTAAAAAGGTTCTATTCAAATAGTATCGTAAGCATAATTAAGAGATTAGGAATCAATTAATGAAATAATTTCTTAGAATAGTCAATGTACATGCAAGTTAGTCGATACTCACGGATATTTAAAAAAGTATAAATTATTTTTCTAACTGTTTTGTTTTTCAAAAGTAACTGATAATGTTTATTTATTTATTTATTTTAGTACACTGATAATGTTTACTTTGATGACTTATTAATAATTTTTTTTGGATATATATATCTGCCCAAAAAATCACAAATAAGATTTATATTCGAGTCTTAATATGGGTGCATTGTAAAATGATTATCAAGATTTTTTCTATCACGCCCACAGTTTGACGTATCATTCATGCATTTAGGTAGGAGAATTATTCAAACAAATTAATTTAGAAATAACAACTATAGTTTTTCTTTCAATTTCAAAGAATTGAACATATCTCAAGTCTAAACTTTTCAATTTAGGTTTATAGATCCATTACACAATAATCAGAGTTATGAGGAAAGTTATAATCAGTGATTTTAAGTTTATGATGTCATTTCAATTTTTTTTCCTTTTACATTTCAAACGTTAATAATGTACTCATTATTATTAATTTTCATAGAGGAAAAATCTGCCCATATGAGAAGAAGATAACCAAAACACTGCTGAATCAAATTTTAGTAATATATTCATTTTCATCGATTTTTATTTTAATATTTTTAGAATCAATGTTTTTTAAAACGAAATTTATTCAAAACTTAATGACATGAATATTTTTAAAAATTCAAGGCTATTTTAACCATTTTAAAATTTAAAGGTAGCTTTGATTTTATTAGTTTTTTTTAATTATAATCATTGGGGTGGATTTTTCGAATTCATTACTTCTTGGTCGTTATGTATATATTGATGTTAGTTATTTTTTTTTTTAATAAAATACACAGATGTTAATTAGCTACGATTCTTGTTGACTTTTTTTGTTTGGATTTGTAGTTTAATTATATAACTAAACCTCATAATTTAAGGAGTTTTTCTATCATCACTAATGCTGTTGGTTATGTTTGAAACATCGATTGAATTTTTATAAATAATGTTTATAATAAACGTTGAATTATTATAAATTGTGTTTGAAATACATGTTCTTCATCATAATAAGATAATGACATTAGTGTTTTGAGAACACATTGTGTTTGATGTATTATAAAGAAAAAGACTACGATAAATAGTGTAAGAGGTGCATTTCTTTGTTTCTCTGTGTTTTTAGAGAATTGCGTTAATCAAGTCCCAATGACCAAATTACAACAATCCTCAAATAATACAACGGGTGTGGGAATCTACAAAAAAAAAAAAAAAAAAAACTAAACTAAACCACTAAATCAACATCATTGAAATCATCGCATACTACAGAAGTATCTAGGGAATAAGTCATGATTCGACCAAGTTAGAAATGCATATTGTTACAAGATGAAAATAATGCTAATCTGGTCCCCAAGGGGTGACACAGTGGTTGAAGACTTGGGCTTCGAGGGTATGCTCCCCTCAAGGTCCTGAGTTCGAGTTTTCCCTGTGACATTACTCCTTCGATGTCTCCGGTGCCTGACCTAGGGACGGGCGTAGTTACCTTAATTCAAAAAAAAAAAAAAAAAAAAAGCTAATCCTGAACCGAGGTTAAGTTATATGAAACAATGACTGGAGTCTGAGTAGCGGCTAAAATCAACGGTCATATATTAATTAATTAATATTCATATGCACACTGTCCCACCCGAATATTCCGTCGAATCCAACACCTCATTTTCGTAAAAAAGGAAAATAAACCAGGGGCAAAATGGTAAAATTTCGAATCCTGGTTTGACCGACGTACAGAAAAAACCGGTCTCGAAATGATTGGTTAAATTTCGATCCCTCTTTGAACCAACCAAAATTTCTTCTTCCCCCATTTTCCCTCTTTTTTAAAAACCTAATTTCATCAAATCCAAATCCAAATCCAAATCCAAATCCAAATCCAAATCCCAATCTCTATTTCTTTCTCTTTGTTCGTTTTTGATCGTTTTGTTCTTTGTTTTTGGATCTGTTTCTTCCTCTAGCAGCTGGAGGAGAGAGAAATTTCCGTTTCTCTCTCTTCTGCTGTAATCCCTTTTCCCTTTTTTGAGTTTTTCCTTCTGTGATTTGTCTGTTGAGGTGGTGGTTTTCTGTTTTCCGGCTGAAATTAGGGTTTCCCATCTCTCTGTTGGCGGGTGACACGACGCCGCCCTTTCCATAATCGCCATGAATATGATGCGTCGGATTAAGAGCATTGCTTCTGGAAGAACTTCGGTTTCTTCCGACATTGTGAGTATATATAGTCTCGATTTTCTTCTTTGGGGTTTTTGGAAATTGGGGAATTCTTGGGAATTTTTAATGCTCGATCCACTGGCCAAATTTATTGATATTGTACTTTTGAAGGTCTGATAGCGATTAGGCTTGTTCAAATTCTTTAACCATTAAATTGCTGTTTTTATGATATGATAACTTTCGTTTTTTATCCCATGATTATTTATTTATAAAGTGAATCTAGTATTACTGTTACCCGTCACTGGGTTCCTCTGATTGGTTTTTGTGTATGAAAATTATTCGATGGGCTTATTTGTGATTACTGTTTAAGATCTATATGAAATGGTGGAATTATGTATTCTTCTTCTTATCATAATTGAGATATTTTCATTGTTGTCGTATTATGATGTTTTCATTTTCATCGTGTTTTCAGTTTGATATTTTCTTATTAATGTGTTTTTTAAAGGGTGGAGATGTTGGGACCAAGCGAGCAAAAGTTGATCAAGAAACTGAACAAAAGGTTGGAGTTTCGGGTGATGTCGGAAGAGTTGTCTCTGGTGTAGAGCCAAATTTGGTGTCAACTTCTTTGGACAATGCTGCCAACACATCTAACATGTCATCAACAACTGGAGCTGAATCTAACATTCCACCAACAGCTGGAGCAGAGAAATCTAACATTCCATCAACTGCTGGAGTAGAGAAACCTAACGTTTCATCAACAGCTGGAGCGGGGAAATCTGGTTTTGATCACCTTCCTAATGAAATGCGTGAAATGAGAATTCGAGATGAGAAATCCAACCATGACGAAAAGGTTATTCATTGATAACTTCAAATTTAAATATAGCTCTTTGTTTTGTTGTTGTTTCTTAAAAGAACTTTTTTTCTTCTTTTCAATGTTTTCCATGCTCAGTGATCAAAAGGGTCTCGGAGAATTAAGAAGGCTTGAGTTTAGTAACCGCTATCATGTTTTCTATCAACTAAATATTGTAGAGTCAGACGGTTGTTCGGTGAGATTAGTTGAGGTGCTCCCAAGATGACCTCGATGCCATTTTTACCATAACATTGTAAAATCAACTTTCTATATTGAAGTTATATAGCAGTCAAGATGCGACTATCTTGTATGCTTTGATATCTAGCCCATGTGGAAATGGAAAATGTTGTGTGATGGACTTGGATATGTCCGTGCTGTGTTTAATTATGATGCCCCAGAGACAAGTCTTGAAATTCTGTTTGCTATGCTTCTGTTTTAGGATTTAGAACCTGCTGTCGTTAAAGGCAATGGAACAGAAGCTGGTCAGATAATTGCAACTCATGTAGGTGGGCGAAATGGAAAACCGAAACAGGTATTATATGCTTACCATAACTCATTTGATGACACTTCTCCTCCTCTCTATATCTCTAACTAAATTTATTGACCTCATAGAAAGTTATGGCATATTTCATTCTAACCATTTCAATCTAATCATATGGTATCTGATTTCTTGTAACTGAGGTAGAGTTTGAAATTTTTCTTTACTTTTGTTTCTGTTACAGACGATCTCCTATATGGCAGAGCGGGTGGTTGGTACTGGTTCTTTTGGTGTTGTCTTTCAGGTACTTTGTTGTGCTGTGCCTGTTCTGGTTCTCTTTAGATCCCATGGTGGGTGCAAATTTTGAAATCTCGTATGCATTGTTATAGGCTAAGTGTTTGGAAACAAATGAAGCTGTAGCAATAAAGAAGGTGCTGCAGGATAAGAGATATAAGAACAGGGAACTCCAGATTATGCGCACACTTGACCATCCTAACATTGTTCAACTAAAGCATTGTTTCTTTTCCACTACTGACAAGGACGAGCTTTACCTCAACCTTGTTCTGGAGTATATATCCGAAACTGTCTACAAAGTTTCTAAGCATTATTTCAGGATGAACCGGAGTATGCCCATTATTTATGTGCAGCTTTATACATATCAGGTAAACTTTCAATCAGCAATGAATTTCTGTTGATTCGGTGGAAGGAATGAGCAGTGTTTTAACTTTCAATATATATTTCTTACTGCATTTGGCTGTTGCAATCCTACGTATAAGTGCAGTAACTTTTGTTCCTTTTACTTTTCCAGATATGCCGGGCGCTAAATTACTTGCATAATGTTGTAGGGGTATGTCACCGCGATATCAAGCCTCAGAATTTACTGGTAGGTCCTTTTCCCTTTTTCCACCATCCGACAATTATATTCTTTTCATTTAGTGTTTTTTGCTAGTTTATTTTTCCTCTCATATCTAAAATAAGCTTTACTGATAAAAATGAAAGAACCCAACAGAAAAAACTAAAGATAGCTGTAGTCCAGCGAAAGGAGCCAAACCAAAACCTATATTAACTAAAGGGACGGCTCAAATCTGAAAGAATAAGCCTGATAAATAATCATAGAACTTGAAATTTATTGCCCATTCAAAGCATTCAAAACTAGCAAGGGAGTTTTCAAGCTAAATGCCATTGTTCTTTCCAAGCCAAGTGCTCTAAGAAACAGCAAAAGGCGTAGGGAATAGAACCTCCATCATAAAATAGCAATCTCTACAGCTCCAAAGATGTGATCCAGACCTAAGTGTTCTAGTTTGCAAAACTACCATACATCACTTAAATGTTCATACACATGGTATTGTGATTTTTGAAACATTATACAAGGAGATCTAACTGAGAATAACACTGAGTGCACATTGCATTCTATTTGCACATGTATACTGCTTATGCTACAACCAAGTTGTGCAACATTAGCCAACGATATTACCACGTTAACAGTTATTAAAGCACTCTTTATATAAACGTATTAATTTGGGAAGGAGCTTCAAGGAAATATGCTTATTATGACGTTGAGTGAGAATGTACGTAAATAGAAGATCACGAGGTGCTCTGAATACAAAACTAATGTGGAAAATGGTAGACAGACTAGGTCTCTCCAAAAGAGATTCCTTTACTTAAGTTAGATTAAGCGTTGAATAGCGGCTCTCTTTTACCTGCTGCTCATTTTTTTTTCTGCTCAATTGTGCAGGTTAATCCTCAGACTCATCAACTAAAGATATGTGATTTTGGGAGTGCAAAGATGTTGGTATGCATTTGCAATTGAATTTGGATGTGGTTCTTATCTCATGAAATGATCTAATGCAATTTAATTTTTCAATTTCAGGTGCCAGGGGAGCCTAACATCTCATATATTTGTTCTCGGTATTATAGGGCCCCAGAACTCATATTTGGGGCAACAGAGTATACAAATGCCATAGATATGTGGTCCGTTGGTTGTGTAATGGCCGAGTTTCTTTTAGGACAGGTAGGCTTTCATTTTATTTGCTGCCTTAATTATGAAGTTGTAGGGCATCATCTTAACTCTAAAGGGGGGCTTCTTACGGTTCAGATAAATGTGTTGTGATTTCATAAACTTTGCATCATATGTACGTCAACAACCCATTTCTTTGGCATAGCATGGTTCATGCCAGACAGAACTTTAAAAAATATATATATATATTGAGTTAACGTATTTCACTACCATTTTGTTGCGATTTCTGATGTGCCACGGATATGTAACTGTTCGCAGCCTCTTTTTCCTGGTGAAAGTGGTGTTGATCAATTGGTGGAGATCATCAAGGTATGACCAGCCCTACTGTTGACTTATTCGACTTCGAAAGAAAGTTTGCGACCTGCTTCTTTCTGTTTCATTTTTCTTATTTTTATTTCTTCCCTTCACACATGGATCAGATATTGGGAACGCCAACCAGAGAGGAAATCAAATGCATGAACCCAAACTATACAGAATTCAAATTTCCTCAGATTAAAGCCCACCCGTGGCATAAGGTCTTGCATTCTCTTCCAGAAATTGCCATTTCTCTTGTCTCAATTTTTTTTATACAGAGGGTGGAAATCTCATTGAAGCTGTGTAATCTGTAGATATTTCGCACGAAAATGCCTGCTGAGGCCATTGATCTTGTGTCAAGATTGCTCCAGTATTCGCCCAACCTACGTTGCACCGTGGTAAGGATCTTTACATATTTGAGTATGAGTTTATTTGAAAATTGAAATTGCATTGTATTGTTATTCCCCTAGCTGGAGTGTTGGGACAGTTTTACATTCCTTTAATCATATTCGACTGCTACTGCTACATGTTCAGCAACATCTGATAAGTACCGCTGTTAATCAAATTCATCTCGTAGTTTTAACTACGAGTCTACAGTCACTTCTGAGTTTCTTTGACTTGTCATCTACTTTATGAAAATGTTTTCAGAATCCAAGCCAAAATTAAAAATTAACAAAAGATCTTTCTTAAAAGCTTAATTTGGTTCAATAAATGATTGTCAATCTAGGAATTAATTTCTTAAAGGTTTCTTTGATATTTAAATGTTGTGAAGTCATATAATATTTCCGTGAGAATGGTTAAGGTGCTTGTAAGTTGGCCTGGACTAGACACTCACGCTTATTGTGTATATAAAAAAGGAAGTGGAACAACGCAGGGAACTAATATAATTTATCCAATGGTTGCTTATGGCCAATCTAACAATTAAGTGGCCTTTTTTTCCTGCAGTTGGAGGCTTGTGCACACCCGTTCTTTGACGATTTGAGAGATCCAAATGCATGTTTACCTAACGGTCAACCTCTCCCGCCATTGTTCAATTTCACGGCACAAGGTAAAACCAAATTCATCACCATGCATGTTTTCAACGCTTTAACTGGACTATTCTTGTTGGTACTTATCTGAAATCGCTTGCAGAGCTTGCTGGTGCATCAACTGAATTGCGCCATCGCCTCATACCCGAACACACACGAAATTAAATTAACGTGAATATGGCCTCTTGGATAGTGCTGATCTTTGGCCAACCAACCCCAGAAGATCATCCAACCTGCAGTAGATCTGTCACCACTGGCATCAACAACCTGCTCGTAACACGAGAACCTGCATCGGGCGAAGGAAGCAGGCGTGCTGCCGAACAAGGCTAATGGTGTTCTTTCTGAGAGTGTATGAGAATCTACATTAGGACGAAAAGGGCTTTGTATGTATACTATTCAATACGAGTTTTGCTTTAGCAGAAAGAAGCAGACCAACTCCCATATAATTCTTTCTTACCTACCAATTTTAATATGATGTGTGTTTAAGCAGCATTTTGGGAAAGAAAGAAAGTCGGGTAGATTTTTGTAGCGTATTTCCATTTAATAATTCAATTTCCATTGCCATGATTAAAAGCAAAAGGTGATTTAAAGAAAAATAATATCAAATCAATTGTCTAATGAAATTGATCAAAGTAGGCGGGGAAATAATTATCCATTATTTATTTCCCACATATTTATCATTCAAAATGTTTATTATCATTATTTATTTCTTCATAATCATTACAACTCAAAAATACATAATGGTTAGCCATTTTTTTCACTTCAAATACATAATCATTAGTAAACCTCTACATCTCATTTCCCACATAACGATTCCATGCTTGTTTAGTAAATGACCCAAAGTTTTCTTGTTGTTGAGTGGAAATTTAAGTTTTTTTGTTATTTTTTTTTCTTCTAAATATGGTGGACTATGGAAAGTGAATCATAAGATTTATTATTTTCACGATTTAAACAACTTTTGGCATAGTATTACAAATGTGAGTTGAAATCAAATATTTTTTTTTTGTTGTTTTTTTTTCTTTTTGAGTTTAGACTTTGAGTATTACTAATATCCTAATAATAGAATTAGGCTTTACTGTTTTCATTAATGAATGATTACAATTAAATAATAATAAAAAAAAACTCTAGATGATGACGCAATAATTTTATTGTTTGATTGTAAATCAGTTTAATACCATAATCAGAGGTCATTTATTTGAGAGCTGTGATATCCTCTATGTAGGGTTTATTTTCCCACCTCCCTCGATATATATTAAAAAAAAAAATTAATAACAACTCGATGTGAATTCATATTTGTTTTGTCATTAATCTGTAAATTATATTAGTTGAACTATACCTTTTATTGAAAATATAACGATTTTAATCGAATTCGAGCTTCTGCGTGAAAGCTAAATACTAGACGACAACGAAATTGTTATTTTTGAATAATCAGCTCTAAATATTAAATACTAAACTGCAAACCCTACATACAAAAAAGCTACACACTAGAGAGTTAAAAAAAACATAATAAAATCTAAACATTCACTCTAAATACTTATCATAAATATTAGACCCCAAACATTAAATTATAAATATTAAGTTCTTTCTTAACCATTTGATTTTTTGTTTTTGATATTGAAATCTATTTTTATTCAAATTTTCTACCATGTGTTCCATATTTTCTTAAGAAAATATTGAATGTTAATCAAACACTCTAAATACTTATCATAAATATTAGACCCCAAACATTAAATTATAAATATTAAGTTCTTTCTTAACCATTTGATTTTTTGTTTTTGATATTGAAATCTATTTTTATTCAAATTTTCTACCATGTGTTCCATATTTTCTTAAGAAAATATTGAATGTTAATCAAATTTCAAAAATCAAAATAAGTTTGTGGAAGCTAAGTTTCCATTTTTTGATTTGATTTTTAAAAACATAAGTAAGATGTACACATCCAAATAAAAAAAATATATAATAAAATAATTATTATAGACTTACATTAAAAAAAACTAAAAATAAAATAATTATTAAAAAGACCTAACTTATAATGGTTTTATCCTTTTTAATCTAGCTAATAGATACCAACGAGAAAAAAATAACATGTTCAAACTCAATCTTCCAAATATTGTTGAATTAAAAATAAACTGAGTAGGTACTAAAAAAAAAAAAAACAAACAAATTGAGTAGATATTTAAAATAAAAAACAAGTTAAAAACAAAAACCTAAGTAATTATGAGAAACTTATAAATTCAGAAAATAATTACAAAAAAGAAGAAGAAGATGAAGAAGAAGAAGTAAGAATCAAAGATATTGAATTGAATTATTAATTCCAAAGAATGGATTACCCATTGAGAATAAAGAAGAAGTGTTAATAATTCTGCTATACAATTTGGCACAAACTCTCCGATTCCCACCAAAAGGCCACGAGCAACGCCACAGGATTATCACCTCAATTTTCTTTTTTAAATCCAAAATCACGACCAGGTACATCAAATCTTTTCCCCAGTTTTCAATTCGGGTCTTTCTGATTTTGATTTGTTCGTCTTCGCATTTCGTTACTGTTGAAATTGATTACATAATGTTAGAAATCCATTGGTTTAGTGTTGAGAATCCATCGATTTTCTTTTTCACCTGAAATGTTCTAATTTGTTGTTACCATTTGAGATTTTTAGCTAAATTTTCGAATTCTCTTTCTTGGGACCCAACTCCTCGGTCGGTTGGTTCGTCTTATGTGTTGGGTATTTAGAAATTATATATATTTTTTACAGTAACACGTTTAGATTTGTTTATTACGATCTTTAATGATCTCAACATGTGATTTCTGTCTCTGAATCATTCAGTGGTGAGGGAGTGACACCTGAATTTCGATTTCGCCTTCATTTGAGTGTAAGTATTCCTTGGAAGGAAGATTAATGGCTTTCTGTAATATATTTTGAACTCTTTCATATGTTTTTTTTAATCCCCTTGAAATGAATTGTTGTAAGGAGCTAGAGGTGTTGAATGCAGTTGATTCTTGCTGTTTTTTTCTTTTTTATATCCGTGATTGTTGAACCCAGCTGACGCACTCTGTCACGGACGACCCTACAATATTTGAATGTTAAAGAAACCCGTAAGAAATCAATTCCTTGATAGGTGGTCACCGTACATTGAACCCATCACCTCTTAGTTACTTAATGCGATCTTGGCCATGAGATCACTTGTTTTGAGTGCTTATTTTTGTGTTGAGACAAATTCAGATTCTAATATGGGAACACTGAAGCTTTATACTATTTTCATGTGTTCAGAGCTTGAAGAAATGTTGATGGGATATACTGAGGGTCTGTCACAACACCAAGACTCTAAGGATCGTCTTCTGTCCGATCTTGTATCTGAGTTGGATATCGATGAAGCTGCAGATTGTTCTGAGCATATTCTGTATGAAGCGTCTTTTAAGGAATTTGGGAGATACAGTGTTCAATATGACACTATTATATGGCTTTCTATATCATTGTTGCTGGTTTTAGCTTGGGGGTTTGGGATAATCATGCTACTATATCTACCATATAGGAGATATGTGCTTCAGAAGGATTATTCATCACGAAGATTATATGTCACACCAAGAGAAATAGTTTACAAGGTTTATTTTTTATGTTATTTGGTTTTCCCCTTTCATAAACTGTGAAACTGTACATTTTTTAGAAGAAAAAAAGTGGAGGAGGTCGTTCTTGTACTGTTTTTAAAACTTTTTTTTTTCTCCCTTCAAGGTTTCCAGACCTTCACTCATACCTTTTTGGGGCACCACGAAAATTGAGAAGCATGTTCCTCTTTCCTTGGTGATTGATATCATTATTGAGCAAGGTATGCATGCATCCTCTCTTCTCGTGATCTTGCGCCTATGAAGTATAGTTGCTTGATAATTTTCACATAATTTTCTTGAACATGATTGATTTCTTGATAAACTTGATTAAAGTTGTCTTGAGAGGATTTTTGGAAACCTCGGCTTGATTTTCACTGTAAAGATCTTGCATGTTTCAGTTTGTATGTTGCTCTTTTTGTACTTCTTCTATATCACTTTTAAATAATGAGTAGCAGTATTAAAATTATGTAATCTATCGCATAATGAATGTATCATGCTCAACAATATTTGGTGTATGATCTGATTGTACCATAAAAGTGTTTTTCCTACTCACGATATTCTTATAATTTACGAACAAAGTCGAAAAAAATTACCACAGTTAGGCAGACCTTGACTAACCTCACGAGGCTATTACTTGAACCTAATAAAATATGAAAACTCAAGTAGATGTGAGTGTGACCGTGACCGTGGTTTGAACATGTTCCCTCTAAACTAACTGTTTTTGTTGGCGACCATGGGAGCAACCTATGGTGGTTTGTTATCTAAATCCTTGTTTGATGCACATAGGATTATTCAATCCGAAATCATTCACTTCTTTGCGACTTCTCCCCAGGCATGAAAAGAAGTGAGGGTTCAAGTATTTCTTTTGTAATGGAAGGGCTTATTTGCTTTTAAAAAACACTAATATTTCATATGATGATGGATGCTCTGTTCTTACTAATTTGATAATTTACAACATTTTCGATGAACATATGGTGCTACAAAATGTGATCTCTAGACATAAAGATCCACGTGAGCATCTTGCTCTTTAAACATGCTATTAATGCTCTAGTTTTTTTTTTTTTTTTTTTTTTTTTTTTTTAAATTTCAAATGTTCTTAATAGTTGATGTGTTTGACCTTATGAAACTACTTGTGTATGAGAAACATATTTTTTTTCTTTTGTGTAGGTTGCTTACAGTCAGCATACGGAATCCATACCTTCAGAGTTCAAAGCATAGCGCACGGAAAAGCTTCTCCCGTTGATGATCTGCAGGTTCAAGGGATTTCTAACCCTGGTCTCCTGAGAAAGGTTGGTTTACATTCATCTGTTGACATGTTTTTTTTGAAGGGCCTTTATTTTTTTGTGTCATTACTACATTTCTTTATATTAGTCTCAGAAGAGATGTTCACTTGTTGCATTTCAACCAGATCATTGTAAGCGAAGCTTCAAAAGTTATTCAAAATTTTGGCAAAAGTTGGAATAGAACTTCAATAACTGCCGTAGGAGAAAGCTTCCTTCCTTCTATATCAATGGAGGGACCAATTGTCTTAAGATCTCCATCAAGAGGGTTGAAGGTATGAATTGGCCTTTCGTCTTTTTTTCTTCTTCCTTCTTTTTTCAGAGTCTGTTTCCAAGTTTTGCGATTCCATTGTCCATCATTAGAAAAATCTCTCTGGTGTTTCAGTCATTCAATTCCTTTATTATTACTATTTTTTTTTTCATCTGAAGGCTTTATGAAGATATATACTTCTTTTTCAAGTTTTTAGGCACTCGTAATCTGGCCCAAAAAATGTAAAATTCAAATGCGAAGTATACATCTTTTCATTTAGGAAAAATTCTTTTCTTTTTTGAAGACTATTAATATGCAAACCAAGACAAAAATTAGGTACGGACATCTAGATGAATTCTAGATGGTTACCTGATGAAACAAACATCAAAATGATTTCTTCATGCTTGTGCATATTTTGAGCTTAACAACATTTGGAAGCAAGGGTAGAGCCTCTGACCTCGCGGTTGAGGATATATGCTAATTATGAGCTATGCTCACTTTGGCTCATGCTGTGCATATATGGATTTCAATCTGCTTGGTGCTTTTCCATCTCATCTAGGGGCTGTTTGTTGACATATTTAGGTAGTATTTGGGTTAAGGAGTTATATTGAAGAGTTATTTTGAGTAGTTAAAAATTGAGAGTTGTGTCAAAAACTCGTTTAGATGTAGTTTTTGTGTAGAGGAATTAGAGTCAAAACCTTGTTTGGATGTAGATTTAAAAATGAGTAGTTATTTTTAGTAGTTTAAAAAAGAAATGATTAAAAATGAATTATTTTGATTGATTTGAAATGAATGAATAAAAATAAGTGGTTAGAAATGATTGAGTATTATAAATGAATGATTAAAAATGAATGCTTAGAAATGAGAGTTATTTTTAAAAGTAAAAATGAGAAGTTAATAAAAACTCGTTTGGATGTAGGTTTTTGAGGAGGAGTTAATAAGTCCAAAAACTAACTCCTACCTAAATATGCCAAATAAACAGCCCCTAGGAGTCATATACTTCTGTCAGATGCGATGCTTCCATTTAGCTGGTGTTTTTCTGCTGAATTCTTCAATTTAGCTGTTCTTATAGCTTTTGTTTCCAATCCTGCAGACTCCTAGAACACCGCTTTATCTGTCAAAGGAGCGTAGAAGTGTATTGTCTCAGGATCTGCTGCTTCAGAAACTGGAAGAAGTCAATATATCAGTCAAGGTACTATCACTTCTGTGGTTGTTACTGTAGGGGGTAATTGAAATTGATGCTTATCAAGAGATTTACAACTGCTAGTCTATAGTCATTGGTGTGAACTTTTTCTCTCATTAGCTCTTTATTTCATATGTTACTTGTTTAAAACCATTAAAGCTCACTATAAGCATGAAATAGCATGAATATGTTCCTTGACCACATGTCATTTTTAAGAGATCAGGATGCAAAAACATTATGTTCTTGGCCTGGACCAAGATTAGCAGAGTTGACCATGAGCATAAAGCAAGGAGTGGTCTTACCTTCTATTCTAATATTGTGAATTGCATAATGAGTTATCATCACTTTCCTAGATTCTCTAAAAAAACATGTCTAGTTTAAAAAAAAAAAAAAATAATATCATATACTACATTGTCTACAAACAGCTCATTAGTATTGTCCTTATTAGATTTCTCAAGCTAGATGAAATATCAATCATCTAATCATCATTGATATGGCCCAGTGTCTTGAGATCTAAGAGTTTATGAGTTTAATTCTGGCGACCACCTATTTAAGAATTATTTTCTACAGGTTTCTCTAAAATTCAAATATTGTAGAGTGAGGTGGTATGTTTTGTGAGAATAGTCGAAATGGGTGTAAAGCTGGTCCAGACATTTGAAGGGATATAAAAAAAGAAATTCATTCAACTAACTATTTTTTGTTATCTTTTTCTTCTATTTATTTCGATTTCTTTTCTTCATGACTTGGTGAACAGAAAATTGAGCAGCTTATTAACGTGCCGCACCCTGCCCCAGATATCAGCTGATACGGAACATCAGACTGGTCTCCTTCTATTTCGTTAGTTCAAGCTCGAGTGAACGCCCGAATTCAAGTAGATTATGTTTCACCTCTTCCTTGGAGAAAAAGATGATAAGAAAAGAAACTTGGGAGTGCACACTGTGTGTATAAGGTAGGAAAGTAGCTCTGTAAATTATGATTTCCTTGGCAATATCCCATTCACCTCTATATATTGTATCTGCATCCCATCTTTGTAGCAATTGATTGGGCCGTGAGGCTGAGTTCTGTCTGTTTTAGTGGTTTTGTTTAGAATAATAGCATATTATAAACGATGGAGATGATTCTTTTTTCTCTTTTTGTTTCGATGGAGATGAGATTTGAACTTACCATGCATGGGAAAAAACCAATGTCTAGTCACTTTTGAGTTGTATTGAATGATAATGTGATATAGTCAAACTTGTTTATAGCTGAACTAGTTGAGTGAAAATATTGAACGATATGTGTTCAATTCTTCTCCCCAAGGGGTGGCGCAATAGTTGAAGACTTGAGCTTTAAAAATATGTTCTCTTCAAGGTCTCAGGTTCGAGATTCACCTGTGACATTACTCTTTCAATATCTCCCGGTGCCTGGTCTAACGATGGGCGTGGTTACCCTTGTTTTTTTTTAAAAAAAGGTTATAATAGTTGAAGTACAAAAAAATCTAAAAATCATTGCTCTTATGATACATGGAAGTAAGAAAAACACATGTTAAATCATCCCTTGACATCTCAGGGTCAGATCCACTTTATGACTAATAGTTTTCTAGGTTAATTATTTGAAATAATTCATAAGATTTTGAATCTTGCACACATAACGTCCTCCTCCATAACACTGATTTATTATATTTTATGTTTTCCCGGTAGTTTCAGCTTCTTTTCCCTACTCATTTGTTGGGACAAATACTCTAGATTAGTAGTTTGTAAAATGTTTTACCAACTATTTAAGTAACAAAATATTTTTTTAACATGATTGTATCAAAGATACTAAAATAGCAAATGCATGTCCAATTAAAAAATAATAATAAATCGAGCTTCACCCAAAAATGACTTTAATTCTAGTTAGAAACATCTTTTTCGATTGAAAAGACTTAGATTTCTAACTAGATAATGAAAAACTTGATTTTTGGTTAGAACCATGTGATGTTCTAAGTATTTTTCAATCGAGAGCCAAAGCCAAGAAGTTCTCACCTGGACAAAATCCAACATCAATTTTAGAAATTAGTATTTTCAATCGAGAATATCAATCTCAGAAAATGAACTTCTAAAATTGACGTTCAACTAATTGAGTACATTATTACTCTCAAATAATATATTTTATGGATCAAATTCATGATCGTGGAGTTAAAATGATTTAACATTAAAAAAATAATAATAATAACTAATCGCGTCACCAATCCATTCAATTAGGTAGGGTGTTGAGAACTCACAACTAATAATACATTCAAGATGTTAGTTGAGGTAGACTTGTTTTTTATTTTTTGAGTTCAACTAGATGAGGAATTCAAATTCACAACCGCTTGATCAATACGATACGAACACATTGATGCTCTCTGTATGTGTCTGGACATTCATAACATATATCGATTAATTTAAATAATGTATATTTATATATATATATATATATTCAAATTTATCAAGAAAATGTCACATTTACACATTGCGTGAGAATCCAACATATTGGTCCAGTCCCATTCAATAACCAGAAGAATCAAGCTCCATTGTCACTCCCAAAGAATCAGAACCCAATTGTCCATTTCAGGGAACAAACATGAGCAAGAAGAAGAAGGTTCTGGTAGTGGGCGGCACAGGTTATTTAGGTCAGCATCTTCTCTCAGGATTTTCCGAGATCGTCGAAGCTCCATATGAAATCGCCTTCACTTATCACTCCTTCGCGCCTCAAGATTTGTTGCGAGCTTTTCCTCATCTTCTTGCCTTTCAAGTTGATTTGAAATCCGGGCAAGGATTCGATCCCATTTCCGACCAATTTGGCCAGGTTTGGAGCATTTTGCCTTTTGCAGGATTGAAGTTATTGTTTGGTTTTGTTTGCTTTGAAATTTAGGGCTGAGATTTGAAAACTCGATGACCAGCCCGATATTGTTGTTAATTGTGCTGCTGTGTCTGTACCTCGTGCCTGCGAAACAGACCCTGCTTCTGCATTGTCCATCAACGTCCCTACTGCGCTTGGAAATTGGTTGCTGAGCTTTGAAGAGAAGAATACACTTCTCCTTCATCTATCTACTGATCAAGGTAACTCTTCCTTTCTTTATTAATTTTATTTCTATGATTTCTGTTATGAAAACGACAATCAACAATCAATATGAATATATGAATACAGATAACGATAAACGTGAGAGAAGAGAACACATAAGTTTACATGGTTCACTAACGTTGTGTTAGCTAGTTCACGCGCAGCGAGACTCCCGACTACTAATTGCAGGGCATTGATGCGTTCAAGGCATAATACAACAATTTCGTTATTGACATTTTAAGTAGTTTGAGAGGCACCAAGTTGGTATTGATACAAAAAAGTTGTGCTAGTGTCTAAAGGCTCTTGCTGTCAATGCTCACAACTTTAGAGTTTGGGTTCATTTTAAAATTTATTAACAATGAGAAGAGTAATCATGTATTTTCGTAAATGCTGGAAGGTTTCTGATAACTCTTTTTGTTGGGTGTAATATTTGTTCTCGACTTTATGGGCATTGATACCGTATTATTAGACAATCTGAGGTTTCATCTCAAAATCAATAATTCATGTATCTTATAAATGTTGTCAGACTTTTTCATTTTTTCAATATGGGATGCTCACACTCTGAACCAAAAATTAACTCACTACATAAGTTTTAAATAATGCAGTTATTGACTTATTGTGTCTTGTAAATGTTAATTTAGAGTAGACAGCTAATTGCGAGCTACTATCTATTAAAAAAAATTCAAGTGACAATTTTGAAAGTTCAGAGGCCTCTTAAAAACTGTTAAATATTAAGTACTAGATAGTTAGTATCGAAAACTCAGCGGCATAAGTGTGTACCCAATGACCTAAAGATCATGGGTTCGAATCTACTCCCAATTGTTTAGAACTCAAAAAAAGAAAAACTTTGTTCTGTTGTCTTTTATTGTGTATAGAATTTCTCATTCTAAGAACTGTAATCTGATAAGGTTGGGCCTAGGGCTCTATTTAGCCATTACTTGGAGAATAAGTTAGTATTTTGTTATAAATAGAGTGAGTTAGGTTAGAGTTTAGGCATCCAATTGTTAAATGAGTTATTGAGTGATTTATTGTAGGGCTCAAGAGATTCTCTTGAGAAGGGAGGTTCCAAGTTCCTATCAAAACTTGGTTTATCTTTATTCTTTTATCTTTTGATATAATCTAGATCCTGGATCATATCAATTGGTATCAGAGCCGTTCGATTCTTGGTTGTAGAGATGGATCAAGAGGTTCTTCGTTTCATTCAAGAAAAGTTGCAAAGTTTGATGGTGGACTTGAAAAAAGACCTCAGAGAAGAGGTAGCTTCTCTAAAAAAAGAAATTAGAGAAGACCTAAAGGAGAGTTTCAATGACCTAAAACGATGTTTTAGGGAGGAAATTAGGTTGGAAAAAACAATGACGGCTAGGGTTTTGACCCCGCCACCACCGCCTCCTCCGTTGCCGCCTCCGCCTTCCCCACCGTCGTGCTTTGCCGCCGTTGCCCCTACCTCCGCCACCATCACCAACCCCACCTGGCGCTGCCGCCGCCGCCCGTCACCACCTCCGCCACCACCATCGCCGCCACCACTTCTAACATCGCCGCCGCCATCTCCACCGTCACCACCTCCGACATCGCCGCCGCCACCACCACCGGTGTTGCCGCTCTCATCATCATCACCACCACCACATCCTTCGCTGCCTCCACCACCGACGCGCCGCTGCTGCCGCTGGAAAAAAAAAAAAAAAAAAAATCTATTTTTGTTTATGCCCACCTTGAGGACAAGGTGCTTTAAAGGGGCGGGTATTGATAAGGTTGGGCCTAGGGCTCTATTTAGCCATTACTTGGAGAATAAGTTAGTATTTTGTTATAAATAGAGTGGGCTAGGTTAGAGTTTAGGCATCCAATTGTTAAATGAGTTATTGAGTGATTTATTGTAGGGCTCAAGAGATTCTCTTGAGAAGGGAGGTTCCAAGTTCCTATCAAAACTTGGTTTATCTTTATTCTTTTATCTTTTGATATAATCTAGATCCTGGATCATATCATAATCTTAGTTCAATTATATAGGTGGCTTAATCCGAAGGCTTGGTCTTTTGACTACAAGTGACCTGAGAGTCACTGTTTACTACTTGCTTCCCTCTTGTTAAGTAAAATTTCCATTTATTATAAGGTTTTTTTTTTCCTGATCTAGGGGACCTCTTTTTCGTTTTTTATGATTTTTATGTTATAAATCAACTGGCCATTGCATATTTTTTCACCAGTTTATGAAGGCGTGAGATCATTCTACAAGGAGGAAGATGAAACCATTCCTGTGAATGTTTATGGGAACTCAAAGCTAGCAGCTGAACAATATGTTTCTGAGAAATTTTCCAACTTTGCAATCTTGAGATCTAGTATTATTTTTGGTCCCCAGACCATCTCACCTGTTCCTAAGTCTCTTCCAATTCAGGTACACGGTCATGTGTTATATTGTACTTCTGAAATTTCCCGATACATTAATGCATTTCAGATATTTTGAATTGTAAGGACAAATGTCTGCAAGCTCAAGCTATGGATCTGGCCATTCTAAAAACAACTAGTGAAAGGAAATTATGTCGTTGCACTTGCACATTGGAATAAACATCAACTTATATAACCAACTAATTTAATTTATCATTTGTTCAGACGGTACAAAAATATTTTGACTGTCCTCTTAACTTTTTTGTACTAGCAATTAATTTGTATCCATTTGACACAGTGGATTGATGCTGCTTTATCTAAAGGAAGTGAAGTTGAATTCTTTCATGATGAATTTCGATGTCCGGTGTATGTCAAGGATGTCGTGAATGTCATAATAACATTGATTAAGACATGGATATCAGGTATGGATTTTGTACAGTTTTGATAAATACCAATATAAGTGGTGCTCCTTTGTCCTCTACAGTTAAATCCTTCCCTGTTGAATAAATTATTGTCTGCTTAGAACTCAAAGGACAAAGTTGTACAACCTGTAGAACAGATGCTGTTCAATAAAGGTTATGTTGAAAAAATTATTGTTAAAATAATGTGGTACTTATAGTAGATAGTTCACAATCCTTTTAGTTTCTTACTTGTGAGGTGGTGAGAGGAACTGTTTCTCTTTTGATTTTTTTGTCCATTTTGTTGGCATATGCTGCATTGCATGATTGATAGTTGTTGTTCAATCATTTTTTCTCCTCAGCTTCGGCTTGTATTTATTTATTTTTCCTTCATTGTATTACGTTAGTTTCTTATCTGTTTGTAATTATGGATGATTGAATTCCAGAGGGCAAGCAAATGCAATTGCTGTTAAATGTTGGTGGACCAAATCGCCTATCGCGTGTTGAAATGGCCGAGACTGTTGCAGAAATTAGAGGGCATGACAAATCATTGATCAAAAGTGTATCTGCATCATCAGTATGTTTGCCTCGAGATCTTATTTTTAACTCTACAGTCTACAAATAGTCATTCTAAGCAGTATTGCTTCATCATAGATTAAATCATACCATTTAGCATCAGCAGATGATTCTCGAACTGCACATGCATTAGCACCCCCTCGAGAATTATTGCCAAAACATCTAAAACTGCCTAAAATTTCAAGTATTTTCCTTGGATATGCTTTCAATTGACTACACAACCTGTGAAATGTCTAATAATCAGATTTCTTATTCGCTATGGTACCCTAGGTGTCTTAAGGCTAAATTTAGTTATCAACATGTTTCTGTTTTTAGTTTCTAAGAAACGAGAAACAGCAAATGGAAAACGAGAATATTATCAAATAGCCCTTAAGATGTTAGGGTAGCGTATTTCTACTTTTGGTTTGAGTCTGAGTTTTATTTTGAATGTTTCAGGTTGATCGAGGCGTAAAATCCCCTGCAGACATTTCAATGAACATCAGTAAACTGGTTCAGAAGCTTGCCATCTCTCCTGTTTCATTCGCTGAAGGTATTAGATTGACACTTGCAGCCGAGACTGAAGAGTGATGCTTCTTTGGTTTTGAAGACTCAATGGTACATATTTGGTTATTAAGGTCTGTAAACTTCTTCAAGTGCTCCAAATTAATGATGAACCCCAAGTTATATGCTTATGAACTTTCAAAATTTTCATTTTGAACTTCAAATTTGTTTCTAAAAATGACATTGATGCCAATTTTTGCCTATTGATAAAGATGATGATGTGATGTGATAGCGAGTTGAAAATTATGTTGCCCACCTAACGAAAGTGGCAAGTTTCAAGTACACCCTTGGGCCTTGAACTTGATATGTTTCAATTGTCTTTATCGTATCAAAAGACATATATTAGCCCTTGACTTCTGAAATTATTTCAATGTAAGCATCCCATTAGCTTCTTTGTTAAAGTGAGTATGGAAATATGGCAGGGTGGTGGGCTGAAAAAAAAAACTTTAGTTATTGGAAATGGCCTGGTTTAATTTTGGGGTGGGAGAACAAAATTGGAAGTTTGAGATATTGTTATGGATTGACATAGTGGTCAAGAAGGTTTGAAAGAACCAAAAAAATTTGGATTTTAATTACGATGATTACCTACTTAACAATTAATATTTTATGTGTTTTCTTGATATTTAAATGGTAGAGGGTATTTGGTGTGTATAAATAAACTATCCTGCGTGGAGTCTATCTTTATCATAATTAACAACCAAAAGTTAGAGTTAACCGAATGAAAAAATCATTCTTTCTCGATAAATTTCTTACTAGCTTCTCTACTAGTTAAAGTTTCACTACTTTATAATTCTTAAGCATGTTTCTTTGAAAAACTTTGATTTTTTTTATGTATGGCTTTTCATGTTTTTTTTTTGTTGGAGTTAACAGATTGACACCTAGAGATATAGGCGTAGTGTCAAGCAATGATGTTATATTTGATAATTTGTGAGTTGTATGTATACACATGAATAGACCATCCAAAATGATTCAAACGTGCCTCTAAAATAAATTTTCTAAAATCTATTATTCTCACGTGTCCGGCCTTCTTTAACTAATCACCTCATCTATACCCACAAGTGGGCAATAATTCAACCGATATAACGGTATGAGTGTATGTTTATAATCAAAATGTAACGAGTTCAAATATTCCACATTTCACTGTTGTTAAAGTAAAAATAGCAATCACATCTTAATTATACCGGGTAAATTAATGAGATGGTTATCTTGAAATAGTTTTTGAAGTCTAAAGTTAGGCTTGATAACTATATGTTTAAAATGTCATTTTTATAATACTAGCGTTCGAGCTAGTTTAAACACACATTCTATTATATTTGGTTGTTATGGACATTTACAAACAATTAATTTCTAAATAAATTATCATCATAAACTAAATTTATAACATCTTAATTTTCTAACACCATCTTAACCACTAACCAATTAATAATGGTTGAATGTTGAAAACGTTGAACCATCTAATTGCACCTTTAATGATAGATTCTTTCAATTTTTCATGGTTGAATTTTAAAAATTGAAAAATATATTTTTAATTCCTAGATTTTGGGTGAAATTTCTATTTGATTTTTAGTTTCAAAATCAAATATTTTTACTTTACCACATTTCAATAATACTTAATTTTATTCTTTACGTGTCTTTTGAATTGTAATTATTTATTTATTTTATTTTGAAAATTAATTTCATATCAAGATTTAAATAATTACTTCATTAATATATTAAAATTTAAAACTTATCTAATCAATATTTTATTAAATAATTCACTCTTTTGTTATTTTAAACATTAAACTTGAACATTTACGAGCTTTTTAAAAAAAATGACATGAAGTGGATTGTTAGCAAAAAAAAAAAAAAAGAACATGGAAAATAAAATCTATAGAAATCAAAATGTTATGAAAAAAGAATTAAATATAACAAACTTTAGTTAAATTATTAAATTAATTGATAGGCTTCCAGTAAATGTAATTCAATTAAGCTTCTAAAAAAAAAAAGTAATTCAATTAAGTCAAATATTTCAAATATCACATGTTTTAATTATAATGTCAAACAAATTTCCTAATATGAACAAGTTAGCGCAAATAGACCAAAATCTCCTCGCTCATCGACGTATTTACCGATAGAGTTCCTAAAAGCACCGCCTCGAACAGACCCTCTCTTTCTTGTTCGCCAGCGATCAAAATCCCCAAATTTTGAGGTATTGAAATCGACGAAATCCATCTCTTTTCGATTCATTTCTCTAAGCTGAATGCTAATTTGTTCTCTCTCATATATGGATCTTAGTTGATTGCTAAATTGCTAACTGTGATTTTGGTTTGACCGCCATTCCGATCTCCAGTTTCAGAGCGCAGTGAAAACTATGGGAGGAGCTGAACATGGACATGGACATGGGGAAGCCCATGGGGACTTTAGGGCTAAGGTTTGGAGCATGACCGGAGGACCTTATTGCCGCCCCAAGCATTGGAAGCGCAATACCGTCATTGCCATGGCCGGCATCGTTCTCGTTTGCATCCCTATCGCTATGAAATCTGCCGAGCTTGAGGTTTCTATGCCCCCATTTTTGTCTATCTATTCCTTTCTTTTTTGTATGTTTAGCGATTAGGATTGTTCAGCTGAAGGGTTTTTATGCATATATTTTTTGCTTTCGTTTTGGGTGTGGGGATGCCTGGACTCATTCTATTTTTCGTCCTCTATAGATAGATGAGTTTGAGTTGGAGAAATTGAACTAGAATTTACATCGATTTGACCGTAGGATTTGACTGCAACTCTAGGTCTTAGTATGTTTAAGGTTGTTGAATCTTGTTCCCTTATGTCGTTAGCTTTTGCTAGTTAACCGAAAATTTCTCCTTTTACGATTTGCTAAACGTAATATTTTTTTTAATAGGAAACAGAGCATTATAGTGATATATGAAATAGGATTTGTTAAACGCACTATTGAATGCTTCAGGGTACTTATGGTCTGGATGGGTTTAATCAGTAGCATCTTAAGGTATCGAATGATTATGGTTGAGTGAGTCAAAGGGGATCTTTGGTTTTGGGATATATAAGGTTTTAACACTTTTCTGTATAAAAAGAAAGAGAACACAGAAAAACTTGGGTAATCAGGTGCCCAACACAAGCGGCAATAGGAATTGCATTGAAGCGTTTCTAATTTTTCAGATTAGAGAAAATGTGATGGCCACCCTTGGAAATGAAAGCATACTTCCAATTATGAAGTTTCTTCTCCATACGTTCAAAAATTGGATTCCAAAAAGAGGGAGTTCTAGGATTGCCTCCCAAAGGAAGACCCAAGTAGGTCGTTGGTCAAGTACCTAGTTGGCTAGTTTGCACCCAAATTCAGACGCCATCTAAAATAAGCGAGATTGCTTCACATGAATGCTAATAAGTTCGCTTTTGGACAAATTAATCTTAAGTCCAGAGGTGTGCAGTCCTTAAGGGGTGGCGTAGTGGTTGAAGACTTGGGCTTTGAGAATATGCTCTTCTCAAGGTCTTGGGTTCGAGACTCGCCTGTGACATTACTCATTCGATGTCTCCAGTGCCCGGCCTAGTGACGGGCGTGGTTACCTTGTTTCAAGAAAGTCCAGAGGTGTGCTCAAATATTTTAACATTTAACAGCTATTAAGAAAAGACTCTCCAATGCACTAGTATCAGCAGTTGAACATTTAACAGCTATTAAGAAAAGACTCTCCAATGCACTAGTATCAGCAGTTGAGAAAAGCAGCGTATCATCTGCAGATTGTAGATGATTGAGGCAAAAATCTGAGGATCTGAGAGGGTGAGCTTCCAGTTTACAAATGCTGGCACTATTTGTCATAAGGCAGCTAAGACAAAGGGTCATCTTAAGAAATACCCCTTGTAGGAATAATCTTTCCCATAGGTCTTCTATTAATAATAATAGAGTAGTTTGCGCTTGAAATACAACCTCTAATCCATTTCCTCCAGATAAAACCAAAATCCTTAACCGCCAGAACAGCATCTGGGAAGTCCCACATTGAGCCCAATATTGGGTATTCAATTTAGAGATCTAGCTCTTTTAGCCTCCTTTGAGCTCCTAAGTCCTAACACACCGACCAACCTACTGAAAACAAAGTTAAGTTTGATGGCCTAACTTGAGTTCTACAAATTTTATTGATGACAAGCAAATTTTCTTCAGCCCTCTATGCTTTAAGTTATGTGTTTTACACCTCTTCTAAAACAATGGTCTCAGATTTTTTTACTTTTCCCGAAAACCAACTCCCAAACATCTCTATGATTTAATTTATGTATGACCTTTGGACTGTGAAACATGTTTTTTGTTGGAAAATTAAATCCTGTATAAAGGATGTAGGGGAGATTGAGAAGAAAACTGATATTATACACCTCCTCATAAAATTTAAATATCTACTAAGAACTCACTAATGAAGAACCAAGAACTCTTAGTATGCTTCATAGAAAAATTAAGCAATTTTCCTGTTCCTCATCCCGTATTTGCTGGCAAAGAATAAACAAAATGCCACAAAGAACTAGGCTATGTGGAAATCTCCAGTCTTTTATTGCAGATGTACAATTTTCTGTCCATACAGTTATCTCTTGTTCTTGAAGTTGCAAAAGATTTTCAAAATTTTCTGAAATTTAAAAATATTCACATCTCTTTTAGCCTCGGAGTCAATCTTTCTAAACTTTCTTGTAGGCATCAACGTTTGATGAGTTGAAAGTTAGCTAAGGTATCAACCTTTTCTCTCTTCTCAAAATACTCCCACCTCTTTGACAACCCTAGTCATCGTGACCTTTCTTCCTCTGGCATAATGAGTTTCATATTTTTCTATAATTTACATAACTCATTATACAACCAAATATTTATGTACAAAAATTACTAAGAGAAAATCTGATCTGAATTCCTAACTTGACATTAATTTCAACAGAGACTTACCATGTGGGTGATTCAGCCCCTTTTGCTTAACCTCTTTAATAGATTCTGGTTGAAAGACTTAGAATTGCCCTCTGGGATATCAGTGCAAATACCCAAGATAAACCAACTCAAAGTTATTTATTTGAAAAAAATATTTGTTAACAAGGGATAAATTATTGGTCCATATTTCTCTTTGATACTGAAAAGGAATGATGTAAATCTGTAACATTGAAAGTTTCACATATGCAAGACAAGACTATTCCATATTGGTGTGTGTGTTCATTGAGAAGTGAGAACAAAGAACGTATAAATCCTTACATTGATGCTAGCAATTGCCTATGTATCAGTTTTTTTTTAGTCATGACCTTGTTGCATTTCAATTCCTGACCTGCTTAGCCTTCCGTAGTGCTGGAAAAGAATCGCTTTTTTTTTGGATAAGAAACCATGAGAAAAATATATTGAAAAGGAAAGGGTCAAAAGAACAGCCTCTGGAATGTCTTGAACCATTCGGTTGTTTCATGTTTCGGAAGGCCTTTTTTTGGATGGCTTGAGCCTTATTATTTGGATTGGATTTAAAGATTCTCGTTATCTGCTATACTATCTTGATTTTATGCCATTAGATTTTTGTTTGAGCTTGGGATATTTATTTTTATTCTTTGGGTATGATATAAAGTGATTTTATTGTTTGCCATTGATTTGGTTTTCGTGATATGATTTTAAAGTTTTAGTGCATTCCATCGTTTAAGGAAGCTCCCCGCCCACTATATATATTCTGGATTGAGTATGGACTAAATTAAATAGACCCTATAGTTCATCCACATGGGAATCATTTCTTCTTCACTCATCCTAAGCTTTTCTGACATTTCTGTCTTGAATTTGTCTCAAGTATCATCAGCAAGTAACCTCAAGTTCTCTTTTTCGATGCAGCAACGCCCACACAATCCCGTTCGGCCAATTCCCTCACAGCTTTGGTGCAAGAATTTTGGAAACAAAGAGTACTGAATCTGTCATTTGAAAACTGGTAAAAGAACATGAGCCAGAGATTGTGTTCTTGAACTGGCAGTTCTCAACTTTTGGATCTGGTAATTGCAGTGAGTAATTTATTTTTTTCAGCACTTGGGTGTTATATTTTCTAATCAACATCAGTCTTGTAGTGGGTTTATCCCCTAATGCCAACTGTTGTTAGTGACCAAAATAAGCTTCTGTTTGCTCTAATCACCATGTTTTAAGAAATGTTTCCATAACGACCAGAAGAATGAAATTCTGTCTTGTTTGGATGTTCAAAATCAATTTGTTTTAATCTCTCTCTTCATAAAAATTATTGAAATTTATGTTTAATAGAACTCTAAACTTTCAAGTTTCTTTCTTTCTTTTTTTTTTTTTTTTAAAAAAAGCTGTATGATAAATGATTTATTATACATAAAAACATTTTACAAATTTATGGGACACTTAATTAGAAGTTTAGGGAGACTAAACTATGAAAGTTTATAGATGGAACTTGCAATTTAAAGCATTGGTCTAAACTCCTCTTGAATAGACCATGTGTATACATAACATCTAGAAACACAAGGAATATTTTTTATTGTTCGTGCCAACTTGCGAGCACCTTCGATCTGTGAATTATGCTTTTTGAGGGCTCAACTGTGGCAATTTATTGAGCATAAATTTGTGATAAAAATTCTTATTCCCCCACATGGCATTTAGGTTCTTTGCTCTAATAATAATTAGTGACAAGAAGAGAAGGGTCATTTTTCTACAGCAAACGGCTGCAGTTTGCCACAGCTCTCAAAAAGAAAATATCTGCACTTTGTGTTTACAAAGAATGAAAGGATTGTTGGATTTAGATACAACTTTTAATTTTTAGGTGAGAATCTAATTCAGTTCCCACTTAAATGAATTACAAGTTATTGTCCCTTAGCATTTTCCAATGGTCCAGCTTTTGCATCTATTCAACTCAACTACTTGGATTGCTTCCAATTATAGGGGCAAAAATTTAACTTTCTAAATTTGTGATTTATTAACTTTAGAGATGTTCTTACTTCTAAGTATTCAAGATGAATGTTGTTTAATAAATTTGAAGTGGGGAAATGGTGAGACATGGCTATAGTAAGGAAAAAAGAAATTTCCATAACTTTTGTTGTGTTATAAAAGTAAGAACTAAAGTAAAAGAAGAATACAAAGCTTTGAGTGTTGTGTTCTGAAAAAACTGAGAGCATATATATTGTGAGACAAATAAAATTTAGTTACATAGCCAATTTAGAAAGATAATTTCATATAGGGTTTTCTCATTAGATTGGTATCCAATATATTTTTAGGGTCTAGTTGAAGTCAAGGTTGAACATGGGTTTGAGATATGGCTCCATTTCACTTTCTTATTTTTGTTCTTGAGTTCGTGTATTCATTCAATTTCAATTATGAGAAATTTATGAGACTAATCAAATTTAAAAAATTGTAATCATAAGCACATTCATCTTTTAAAAAAAGTTAGCAAATATAATTATTAATATTAATGAGTATTTTTTGCATTATAGATGCAAAAAAATATAGAATTTATTTATACTTATAATTACTTTTGTGAAAGTTCATTCACTCCAATTTCCTTTTAATTATTTGTTTTGAGTCTTTTGATTTTTGTTTGAACCATAGTCATTATTCTTTATCCATGTGTTATTGCGATTCCATTCAACCCGTGTCCAATTTTAATGACTAATTGTAAAAATTAACTAAGAATTCATTTTACGAAATTGATTAGATTGCTAAAAAATATTAAAATTAGACTATTAAAACTAATTAAGCCAACTCTAACATAAGTGAATAGGTTAAAAACATGTGTAACATCCTTTCCTTTTAAATGCCACACATTCAAATTCCACCAAATATCTGATTTAAATATGAAAAAGTTACTTCAGAAAAAACTATTAATTTGTCAGAAATAATGAAATTAAAGTTAATCTAAAAAAACTAGAATAAATATTTGAAATATTTTCTGGCTGAAGATAACATACATTTTCCTCGAAAGTGATTGATATATCAATTTTGCCTCTTTTTTATTTGACATAATCAATTTTGGCTTTTGATTAAATGGAAAATGAAAATTTCAAGGATTATTACTTTCTTTCTTTTTTTTTTAAATGAAGCTGAGTCCTTGATGATTTGGCAGATAGGCTTGACCCAAAAATTATAAATTAAAAAATTAAAAATAAATCAACTGGTTATAATTGACTTTATTTGTATATTTGTTTAGGACTACAATCGATTAATTGAATCGATATTACTCTTAATTGAAATGAACAATTTTATTCTAAAAATAATAATTAACTTCTTCCAATAACAAGTCATAATTCATAATCTCTTCTTGTTGTTGTTGTTTTTGAAATATATTTTCCGTGTTTTTTATTACTAAATTTTAAATGGTTCAAAATATAAGAGTAAACTCTTATGAAAACGATCTTAAATTTATTTTTAATACTTGGTAGTGTTAGATTTATTTTAGGAGTTTAATATAGTCACGTCAAACTTAACTTTAAAAGTAGAAATAATAATATTCTAGAAAGCAAACTGGTAATTGTCAAAAAAAAAAAGGAAACCAAACTAGTAAATTCCCCCAAATGAATTTACAATCGTAATAAAAATGAAAAATAGTGTTATAGTTCAATCATACAAATATTCAAATTCAAGTACTAAAACATTCAATTCAGACTATAAAATATCAAAATGCCTAGATCTAGCAAAAACAAACACCCAATATAGTTGTAAAAAATAAAAAACAAACCACTTAATATAAAATTTATACAAATATATTGTTTTTCTTTAGTTATTTATATTATATACAAAAAGTTTATAGTTTATATAAATTGTTTTTTGAGTTCAAATGTTATATGACAAAACTATTAACTTTTTGAGTTTTTTTTTTAACTATAAACTTTTTGAGATTTTTTTTTTTTTTTTTTTTGACAGGTAAACTTTTTGAGATAATAACAAGTAGGTTAACAAAGTTTATGAGAATGATTTGGAAATGTAGCTTCTTTTTGAGTTCAAATATTCATTTCTTAATCTATCCTTCATTGTCACGGGATTCTATTTTAGTATACAAGTGGGTTAGCAAAATTTATGAGAATGATTTGGAAATGTAGCTTCTTTTTAGATTACAAGAAAAACAAATCTTATCAAATGGGTCAAATTGGTTATCTAATTTGTTATTAATTTATTTTCACTCTACGGTCATGAATTCGATCAGAATTAATGACTTAGTGACTTTCAACAAAGAAAAGTCAAAATTCTAATAACAACCATACTAAATGTTGGGCTCAAACGACTGTAAAGTTGAAATGGATTCACGCCAAATTAGATAACAAACTACGCTACCCTCAAAACAACTTAATTTTAATATATATATTTAGAAAGATTATATATTTTAATATGAATCTTACAAATACAAGATGTTATTTAGAATTTATTGAAAAAATCTAAATAAATGCGTATAGATCTCAGAACAAAATTACATTCCTTTCGATAAAAAATCAAAATATACTCTAAAAAGATCCAAAAAATGGAATTGCAAATTAATAATATATAATGCGATGCCACTATAACATAACTTCATCGACATTACAAATGATGAGTTTGAAACTAATCACCCCAAATATTTATATAAATACAAAAATTAGTTGTCTTGTCTTCGACTTTTCAACCGAATGATAATTTATTGGAAAATTGTGGTGTATAATCTAATTTCACAAAAAAATTGTAGAAATAAATTAAATTTTTTTTGTATTTATAATTAATTATTCGATATAATTAATCATATGTTATAATTTAAAATATTAATACAATATTATATATTAATTATATTATATAATTTGTGAATGATATAATTATAATTATTATTTTACCTTGCATTGTAAATATTTTTCCAATTTTAGCGCGTTCCTAAAAATATGCCGAAAGTTCCTTTCCAGTAAATCGCGACAATCCGATATCAAAGATTCCGCCACGTGCCGTGACCTAGTACAGGCTCTCATGAATTACAATAGGCCTGCATGCAGTAGATTATTATGGCTCGAATCAACTAATAAGCATCGATACCTCAGAGTAAGCAGTTATTACCATAATTGCCACTGTGTGATCAAATCAATCCCTCTCTTTAGTCTGCCCGTTCTTTTTCCGGGCAGCTCTTCTCTGGCGTCTAATCGGCGCTGTCTTATAATAATATTCCTAATTTACCTTTACCATTTTTTTAAAGGAACCTTTTACCAGTATTTTTGGCATTAAATAAAAGAAAAATAAAAAGTCTTTCTTTAATAAATTATTATTATTATTATTGTTCTCGTGTTTGAGAGTTTTGAAAATCGAGAAAGCAAACGTCACTTCAAATTTATCGATTCATTTGGTGAAAGTATATAAAAAGGAACATCCAGACCAATATATTTATTTTGGTATTAGATATTAGGCTTATTTACACATATTCCCTTATTTCTAGATTACTTTCAAAATTTGAAACCTAAAAATTGATTACCAAAATTTAACAAACGAATTTGGAAAATGTTTTTGTTGGAAAGGAATGATATAAATAAATAAAATACATACACCCTCTTTTCACACGATTGATTTAAAAATAATTTTTTTCATACCTTTCCTTTTTAAATACCTAAAATCGGTATAAATGCAAGAAACAATTAATAAGAAAGGTGTTATACTTAAATTCTCAAAGCACACATTTTATTTTTTTATATTTCAACATTTATGACGGCAAGACTCTATTATTTTTAGTTATTAGGGGTAAGATTTATTTTTTAAAGTTTTTAAACCTAACATTTCAATGATGATCTATTTTAATATTTGAAATAATAAAATAGTTAGTTACATAAATTATTAAAATTTTCACATAAATCTAAATTTTAAAAGAAAATAAGTATAAAGTAAACTAAAAAAATAAATACTTGAGGGTTAGTGGTGCAGTTAGTTATCTTGTCCGGTGTTAATCCATTTCAACTCCACGGTCATGATTCGGGCAGTTGTGCTTTCTATGTAGGGTTTGTTGGTCTCCCTCCTCCACTATGTACTCAAAAAAAAAAAATATTGTAATTATAATGAAAACTAATTATTATTGAAATGTCTAAAAGCATATTTATTAACATCATATTCTAACCATTTGATGAAACGTTGTAATGAACTTATAAATGTTACTCATACCATAAATTCCAAAATTTTATAAATAAAGAAAGTGTATATATATATATATATATATATATATATATATATATTTAGGTTCTATAAATTATATTATGACGATTTATTATCTCTCTCTTCCCCAGTGCCATACCGTGTACAATATTCCTGTCTGGTACAGCTTCAACGGCTTCCGCTATATTTTCATTCCCAACGTTTCTCTGTCTCAACCGCGAAGAACAAAGCCTCCAAAATCTCAATCCCTTAAAGCGCAACCAAACTAGCATTGCAAGCTTTCACATCCCATTTTTGTTTCTTCAATCTGTTTGGAAGATTTGTTCGAGCGTAGCACAGTATTTTTGGATTTTGAACCAGCGCTGCATTTTGTTTACTGATCTTCGGATTCCATTTTGTTCAGTTTTTTTTTTCTAGATCTGTTTTCATGTGGAAGCTTGCGAGGTTGACTGCGGCGAGTTTGCGCCGATCTAGGCGGTTCTCGACGGCGATTCCTGCTCCTTGTATTGTCCATAAGCGCGGTGCTGATATTCTCCATGATCCTTGGTTCAACAAGGTTCGTTGTTTTCTTCAGTTTTTTTTTTTCATGTTTGCTGGTTTGATTGTTGGAGGATCAGTTCATGTTAAGAGCCTGAAATTTATTTGTTATGTGTTTCTCTCTAAAGTTGAAAAGATGTAAAAGCTCTTAGAAGTACGTTTGAGGAATTGTTTTTGTTTTTTTCGCAATGGCGACGTTTTTTCTGTGGGGCCTCCGTTTATGGCAGTATTTGAAGTTGCAAATATTTCGATGTAGGGATTTCGTTTCGTTGTTTGTCTTTGGCAGAGAGATTCCTAGGAACTTTGTATTTGATGTATTGTAATTAATTTTCAGTATGATTGATGAAATTTAAGCGTCGTTTTATATTATAGTTTAAGCGTAAGGAAGGATTAGTGTAAGTGTTTTTGGAAAAGTAATATAAAGTACGCAGTGCTCTATAATTTGAAGATAGGATTGAATTTCTGTCCGTCGTCTTTAGTGGTGAATGTGTATCTATTCAAGCTTAACGAATCAAGCTTTTGTTAGTTAATATGCTCTAAACTCGGATCTTAAGTACCCTTTGGACAACTCTTTAGGACTTAAGGTGTTAATTCTTCACTAGGAAATCTATGTTTGCTCATTAATTTTGAATTCTTTATCAGTATGTACTTTGTTCCATTTTTTGTTTCTAAAACTTTGCAAAATTTGAAGCACCCAAATCTCTGTTCCTTTTTATATTCCTACTAAAGAAACGTTCTTATAGTTTATCCTGACATAATATGTGGCATGGCCATATGGACTGGAACTCTCTTTAAAGTTGTCCCTTTTTATTTTCAAAGAGCAGGATACTGGGTTTCCTCTCACTGAAAGAGACCGTCTAGGAATCCGTGGCCTTCTTCCTCCACGAGTGATATCATTTGAGCAGCAGTATGATCGTTTTAGTAAGTTTACGCTTGATCTTATTTCTTTGCCTGTCTACCATCAGATGCCTTAGTGTTAATCCCTTTTATAAGAAGCATACTAATGAATGACTAAGAAGATTGCCATACTGAAATTTTTTTATTTTACATGCATCTCTCCGTTAGTGTAGATAGACGATGTTTGGTAGGTTATTGCTTGGTTGCTAGCTGTTAAATGTTAATTGTTATTTTGCATGCATCGATGGTGATTGATTCAATTAATAGTGGTCATCTATCTAAAAATTTATTTCGTACAAAATTTCTTGACATCCAAATATTATAGGGTCGGACGGTAAGTCTTGTGATATTAGTTGAGATGCATGCAAGTTGACCCAGGTAGTCCCGATATCAAAAAAAAAATTGCTAGTTTAAAATCAACTAACTAAATGCGTGTCTTTGACATTGTTTTTGTCCTGCCATTTTTTGGTGTAAATTTTATCCTACTTTTGCTTCTTATAGTTTTGCCTCCTTTTCAACAAGTTTTTTGTTTTGGATTTATCATCGTTTCTACGTTAATGAAATTGTTTCTTATAAACCGTTAATTGCTAGTTGTTTAATTGACTCTTGTTTTATTATTTTTCTAGTTCGTAAAATGGAACTACTTAGTTAGTTGGCAACACCTATAGTCGGGTATTGCATTTGTAATCGCATTTAAAGGAACTTTTTATTGGTAATGTCAGAAGTTGCAACTCTGTTCTAATCTACTCCTTTCATAGTTCTAATCTACTCCTTTCATAGTTACAAAAAAAGCACCCCAGTTTGAATTGGTTACAATTTCCTAAGTAATATAACAACAAAAGAAATTGAGTGATTGTTATCACAGCTCTGGTATTAGATAAAGAGTTCTTTTAGTATTTGGGAGAATTTCAATCAGTAGCAGCATTAGGGATAACATCGTTTTCTTTGAACATCTCTTGCACGTTTTTTGTTCAATTTGCTAGTGGAATCATATCGGTCGCTGGAGAGGAATACTCGTGGTCAAGCAGATGGTGTTGTTTCATTGGCAAAATGGAGGATCTTAAATCGATTGCATGATAGAAATGAGACACTGTACTATCGAGTAAGTTGCAAGAATATTGTTGTTTAGATGCTTGTAAATTAATAATTGTTCTGATCCAATTTTAGTGCTTTTCACTTTAGGTCCTTATTGACAACATCAAAGACTTTGCTCCAATAATATACACACCTACGGTAGGCCTAGTTTGTCAAAACTACTCTGGGTTATTCAGACGTCCACGTGGAATGTATTTCAGTGCAAAAGATAAAGGAGAAATGATGTCCATGATTTATAATTGGCCAGCAGAGCAGGTTTGTTGACCTTGCACATCCTCATTCATTTTTGTTTCTTCTTATTTTCTATTTTAATAAAGAATGTTTCTTTTATTCGAGTTAAAGCAGATATTATTATCGGTGTTACCATGCCCATGCGAGTTTTGGAGTATATAGAACATATTACCAAGACTTCTTGAACACATCTTCGAATATGATAACTAATATGTTTAGTCGAGAATTCTTGATTGCTCTCTTGCTTCAGTAGTATTAGGTAATTGCATTTAGCTGATTCTATCTACATACTCTTTTTCCCAATGATTCCTGGATAATTTGTGTTACATATAGAGGGACGACCTGGTTCATTTTATTAGACATGCTTGATGCTTTATTATGGTCTAATAACTTATGAATGTACCACACTTATTCAAAGCATTATACTATTGTTTCGTATAGCAATTAGTTAATTATTGTGCCAGTTATATATTTTTCTAAAGTTCCTCCTATTTCCCTTTCAACTGCAGGTTGACATGATTGTCCTGACAGATGGAAGTCGTATTCTTGGCCTAGGTGACCTTGGAGTTCAGGGAATAGGAATACCTATAGGAAAGCTTGATATGTACGTTGCTGCTGCTGGCATCAACCCTCAAAGAGTATGTTTTTTCTTTTAGTTTTTTTTTTTTTATAAGAAACAGTTTTAGTGATGTATGAAATTACAAAAGTGATAAGAGTTCATAATTTACAAAAGGCTTGCATTGTTGCTTAAAACGGAAGCTTATATGAAACAAATATATATTGATATAAAAAAATAATATAATTCTATTGTTCAAGGTACTTGGACCCTTCCTATCTTGAGTTCACTCAAGCCCTAATCAACCACCCTGTTGATGCCTTCCAATGCTTTCTCTTTCTCCATTCTTCTCTTATTTATAACCCCATTTCCCCATCCTACTCTCAATGAGATCAGACATTTTCCAAAATTATCCTCTTCCTAAAAACACACTTTGTCCTCAAAGTGTGGTTCTAAGAAAAACCCAAAACACTAGCTAGGAGAGAAAGATTGGAACTTTGCCAAGAGCCCATCTTGCACCCATATCTTGAAGCCATATATCATCAAGAACAATGTGGTCCGCTTTGATACTTCATAATTCAGAAGGTCGATGTGACCAGATATTTACTCAAAAGATTCTACCTCCTGAAAAAGATTAGCCAGGTGTGAATCATTTCGTGGTCAGAAAATAATAGGGTATCGCCAGCAAACTGTAGTCATCAATGCTACATTCTTCATGCCCCACATGAAAGCCTTTAATGGTAACCTCCTCCTCGGCTTTAACATACAATTGGCTAAAACAATCCATAATTAGGATGAAAAAAAAAAATCAATAAAGGGTCCCCTTGCTTAAGAGTTAAGACCATTGCTTAAGACCCTTAGAAGCCAAAACAAATGTTGGATTTTTTTTCTTCTAGTATTTGAGCAGGTCTCTATGACAGTATCTCATCTGAGCATTTTTTTGTGCTTGTGAGCTCTGACTATGTATACCCCTGCATTTACACCTTTGGTTGTCTTATTCTATAATTTTATATTTTTTTTGTTACTTATTGGAAAATTATCTTAGGGAAATTTGGCTTACTTGTAGAAAGACAACTGCACTTGTCAACATATACATGTACATGTGATTTTAAGCAAGAGCTAAGAGAATGACAGTTTTAGTATGCCATGTTTAAAATTTTCTGTTTTCTTACTGTTCCTGCACGTACTCGTAGTGGAGTAATCCTCAAGTCTGCAGTCTTTTCTGAATGAATTTTGTACGCTAACTGTAAATACCGATGTAATTTAATGGTGAAGATTATTTTTTCTTCTATGATTATAAATGGTTTAACTTTGAACAACTTTTCTTAACCCCACTTTTTTCAAATTTTATTAAGTCTATGCCTTTGTTTGTGTGACAGATTCTTCCAGTAATGCTTGATGTTGGTACTAACAATGAGAAGTTACTTAATGATCGTCTATGTAAGTGAAAGATGAGCTTTCGTTTCTGTTGTCTTCATAATTTATTGCGCTTATATCTTTCTGTTTCGTTTGTGCAGTGAGATATTTCTGTTGTGCTGAAATATTTTATTTGGACCCCCTAGTTAATATTTATATTTGCGTAAAGAAATTTTTTTTTGCTTGTCCACGCTTTTTTTTTTTCTTTTGCTCGTTTAGGTCCTCGTTTAGCCTTATTGTGAAATTTTGTTTTCTTCCTTCATAATATGCAGAGACTGGTAGTAATACCAAGATTTGCAGTATGGGGTCAATTACTGGTTGGATCGTTTTAGAAAGTTTCAAATTGTATTCAATAACGGATCTCAACATATTGTGGTTTACTTACTAGGAACACCTTTCTATTCTATTTATTTTATGTTTCTTAGTAATCGGGGTTTTCTCTTCCTAAGCTTTATCTTTTTTCCTCTTCCGATTCCTACTTTCTTTGGTGTTTGTTTGCCTGCATTAGACATTTCATAGAATGTCACTCATATGTATGACAGACTTGGGACTTCGGCAGCCTAGACTGGATGGAGAAGAGTATCTATCCATTGTTGACGAATTTATGGAAGCCGTGCATAACCGTTGGCCCAAAGCTATTGTTCAGGTTTATAGGCTTAAGATTTTTTCTTTTAATTTAACGTTCACCATACTGCCATCAGTCTCATAACCTTGTAATTTGATTTTAAATGATGCCAGTTTGAGGATTTTCAAATGAAATGGGCTTTCGAAACATTACAACGCTATCGTAGGAGGTTCTGCATGTTCAACGATGATATACAAGTGAGTACTTTCCGCAATATTCTGCTGGTAGATTAAGGAGTTAAAGGACACTCATTTTTGTTATTTCATTTCATAAGGGAACTGCTGGTGTTGCTCTCGCCGGACTTTTGGGAACCGTGAGAGCTCAAGGGCGGCCATTGAGTGATTTTATTAACCAAAAGATAGTTGTGGTAGGGGCTGGAAGGTATTGTAGCTATTTAATGTACTAAAATATAGGAATACTATTCGGGATCACGAACATTTTCTTCTTTTTTTAAACAAAAACTGGCTGGCGTGGAAGAGAAATGCTTTATTTAATTTTAGACATGTATTATTATTATTATGTGAATATAAGAGGAATGAAAATTTTGGAAACTGTAGTTCAATCCTTTCGGTTTCTTCATGTGTCTCATCAGGCTTGTTTTTGTTCCCCTCTCTCTCTCCGACTTCAGTGCAGGGCTTGGTGTTCTTAACATGGCTGTCCAGACTCTTTCGAGAATGTCAGGGAACAGTGATTTTAGTGCAAGAAATCAACTTTTCCTAATAGATAAAGATGTACAAATCTCTTCCAATCTTCAACTTACCAATTTCTGCATCAGTTTGGCTACCTTTTCCTTCCATGAAAGCTATTCAATAAATTATATATTCCTTACATGGATTTGACATGATGATCTCTGTTCATACTGCTGATGGATCTCATCTATCTGATAAGTTATCCTTCTACATTACAGATTGAATACTAATTGACAAGAAAATCAAGAAAATTATTTTCTTGTAATGCTATGAATTGGTAGTCTGGTATAGTAGTCAATCCTCTACTCTATCTTTCTATACGCCTTTGCTTCTTGACATGTACCTTCATTCATTAATTTAATGAAGCCAGTAGGCTAATTTTAAATTTGCTAGCTTAGTACCGGGGAAGACTATCAGTTTCTTTTTCTTTTTGGGATAAGAAACAATTTCACTGGGGAAGACTAACAATGGGCTTGTTTAGTTCTCAAATTTCTAGCATGGAAAAATTATCATTCATGAATAGGCTAAATTAGATGTAAGTACTGTATCTTAACTCACATCCGTCCACTTTCCACTTGTAAAAATGATGTGAGAAATAAAATTAATGTTTAAGATTTGATTGAACGTAAAATGAATTGATTGTCATTACTGTTATCTAGATTCTTATGCTAGAGTATATTGCAGGTAAAGTTCTTTCTTGTAATACTTTTTTTTTATTAAGCTTTCGATTTAATTAATTAGTTTCTTTTTTTGGTGGATCGCTCTTTTCTGGTAATTTTTATTTACACAATATATATATTTTTTCACATATCAGATCCCCAGAAAGTCTTCTAAAAGCAAGGGCTATATTTATAGGATATTAGTTTTTAATGAAATAACATTGATGTTAACTTTTGTAGATCGTCTGTGGGTTTCAAATATTTATGAAGTGATTTTAATCTGTTTCATGCTCTTCAGTCCTTAAATATCATGATAATGCCTTTGATGCAATGAACTTTAGCAGGGTGCTACTGCTACATTTTTAACACCGTGTTACATGTATCATCTGAGTAAAACAAATTATGTCTTTGTGCAGGGCCTTGTCACGAAACAGAGAACAAATATTGATCTAGCAGCTGCACCATTTGCTAAAGACCCAAGAGAGCTTGATGGACTTGGTGAAGGAGCCAGTCTATTAGAAGTGGTAAGCTTTCTCAAATTCCCTTCATAGTTACCCTTCACTCTTCAGTAGTTTTCAACCAACTCCATCTCCATTGATATTTATGAATATAATTATAATCGTTGTTCAGGTGAAAAAGATCAGGCCGGATGTTCTTCTTGGTTTGTCTGGAGTTGGCGGCATCTTCAATGAGGAGGTACTTATCCTCTAATTTATCTTCTAATCGTTAATGGAGCTTAGTTCAACTTCAGAAGAGTATTATCTCTATAACATATGTGATCCTTAAGTTATTTTCATTTAGAGTTCTCCTCAGATGAAAGAAATAATGGAAGCATAGGTGAAAGGGAATTTAATGTCACTCAAGTTAATTACATGCACATCATATCTATAATTTGTTATGAGTTCACCCTCGTTATTACGAAGACAAAAGCATATAAACTTGAGACTTCATTGTCCTTTTTCTATCCATTTACTAATGGAAAACTCCATCATGATGATAACAATTGTTGTGAATACTTTCCGCTATTTCTCATATTTGATGGATTAATCTAGGTGCTCAAGGCAATGCGAAAATCTGATTCAACTAAACCAGCAATATTTGCTATGTCAAATCCCACCACAAATGGTTTGATTTTTAAAATACAAAGCTTGTTATTTATTTTTTTTAAAAAATTTGTTTGAGAAGTCGAAGATTTCTTTCTTTGGGTACCCGCCCCCGCCCGTTAAAACTGAGCATATGTTTTTATTTACCAGCTGAATGCACTGCTGCTGATGCTTTCAAGTATGCTGGAGAAAACATATCCTTTGCTAGTGGAAGCCCTTTTGAGAACGTTGATCTTGGTATCTACTATTCTTTTTTATATATATAAAACATTTGAAATCATTTGGCACCATACCAAAACAAACAATTTAAAATCGTCAAGGAGATTTTTAAATATAAGTTCAGACTCTGGCCCTATATCTTATTCGTTTAATATGACTTTCTATTAAACAATGTACTTGCAGGTAATGGAAAATTTGGCCATGTAAATCAAGCAAATAACATGTATCTATTTCCCGGGTCTGTATCTTCCTCTTAAACTCTGTTTTTTTAACTTGAAAGAATTCTTTGAGTTAAATGTTTCTATTACTGTCGTCATTTGAATGCAGGATTGGGCTGGGATCTCTTCTATCAGGTGCTCGTTTTATTACTGATGGAATGTTGCAAGCAGCTGCAGAATGGTATGGATCTTTATCTGGCAATGGTGCAGTGAGAGAGTTTGTCTTACGGCGAGTTGGTGAAACTGTGTACACACTGCTTATGAAAAAAAGATTAGTTGGGTCAAATAACCGTCTTCAATTCAGAGCGGTTACCTACCTAGGATTTAACATCTTATGCGTTTCTTAAACAACCAAATGTAATAGGGTCTAAAACAACCAAATGTAATAGGGTCTGACAGTTATCCCTTAGAAATAGCTCAAGGTGCGCATAACCATTCTAGACATTCATGTACATACTCTAAAACAACCAAATATATGGATCTAATGGTTGGCCCAAAGGAATAGCTCGAGATGCATATAAGCTGGTCCAAACACTTATATACGCACATATATACATATATACATATATATACATATACATACATACACTTCTGGTCTAAGTGGCTGTCCGGCCAGATTAGTAAAAAAAGGTTAGGGGCGAATCTCTTGATGTTTAGCCATCTGCAATCCAATTCTGTTTCTTACTCAAGTACACTTTTAGTGCTTTTAATATTTGTGCCATTGTTGTCCTTTTGGTTTATGCTTTATTTATCTTCAAGGTGCTGATATGATGTTGTCATCTATGCAGCCTTGCTTCTTATATGACCGATGAAGAAGTTCAACGTGGCATTTTGTACCCGTCGATTGATAGGTAGGATTCAGAGTTATATATGCTATTATATTTGCATAATTGAATTAACACAATCTGATGATTTCATTGTTTATACTCCAAAACAATACGAAATGCAGCATTCGAGAAATCACGGCCGAGGTCGGAGCTGCAGTCCTGAGGAGTGCTGTTTCGGAGAATTTGGCAGAAGGTCATGGCGATGTGGGGGCTAGAGAGCTCAGGCTAATGGCAAAAGTAAGTTAGCTCAACTCATATATATTTTGCTATAAAATAGGAGATGACTTGCAAATTCTGTTTTACATTTCGTTTTACTTCAAATTTTGTTGGATTGCTCTTTATTTTGTAAGCTCGTTTAAAAATTATTTTCAAATAGCTTTTTGTTTGTTGTGTTTTATTCCTGAAAAAATTTATTGTTGTTATTATTAATTTAAGAATGAAACGTCTTTTGGAAAATTACTTTTTAGAAGTTTTTCCTTGTTTTCTTCTGGTGTGATTCTCGTAGTTTTTTTTGTCAAATGTAAATGTTATTCCTTTCCATCTACGTTTTAAGTGGTTCGATTTTAGGTTGAGTACCTAATATTTGGTATTTTTCCAATTTAATTCATATTTAGAAAGTTTTAATTGTCCTCTGTGTTTTAAAATAATTCCATTTAAATACATCAAACGCATGTAAATAATTCCTTGAACCTCGAACATTAATAGAAGAAATACATGTCAATCATTATGCTATGTTCACTTTGACAATGGTGTTTGAATTCGAATGCTCGAAATTATAACTGGATCCAAGTATGAACCGGAATTTTCTTTGGTCATTTTGCAGGAGGAGACAATTGAATACATCAAACGCAATATGTGGTTCCCAATTTACAGCCCTCTTGTTCATGAAAAATAAGTTCTATACTCCTTTTCTCACAGCTCAAAGGCCAAACAATTAAACATAGGAATTAGGTTTTTCTATTCTGAACAATTCTGTGAAAAGTTCTTAGATCATTCCCATAGTTATTGTATTCAAGGTGATAAACATCATCATTAAATTTGTGGGCAAGTTTAGAATTCATATTTACACCAATCCATTCTCTTTATACTACAAAATAAATTGTTATAAACCAAATTTTGATTCACAACCAGCTTTTCTTAATTTCACTTCTCTTTTCCTAATTTCATCTCTTATAGCATTCAGCATTGCTGAAAATTTGAGATTTAATTAGCATTTAGTGGCCTAGGGTAGTTTTAGTTTGGTTTCAATTTTGTTTTTATGGGTATAAAAGCTTCTTGATCGCCTTTCTAGATGATTGTCACAAAATGTTTGTTTCGTTATTATGGTTGACACATATGACATATGTGTACGGTTTTATTTTATTGTTTATCGGTTCAAAAAAAAAAAAAAGTTTGTGTCAGGTTAAATTTATTGAAACTGTTAAAGGTGTGTTTAGGCCACGAGTTGGTTATAACCCAATCGATGTTTGTCCCATAAACGATGGTTATCTAAACTTGCGTGTCCGTTTATTTACATCTTACATATATTACTTTTTGTTATCTAGCTCCTCAAATACCATTTATCATAACTCACTGTTTATCATAACTTTCCATTTATAATAACCAAAACGGTGCTCCAAACGAACTCTAAAGATTTTTAGGTGAGGAGGAAAGCATAACAAAACCCTATCTTCTATAGTCTCCTTTTGGGCCTACCCAAGAATCAAAATTGGGCCTTAGTTATGAACAAGAAAGGCCCAATATTCCAGAGGCTTAACTCAGAGAAGCACCGCAATAATTCCGTAGGTTAGCAATGGAGCAACAACAACAAGCACTGTACAACACCCACATAAAGCTCCTGTGTTTCGACCTCAATTCACTCGCCCCAACAAACCCTTCTTCTTCTTCTTCCTCGGATCCGATCTCCTTCTCTCGCAAATCCTACGCCGTTTCTCGCGCAGAGATCGCCGGCGTCGTCGTCTCTTGCGACCTGAAACCTAATCGCTTTCTCAAATTCTCCGTCGACGATGGCACCGCCACTGTTTCCTGTATCCTCTGGCTCAACCATCACACATCACCTTATTTTGCATCGCGCCGCCACCCTCCGGATGTTCGATTCATTGCAGGTGTGGCGGCCCATTTCGCCGCCCAAATTAGGGTTGGGATTCTCGCTAGGGTTCGGGGAAGGTTGAGCTGCTATAGAGGCCAGGTGCAGCTCACGGTGTCTGATGTTGTGGCGGAGCACGATCCCAATGCTGAGATTCTGCATTGGTTGGATTGTATCAGGTTAGCTCGAAAGTGTTATGATCTCGTTCCTTTGCCCACGTAGCTGTATTTGTAGATGTAGATGATTTTTTCCTGATTTTTGTTCAAATTTTGCATAAGAGAGTTGTTACCGACTGTGTTTTGTTTGATGGAAATGGCTAAAAGTGGAACCAGGAAATTGATGCTTTGTAACCAAGTAATGAAACTCTTTTGTATTGGATCGTGGATTTAATCTAATGGAGATTTGGGACTATAAAACCATTTACCGCACTATAGATGTAGATAATAAAATATATATGTATCAATGTTAAATGATTATCAAACGGGGCTAAGAGTTTAATATGGGTTCCAATCTTCTTACCTTACCGCTCTTTATTGTAATAGCTTATGGTTGGCTCATAAGCTATCTGTATCAATTGGTAAGATGAAATGACTTTCATTATCCTTTAATTATCAATTGGATCGTGTAAATGACTCCTCCTTGGGTGCACAAGTTGACCTCAATTTGGAGCGTTGCCTTTGCTACCATGTTTGGGTTGATGTTTGACCAATCTAGTCTCTTGGACAACCCAACCCACAGCGCCTACAAGGAACTCTCGACCATGGACCAATTGGTTCATCTTATCAAGCAACCGACCCACAAGTCTCTTGAGACTGCAATTTCTAAGAATTTGTTTCTATTTAGGAAAACAAACGTAAATTTTAGAAATAAAAAATAAAATAATGCCAAAACAAAATAGTTATTCAAAATAAATTCACTAAAACAAAGGAGAGTTATCAGTGGAATATGTGACAAGTGGGAGCCCTACAGCGTTTCACGTGACATCGTTGCATACATTTTAAATGTGGATGATGAATGACATGAAAAATTGTTAAAAGTACCCATCATTCAAATTAAGGAAATGATGTACTATTCTCACAAAATATATGCAAATTTTAATGTATTTGCATAGACATTAACAGTGACAACCTCTTAACATAATAACATACAAATGTATTATCAATACCGATGACTATAACTTTAATCATATTTTTATTATTTTTTATCTTGCAAGTTTCCCTAAAATTAAATGTATTGTCATTACAATAGTAGGTTTTACGTAACTTTCATTTCTCTTTAAAAGGATTAAGGCCTAAACATTCGACCATCATCTCAAAAAGGAAAACAATAGAACTAGCAAGCATCACAGGCTTATAGGTCTAATTTCCTTTTACTATTTTTAACCTTCTCATGGACACATTTTTAGAGAAAAACATTTAGAATGTGTTTAGACCTCCGTTTGTGTAAACGACCAAGTTGATTATAATAACTTAAACAATGTTTGTCCCACCGTTTATTATAAACGATAGTTACGTGCTCATTTATCTAAACCTACATACGTATTTATCTAAACCTTACATATATTACTTTTTGTTACATAACCAGCTCCTCAAACACTGTTTATCATAATCCATGTTATAATAACTTGCCCCTCAAATACCATTTATAATAATTCATCATTTATCATAACCCACCGTTTATCGGAACTTTTCGTCTATCATAACCGAATCGGTGCTCCAAACACACATAAAAAGTTAAAAAGCATCCATGACCATCACAAATTTCAATATTTTGACATCCAACACCACAATTGTTGAAAAAAGAATACGAATCAAATGCTGCTATAGAAATGCAAATGTTACCTTCCGGGTTCTTTTTTGGATAATAGCATTTGAAAGGAAAATATAGTGCCAGCATTACCATAATGTTTGTATGTTTGTTTAGTTTTCCTAAAAACACTTAGAAAATGACGAAGTTACCATCATCCTTACATTTAGTTTAATGCAACGAAAAGAGACTCGCAAAATATTTCATGATACTAAAAGTCCATCACCAGAATAAGCATTTCAGCGGGCCTCATACTGAACAACTGCAGTAACAATCAAGAATTGTATCAAGGACACAAATCAAATATCAAGGACACAAAAATCAAACATTCATAGAGGAAAAGCGATAGGCAAAGGTAAAAAAAAAAATAATAATAAAACTAACCCATATACAACAATAACATAAACAGTCACAAGGTTAAACTACAAGAATGGAATCCAATAACAACGATGCATGTTTCACCCGTTCATAGAGAGAATCTAATCTCAAGACTTGTAATTCGAGAGCCACCCAAGAAACACTTTTGTCAGCCAATTATCACAAAAGGCTCGCAGCCAAAATGTGACTATTTTTAAATCGTCCAATGCAAGTCCCTAAATATATGTCCCAATTAACCATTTGATACAAATGAAAAGTATTTTTACTATTTCTCTCAAACATATCTAACAATACAAAACTAGCAGCCATATTGTGGTGGTCTCTTCAATTAATTTCTCCAAAGGTTTATAGAATAGATTCTACTGTATACAACACGTTGTGAGAATATATTAACTGTGCCACTACATCCTGCTAAACAAAAGTTGCAGCTATGTGCAAAAATTCAAAGCAAACTGAGATGATAACTAGATGTTTTTAGATGATCAATTTTTGGAATCTTCAGAGGAACTATGAAAGTGGTAAATAAGGTAAACGATCCAGAAGAAGATAGCATACATAGCTGACCATTAAGCTGAAGTAGTGAAGTGGTTATAGATTGCTCAAACAAGCTTGTGTTCTTAGACCAGCTTGGGCTACCAATATTAAATATCTACTGATACCGAAGAGTACATGAACTTCTTTTCAGCTTAATGAGAAAATCGCTGAATCCATGGTTTGAACTTATTTAGATTTACTGTACTAAGGTTTGCCCATGTTTCTAAGGAGTGGCGCAGTAGTCAAGGTCTCATATTTGAAACTCACTTGTGACATTAATTTGTAAGTACTTCCCGTGTCTCCATTCCTTCAACGTCTTTTGGTGCCTAGTCTAGGGATGAGCATGGTTACCCGAGTATATTGGAGCGAAGCTCCGATTTCACAGTTTCCAAAAATAAATAATACTAATAATAAAGGGTTTGCCCATTGATTCTTTTCTATCTGCAATTTAGTAAAAATTTCACATCGGTTTCTTCTTTCATATAAACTTTATAGTAAAGCATATAAAGTCTGAAACAATTTATTGGACGTTATTTGAAACTCCAAACACAAGTAGGAACCAATAAATTTAAAGTTAATGCCATGATTAGGTACATCATAGTCATGATCAACCAAAACAAAGCAAGAAAAGAAAAGAAAAGAAAACGAGAAGAAATATATATATATATCTTACTGCGACGTGTGCGCTTCTTGTAGAGGATACGGTAGCCACACTCTCGGCACTGTATAACATCACCCGGCTTCAGAGTGTTGTCCATTCCACAATCTACACCGATTTACAGCGCAATTATTTCGAATCCCAGATGAGTAACTTGATACTAATTAAAAGCACCTGAAAACCTAATATTCGGGAGATTTGAAGCATGGAATCAGTAAAGACAGCACTTCTACCTCCACAGATGTAGCTCACTGGTTCAGGTTGAGGATCCATGAGTCGAAGGCCAGAAACCGGCGATCGGCGACGGCGACGGCGACCTTAGCTGCTGGTGAAGAATGTACGTTTGGTTGCGGCAACGATGGCGCGGGAGGGAGAGAAAGCTGCCGGGTAGGGTTTACTTCTTTTATTCTTATTTATATAAATTTAATCCATTCGGGTTTTACCCGATTCAAACAGGCTCCGAACCCGAAATTCCCAAAACGATGCAATTATCGGTCAATAAATCATTTTCTATTACGGATAGACTTTGATTAATAATTATTCTTATATTTTCAAAAAAATAATAATAATTATTATTATTCTTATTATTGTTTTTTTTACCAAATTATATTATTATTTCTCTTTGTTTTAGTCAAATAATAAACTTAGTAAATATGGCAATAGAGTAGTAACTCAAGTGGCATTGTTGTACACCTTATGACCTTGAGGTTATGCATCATGTCTATGATAATCTTTAATAACTTTATATGCTGAGTGCAGGGGTATTTTTTAAGATTTTTTAATCTCATAGCTTAGTGATTTTAAATAATTTAGTCTTTTGTAAATTGAGGAGGTTTAGGGGTCAATTGGATTGTTCTAGGAGTATAGTTCTATGCTAAAATTATTGTAAAAATTTTCCATAAAATTTGAGGAAGTGAGGATCTCACATTGAAATGATGAGAAAACCCTAGAAAGGTATTAAAAATTCAAAAAGTTATGCATTCAAATTTATGGATCAATTATCAAGAAAATAGCAGATGTGTACAATACAACATATTGAAGAAAAGGAGATTCGAACTTATAACCTTATGGTTACTAGGTTATACAAGATAAGCTTTTGTTGGCTACCCAACTTTAACTAGGTTGGGTTATGAGTTTATAATGTTTCATTCGTTCGTGCAATTTTTCCAAATTTTTAATTGAACAAGCTTGTTTAGAAGCGAGATTCTTTTTGTCATAAATTTTAACAATGACTTTTGTAGACTTGTTGTTATTCATGCATGCCCTAGAATATAGTTTGGTCATATTTTTGAATTAGCATAGAGAGGAACAATGGAGGATTGCTTCTCTTGCTCCTCATCTTCTTCTTCTCACGAGAGCTTTGGAGATACGATATCAGAGAAAGTATTTGCAGTTTACGATTCTCTCCCAAAGAAAGGCAAGCCTCAGGGTCGCGAAGTGTCTGTATTGGCTGCATTTCTCGTTTCATCTCCTTCGCCGCAAGGTTCCTTTTCTAAACCCTAGCAATTGCGAAGCTGTTAACTCGAATCCTGTTCTTTTCAACTTTCCTTTCAATTACTCATTCGCGTTTCTGTTGATTCTAGTTGCTAAAGAAAGTTACTCAAACTGTTGTTGATTGTTGTCTATGAATTTAGATTTCCAAGTTGTGGCGTTAGGGACGGGGACCAAGTGTCTCGGTCGCTCGCAGTTAAGCTCCAATGGTGACGTTGTTAATGATTCCCACGCTGAAATAATTGCTCGGAGGAGTTTAATGAGGTTTCATTTAGTTCTGTGTTTGTGTGATGATCTTTTCGTAGCTAGATGTGAGTTTTTGTGGTCTCTGATTTGTATGAACACGCTCTATGATTTGGTATAATTTTGGTCTCTAGTTCATATGATCTCTATTTTGTTCTGTCACTTTGCCAGTGGGTTTCTTAAATCTGATTCTTTTTTGCCAGGTTCTTCTATGCACAGATTCAACATCTGTCCCAGGACAACTGTGATAGTGAACATCAGAAAACGAAAAAGATGCGAAGTGACAATGTAAAAAACTTTTTGTTTCAATTAGATGAGGAGGCTGGAGCTGAAAGAAAATATGTCATGAGAAAGGGCTGGAAGTTGCATTTATACATATCTCAGTTACCATGTATATTCTCCATGAACATATTGATTTTCTAAAAGAAAGTTTACTGTATTAATTTTGAAATTCAATGCACGTTCATTGGTTTCATTGTCTTTTTTTGGGAATATGTAAGGTGGGGATGCTTCATCTTTGACTGCCATAGACGTTCGACCTAGTACGGAGGATGCACCACCATGTTTGGTTGAGAAAGGTATGGATACATCACCGCAGGTTCAAATGGAAGATTGTGATTTGAAATGCATGTAGCTTAATTATGTATTATGTTCCATGAAAATTGTATGAGTGGATTAAATTTCAGGGGATGATTCACAGTGCATTGGCTTGGTTCAGAGGAAGCCTGGTCGTGGTGATACAACATTGTCAGTTAGTTGTTCCGACAAGATAGCTCGATGGAATGTTGTCGGAGTCCAAGGTGTGTTTTGTGATAGAACAATAACAGTAGGAAGTGTTTAGCCTTACTTCCTTCTGAAATGAAACTTATTTTGTATCTAGTGTGTTGCCAAAGCACGTGTTTTGTTTTAGTTTATGTTAATTGTATTTTATGTCTCTTCTGTTTTGTGAGATATTTGAGTATGCTTGGATAATATAATCTCGGGCCTAGCTACTACGTTCATACGTTGCGTATTAATAAATCTTTTGGCTTTTATAATATGCACTGCGCGGCATTCTATTTTATGGTTGTACCTGTAATGTACAAATGCTTATGCATTAACTCAAATGGTTCCCCTTCCTCTTGTATCAGGAGCTCTTCTCTCGCACTTTCTTCAGCCTGTTTATCTTTCCTCTATAACAGTTGGATTGTCCCCTCTAAATGCCAAAAGTCATATCCCAATTGAACACCTGAAAAGAGCAGTATGTGATCGAGTTCAACCATTCTCAATAGAGCTAATGGCTCCTTTCAAGGTGAATCAGGTACATAAAGCACATATCCTTGGTAAAATGTGGCTGGACAAGATGATGAATTTATGATTTATGGCTATTTTAATTCTGTGTTAGTGGATTTGCAGCCACTATTTTGCACAGCTCCAATACCACCGAAGGAGTTTTGCCATTTGGAGTTTTCTTTAAACACTATAACTTGTGGGTAATGTCTCAACACGATCAGATGTATATGCAAGAGTTAACTTATAATCATATGGTTAAATTATTTTTCTGCCTACCTTACAGGTATTCTATTTGTTGGCACAAGTCTGGTTTGCATGAGGTTATCCTTGGAACTACTGGAAGAAAGCAAGGAAGCTCTGCTAAAGGGGCACAGTTCCCATCTACTGAGTCATCTTTATGCAAGTAATATATCACTTCAAGCATAGTTTACTAGCTCATGAATATAATTTATCTATGGTCAAATTAATTTCTCAGGAAGCGGTTACTGGAAATGTTTTGGTCGCTTAAAAGTGAATGCCCTACTAAATTTCCTGCCAGTGATTGTTCTTATAGAACGCTGAAGGTGATTTTACCTCCGTTTAGTCTGGACACCTATTTGAACCTTGAAGAACAAGTGATAATAAATCTTGTCTGTAGAGGTCGTCCATCATAAATGTACTTTACATTGTTTTTATGCACAAAATTATTTTCTGATTCACCAAATGAAGCCCTTCACATTCAAGAATCAAGTCAACCCCAAGAGGTTTGATACCATGGAGAATTTGGATTCAAACAAAAATGGGTATCAATTCAAGATTTTTTAGGATTACTAACATTGAAAAAAAAAATCACAAACATTTGGTCTATCTGATACTACAAGGTTAAGTGATTGTCAAATCTCAGACTCGAAGAACATAGAACATAGATGGTATCAAAGAAAGCCAACCCATCAGGGGTTGGCTTATTAGTGGCTATCTACTTAGTAATTAATTTTCTTTGGGTTTCTTGTCAATCAAATATTGTAGGATCAAGTAATTTGTTCTATGAGAATAGTTGAGATGCACGTAAGTTAGTCTTGTATTGTTTTCTTTCCAACTTTAAGGAGTTAATACAGTATCCTAGCTTTGAGATCGAGTGAAAATTTTGTTGCTAAGATGAAAAGTATATATATATATATATATATATATATATATATAATATGTAGCACTTGAAACTACTCAAGTAAAGGAGTAAAACGTGGAGCAGTGTTTAACAAGCCATTACTCATAGAACTAGGAAGTGTCCCCAATACATTATGCAACACTAGCAATAGCATAGCGAGTTCTCTCTATCCTTCTTTTCCTATTTTTCTATACGGTTTATGTGAATTACAACATACCTGAAATTCTCGTTATTTCATGCATTTTCACCGTATGTTATATGCATTTTGTGTATTTATGTTGTCAGCTTGACGTTTTAATTCAATGCAGGACGAAGCCGAAGATTATTATTTAACATCTAAAGTTTTCAAGGAACAACCAGCTTTTACGAACTGGATATCAAAACTTATCAATTATGAGGCATTTGCCTTTGAATGCCGTCGGTAAGGTAGCCGCTCGTTTGCCTTGTTTTAACATAGTCCATGTATTGTGCCATTGAAGTACTTGCTCGTGGCCTTTTTATTTCCAACCTGTTATGGCTCAAAAATTTGATATGTAAACAAATCACACACTACAAACACATGAATCACTCGTATAGATCATTGCAGCAATTTCGTTCTAAATTATCATCGATTTATCACAAGGCTACACTTTTTGGCTAGTCAGTTCTTTAGTGAATGTCATGTGGTAATTTAAGAGTCATTTTGTTTAAGGTTTGTGTATGAGAACAAAATGTCCAATATTTCAAATTTAATTGGTTTGGTATTTAATATTTAGTAGGATTTAGTATTTTTTATTTCGTACTTAGGGTTTAGTGTTAAAGGCTTAGATTAATATTTAAAATATCACTAGTAAATAATTTTTTTAATATGATATTTATGTCTCCAAGGGGTGGCAAAGTGTTTAAAGACTTGGACTTTAAAGGTATGCTCCCCTCAAAATTCCAAGTTCGAGATTCAGCTGTGACATTACTCTTTGATGTCTCCCGGTGCCTAGCCTAGGAACGGACGTGGTTACCTTTGTTTCAAAAAAAAAAAATTGATATATATAGCAAGAATGACAAATCTAAAAATTCTACCCATTTTAAATTTTCTATTTTTAAAAGTTGAACAGAAATGCAAAAACTAGAGAAAGTCGGTACATATGCAAATAGTCAATCTGAGAGTCCATGTTTAAAAAAATCTATCCAAGAAAGGTTGAAATACACCAACTAAAACTACACACAATACTTATATTGAAATTATTGAAAAAAATAAACTAAATATGTTAAATAGAAACTAAGAACTAAAAGATCCCGCCAACATAAGCAGTTGCTTAGCGGCATTAGTGTATGTTCAATGACCATAGGTCTTGGGTTCGAGTTTCCCCACCCCCGATTATTATAATCTAAAAAAAAAAGAACTAAAAGATCCCTAGTTTTGTTCTCTCTCGTATAACTTGTACACCTTTTTGAAGAAACAAGTCTTTAAACTCTTTCAATTAGTGTTTGAACCAAACTTGGACCTCATAACCCATAGTCCATGCTCAACAACTAACAACTAACAAAACAAACTTGTCAAAATGAAACCACAAACCATTAGACATTAACCTATCAATTCAATAGTTTAGACCTCATTTAATAACCATTTTACTTTTGGATTTTGATTTTTGAAAATGAGCCTATAACTATTTTAATCTATAAGTTTCCTTAAATAGTACATTTTATTTATATTTTTAAAACTAAAAACTAACTTTTAAAAACTTGTTTTGGTTTTAAAATTATGGTTGGATTTAATTTTTTTTTTTTAGGTATGAAAACAAATTTAAATTTGAGATTATGAAACACGGACTCAAAAGATCAAGGAAATCAAAATTAAGCGGGGATCGATAACTGGAGAACTTGGAAGTTTCATCTTAGAAATTTGGTAATACCTAAATAAATTAATAATAGAATACTGAGTTATACTTCCCAAGTATGTTGCTACATCAGCAAATTGTAAATTATAAACAAATATTCAAATAAAATAAAATAAAATGGGTATTAGATTAAATAAACTTGATACTAATTTTTATCAATAACTCCATTGTCGTCCAGCGGTTAGGATATCTGGCTTTCACCCAGGAGACCCGGGTTCGATTCCCGGCAATGGAAATTTTGTTTTTTGAATTATTTTAGATCTCAATTAAAACTATTAAAAATGTATAAGTTAAAGGTCAGATTGTGAGTTTAATTTCACAAATATCATTAATTAAAAATTAATTATCTTCTCACAACCAAATAATTATATTTAATTTGATCAAATTGAATGTGGAATCCGAGTCAAAGGTAAATAAAAATGAACTCAAATGGTTAGACCAAAAGAACAAAGCTGTAGCCCAATAGTGTGAGCTCATAAGATGAGGTCCAAAACCAACGAAGTCCAAGTTCAGGTTAGGTCCACAAGCCGAAAGAGGAAATTACAAACTCTTGACAATTAAATACTCTGAAAAATAAAAATATCTTAAAGATCAAACAACTTTAAAATAAAAAAATTTCAATGTTAAAAAACATGTACAACATTTTCACCTTATAACAAAAAATAGATTAGAGAAAACGATCGATCAAACCCATGTAGTCAAAGATTACACTTCATTTGAATATAATAAATGGAGCAAACCATAGAACTCATATTTTAAAATAAAAATACTTTTGAAGGCTGCTTTATTTATTTATTTTCAAACTATGACTGTGTTCATGAAAATGGAATTAGGAAATAACAAAATAAAGAGACCCACAGGTGAATACAAAATCAATTATGATGAACTCAAACGAATCTATCATAGTTTAGTTTCTTCATTGGTTTAACCAATTTGTATAGATAATGTAATATTCCGAAGACTAAATAAATTTGCAATGTGTCCAAAAACAATATGATTGTATGGTTCCGACAAATCCCACGTTTCCAATGTCATTATTTTCTTAATAACATAAGCATTAATGTAGATGTGAATCAGCCAATTGTCACAAAGCCAGACTTGGATTCATGTTCATTCGTTAATAACACAAAAAACATAGACTACAATTTTTTTAAAAAACAAAACATAAGCTACAAATTAGAATGTCAATAATCAGGATCTAACCAGTCAAACATAATCCAAAACTCAATCCCACTTAATAACCTACAGATTTCATAAGTACTCTAACAAGGCCTGGGTAAAATAACAACTAAACTGCTTGCCCTTACCCACGCATCAGATCGATGTCCATGTGGGCATTGCGCATGTCCAAAGACTGCGAGGACGGCCACATACTCACCGAGGTCGGAGTCAGATTCTGATTCTGCTGCACATTCGCCATCGCAACTGCATGATCTACCGCCTGATGATCCGAATCTATCACACCTTCTATCGCTTCCCTCTTTTTGTACTTTGACTTTGAACTGCCCCACATGAAGCTCCCTACTATCACCTAATCAACCACACATTCATGTTTCAATTAGTGAAATGACTAAGATTTCACATAGAAGATTTTCAAGTGTTTCGTTCGTCAGCTAAACTCGAGTTTACTAACTATGAGAGAAATTTGCAAACTCTATATGCAGCAGTTAGCATTCGAATTGAGAGTTTTTGACTGAGCATTGGAAAGCAATCAATAATCTCCAGAACCCACCAAAGGCAAAGAAGATACCTGAACTGGGGTTGCCGCAATAAGTGCTCCTCCTACTCCACCGCCGACAACACGACCATCGGGGCTGGCAAGGGAGACACTCAGACCACCAGCGCGGTTCCTAGAGCCAGCAGTTTCTCCAAGAGAATATGAGCCCGACAGACATATTATCTCAAAACGCCCCTACACATAATAAATTCAGAAACAGACTTCAATTTTAGAACAGCATTACAAGGCAGTTCAAGAGAATCTAATAAACGACAAAGCTGGTTAATTTGAGTAAGATGATGAAAATATAAACGAAAGAGTAAAGGGAAAAACGACCAATACCCTCCCCCAAGCCTAATTCTCCAAACAAATAGGGGTGTTTGTTTGACATATTTAGGTAGGATTTAGGAGTTATATTGAGTAGTTAAAAATTGAGAGTTGTAGCCAAAAACTCATTTGGATGTAGTTTTTGTGTAGTGGAGTTAGAGTCAAAACCTTATTTGGATGTAGATTTAAAATGAGTAGTTATTTTTAGTTGTTAAAAAATAAATGCTTAAAAATAAGTGGTTAAAAATGAGTTATTTTGATTGATTTGAAAGGAATGATTAAAATTGAGTAATTAGAAATGATTGAATAGTTATAAAATGATTAAAAATGAATGGTTAGAAATGAGAGTTATTTTTAAAAGTAAAAATGAGGAGTTCGTAAAAACTCATTTGGATGTGGGTTTTCGAGGAGTTAATAAATCCTACCTAAATATGCCAAACAAAAAGCCCGAGAAGATTACCAACCTTACAACATTTTATACCTATATATAAGTCCACTATCTACAATAATTTTTCAAATTCCACAACCATATTTAGGGTTGGGGGATTCAATCCTCCAGTCGAGTATACACGTCAATTACCACTGAACTAAAAGCCAACTTTGGCTCCCATAGGTAAGATTTTAAAATCAACACTCATGAATAATATAGGGAATTTTACCAGCATACTCGCATATGTGTTATGTAATTTTATAATTTCATTTCATTAATGAAAGTGTTTCTTATCAAAAAAATAATTTCATTTCATTTCATTTCAACCAAAGAAAATGTGTCAAGGGACACAAGCATAGTTAGATATTATAACAATAAACAAACCTCATAAGTCACAGTGCCACCCGAAGTCGAAGGCTGACGAAGAGTTACAGTGGAGACAGCACCATTTGCTGACAAGATGCATACAACTCTTGGTCCCTGCTGAGAAAATGACATAATTTTGGCACCGATATCCTATATAAAAGTCGAATAAATATCAGTTTCAATATGAAGGTACTTTCCTGATAAAAAAATATTGAGATGGTCAATATGGCAATCAAATCATCTATTCTTTGAAACAGTTTCTACCACTCAATTTTGCAATCAATGGCACTGGCTGAAAATACTACTTCAACAAAATGATGATCATCATAATAATTTAATTCTTCATTATTCTTGGTTTTCATTTTCAAATTTCTGAACCATTCATATGATATGATTATCCATGATGCAACAGTCAAACACCAACAATAAAATAAAATTAACTTACACAACTTATGTGTATACTATTGACCATTTTTATGGGATACGAGACTATATTTTTAAACAAAAACAAATGTATACACACTGCATGAGAATTTTTTCATGAATTAGAATGAATTTTAGAAGGACACACTTGTGTGAAAAAGAAGAAACAGATAAATGAGAAAACAACATACTTCTCCTATTCCAATGGTGATAACATGTGGAGTAAAACCCATGCCAGCAGACCCAGAAAGTGTTTCACCTATAAAAAAAAAATACATTATTGGTATTATTGAAAATGCAAGAAATGATTATACTATTCCAAACAAGCGACTGAACAATTAAAAACCTGATGAAACTATTCACAAAAAGATAAAAGATGTGTTTGTTTAATAATGTCATAACTCATAACCAAAGAAAATTTGTAAAAATAGGTTAGAGTTTTATTGGAAGGAAAAATGAGAATAAATTTTTTTATCCTATTTAGGTTTTGGATCTTTTATTTTGATCCCACTTTGATCCTAACTCATAAAATTCTATTCCAGTTATTTCCATTAGTTTTTCTTTTAATTTTATGATAACTAGGAATTGGAGCTTTGCCTCACTGGATAACTAGAGGCACTAGCACCTGTTCCAAGGCCCGGACCCGAGCATTAATTTTCCTTGTTGTAAATTATTTAACACAGGCCAGACACAACCTGTTATGTAGATCTACCTAAATAAGTATATGAAGCCCCATATAGTAGGTCAAATATCAAGTTTCAAAATAGATTGAGGTTAATGTTTAAAATATTAAATCAAAAGTTAGTGTCCATTCCTTGAATATTTTTTTATTCAAAGTTTGGGGGCCACAAATAAAATATAGGAGAATTGAAGAATTAAAATAGATAGTTAGGAAGTCTAGGGACATGATTAAACAAGTATAGAGCTTTAGGTATCAAAATAGATTTTAAACCTCAAAAGGAAAAAACACAAAAGTATCATTTAAAACAACTAATGATGCATAAACAAACTAAGTAATCATTGATGAAAGACAATTTTCTAAAATTGTTTTGAACAACAGTCAAGTATTTTTAATCCTCATAATCTCCAAGAATAAACGATTATACTATTAATGCAATACTATAGTGTAGATTCATACTTATAAAACCCCACCTTATTCCTCCTTTCTGCCACATTTATCCATTCAAATATATAGCTATTCAGCATTAATCTCTTCAACTGACAGTGAGAAACTTCTTCCTAAAGATAAAAAAAGCTTACCAAGAGAAGCTAATTGTTGCTTCTTTCCGGAGCCCGGAGGCCGTCCCCGTCCTCGCTTCGGCGAAGAAGCTAAAGGGGCTGAATTAGGAGCAGATGGGGAGGGAGACAGTGCCAAAGACACAGTCCCTTCGGTTCCATACTTGCGAGGCCGGCCTCGCTTCCGTTTCATGGGCTCGGTCGCAACCACCCCACCGGATGGAGGCCCTACATTGGCACCATAAGGTGAAATGGGAGGGTTAGGGTCCATTGGCAGCCCTGATCCAACATTGTTACCTCCAGTATTGGTCTGGTATGCAAGATTAGGGTTAGTTGAGGAACGCATGCCCTGTGTTCCAGGGCCAGAATTGTTCATTCCCCTCTGCATATAGAACGACTGTGACCCCGATAACGCCATCGGGTCCCTTCGATCCATTTCCAACAAATTAGGCCTAAGATTCTAACACAAATACAGTAACAACAACAACAAAGGTAAGATAGTTTGATCTACAAGGTCAGAATGTGTTGGAAATGAAGCTGGGAAGACTAAAAGTAAAAGAAACAGAGGAATAAGGCTAAAGAATTGAAGGGAAAGGGGAGAATCATAACAAGAACAAAAAAGTGAAAAGTGGGTTTAGATTTAAAGACAGAACAACTTGCACCCAAATGAAAAAGGAACGAAATAAAAAGCTTGAGGTTCAAGATAAGGGAACTACAACCACCACCAGCACGTTATCAAAAACCCTTAAACACAAAGCATCTTTTCAGGAACAAACTTCAAATCGTGAGAAAGAAAAAGAGAAAGGAAAATCAAAAAAAGGGGGGCTGGAAGTTTAACTCCCAGAAACGAAAAAACACTCAAATCCCACAAAAATCAAAGCAAAAAAAGAAGAGAGAAAGTAAAGAACACTTTCCAGTTTCCTCCAGTTCTCTCCCTTTTTCGCTGCTTCGGGAAATTAGAAGAGAGAAAATAAATCAAAATGGCATTGATTCAAAACCCCGTTTCTAAATCAAACAACATGCGAACAAGAAGGATCTAAACCAAAAGTACAAAGCAAAATCAAACCCAAAAAATTAGAGGACAGGGAAAAATCAAATGAAGTTGAAAAGAAAGAAGAGGATGGGCATTGAAGAAGAACAATTAATTGGTTAGAAAAACCCAGAATGGTAACAATTGAATAGAGATTCAGAGCGAGCACACAAGTCCGGGCAAGAACAAGCTGTCTTTCTTCACTCTGTTTTTGTGTTTGTTGATTAACAGAGACCAGTGGCGCTGATGGGTTTTGTTTTGATTCACCAAACGCTACTCAGTTTGAAAGAGAGACACGAAAAAGAGCAACCAAAATCTCTCAACACAGAAACTGCCTTTTTATTTTAATTTTTTTCTGAAATTTTTTTGAGAAAATTACATTTTTAGTCGGCAAATTTTGAATTTAGTAAATGATAATTTTAATTCTAACTAGACATTTTTAATTATTATGCCCGTTTCTAGGAGAGACTCGAGCTCGAAACTTTAAAAGGAGGATATCTCAATACTCCTTCGAGACAGATAACGATATTAGTTATATAATATATTTTTTGGAATTTTACTTGTATAACAAAAAACATAAAATATTTTTTATTTATAGCAACACAAAATGAAAACTAATTAATTTGTAGTAAAAAATTTAAATTAAGTTTCTATCACGGATTGAATTCTATTAATGACATAATTTAATCAATGATAGACTCGTCCTATTACTACTTCAATTTTCTATGAGTTATAGAAATTCAATTTGAGTTTTATCACTAATTGAGTAATATAAATTAATGTGTTATACATGAAATTAATGTGTTGTTCATGATAAATTTTCTAATAATTATATATATATATACACTTCAAATTACTTATTTGTATAATTATTTTATAGTAATAGTTTATAATTTCTCAAAAAAAAGATGTTATTTTAATTTTTATATAAATTAATTTTTAAAAGGGAAAGAAAATACTAAAAATAAAAGTATTTAATTAGGATCCTAGGAATTAAATAGAAATTACTAAAACTTTATGAATAGAAGTATTAACTTAACTCAGGTACATTTTGTGAATTTACCGCTCGAATGGAGTTTAACTCCAAAATAAAATAGCATTAAGAAAAAAAAAAATAGCGCGACTATAAAACACGCGCGTTCAGGCGCGTGAGTTAGAGGGTCTCTGTCTTCTACAATTGCTTATGATAAGATTCGCGCCGTCAGTTACAGCACATACTCACTCAGTTAAACTTTTTTATTTACAGTTTTTTTTTCGAATATTTTCAGTCTTTATATTATATTTCAGAATTTGAAAAAACAAACTAATTATTATTGACGTATATTAGATCACTGGTTCCCTAAAAAAATTAATAAACGTTTCAAAAAAAATCACCGGTAAGAAATCACCTATGAATAGCTTATTTTTCAAATAAAAAATCACTTATAAATAACGCTTTTCCAAATAAATTTATATTATAGAAAATTAAAATTCTTTGAACTTGTTATTTAGTTTCGGTTTGTTTTTATATTTTAAAATTAAAATATTTTTACTTCTTATATTTCAATAATCATTGCACATTAATTATTGTATACTTTTTAAATTTTACTTTTAAATTTATTTTTTAAAATATATTTACATGAAAACTAAAATAATTATAAGCATGCGTCCCTAAAAAATGACAACGAGTAGTTGAAAATTTGAGTTTTGAAGGTATACTTCCTTTAAAGTTCTAGGTCTGACACTCAATTGTTACATTATTTCTTCAATGTTTTTCAGGTGTCTGGTCTAGAAATAAGTGTGGTTATCCTTATTTCTAAAAAAAAAACCAATATTAATTTATGTAACTAAGGATTTTGTTATTTGGATTAAAAGTAGAGAATTCACCATCAACAAGTACATTCTACCTTTTGTATTATATTTGCAGCAAAATTTTTAAAATAGAATTCTATAACACATTAATTTCTATCACTCAAATAGTGGTAGAACTCAATTTGGATTTCTATCACTATGATTATTTGAATCATATCACTAATAGAACTCAATCAGTAATAAAATCCAATTTGAATTTTCTGTTACAAATGAATTAATTTTAATTTTGTGCTATAGATGAAAATATTTTACATCTTTTTGTTATACATGCAAAATCCTCTTAAAAGTCAATATTATTGAAAAAAAATTCGTTTTAAAATATAAAATTGAAATTGAAATTATACTCTAAATTTAAGAATTAAAAATATATTTTCTCTTTATATCATTATAATAATAACCTTTAATGACATATTAAAAAATTGAGAAAAATTCATGTTAAACTTCTTCATAACTTTGAAATATGGAATAAATAATAATAAGCATTTTTTTAAAAAAGTTCATAATTTCAGCGAATAGAGCAGCTAGTTCAAGTGGTATCGATGTTTAAAATCTTAGGTTCGAGTTTTTCCATCCCCAATTGTTAAAAAAAAAAAAATAAAAAAAATAACTTAGAACATGTTTCAAATTACCTTATCTATTACTTAAATGTTTCATGAAACTTCCAATCATTGGAAATGATTATTTTATTGGAACTTGTGGATTTTTTTTAAACAAATGGAAGTCGTGGATTTAAATAAACAATTTAAGTTAAAAGCAAAGCTTATAAGTTTAGTTTTTTTTTTTGAAAAACAAATAAGTTTAGTATGTCCTTGAACTAATAAATTGATATTGGGTGCATGAATTTTAAGGGGATGTTTGGCCCGATGGAAAGGGAAGGGAAGGGTTCCTTCTCGGCATTTGACCAACAAGGATAAAAAATTCTTGCCTAACACTGCATGGGACCACGCGCCCAAATATCTCGGCGCCTGGACCCGCACGTTTAACTTCTTTTTTTTTTTTTAATAACTTTCTTCTTTCCTTCTTTGTTGCTTTCCTTTTTAAAATTTTCCTTCAGTTTTTTTTAAAAATTTTGAATTAAGTTTCCTACTTCATTTTTTTAGTAGTATTAATATTATTTTTTATTTCCAAATAAACTTTATTTCCTTATATATTTTATCGGCCAATTTAATTTCAGTTTTCCATTCATTTTTTCTTTCCTAATTTTTAGTTATATTTTTCAATTTCCAAATCAACTTCTTTTATTTTTTATATATACAATTACATTTTTGTAATAGTTATTCAAAATTAAATTGCCAAAATTAAGATTTGAATTTCAATTTTTTCTTAAATAAAAATGTAAGGTTGTCAATTTTTACCAATTCATCCAATTGAATATGTTTATATTATTTATATACATTTTTTTTCTTTTAAAATGCAATATTTATTATTATTTTTAGATGTATCATGTTCTCTATACAATATTTATTTCATGAATTTGACTTTTATCAATCTGTTATACACACATATATATAGATTTTATTATTTTCAAACTTTTCGAAACTCATACATTTTTGTAAACGAATATAAATCTATATTACATAAATCTAAGATATGATACTCAAAATAATAAACTAGTTATTATTTTATTTTTTACCTCATCTATCTCCATTTTGAGTTCTAAACTTAATTTTTATTTTAAAAGTCATGACATTTTTTTAGAATAGAAATTATGTTATCCATTTATTTTGATTTATTATTTTCATTTTCTAACAATTATGAAATTTAAGTATTTTGATAATGGAAGTTATTAGATTTTAAATTTTATTTAAATAATAAATCAAATAAATATAAAATGGTATATTAAAAATATTAAATATCTATATTTAAATAAAAAAAAACATCACTTCACTACTTTTCTCATCCCACAAAACACTAATTTACTATCATTTCATTTCTCTTCCCTTCTCATCTCATCAAACACCAATTTATTTTTACTTATTTTATCTTCTCTTCCCATCAAACACTTATTTATTCTCATTTCTCTCCTCTTCCCTTCCTTAACAGCCCTAAATACTTCTCTATTTAAAAAGAAAAAAAAAATTAAATACTTCTCTAATATGTTTAAAGCACTTTCAATTTTTGTGTTCAATATATTCAGAAATTTTATATTTTGAATCTACGAATTTAGGAGCCTCATGTTATAATCAATTTTCAACGTGAATATTGTTTTTTGAGAAATTGTTAAATATTTGGATATATATTTCGATACTGTTAAATAAATATTTTATTATCATTATTACTAATCATTTATACATAATTGAAACTTTAACCAAAGTATATGTACTCTTTAATGGGCAGAACACCATAAAATTGAAATTGAAATGGATTGACACCAGACAATTGGGACATGTACCCTCTAATTTAAAATAATTATTCGTTTAAATTAATAAGTTCATTTGTATAGTCTGTGCATTTTCTATAAAAGATGCATTTTATTTTTATATATATAATTCTGTAAACGTTTTTAACTTAATAATTTAAAGTTGATATAAATCATATAGTTACTCCATCTCACTTAGAATCCTGTATTTTGTTGTTGTGGTTTTTTTTTTTAAAAAAAATCAACTACAAGTGAGGAATATGAGAATTCGAATCCATATTATTTTAATTATCTAATTATACATGATACAGTTGTAGTTCTATTCCTTTTGACTTTTTAAATTCGTATTTAGTTGGCAAAAAAATATAAGTAGGGTTATTTTAGTCACATTATAAAATTGTAAGATAAACCATGTAAAAAAAGTGAACACTCTTTTCTCTTTTTGAAATTTAAAATTTAAAACCGTTCGTTAATAATAAGAACGAGACACATATATCCATTCTCTATGAATGTGGAGCAACCAAAAAGATCTTTTGATAGTATTTTGATTTTGATCTACAATTCGGACCAAGATCAAACACAACTTGTAAACAATCAATAAAAATCGAAAAGTGATAAATGGTGAGAAACATCTGAACCTTTTAATTTTCCATTAACTTTCCACAAATATTTATAATACATGAAATATCAAATTTCAAAAGATCTTATAATAAATATTATATAATATAAAGATTTTATTAAATCATGTAGAATATATAATAATATTCGACTGCTAAACTAACATCATACTTGGCTTAAGGGGAAATCATTTTTAGACGATTTTACCTCTTAATTCATAGCCTAAATTACAAAATTGTCATTTATTGGAATATAAAAAAAATCAAATGACGTATAAGATATTTACAATATCATTTAGATTTTCATCCGTACAAAATAAGATATTTTTATCAAATCTCATAAATTTTATGATTAGAAGATAAGAGTTTCAACAATCAAATGAACAATATCATTTAAATTTTCACGTAGAAAATAAGATATTTTGACTAAATTTCATTGATTTTATTTGACATTTTATATTCTAATTAAAATAATAAATTGAATTTTCTAACCTATAAATAGTTGTTACATCATGTTTACAAGAACACTCTCTCTTTGGTTGGATTTATTTTTCTTTCTTTATTTTTATTTTTTTGTTTTTTGTTTTATAATAAGTTATGTTGAATTATTTACCTTAACTTCCATCTAATTTTTCTTTTGTGCAATAATTTTTTAAATGATTTTTTTTTGCATAATTGTTTCATTTCAAAAAATACTTGGATATCTGGAAATTTTTTTTTTGAGTATTTTTTGAAGAATTATAAGATTATCATCTGAGGTTAGTGCATGAATTCTTCAATTTCAAAAGTTTGGTAACAATGATTTCCTACAATATATATATATATATATGGTTATCTATATTTTATTTACAAACACGTTTGAAACTTTCTTTTTGCTTGGGGTTACTTTCTTGGTTTTTTTTTTATGATAAAAAATTTAGTTATCTTATTTTTGTTCAATTATTTACCTTAACTTTCATCTAACTTTTCTTTTTGTTGTAATAATTTTTGTAGGGATCTTTTTTAATTGTTGACTTCGAGATGTGGAAATTTTTTCTTTCTTTGAAGATCGATAAAATTATTATTTGAGGTTAAAAGTAAGTTCATAGATGTATACTAATAAATATATTTAGCTTATTTATATTTATAATTATAATAGTGATATAACTCTTATAAATTTTATAATTCAAGAGTAATTGGTTTATTAATAGATAAATTGAGAAAAAAATTAAAGAGCATCGATTTTTAAAAATTAGAGATAAAATTTAATTTTAATTCAATAAATTTTATTAAGTTTTTTTTATAAAAAAATAATAATACCTATAAGCTTAAAATAAATAATTAACTGCTTTTTAACATGAATGTGAATTTTAATAAATTTAACTAACGTGAAAAAATAGTTATAAAATTCAATATTATATTGAAATTATTATTTGATGATTTAAATTTAGCCTAAAAATGTAAGAAACAATTTATAATTATATATATATATATATATAATTTATTATTTAAGAAATTATCACGTGCAACGCCGTGCTAAAATTCTAGTATTCTATAAAATATCCTAATGATATTTTTTTTCTAACACTCCCTTCAAGTTGGAGCATGTAAATACACGTTACCAACTTGAGAAAACAAAATCTTTGGATGCATGTCGCACAAATATTGCATCTGCTATCGATCTTACTATCAAACTAAATATATTGCAAAGAAGATGTTGGATTTATTGCACCTCACGAATTGCGTGGATTTCACGAATCGTCAAATTGTCACCGATCACGCCGTCGAACAATATATACCGCTATCGCATCACACTACTCACGCGGGTTTCACGAATCGTCAAATTGTTGTTGATTACGTCTTCGAACATAATATACGCTAATTGGATGCGTTATTGTATCACATGAATCGCGCGGATTTCTTGAATCGTCAAATTGTCGTTGATCATGTCACCGACCATCTCTTCTTTTTTAGCAACCCTAATTTAGGGTGGCTCTCATATATATAAATTGCAAGAAAGGTCTAAACCTTCTGATTTTCCATTAACTTTCCACGAATATTTATAATACATGAAATATCAAAAGATCTCCTAATAAATATTATATAATATCTAATAAATATTCTAACAAATCATGTTGAATATATAATAATATTCAAATGCTAAACCTAACATAGTCTATAAAATATCCTAATGATATTTATGCCTAACAAAAAGTACTATCAATATCACCTAATGAGCTGATCTTGTTATATATAAAAATGAAAAACTTTAAGGGGTCGTTCATTTTGAGGTAATCCGAGATTCTCATGAAATGAGTATCTGGATTACCTCATTCATTTCGAGGGAATGTGAGATATCCAGGCCTTTCAAGATACACGGGTATGTTAGGACGTCCATATGGAAGGCATTTGATTCATTTTAGATCCCTTTTAAAACATGAGTTTCTAGATTACCATGTAGAGGACATTCATTAATGACATTTCTATCCCTCACTAATTTTGTATATTACATCATTCTGTCGATAATATATGTCAATTTATACTTCGTTAAGTTGGCTTACACATTTTATATATATATATATATATATATAAATAATCAAAACTTATCAAACATATAAAATCATTAAATTTGTCATCAAACTGAAGTTAAACATATATATTTTTTCAAATGACATTCATATTTAAATTGAAGTTAAAAATCTTAAATAAATATGGATGAATCCATTGAATAAAATAACATACATAAGGTATTTTCAGAAAAAATAACATACATAAGAACACAGTAAACCATTTTTTAATAAAAAAAACTAAATTTATATAAATGCATAATAATTAAGTTTATCTAGATAAGTCTGTTATGTAAACTAAAATGATACTTAAAAAAAAAAAAAAAACTAACTAACTAACTAAAATGATATTAAGTTAATGTAAAAAATTATATAAATATTGTAAGGGTATTTTTGGAACTTGAGGTAAATTTACATTAAACCAAATATTCCTACAAAACCAACAATCCAAGGATACCAAACATATATAATTCCGACATCTGAGATTTCAGACATTTAAAGATTCCAATTATTCTGATTTTCTCAAAATGAACGGCCCCTGACTTAAAAGACGAACTCAACAGTTTTAGTTATTTTCAATAATTTATAAAGATTTAACCATTCATCCAATATATTTTATCGATATCTCAAACGAAAATTTATCAATGAACAAAAATTGCAATATTTTTTTAATGGTAGAGTTAGATCATAATTTTGATGCAATTTGTTGATTATTATTTATTATTTTCTTTATTTATTAATTCTGATTTAAACGTATTATTTTAATATTAACGTGTTTCTAGTTTTTAGGCGTTAATGGGGATCTATTTGCAATAGTGACAGAGTGGAGATTAAAAAAAAAATTATAAGATTAATTTTTCTTCTCTGAACTTCAAGAATTGATCCTAAACATAATTTGCTCTACTTTTTGTCTTGTGTTGGGTGAAAAACTAAATCTTTGATCCGCAAGTTAATAGCATAAACTTCTTTTTCGGGAAAAAAATAGTGTAGAGTTTATCAATTAACATATGAATTGTATTTTTTTTAAGAAAACAACAGACGATTGTTTTGACTTTGTTGGTAGGCACTAAACCATAATATATGAAAAGATAAGTTAGGAGTGAACATGGGTTGGGTTGGGTTGGGTTATAGAGGTTTTCAACCCAACCCAAATTTTCGGGTTGGTCATTTTTCCAACCCAACCCAACCCAATTAAAGAGACAACCCAACCCAACTCAACCCTTATATTTTCGGGTTGGGTTGGGTTGGGTCATCGGGTTCAATAATAAATTATAATTATAAATATCTTTTATCAAATTAGTCATACATTATATATAAAACAAAATATAATCTTCAATCAAGGTAATGAAATGAATATAAATATACAATCATGTTCATATAGAAGATTTCAATTATAAAACATAAAACAAATAGATAATTAAAACAACAAAAATAGATGACATAATTCGACTTCTATAGAATAAATATATAATTAAAACCAACAAAGATGTTTTACATAATTTGACTATATATTTATCATGATATATAAATTATAAAGTTTTGAAAAAATACTAAAGATTATGGGAAATAAAAAGTCTAACAATTATAATTAAATAAATAAAAAATATAGACATGTATAATTATGTTATAGTATAAAAATATATATATTAAAACTAAATAATAATTTCGGGTTGGTCGGGTTGGGTTGGATTAATTTTAGGTCAACCTTTAACCCAACCCAACCCATGAATATTTCTTGATTTTCAACCCAACCCAACCCAAAAATTTATTTAACCCAACCCAACCCGTCAATTTGGATTGGGTTGGTTCGGGTTGTTCGGGTTTCGGGTTGTTTGAACACCCCTAAAGGTAACTATAATATTTTGGAGAAAATAACTTTGTACAGATTTGGAAGGTAGTTTTTATTTGGTCTATATTAAACTAATAATAAATATTTTTATTTTTCACGTTTAAAAAATGTTTAATTTAGTTTTTAACATTTTAATAATACTCAATTTTAGTTTATAAGATAAAAAATAGTTAGTTATATTATAAAGAATTTGTCCTCTATCGCATATTTTTTGCTTTTTATTACAATTGTAGCACATTTTTTAAAATAATTCATTCATAGCACTCATTTTGCCCAAAATTCATATTATCTATCATTAGATTTCTATTAGTTCAATTGATAGACTTTAGACTCTATCAATTCAAACTCAAAAACTTCAATTGATTTTGAGTGATTGAATAATGCAAACTTATAGACTTCAATCGTGTTTATAACCCAAATGAATAATTTTGGAAATTGTGCTATATATGAATTTTTTTTTTAATATACATGCAAAATTCTCTATACTATATAATATTTTTTTTGAGTACCCATATACTATATAATGTTGGTTATGATGATGACTATACTAATTTTGAATTTAAATGTATTGATGAGGAGGTTGTTTCGATATTGACATAAATAAAATTTATAAAAAATAATAAATGTAAATGTAAATTTAAAAAATACATGACAATTAAAATTGTCACTATTGAAATGTTAGGACAGAAAGTGTATGATTTTGAAATATAAATACTAAATAAAAACTACACATAACTAAGAATGTATTTTTTTTTAATATCTTTGTAGACATTAGAATATATTTGACCACACAATTTAAAAGTATGAGTTAGGTCTTATGGTACTTGCGAACCAAAAAGGTTTCTGGTCCAGTTCTCGGGCTATATTGAGGGTTCGTGTTCTCCTTTTACTTCTCATTCGTGGGGGTCTGATTTTAGAGTGTTTTTATGTTTTGTTTTTCTTTTTTTGATCTAAACTTTTGGATGAGATGTTTGTTTGCTCTTATAAATTAGAGTGGTTGGTGTTGGTGTTGGTGTCTTTTTTAGAGTTAGGGTTAGGTGCTTTTTGTTTGCTCGGTCCTTGGTGGAATCAGTGGAAAAATTATCTTCTTTTCAACTTTGGGTTAGTTCGAATCAGGGCAAGACTTGATCCTCATTGGGATTGATTTTCACCTATTTAGTTTTGTGGAATCTTGTTCATTAGTAGTCGATATGCTCCTCGGAATATCTCCCAAAGGACATCACAAAATAACCGTCATTGTGTTGATGGTGTTATCTGAGCATTCTAGGGAGGGATTGATGTATCCCATGGCTAGAAAGGTCATTGTTCGAGTTAATTTATGGTTGTTTAAGTAGACTTTCATCTCTATTTTGAGTTAGATGTTGATTTGGTTGACTTAATTTTTTATTTAATTCAATTCTATTATCATTGAGGTTCTATCAAAAAATGAAGATGTGATTCTAATTTTATTTAAAATTAATATTGGTTGAAAAAAATCGAATGAGTTAATGATGTAATGGTATTTATCCTCTCCTCTAATATGTATTCAAAAAATATATATGTATAGGTTAAAATACCATTTTAGTCTCTTAAGTATCATGTAACTTCTATTTTGGTCCATGAACTTTTAAATGTCAAATTTTAGTCCTTAAACTATCGTTTTTGTTCCATTTTAGTTCCTTAAACTTTCAAAAAAATTTAAAAGTAGTCCTTAAATTAAAAAAAAAAAAAAAAAAACTTAACTTCAGTTAAAATTGATGATGTGGTAAAATAATAATAATAATAAAAAAAATTTATCGTCATCTTCTTCATCCCCTCTCTCTTACTTCTCACTCCTCTCCATTTCCATGTCAAGAAGAAAAAAAAAAACAAAGCATAAATCTAGAAATTTGAAAAATGCATAAAAAAAGAGCATAGGAGATAGATAAGTAAGCCCTCGCCATGGACGATCACTGGAAGGTTCCAGTGCGCGGTTTTGTTGAGTAGAGTACAAGGATTCTTCGAACCTGCAAATCAAACACAAAAACAACAACAAATTGAGAGAAATTGATAGAAAAAAATCTAGAAGCTTTAGATCTATGCTGGTTTTTTTTTTCTTCTTAACATGGAAATGCAGAGTGAGAAGTGAGAGAGAGGATGAAGAAGATGATGATAAATTTATTTTTTTATTATTATTATTTTACCACATCATCAATTTTAACTGAAGTTAAGTTTTTTTTTTTTTTTTTTAATTTAAGGAGTACTTTTAAATTTTTTTGAAAGTTTAAAGATCAAATTTAGACTTTTAAAAGTTGAAGGACTAAAACGGAACAAAAACAATAGTTTAAAAACTAAATTTAGACATTTCAAAATTTAGGAAACAAAATAAAATTTACATGATAATTCAAGGACTAAAATGATATTTTACCCTATATATATTTTGTTTGAAAAAACGTTATTAGGTGGAAGAGATTTTTATGCTAGGGGAGTGAGATATGAGAGTCGTGAAATGCACGCGCGCGTGAGTGAGGAGTGGGGCCCAGCTGGGTTTGTTTCCATGTGACAGCTTTTTTATAAATTTTCTCTACTCCACCGTGGGCCCCATCTTTAAACTCTAACAAATATCTCCCTGCGAGGGATGATATTCTCACCCTCACTCTAATCACAACAACCCCTTATTTAATTGTTTCTTTTATTTTAAACAAACCAGTCTATACATCCCATCCCTCCCACATTTTGCCCTTTTGCTTTTTTTTTTTTTTTTTTTGAGTTTTATATTAATTAAAAATTAATATTTGGTTTTCATTTCTTCGGCAACAATAATACTTTTTAAATGTATGACTTCTCTCTAGGGGTGATCTCGGTTCGGTTTTGGTCGATTTTGTAACAAACCGACAACCGAACCGATATTTTCGGTTTTCAAAAAATAGATTTGATCCAATGTCCAAAAAGGTATAAAACCATTGGATCGGTTTTCAATTCGTTTGGTTCGATTTTGGATCCGATCCAATGTCCAAACTATTAATCATTTATCTCTATTTTTTTGGGGCTTTTGCATGTATATTACAAAATGGATAAAATATTACATGAATAACACAATAATGAAAATATTTGCACATATAGCAAAAATTGTAAATTGATAGGCTTCATATTGATAGATTCTATCGATAAAGGGTGATAGAATCAATTACTAATAAATAAAGTAAATTGATAGACTTCCATCAGATTCTATCAAGAGTCTATCAATAAGAGCCGATAGAATCAATCACTGATAAAATTGATAGACTTCCATCACTAGAGAAGGATAGATTCTATCAAAGTCTTCTATAAAAAAGGTAAATAATTTTTTTTTTTAAATGGCAGAATTTGCTATAAAAGAATTATTTTTAAAAATGTGCTATAATTGTAAACTGTGGTAAAAAAAGTTGTTGTACAGCTCAAATTCCCTATTTTTTCCTTTTTCTAAGTCCTCAGAATGATACTCAATTCTCAACCTTGACCCAAAAGCCCACTAAATTCTTGTTTTTGGGTGCTATTAATTTGGCAACAAGCTTAATAAAACAGTGAAGAGTAGGAATGATTAATCTAAAAGCACTTCCACAATCCCAAACAATCCATTATACACCACCATACGTGAAGGGAAAGTGAAGATAGACAAAAAATTCACCCTTTTTTCACTCGAAACAAAAAGCAAAACTAAAAAAATTCGTACAAAACTCTAATAACTGGAGCAACAAAGAGGGCAAGTAATATGATTATCATCAAACCACTTAGAAAAACAAGCCTTATGAAAAAAATGCTTACAAGATAACTCACTTTCTCATCACCTTCAAACCCACAAAGACAAACACAACACTCTGTTCCACCATTGAAGCTCTGCCACAAGGTTTTGAATTGGGTATTTGAGATTTTCTATTTCTTGGAAGTTGTCTGTTTAAGAAGCCAAGCTGAAGTCCCCTGGTTGAATTTAGGTAGAGGTATTCTTTGGCCTTTATAGAACAAGCAACAATATTTTCTTCAACTCGGGAGAATCTCTCTCTTTATGGGATCAAATTATATTTTTGGATATTTTGCTGTTATAAACTTATAATAACAATTCTTTGTATCCTTTTCATCTCATAGAGAAATAGCTTTCCTAAAACCATTCAACACATAAATATAGTCTAAAATAAATGAACAAACATATTAGGTATGCGAATGTGAATATATTTGATACTATCATAAAATGTATTACAATAAATAGAAATATGCATGATTCAAAGTTTCACTTAGTTTTATGAATCAGTAACACATTGAAATTAGCTTTTACATAAAGAAATAGCTTTCCTATAAGAAAACTACAATTTGTTTCATGTTTTTGTCTTTCATATAAATTTTTACTTACTATAGCTATAGTTGACATTCCATCCCGTATCCACCATTAAGCAGGGAATTTGGTAAAAATATACAAAAGATAAAAATATAAAATAAACATCATCATCAACCTAATGCAAGAGTAATTGATTGAGTAATATTTTGGTTTATCAAAAGAAGCAAAGTACAGATAAAAAAAAAATGGGCAAGAAAAACACTTGGCCCCCAAATACTTTCCCAAATTACCCAAATCTCAACTTCTCCAAAGGTCGACGATAGCACTGTAGTAAGAAGTTACTCACAAATCAAAAAACCACAAGAACACACACAAAGTAAGATCTGCACACAGTTCATTGCCAAAAACCACAATCACATTCATAAATGCTAGAGGAAACAACGAAACGAGCAAGGAAGATGAAAACCACAAAAAACCTAACTGAATGTATACCTCAGAAGAAGAAACAGTGGCCGGAAACGCACCGGTGACGACATAGCGATGAGAAACGAAAAGGGAAACAAGAGAGCCAGAAATCGGAGAGCAGTCGATTTGGGTTTGGGAGTGAAAAAGAAGAGGAGAAAAAAAAATTGAAAAATGAAATCGATTGAAAAGATGTTGCGCGAGAGAGAAGGAATGAGATCGTAGAAAAATAGGGTTTTTAAAATTTGTAATTTATACTATTGGTTCGGTTCGGTTTTAAATTGGTTTTCATATACTAAACCGGACCGAACCAGTAAAACTCGGTTTTCTTCGTTTTAAAACCAATAAGTCCAATGTCTTTCATAAAAAACCGAACCAGACCACTGGATCGGTTCGGTTCGGTTTGATCGGTTTTTGGATTTTTATTTCACCCCTACTTCTCTCCCCTAATTTGTATTTTAAAAAGAGTTAATATTATTCTCCTGATAATTTATTATTGTCATATTATTTTATTGTTGAATTTTGGAACGAAACTGATTGGCAACATTGACTAATATTGGCTCCAGGAACCAAAGACAATAGTTAAGAAAAATAAATGAAGTATTGTGTTTATGACTATCAAATTATAAAATTAGAATTCTATTGTTTAAAATATTAGTGAATTTAAAAAATGATAAATGAAATTTGTAATGTTGTTTTTATTTTAGTATAATGATTTGAACTATAAACTTTATGGTTACAAAAATGACATGTAATTATTATTTTCGTTGATAATTAAAATGTTAACTTTAAGTTGCTCAAGTATGTCAAAAAGGAAAATAATAGGGTTGTACTTCGAATCAAGCCAGATTGGTGAGTGCTTAGCATTGACATTAATGACGAAATCATACTTTATATGTCAAAGAATCTATGATTCTTTGTTCAAAGACATTATTAATACATGACCAAATAGTAAATACCCAAAAGTTATTTTCAACTAATTTTCCTATTATTAGTCCTTTGATCACGAACAAAAAGGTGTTTCCACTTCAAAGTTTTTTTTTTTTTTTTTAATAATAATAAAAGTATGGAAGGACCAAACACCTACCACTATGCATACCATGATACCAATATATAATATTTTCTTTTCCACTTCAAAGTTAAAAAACTTTTCTTCATTTGTGACATGTCTTCGTTTAGATAGAATATAGAGTTATACGAAGTTAAGAGAAAAATTCAAACATAGTTATATTTAAGGGATTTTAACAAAAAAAAAAAAGAAAAAAAAATTGTATGTATGTCAATTTTTTAGAGAAAAAAATCAAATACAATAAAAAGTAATTATAAATGGATAGATATGAAATTGGTGGTTTCAATCAAGTAAAGCATTGACCTTGGATCAAGTGTTTCATTCAAGTTAAATCGATTGAAAGCAATTAAATACAATGATTGAAAACAATACAAATTTAAATATTTTAGTGTGTATAAAATATTTTTAAAATTGGTTAGAATTAAAATAAGAGTTACTTTTAAGTTTTATTAATTTCTTGTTGAATATATAGTTAGTTGTCTATGGAGGTGTTTGTTTGACATATTTAAGTAAGAGTTACTTTTAAGTTTTATTAATTTCTTGTTGAAAATTTACATCCAAACGAGTTTTTATTAATTTTTTCCTCATTTTTACTTTTAAAAATAACTCTAATTTCTAACCCTTCATTATTAATCATTCATTTATAACTACTCAATCATTTCTAACCATTTATTTTTAATAATTCATTTTAAATCAATCAAAATAACTAATTTTTAACAATTTATTTTTTAACTACTAAAAATAACAACTCATTTTTAAATCTACATCCAAACAAGATTTTGACTCTAACTCTTCTACACAAAGACTACATCCAAACAAGTTTTTGACACTAACTCTCAATTTTTAACTACTCATTAAAACTCCTTAAGTAAAAAACTATCTAAATATGTCAAACAAACAACTCATATGTCTTTAACCACTTAAATTGTGTTGAGACAATTTTATATTTATCATATTTTTTCCGTGATATTAATTTAGAAAAAAGAAAAATGATATGGATGTTTGGTTATTTGGTGTGTGCGCTTTTGAGGTATCCTTTTTTAGATTGAGGAGTGACTCTTGATTTCAATAATTTTAGTCTGCTCCAAGGTATAGTTTATTGTTAAAAGTCATCACTAGTCCATTGAATTTAGTCCAAAAATTATAAAAGCTCAATCATCATGAAGAATATTAATTAAAGTAGAAGCCCAATATTCTAGAAGTTTCTTAATAAATTGTAGAAGTGTTTAGAATGTTAGTTTTATGTGGACATTTAAAGAATGTCATAGAAAGTATAAAATATATAGATATTTTTAGGATTACTCTAGACAAATGTGTGGTCCACATTGTCTAGCCTATGTTATAAATAGGCATCCACCCCACCATATTTTGTGTCCAAGAAAAAGCAAGTGTTGTTAAAGTACCACAAAGTGTCTTGTAAGAGTCCTTAGTGTGATTTTATAGTATGTGTCTTAAACACTTGTCTTGTAATCTCTTTTAAAGTGGTCTTAATAAAAAGTGTTGGTGTTTCCGACGTAAGAGTTGTGTTCAACATTTATATCTCTTGAGCAAATCACAGCCTATCATATGTAACTATATCTTTGTTCAAAGTGAGTACGTTCATTATGAAAATGGAATGACTCAGAGATTGTATTTATACACATGTACAACTCTAACTAAGGATAATAACCAATTAATAAACAAATTCTAACGCACTTTAACAAATGCAGTGACTAAACAATCAAGGTTATTTAAAGTACTTTTAGTGAGCAGTCTTAACAAGGAACCACAAAAGTAAGACTTGTATACTTGTTCATAAGTAGATTATTCATACATTAAGAGTGTATATTCATATACATTAGGAGTGTATATTCATATACAAGATGATGGTGTAAGCTTAAAGCCACATAACAAAGGGTTTGGGGTTTGAGGACCAATTTTTGTCTTGGTTCAACTCAATACAACTTGAATAAAAAATATTATTAAAATAGACCGAGTTCTTAGTCTTAATATTCAACTTTAATTTTAGAGATTAATATGACCATTTAGCTTAATTGGAGTATATTCTGATGAAATTAAAAAAATTGGGCCAATTAATACCCAACAAAACAAGTTTGAGGGTAAGTTTTTTTTTTTTTTTTTTTTTTTTTTTTTTTTTAATTTTAATTTTATTTGATTTTTAATGTAAGTTAAGGAAGTGAGAGATTGATATAAATGCATTTGTTTTTTTCTTCAACTGCCACATTAAATCACAAAGAAAAAAATATGGTACATTGTACCAAAATCAATTATTCAAATTCCTCTTTCTAATTCTCAAAAAAAAAAAAAAAAAAAAAAACAAATTCCTTCTGTTCATTTCAAACATCGTCCTTTTAAATATGAAAGGTTTAATTATGCCCAAAAATGGTTTGGCATGATTGTTTGATATTAAGGATAAGGTGATTATGCCAAAATAAGCAATAGTTCATGACATTCTTATATTTCATTACAATATCTCACCCTAATTATTAAAAAAAAAAAACAGAAAAAGTGTAAGGTCATTGTTGATTAAAAAAAAGTGTACAGTCAATTGTTTAAGAAAAAGAAAAGGAAAAGCATAAGGTCAACAATTTCTCTAGCCTTTTTTTACCTGTCATTTTTCTATTTGAAAAAAGAAAATGCATGCCCATAAAAAAGTATAATTCACAAAATTGGACCGAATGTAATGATAATTGTATATATCGCCGACCTAAAATTGTAGACTCAATTACAAAATCTCTGAATATTGTTCTTTTTTTTTTTTGAAATCAAATCTCTGAATATTGTTGATGCACTAAAAAACAAGAAGATAATTCATAAAAATTTAGCTTAACTAATAATAATAATATGAGCCAAACTAAATTGAAAAATGCGTATTTATTTCTTCAAAAAAAAAAACTTTTTTTTTTTTAATATTAAGAAGTCAGGAATATTTCACTCAAATTATTATTTGAATCAATTTTTTTTTAATTCAAAAACTGCACATATTTATTACATTTCTCTTGAAATCATCTAGTTTTTTAAACCATTTTAAAAAAGAGGTTAAAACTTAACGTAAATCAATGGTCATTATTGTATTACCGAATACGACCTTACTTGAACAGGATATGTTCTATATGTTGTAGTACTATGTCCTTAAGTTTTTAAAAAAATTAAATTATTGAATTATCGAATGAGCCAGTGACACCATTGTTTGGTGGTAAATAATTCAATATCAACGTCACAGATTTGATCCAAAGAATCGATATTTGTCCCATTCTCCAATATGTACTAAAAAAAATTACCATTATTGCACAAAAAAAAATGCCAATATTTCCCAAATTGAAAATTTAACAATTAAAAGTTTTCATACAATTAATTTCTATATTTACGGCTATAAATTTTAAAAACTAATTCTAAGAAAAATTTACTCTCTTTTTTTTTTAGGAATCTAGGAAAGAATAGTTTGGAAATACAAGTTTGACCAATTTTAAACAAGAATTCTCTACTCCATTTTACAAATCATTAACTCCTAAATATTATTCCAATACATTTTTATTTTTTAATAATTCAATCTTATGTGGGATGAAAAATTAAAACTTCTGTCTTTTTGTCAAGACTACATACTTAAACCAGTTTGACACTAGTGTCACATGTTTGATCCTGAGAATTGGTATGACATTAATTTTACAACAATTAAAAGATTTTTTTGTTTTAAAAAAGAGGAACTTACATGAGATCAGTTTTGATGACCCTCATAATTTTGGGAGTTTCCACTTAAAATTTTAGGAGTTTTCAATTTAGTTCATTTTAAACCATTTTTAACCTTCTGAAAACCCTCCAAAAAAAAAGAAGAAGAAAAACCCTCTGAAAACGCACCAATTTTCCTGTGATTAATTTAACTCAAGCCCTAGATACAAATTCATTGCCACGAAAATAAGCATTCACTTATTCAATATGGTAAGGTAATAAAGATATTTATGAGATTAAACCAAATCCAAAATTGGGTTCTAATCATAAAGGGCAACTTTTTTTTTTTTGAATATCATAAAGGGCAACTTAATGGATACTTGTAAAACTATAATTTAGACCAACAAAAACCCACCATTTCCAGATGTTAAACTTGAACATCTACACTCTACATTCACACTCTAAATAAAAGAAGCTAATTCAACAGTCTTCCAAAGTCATGTTAACAAAAGAAGATTTCCCCCCTACATAATCTTTACTGAGTGTTCCAAATCATGATTCTGATGGAACAATGGGATTTTTTTCTCGAAATACTTCCTTAGTAATTCCATAGTAAACCGGTTCGGTACCAGTAAAGGCGATAAAATTCCAGCCAAATGCCGATCCGCCAACAATATAGGCCCCAGAAACCTGGCCATCATTTGCCCGCTGCTTATCTGGGGCATAACTTGAAGACTTATCCTCCTGCTTACCATCATGGGGTCGTCGATCTTGATTATCGACGCACAAGGACTGACCATCGAGCACGTTACTAGTCTTCTCAATGTAGAGACTTTCTGAAGTTGCTGTGACCATCAATGTATACAAGTCTTGTAGAAGCTTTATTCCTGCAAGTTTTAGGTGTTCAGACACATTTCCTAGAAAATTATTTTGCATCACTGGAAAGTTGAAACAGCCAAACTTTCCTTGAGAAAAAAAATATATATATATGAAAGAATACAAAGTATAAAGAAACCAAAGCCCACAAAAGAAGTCCGTTTACAGGAAGGGCTCCAACCAACTGGGGTTTGATTTCATTTGATAGAAGTGGGCAGCAGCAAGGATGAAAGCCAACAGCAAAGAAATTTGAGCAAGTATTTCTCCACTCTAAATGTCGTAATTTCCTCAATTTCAGTTCTTTTTTTATTTTTTTGAATTGTAACAGCATTTGAAGGGGGATTTAGGGTTTCGGGGTGGCATGAGGTGGGTGATTTTGAACATGTTGTAATGTAACTTCTTCGTTACTAGGTCGTACATGATGCCACTAGAGTTATAGTCCTTTTGGCGTCATGATTGAGACAATATTTCCGCACTAAAATAGGGATGAAACAATATTTTTTTCACAAATTATGAAGTTTAAAATACTACTAAATTGTTTACGTTCATCAGAAAACAAGTGAAGGATACATAACTGTAATAGGGCAAGGGCTTCGCTCAGCCGAGAGCTGAAGCTAAAGTAAATATTGGGCTGAAGGAGTGACATTATCGGTACTTGTACTCGAACTACAACATTACTCGTAACAATTCGTACACTTTGAGAATTCGACCAACAATTTAGCATTTAACTTTCATTGTTGTTCAGCAATTTGGTGCTCCATCAACAGTTATTTAAGTTTGTTTTGGGAGAATCAGTTGATCAACAAAACCTCGTCAGGGACAAGGTGTGTTAGGATTAAGATACAATTCATTAGTTAAGGCACTTGTTAATAAAATGGTTTTATTTTGAAATAGAGTAGGTTGGAGGGAGGGAGACAAATTTTGAGCAACCGATGTGAGCAACAAATTTTGATGTTCTCATCCATGATTGGAGAGCTTTATTATAAAGGCTTTTTGTAATCTGAAATTTCATATCATTAATGAAATTGTTTCTTATCCAAAAAAAAAAGAAGAATACAAGGCCTATCAAAGTTCCAGGTTGATAACCCCTCCAAGATTCGATCTTATTGAAAAAAATCCCTCCAAAGAATTTTTCCATCCCCATATTGCACTAAGATTCTAACTTAGTCAGGCTTCCATCCACTGAGACTAAAGAGGAAGAGAATGGAAGTATTATAATATATCTTCATTAAAGTTGGTGGTTCAAGTGACTCTAGAGTTCGGACTCTAGAACCTTTAGAGACTTTCTCAGTAAGATCTTTGACAAGAAAGTTAGCTTCTTCTCCATCATCTTCTTTTTTAATATATGTGAGTGTCCGGCTAATTACACACACTTCTACTATTCCAATGAAAAAAACTGTTTGACCCTTCAACATTTGATTATCATTGAAACTCGTAAGAAATTAATTTCTAGCTAGGTGGCCATTAGGCATTTAACTTGTAGCCTCTTAGGTCTCTAAGACCCACTTTGACCACTAAGCCAACCCATGATGGTTAACTTTTTCACCATTATCGAAAGAGGTATTCATCGTAATCTAGAAAACAAAAAGTTCAAAGAAGATCATTCTCAATGGCAGTCTTAACGCTTCTGAGATTTTCCAAAAAACAAGCTTCATTTCTTCACACTCTCAGTTTGCTCACTGTGTTAGTACTTTTTGAATTGTTGGTCAGAGCTATTCTTGTGCTTCAAGAGGATGTGGGTTTTTTATACAAAGTCAAGGATAATGTGTTTCAACTTCTCATGGGCTTTTTGCCGACATTGAAGCATTTTCTTCTTTGGTCTACCACAATTAAGGTTGTCCTTTTGGAGTTATGGTTGGAGAGAAACTCGAGGATCTTTGAAAATAAAAGACATCCATGGTTAGAGCGTTTTGATTCACTACCTGTTTGAAAGCATCGTCCTGGAACACAAAATCCAAATCTTTTACACCTTATTTTTTCTTTTCTTAAAACTCCTTACTTTAGCAGATTATTCTCATCACGATATTTATCTTCATTGGGATGCCTTTTTTATGCTTAATTGTTGTTTTTGTTTTTTTAATCATTTTGTTGGTCTCTATTTTTTTTTCTTTTCTTTTTGTTTTTCCTTTTCTGTCCCTAGAGGAGTTTGTACTTTACCCCAAACAGTATCTTTTCATTCCTTGATGAAAAGTTGTTTCTGGTTAAGGAGAAACTCTCTTTTACTTTGTAAAAGGGTACCACCGACTGCCGATACCAACTTTCTGCAAAAAATACTCAAATAATACAGCAAACGCAATAGAGATGGAAAAATAATACCCAAAGATCAATAATCTTTAAACAATCAGCAAAGTTCTTCATTAACATAACAGAAATAGAAACGAACACATGAGCTAATTCGCAAGCACCAGAATCTCTCCCTCTAAGGTCCAATCCAAACACCTTACCAAAAACCGGCCTACCCTCAAACCTCTCCCTCCATCATTTATAAATCACAAGAGGCTCCCTCGTCACTCCCACACTAATCATCCACTAAGGAATTTCCCTATTTTCCCCTTCTAGAACCACATGAGAAATTTAGCAATTTTTCTTCCCAATCGCACACTCGTGATCTCCTTCCCATGGTCCTACTTCCTCTTGTGTTTAGGTGGATCAGTCTTCCTTTAGTTCATGCCATTCCGCACGACCCTCAATTTGGCATCATATATGCCCCTAATTCCTACATAGGTTGATTGCTTGGTTCATGCGAGCTGATCTTTTTTATATCCTTTTAAAAATTAGGTAATCTTCTGGATTTCTAGTAATTGTTTGTGGAACCTTGAGTTCGTATTACCAGATCAATTTTAATTTTTCCTCAACAAATATCTTCGGCCCCGTTTGATAACCATTTGGTTTTTTGTTTTTGGTTTATGAAATTTAAGCTTATTTCTACTTAAATTTCCTACCATGTGCTCCATCTTTCCCACAATGTATCCATATTTCCTTAAGAAAGTAGGTGAATACTAACCAAATTTCAAAAACAAAAACAAGCTTTTGGAAGCTACTTTTTTTTGTTTCCAAATTTTGGTTTTGTTTATTAAAATATAGGTAAGATGTAGATATTCAAATAAGGAAAAAGGTATAGTAAGGTAGTTGTTGTAAGCTTAAATTTCATAAACAAAAAACGAAAGACAAAATGGTTATCAAACGGGGCCTTCATTATCCAAGGGTCAATTAACATAACTGATTTCCCACTGACCTCTTTACTCGTGGCTTGGCAGACTTCCTCTTGGTTGGTCTTGTCCTTGAAGTTTCCTTCCTTCTCCACTAGAAAGACCTGAAATTCTTCAACTCTTCATGTTTTACAACAATGTCCCAAGCCAGGTTTGTGTGTAAGCTTATGAGAGATTTTCTGTGAAGGAGTCAAAGAAGGCAAGATTGTACATTTGAAGTTGGGAGGGAAAATTGGTGAATATTAGGGAGCAAGAATTGGTGGTTCCGTGTTGAGTTTAATACCCTTTGGCAGTTCTCATTCGTTCGAGTGGTTGTCAGGTGGGCCAAAAGACTTCTACAAAAATACGCGGAAAGACATTTCCATCAAGCTCCCTTTCTTTTCTTCTCTAGTCCCGCACTCTTTGAGAGATGTGAAGAAAATGTACTCTAGGGAGGTTAAGTGGTTGGAGGATGGATCCCTCTGCTCTATGTTTCCTCGTTTATACCATTTGTCTTCTATGAGAATTATTACGTGGCTGATATTTTAGATCCTTCTGGGAGCTCTTCCTCCTTTATCGGGTCTTGTTGTCTATTATCCAATAGGAAAACGTCGAACGTGTTGGCCCTCTTATTCTTGATTGGGAACTTTGTCCCTAGACCGAGAAGAAGGGATATTTTTCTTTAAAGTCCCAACGTCACTAAGGGTTTCTCTTGTAGTTCATTCTATCAATGTTTATTCAGCCCCTCCTCGATTGTACTCTGAGGAAGTTGGAAGTTCCAAAGAAGGTTCAACTCTCCATATGGCAGGTCATCAACACAAGAGTTAAACTTTCGTTTGGCACTAAGGAAGATGCCTTCTTTGGTTGGGTCGTTTTGTTGCAATCTTTGTCAAAGGGCAGAGGAAAACCTTGATCATATTCTTTAGAGATGCAACTTTACTCAACATGTTTAAGGGTGATGATCGAGAGTTCTTTCACCCTTCATCGTTTCTTTGCGGTAGGTTAGGATACGTATTGTGTTGCAGGATCTGTGGGGGCGAGAGAAATAATAAGGCAACTAGAGGTATTAAGAGGGAGCCTAGAGATGTTTGGTCCATCGTTAGGCTTTATGTTTTCATTATGAGTATCTAATGATGCAATTATTTGTTAATTATTCCCAAGTCTTATTTTACTTAATTGGTATCCCTTCCTTTAGTGGGATTTCCTTTTTGTGGGCTTACTTTTTTGGATGCTCATGTATAATGGGCAACCGATGAGAAAACAAGTTGGGAACTGGAAACAAAAAGATAGTTCCAAAGGGCTGCTAAGTAATGGGGTGTTTTTAGGGGTTATTTTTGAAAGAGCTTTCTACTTTTGTTTCCAAGCCTGTTTCTATCAATCGTTTCAATTTAAAAGGCTTTGCAAATACTCAAAGTCTCAATGTTAATCTTTACTCCAACTAGCTATCACAAGACCATGATTCCAGAAGAAAGAAACTTACATCTATTCATAGGCCATGTGGAGGGGGAAAAAACAATATTTAGGTAATAATCAGTCAAATATTTTCTTTCCTGAATAGGTGCTTAAAAAATCTAACAAACAAACTGTTCGATGTAGCTTTTAATCAACTCACATTTCAGTCAATTACAATAAGAATGTTTCATGGAGGCGAAATGTTGAAACATTGTGAGAATACTATTTTTTTTTTAAATAATAGTAACCACGTCCGTCCCTAGACCAGGCACCGGGATACATCAAAGGAGTAATGTCACAGCTGAGTCTCGAATTTGGGACCTTGAGGGGAGCATACCCTCAAAGCCCAAGTACATAGTGAGAATACTATTAACTGTTAATGGACAAAGTCACAAAAGGCACAGAGGAGAATTCAAATGCACTTACTTTCCCGAATATCGTTAGCTGCCTTGCCATTGCGAAAGTCAGGAGTCTTCAAAACCTTAAGACAGAAAAGAAAAACCTCAGCAAATGAAGACTCAAACAATTGCACTGACAAACTCTCAACAACATTGAGAAATCATACAACCACCAAACCCAACTTTCCCTAAACACCCAATTTATGTTACTAAACCACCATTTTTTTCTTATGACCCGGGAACTTAGCTTTGCTCCTCTAAACCCGGGATACCACCGACCCATTCCTAGCTATTACACCGAGATACACACAGTAGGACCAAAAGTGAAATTGTGGCATCTTAAGGAATTAAAACCTGCCATCGCCTCGAACTTAGAACCTTGAAGGGAGGACACTCCAAATCAGGCGCTCAGCCCCCTAAGGGACCAAACCACCATTTTACCGAACGCAAAAAGAAAACCCAGGATCTGAAGAAATCGAGAAACCCTAAAAAAAAAAAAAAAAACTAGTGCAGATCATGACAGATCTAGCCATGATTTAGAAATGGTATGGATCGATACCTGGATAAAATGAGGGCGAAGATCTGAAATAACAGCACGCATCTTAGAAAAGTGGAGAAAAGCATTTGTGTCAAGTGGCCTCTTCTTGGGTTTGGGAGGAAGGGGAGGCAATGAGGGAGAGGGTTGAGATGGCGCCTCCATGGCTGCTTTGATTTCCTCCATCAAAGATGAAACCTCCGATTCTGATTCTCCACTCTCTGCAGAATGGGGTTTTGAATCGGACGAAGAAAAAAAAAAGAAAAAGTAATTTTGGAAAAATAGATTGCGTTTGCCGGGAGTCGAACCCGGGTCTATTGCTTGGAAGGCAATTATCCTAACCGTTGGACTACAAACGCTTCTTGTTCAAAGTGCGTCATAAATTATATATAAATATTTAAAGATTCCGACACTTTTTTTTTTCCAGCTATTGGCTGAATTTAACCCAAAAAAAAAAATGTAATAGCATTTGGGTGGCTCAACTTGCCTTTATTCTAATTTGATCTATCAAACTTTCAAATATTCAATTTAAAATTTATTCTATGAATTTGTTCAATTTAAATTTTAAATTTTAAGATTTATTCTATTTCATTTTGTGAACTTTAGAAAAAGAGCTTAAAATTGATCTTTAATTTTTTTTTTTAAATTATTATATTCTTTTACAAATTTTAAATATATATTTATATTTTGTCTTTAATTATATTAAAACTATTAATATTATTGAATCAATTTAGATTAATATTGACTTCAAATTTATTATAGATACAGATTTTAAGTTTTTTTGGGTGAATTTAGACTTAAGTTCTTGAGGAGCACTAAAAACTCTGTCTAGAATTCTTCTAATCCCTACTTCTAAAGAGGTTTTTCTTTCTGTGATCAAACTTGGAAGACTATGTGGAGTTTATTGAAGAATTCGTGAAACTTCTTGATGGTTGAAACCTTGGAGATAAATAAATTTCAACTTTTATTAGAGTAGTCAACAATAGTAAATACTCATACTTAGATTCAGCAAATTAAAATATAAAGATGACTATATTTTTAGCTGCATTGGAACCTCAAGTCTCTTCCATTGGTATTAGAGCATGTTGTGTGGCTTTATATTTTCAATTTTTGTCTAATAATTGAATGTCTTTTTTTTAGTACAATTTGAGAGGAAAGAGGACCACAAATCCTATAAAGAAGTTATTATTGTTCTTAAATAAATGAGATAAAAATACTAATTCTCATGATCAAACCTGTGACCATGTGTCAAACTGGAATTATGACCAAACAAATAGACTATTAAGCCACCCACCTTTTAGACAGTCATTCAATGTCTTTAATGGGTAAGAATTATTTCTTACAAAGTTTATGAGTTTGGATTTGTATATTGAGAGAGTTTTTCTATCCTGTTTTTTATTTCCAAAACCTTTGCAATAGTTTCTCTTTATCATAAAAAAGGATAGATAAAAGAAACATGGTAATGGTTGGACAGTGAATCGTAGAAAGCATTATTATTTTAGGAAAATATCCAAAAGAGCTTACTAAAATTTTATGGGATCCTTGCTCTATTTTCTTTTTGCAATTAATTTATTATTAGATATTATTGTATGAAATTAATTCCAATAATTTATTGATATTTCTCTTAATTAGTTAGGTTGGTAGAACCTAATTTTACATATTTATTACCGAGTAATATTTACCTACACATAAATGTGTGGTAAAAATTTGTGCCACATAAATAACGTATACTCACTCTACACATTCATAAGTAGTTAAGTATTGATCTTTATTACCTACTTGTTTTAAAAACAAATAATATAGTAATTGAGATGAATTTGTCTCCGTTAATTTTTTTTGTTTAGTTTAAGAGAACTTGTGGTAGATAACAAATTCTAGTATTCATATTTTATTTTTGACAACTTTTTAAAAATAGACAAAATATTTAAACTTTCATTATCTTCGATCAATTTCACTTTGACTTCAATTAATTTAACTTATTAGTTCTAGTTAAATTTACATTATTTTTAATCAATTTAACTTAATTGAAGTTAGTATTTAGTAGTTTATGGATTAGAATATCCATTCATAATTTTTATTTTTTTTCTAAAATTTTGACATCATATAGTTTTTTTATTATTATTATTTATGAAAAATGTCCTTATTTTGAAGTGAATTTTTTATTTTTTTTTCTAAAATTTTGATATCGTATAGTTTTTTTTTATTATTATTATTTATGAAAATTGTCCTTATTTTGAAGTGATTTTTTTTTTGGGATACAATGATTAAAAGTGAAGAGACTCGAACGATACCTGTTGATCATTAAAAGTATAGTAAGATAATGCTCAGGTTGCCTCTTTTACATTAATTATTGGTTGTATATGTGTGAAAATTGAAGAAACCTTATTCATCTCTTTAAAATTGTCACACTGATCCTACAAATTATTTTGGTTGGGTTGCCATTATATTTTATTGGTTGCATGTTTCACATTTATTATTTTTCAAGTATTTTTATCTTGAAATTTGGGATGAAATAACGGTTCTTATGAGCTACAATTGTATTTTAATGGTTGCATGTTTTAAATTTGTTATTTTTCAAGTATTTTGATTTTTAAATTTGGGAAGAAATAATAGTTCTTTTGAGAGCTTGACCTCGAAGTTTTCAAAAGTTTTGCTGGGTGGATGCAATATCATGATTTTATTTCAATTAAAATATTATTTTGGTCTCTCAACTTTGAAATTTATTTTATTTTGGAATTTAAATTTTTAAATATTCAATTTTGGTCATGCAACTTTGTTCTTTGTCCAATTTTGGTCCCTAGATTTTATTCTTTATTTAATTTTGGTCTCTCAAATGTCAAAATTTGGTCCTTAGATTATCTAGAAAGTTAAAAAAAATGGTTATTTAGTCAAAAGAATTTTTTTCACTCTTAAATTATTTTCCCCCTCTTTCATAATTTTTTATTTCTCTTTCTAAAAGTTTTATCTCTCTTAAATCCACCTCTCTAATATTTTTATTCTCTCTCAAATTTGACTCTCTCTCCCCTCTTCACAGATTGAAAGTTCAAATATGGTACATAAACCTGAGATGGTTTTTGTATTTTCTTAAACTTGAAAAGCTAGAAGAAAAACCAGTCTCACTTTATAAAATGGGGTATTTCAATAAAATTAAAGTTTGTTAGACATTGGGTTAGTATTTTGGAAAAGATATCAAGTACTTTGGCCAATTTAATTTAGATCCTGAGAAAGTTCAAACCTGAGATAAACTTGATTTATAAGTATATTCCGTTGTATTGCGGTTCTAGTAAAAAATTAAATAGAGATCCCCCCACATGAATGGGCCAAACCTGAGATAAACACTGCATCTAAACATCAGTGATTTAAAGAAAATGAGAAAGGATAACAGCTTTATTGACATTAAAAAAAAAAAAAAAAAAAACCCTTTGGAGGGTGGACTAAATAAACAATTAAATACTTCACCCTTATTGAACTTTCAATAGCCAATGTTAGATATTTCCCCTTCCAATATAACACTCTGCCCAGAAATCCTGGGCTGCAAACTCTTCAACTTAAGACTTTCAGCCATACTATTGAACCAAGCTTCTGAGCTCCCACTCTGGCTCTCATTCCATTGTGGCAACATTTCAACAACAACCTTTTGCAACAATTTCTGCTCAATACCCTCCTTCAGAAGGCCTTCATGAATTCCCAACTTTGCCCTCACATCCCACAGTACACTGTTTAAGCCTTGGTTCTTGCAGTAATCTAGAATGTTGCCCAAATTTAACCGATCCAGAACTACCGTTTCAATCCCCCTTGTGGCCTCAGCCGCTTCTTGGTCGGTTAAGATTACTACTTCCATAGCTGCATCTGTAATGCGTGGAACACTGATCGAACCATCGGGACTCGGTAGAATGATCCAAAGAGGTTGCTTGGCTCCGTGTTCCTTGGATGCAGGAATTTCAAACTCCCCAGATGATGAGGTAGGGGAAATTATAACAGCACAATATTCTTGCAATAGTTGTGAATAGTAGCCACCGGCGCCTGCAGCTCCTTCTCCAACATGATCGAGAAAGCAGCCGTTTACAGAGAGGGAATACCTATGGTCAATCATGTGTGGCTGTAAGTTAGCAGTTTATCGAAAACATATAAGTTGAGACATTGACATGATAAGACGCGACATAGTGACACGGTCGTTTTTTTTAAATCTATAACACAAAGATGTCGCGGAGGTACTTATTATAAAGCATATGAATCATGTTTATAAAATAATGGAACTTACAACTCAGTAGGTCTATTCATTTATGTGTTTAAAAAGAATAGGCTTTATGTATTACAAACTCAAAAATTCTTGTCTTTTTTGCTATATTACAATTTATGTTTACTATTTGTGATTCGAATCACATGCAGCACATGCATGATGAGTACATCACTGGTTGAATTATGGTAAAACACCCATAAACCTAAAAATTTAAGTTGATGAGTTGGAGTAAATTTAATTATATCAACCAACATGACTCATACTCAATTTGTGCAACTAATGTTGATTGACGCTGTCTGCAATTTTATCGAGTACCAAATGCGTCTATAACAAGCATTAGAGTACCGGATATGAAAATATTAGTTCAAGCAAAGTGAATGTGCTTTATAGATAAGAAACTTTGAGTAATGAAATCTTTCCAAGAAATGGAAGTAACCTCAAAGCAAGAAGAGGATTCCCAGTCAAGATTTGATGAATATAAGCTTCATTAAGCTTCTTGCAGGAATCTTCCTCTATGCTCACAGTGACATCGATTCCTGCATCTCTGAGTCGTTGAACACCTTTGGAAGCAACAATAGGATTTGGATCCACCATTCCAACCACCACCCTTTTCACTTTGGCTGTTATTAGAGCTTCCGAGCACGGCGGAGTTCTTCCGTAGTGATTGCATGGCTCTAAAGTAACATATGCAGTCGCATTCTCGGCCAAATCTCCAGCTTCTCTTAGAGCAAATACCTATTCATTTAATCTCTTGCTTCAAAAATCAGTAGCACTTTTTAATCACAACAGATGGCTACGGTCTCATTGATAACAATTTACCATTTTCGATTCAAAACATAAGCATATTTTTAGAAAGAAATCTAAAAAATAGATCATCTTTTTCAAAATCTCATTCTTATCTTTCTTTTTTTAAAACAAATGTTCTAGCAAAGGGATGTTTTTTGGAACAAGTTGAAAAATTGGGCTGGAATATGAACTTTTTAAAAGTTAGTAGCAAAATTACAGTCAACCATCTAAAGGACATTTTGTATGATTCTTAATTTCTATTCCCTATCTCTTGCTAACCTGTCTGTATCTCAACAACTCTTCTTTTCATCTCTCTCTTCAGTAGCAAAACTTTCAAGAAAAAACAAGAATTTTTTTTTTTTATATAAGTCCATGATTTTCCAAACTAGTTCACATGTCTCTCGATTATTGTCACGGGACATATTGCCTGACTCTGCAACATTCCGATGGAAAGAAAATTTATAGGAAATTAATTTCTATGTAGCTGATTACCACAAATTGAATTCATCACCTCTTAATTACTTAAAATACTCTTGACTACTAGGTCACTCCATGATGAATAAGAAACCAATAACAAAACACATACAAAAATCTGAAGGTAGCTTTTAGTTTTCACCTGTGGAAAACCAAAGCACATCAAATATGATTGGAATTCGAGTTTTTTTTTTAAATCCGCGAGTGTCTTGGTCTTCTTACACGCAACTCAACTATTCTCACGCGAAACTATCTAATCCTACTAAACTAAATTTAATTGGAATTAGAGATTTACCTCAGCATGAGGCTGGCCTGCTTTAGGATGAAAGCCTTCACCAACAATCTTCCCATTTTTAACAATCACACATCCCACCATGGGATTAGGGCTTGTGTGGCCAACAGCCTTCCTTGCAAACTCCAAAGATCTCCTCATGTAAACCTCATCGGCAACATCGCAGTGAATGTCTTGAACCACACTAACACACTTGACCAAATGCCCTCTCCTAATTCCCGATTCAGCCATCCATTTCAGTGAACTCGAGACCCTAGATCTCGAGCAATCACGGTCGTTGTGATGGCGTTGGTCAATTGATGAAGAATGAGCATAATTAAGAGTTGTTGTTGGAGCAAGTTTTGGAGTTGCATTCCTTCAACATTAAGTACGAACAATCAGAAACCCTAACAAAGCCTGAAAGTCAAATCAAGCCCAATTTCGCTCCATTTCTAATCATTCCAGGAAAATTGAACTTAACAGAGTAGTATAAACAGGGAAATTTCAAGTAAGAGACAAAAATGCAACGACATGGAATTCGTTTCCCTGTTCTTCCATAAACAATTCTGCGAAATTCCAACTCCATTTTTCCACTGGAACAATCGGCGATAAGAAAATTGAACAGAAAAAAAGGACCGAAAATAGAGCCGCAAAATCATGAGATTGTGATCGGAAAAGTAAGGGAAGGGGAAGAAACTGACCGGAGCAAGGGGAAGAAATTGAGAGCCATGGTTTGCGACGCCATTCCTACGAGCTTATTCCCACAGCGTGAATCGCTCCTCCTTTCGAACTTGTTTTCATGTCCAACTTGTGTTGCCTGCAGGTTTCTTTAAATGAGAAAATATAGAAGAAAAATTATTATCTACAGCGTTGAAAATGGTTGTACAATATTTCTTAAACAAAACAATAAAATAATGCAACTTTTTTTTTTTTTTTTTTTTTGAAAAGCCAATTCATTAATCGGCAAACTAAGATCTGTTTGATAATCATTTTATTTTTCGTTTTTTTGTTTATGAAATTTAAGTCTACAACAACTACTTACTGTACATTTTTCCTTATTTGGATATCTACATCTTACCTACATTTTAATAAAAAAAAACCAAAATTTGTAAAAAAAAAAAAAAGTAACTTCTGAAAACTATGTATTTGAAATTTTGTTAGTATTCTCCTATTTTTTTTTTAGGAAAGATGCATACATTGTAGAAAAAATGGAGCACATGATAGGAATTTTGAATAGAAATAGACTTAAATTTCATAAACAAAAAATAAAATGATTATCAAACAGGCCCTAAACTAATACAATCCTTCTCCACGAGGGAGCCAACATTAGGGGGGAGATTGCTCCTCCAAAACCAAGGTCTATCCTCAAAAGAGAGGATTGGATCCTTCTAGCAAAAATAGTTCAAATCGAACTGTTTAGCTAAAACATTTGCATCCTTGTTACATGATACACTTTGACAATACCCAACGAAGCAATTAAATGCTTAATATAAAAACAATGTTGTTGAATTCATAGGTCAAAACTAATAGTTATTTTAAAATGAGTAAATACTCATTTTAAATCCTCCCAAACAAACCATTCCTAAAACCTTTTTTTTTTTTTTTAACATCCCCCAAAACCCACCTTTTTTTATCTAAATAAAGTCTAGATCAGTTTAAATTTATATACTTTTTTTTAATCTTATTACCTAATAAATCTTCCAAGTCCATCAATTGTCCAGAAATAAACACCAAAAACCAGATTGGCCAGGGTGGAAGGGAAGTTAGAGTTTGTAAAGTTGAGAGAAAATTTTGAAAGGGATTAAGGAGAAAATAGAGGGACTAAAGGGGTAGGGCAATTAAATACTTAGGACCACTAAATCGTCTACTTTCCATGGCAGAACTAGTTAAATATTTTTTCTCATCTTAAATTATATATATTGAAAATTTGAAATAATATTCACCACTCCGTTGGTGGCGGATCCGTGTGGTCTTCGTTAGGGGTGAACATGGGTTGGGTTGGGTTGGGTTAAAGAGGTTTTTAACCCAACCCAAATTTTTGGGTTGGTCATTTTTCCAACCAACTCAACCCTTATATTTTCGGGTTGGGTTGAGTTGGGTCATCGAGTTCAATAATAAATTATAATTATAAATATCTTTTATCAAATTAGTCATACATTATATATAAAACAAAATATAATCTTCAGTCAAGGTAATGAAATGAATATAAATATACAATCATATTCATATAGAAGATTCCAATTATAAAACATCAAACAAATAGATAATTAATTAAAACAACAAAAATAGATGACATAATTCGACTTCTATAGAACAAATATATAATTAAAACCAACAAAGATGTTTTACGACTATATATTTATCATGATATATAAATGATAAAGTTTTGAAAAAATACTAAAGATTGTGGGAAATAAAAAGTCTAACAATAATAATTAAATAAAAAAATATATATACACATGTATAATTATGTTATAGTATAAAAATATATATATTTTAAAACTAAATAATAATTTCGGGTTGGTCGGATTGTTTGAACACCCCATAGTCTTCATCCTGACAAAAAATTGACATCTCTAACAATTATAGTCAAATTACAAAAATGTCTCCAAATTTAATGACTTTAATAAATTACATCGATCGAAGACATTCCGTGATACTGATTGAAGGCGATAGCATTGATTAAGCTAAACAATGGCACTTATTAAATCTATTAGTAATAGGGAATTCTGTTTTCAAAAAAAAAAAAAAGTAATAGAGAATTTGCACTCAACACCAAATTCTACCTCTTGTATTAATTTTGCAGCACAATTTCTAAAATAATTGAATGTATAGCACATTAAACATCTATCAATAACTAGTGATAAAACTCAATCAGTGATAGATATCTATCACTAATGAGTGATTGACATCTATCACTAATGAGTGATAGAACTCAATTTGAATTTTTTTACTACAAATGAATTAATTTTGATTTTGTGTTATAGGTGCAAATATTTTGCCATTTGTTGCTATACATGCAAAATTCCCTTAATAATATTGTTTGAAAGCAATTAATGATTATTGATTGAAATGAATTGATGCACAAACGATTAAAGTAATCTTATATTTTACATACTTACAAACATTATCATTGATTGAAGTTGATTAGTAACACTAGTTGAAGCCAATCGAAGATACTGATGGAAATTAATCAATGAGACTAATGAAAAACAGTATATTTAATTGATTGAAGTCTTAGATTTCTTGTGACTTATAAGTTAAATTGACGAGTTTAAGTTGATGAATGACAGTCGATTGAAATCAATCAATTTTCCATATTACTAATTAATCAAATCGAATCAGCAAAATATTTGACATTGCATTGCCCATATTACTACTAATTATTTAAAAGTGGTAAACTTCAAAATTATACTCTTCAATTTCATTTTCGCGAAACCCGTTGATACTCCACAAAATATTGTATACCCTTCTAAAATTTCAAAACAAATTAATTGATATGATCATAAAATGTATTTCTCATTAACGTGATCAAAATACATGTGATCAAGGGGATTTTTCTTGAATAATTAAAAAAAGGAAATTGTTTTTTTGGAGGTTCATTATTTAGAAAAAATTAAATATAACAAAAACCAATTTAAATACACTAAAAATTGAGAAGAATATTCCACTTACTTATTACAGCCTACAAATAGATAACTTTAATAACTTGAATCAATCAAGTTACATCCACTGAAAACAAGTGAAATTAATTGAAAACAAACAAGTGAAACTGACAACTTCAATCAAGTTGTATCAATTGAAAACAAGTGAAATTAATGACTTCAATTTAATTATACTAATGGATAACAATCAAGTGAAACAAATAATTTGAATAAAGTTATACTAATTGAAGCCAATTAGTTAAACTAATCGAAAACAATCATGTGAGTTTGTTTGAAAACAATGAAAGTTGGAATATTTTACTATGTATAATATATTTTTATAAAGTGGCAAAAAAAAAAGTGCTAGAATTTACTACCTACACCAAATTCTCTAACAAAATTTTTGTAAAAGAGACTTGAATACAATGTTGCAATTAACAAAACTAACTACGACATAGATACAACTAAGTTAAAGTAGGTTTTAACTCATTGGTAATGATATATTTCTCTCGGGAGGAAGAGGAATGAGAATAGTTATAAGGAAAATAAAATATTTGGGGAGGGTAAAAACGATTCTCTCGGTTGCCCAAATACCAAGAATCATGGTCCTTGTGCTCTTCATTTCATCCATTTTCTACAAACACTCAAAAAACGACAAATAACGTTTGGAGGCAAAATGAATATAATGTTATGAAGAACAAAAATACGAGAGGATTAAAGAATAGAATGATTAACCAGAGAAGAATTATCTCGAGAACCACCAACTTTAAAAATGTGAAAAACGATTACGAAAATTATGGAAAGAATGAATAGTGAAACCGACCCTAAATAGTAATCACGAAGAATACTTTTTATGCAGAAGCCGACAATGGATGAACCTACCTTTCTAAATCAAACCTAAGATCGATGCGATCAATGCGACAAACAAATGGGCCTTCAAAGAAATTACCATGGACTCCAATTTCATCAACCGAGTTCATCCTATCGATGAATCGGGCCCAAAATTGGTCCCCCAAAATACAAAATTCCCCATCATCGGCATCAGTCGCTTCAATAATGCTCGCAAATTCCGAATTAAAGAGCTAACAATGAGAAGAAGCTGGTGGAATCTTCGCATTTGTTATGGTAGATGCTTGATTCCATGGCTTTGACTGGCCTTGGCTGCTCCAGGTATACTTTTCTACTGTCTTCTCTCTTGTTTATTTCTTTCACTAGACAACGGTTTCCACCTATTCAATTTCTGTCGCTTACTGTTTAACAATAATTTCATTGTCTAATATTGTTTTTTACTTGATTCAAATGCATCTCTGTTCATAAGTATGTGAGGCTGCAACTTTCTTGCTTCCCAATTTTTTTTTTATCTTCCCTGGATGTCACCATCAGTCCCCATATTTTGTCCCTGTCTGAACTTCTTTGAGTTTTTGCTGTTTTTGATGGCTGAATTTGCATTTTAGTCATGATTTAGGGTTTCCCAGTTGATATTCTGTGATGGGTTGTTGTGATGCTTCTCTTTCTTCAAGGCTTTAGGCTGCTGGTTGTTTTATGGGTTTTGTTCTTTCACTTTATTTATCATATCATCCCCTTTTCTTCAGATGCTAGCCTTGTTTGATTCAAAATTTTGCTGGTTGTGTGAAGTTTATCACTTTGAGTTTGAGAGGAACTCTTTGGTCCTCTCCTCAACTGGGGTTTTCTTGGGTATGTTTGAGTTTGGTTTTGCGAATTTGAGTGTTGTGGGAGTGGGAAGGTTTGGGAATCTTTGACTCTTTTTTTCTTAAATAATTTTTTTTACCCTTTTCAAAATTCATTTATCATCCTCCATCTATACTTTTTAAAATTTATCCTTTTCGAAATTCATATATCATTCTCCATCTTTACTCTTTGTTTAATTACTTGATGTGTTACTAGGCGTATATCGTTCCTTTCAAATCCCAGAGGCCTGAAGTTTTAGAGCCAGTTGAATTTGTTCACTTCTTGTCTTAACTCCTAGGAACCCTTCTTTTCTGCTCAAAGTTATGCTGTTTTTGGTATTCGATGTGAGATTTTATTCCTTCCATGAGAACTGGTTATTATCTTTGTTTTCCAGTTATGCTTTTAAATTTCCATCTTTGAATATATTTGATTCTGATAACGTCCTGTGTTCTTAGCCTCATTTTCTATGTCACTGGCCTGTTGTATTCCGGTCGCTGAAGGTGTCTACTGTATAGCATGTGCTCGTTGGCTATGGTTGAAGTTTCTCTATAATGCTGGTCATGAAAGTGAAAACTGGAGCCTGGCCTCGACTGAGGAATTTGAACCTATTCCTCGCTATTGTCGATTAATTCTATCTGTTTATGAAGATGATCTTCGAAACCCACTTTGGGCTCCTCCAGGTGGTTATGGCATTAATCCGGATTGGGTACTACTACGAAAGGATTACGAAGGCACTCTTGGTCGGGTTTCCCCATATATGATATACGTTGATCATGATCACGGTGATGTAGTCTTGGGAGTTAGAGGACTTAATCTGGCGAAAGAAAGTGATTATGCAGTTTTGCTGGATAACAAACTTGGGCAGACAAAGTTTTGTGGTGGGTATGTACACAATGGTCTTTTGAAAGCAGCTATATGGATTTTTGATGTAGAGTGTGAGGTTTTAAGGGAGCTGGTTGAAAAGAATCCAGGTTACACCTTGACATTTGTTGGACATTCCTTAGGGGCTGGAGTAGTGGCATTATTGACAATAATTGCACTGCAGAAACTGGATAGGCTGGGGAACATTCAAAGGAAGAGGATCAGATGCTTTGCTATTGCTCCTCCTCGGTGCATGTCACTAAATTTGGCAGTGAGATATGCAGACGTTATCAATTCTGTAGTACTCCAGGTAGAGCATCAAATATGGCTGCAAAGAAACTTATTTCCTCTGTATGCTTATAAGTTACAGGTTTAAGTTATTTGAAGGCGTTATATCAAGAACAATTTGGTTTATTTTGCTGGCTACATTTTGAATTTAAGTAGACAATTTAATTCAGTCAAGACATTCTATTCAAAGTTCATCAGAGTGAAAATGTACGGTATAGTTTATAGAAAATAATTGAAACGCATCAATATTGGAAATGATTTCTGAACCTAAGCAATCAATTTTCACATAGTACGAAATTACAAGAGAGGGTATGAAGCAACATAATTCACATCGTGTTTTTAATATTAAAATCAATAAATGGGAGAGTTGCTACCTTCCATAATATTTCAGAGAAACAAAACTCAATGTTTGAAGTGTCAGGACTGTGGGTTTAAGACGCGTCCTATTCAATGAAATGACTATCCAAAACAAGTAGCACGTATGACGTATCATATGCTTGATGATTTGCTTTGCATGTTGCGAGTCTTACTTCTGTACTATACAGACATAAGATGATTGTGTGGTTTTGTTGACTGTTTTTTCATACACAATTCTATTCTCTTGTAAATACTTAGTCTCCATTTATTATTTACTCTTGGGCATTAAGTAATTCCAGTCAATGCACATAATTGTGATGTACCAGGATGATTTCTTACCTCGGACAACTACAGCTTTGGAAGATGTATTCAAATCACTTGTCTGGTAAAAGTACAATCTTGTTACTTGTTAGCACCTCTTTTAACTTTTTAAGAAGTAGGTATATCTTACATGATAATGATTATCCTTATCTGAACAGCTTGCCATGTTTTTTATGCGTGATGTGCTTGAAGGATACATGCACAATGGAGGAGAAGATGCTTAAAGATCCAAGACGGCTTTATGCCCCTGGTCGTCTTTATCACATTGTTGAGCGAAAACCCTTTAAGTAAGAAATGCTTTATTTATGTTCAAAGTTAATTTTTTTTGAAACAATCGTATTTAGAATATTATTAAACTTTTTTCTGAAAATTTGGTTGAAGATAAAGGCTAAAAAACCAAAGAATCTGATAGGGTGGAATGTGGATAGACTTCCTGTTTTACGAATCCTAGAAAGACAACAGGGGAATTGAGAATCTAGGAGGAGAGTCAATGTAATTGTTGCGAGTATTATGGAGTCAGGTATTAACTAAGAGTTAGAGTTCCCTATCTAAGCTGTTTTGTAATTATTTGTTTGGTCAAACTGTCCTGGATTGTAGACCGCTTCGTAGGCTTCTTCCCTTCTTCCTTTTTTGTGGGCTGCATTTTTTGTTTGTTATTGTATTCTTTCATTTTTATCTCAATGAAAATTTGGAATTTTATCTTAAGAAAGAGTTTTTTTTTTTGTGTGGCTGATCTCATTAGATTTCATGCTTCCATGTTACATTTGTCCAAAGTTCTGTGATGGCAGTCCTATTTTGTTTATTTGTCAATTGGAATGCATTTATGGAAGATGTCCCCCAGGAGTGGCACAGTTCTTGAAGACTTGGGCTTTGAGGGTATGCTCCCCTCAATGTCCCAGGTTCGAGACTCAACTATGACATTACTCCTTCAATGTCTTCCGGTGCCTGGCCTAGGGACAGGCGTGGTTACCGTTGTTTCAAAGAAAAAAAAAAAGCATTTATGGAAGATTGCTCATCTTCCTCTTTTGCATTGGAGCTTCTATCAGTTGAGTGGTTTCAAATCCATTTTCAGGTTAGGAAGATTTCCTCCCGTTGTAAAGACAGCAGTGCCTGTGGATAAGAGGTTTGAGCATTTAGTTCTTTCTTGCAATGCTACTTCAGATCATGCTATCATCTGGATCGAGAGAGAGTCTCAAAAGGCCCTTGATGTAAGCTCTACCCAATTTCTCTCTCCTCTCTTTTATCTCTTGCTTTAATGGTGTGGTTCCACGAGATTGCTCATCTCTTTCAATAACTTAATACAAGATCATCTTTGCAAGTTATGAAGGGGAACTCTGCTGAAAGTTCCAACTTCCAAAGCACTTTTTTATCATGGAATTCATTTATGTTTCTATTATTATTCTTCTGGTGCTAAATTAATCTATGAATATATACCTTATCCCTTCTACATATTACTGATTCGACATCACATTAATGAGTTACATGCTAGAGAATTTGTCCATCCCTTGCAAGTATTTGTATTTCTGACGATTCATAGGTGGTGTTTGGATGAGGTTGGATGAGGAGTTAGTTTGAAGAGTTATTATGAGTATTAGAAATTGATAGTTGCAGTAAAAAACTCGTTTGGATGTAGTTTTTATTTAAGAAGAGTTAGAGACAATAGCTTGTTCGAATGTGGATTTGAAATAAACAGATATTTTTTAGTAGTTAAAAATGAGTTATTTTGAGTAATTGAAAATGAATAGTTATAAATGAGTGGTTCAAAATGAGAAGTTATTTTGAGTAGCTATAAATAAATTATTAGAAATGAGGAGTTATTTTGAGTAGTAAAAATGGGGAGTTGTTTTGAGTAGTGACAAAAACTCGTTTGGATGTAATTTTTTGAAGAGTAGTTAATAAATGCTCATTTTAAATCTTCCGTAAATTCAACGAAGAGCACCCCGTATGAGTTTTGATGATTTAATAGAATTGCATAAATTTAATTTAAAAAGGGTTGTGTTTTTCCCATTCCTCAGATCATGATGGAGAATGATAAAGCCATGGAAATCCCAGTGCAGCAGAGGATGGAACGACAGGCTTCGGTAGAACGAGGACATGGTGAAGAGTACAAGGCAGCTCTCGAGCGAGCTGCTGCATTGGAAATCCCTGATGAAAACTTAACACTCTCCTACGGAACGTTTAATGAATTAGAAGAAGGTGAGAATTCTAGGCAATCAATGGAAGACGCAGTGATAGCATCGTCGACAAGACAAAGGGATAGATGGGATAAATTCATAAATCGATTTTTCGACGTGGATCAGTCTGGTCGAATGGTGTTCAAGAAATCATAAACCTTGCTGAATTCTGAATTCCTAGGAGTAAGTAGAAAGTGCAAGTGTCATTCTTTTGTCTGTATAAAGAAGCATAGAGATTTAGTAGGTACCTCATTTGTTCGCAGAATAGCTCAGTTTTTTTTCTTTTCTTTTGGGTTTCAGCTTTGCTTCATTTGGTCAGCAAAAGCCACTGTCTAGAAATTGTTGTAAACTGGGATTTTTTTTATTTTTTATTTTTATATTATCATTATCATTATTTTATTTTAGTGAATAAAATTTCACATTCATAAGTATAAATGTGGAGAATATTATGGACATTGACTTCCCTCAACTTTCTTTCTATTCGTTAAACTACAATTAATTCTTCCATTTTCTAATAAGGCCAGGTATGATTTGATAATCATTTTATTTTTTATTTTTTATTTTTGAAATTTAAGTTTGTATTTACTCAAAATCTTTAATCATGGCTTCATCTTCTCTTAAAAAAGTATATAATTTTTGAAATCAAAATTCATAAACGAAAACAAATATTGAGAAGTTAATTTTTTTCAACAGGTTAAAACCACATAATTACTCTTCCATTTTTGAAACAAGTCTTTAAACTCTATAGACTTGTTGGCAAAAGAGATCTCCACAAGGCGGAGACAAGGATGGTTTTACCTTCTTATCCCCACAGTTAAATTTTGCGAGGATGGGGTAAGGATTTCCAATAATAAATTTGCAGGGATCGAATTCTCTGCTAATAATTATTTCTTATTTATTTATTTTTCTTTTTTAAAATTCTAATTCAATTTAATATTTGTTTGATAAATGTTCAAATACATTTTTAAAATGATAGTTAAATTTTAATCACAAATATTTATTAATTTTCAAATAATTACCATGTCACTCTTGACTTTGAATTTCAAGTTCCAAGAGCCCAAGACCTTCCAAGATCTTAGCAGTGATTGGGCTTCGATGGGTCTCTCAACATCTTCATCACTTGTGCCTATCAATTTTTGCATATTTGTGCCATAACAAACCGTTTATAAATTATATACCCCTTGAATGTAATAACTTATGATTCGTTATTATGCTGCACATTGAGCAACACTTCATGTCCACAAAACGCCTTCAACTATGTGCATCAATGTAGGGGCGAATCAAGGTTATGAAGTTTTTATTTCAAAAAAAAAAAAAAAGGTTTGAAGTTGGGAGGGGGAGAGACTTTTTTCTTTTTCTTTTTCAAATATCCATTAGTGTTTAGATGACTTTTACGCATAACGATTATTCTCATAAAACAAATCATTGACTCTACAACATTCGAAAAACCGCTTGACTTTACACCATTCGAAAATATGTAAGAAATCAATTAGGCAATGCTCAACATAGATTGAATCCATAATCTTTGGGTTACTAATTTTTTTTTTTTTTGCTTTTTTGAATTCAACATATAATCCTTGTTTATAAAAATAAATATTAACGTCAATTTTATAGCATTTTAAAATATTTGTAAATTTTGAATGTTTTAGAGATATAATTTTGTAAATAAAAGATTTCTTATCATTTATATATATATATATATATATATATATTTAAAACAATATAGAGTTAAAAAAAAATGAAGAAATAATGTGTCTATAAAAAATATTTAAATAAAAAAATGCAAATAATGTATACATAAAAAAAAAAAAAGAAGCAAACAGAAACAATATATATATATATATATATATATATATATATATACATATAAATGGAGGTAAAAAGAAAAAAACACAAAAAGAATTAGATATATAAACGATACACAAAGTGTAGAAAATATAAATATTTAAATTAAAAAACGAATATTATAAAAGGATCCAAACTATTTAAAATTAGGTTAGAAGTTTGAAAGATATAAATTGGGCCACGTAAACATAAAAGAGGGAAAATTGAATACAATCAACATCACCATTGTTTTTTAATTCATATTTTAAGTTTTAGTACAACCATTATTGATTGGTTTGGTTATAAGCAATTTAGCCTTGTAAAAAAACTAAAACCTATCAAATTGTTCAATTTTTTAAATTTTTTTTTAAATCGTAACTATTGAATCGAACTCGTTTTGTAAGAGTTCATAGTAGAGGGAGCCATTGATAAGCAAGAGAGATCTTAAGATGTTGGAAGTATAAATGTCAACCACATTCAATACAACCCTAAACCAACAATATGTATACAGTGAAACATTATCTAAGTCTAGGGAATTCAATAAACATCTTATATCATTCAATTAAGATCCCGTTTGATAATTATTATATTTTTAATTTTTAATTTTTAAAATTTAAGTTCATTCTTACTCAATTGTCCTACAATGTTCCACATTTTTTATGGTGTATCCATATTTTCTTAAGAAAATATGTGAATGATAATCAATTTATAAAAATAAAAACAATTTTTTGGAAGTTCTTTTTAAAAAAAAATTAATTTTAGTTTGATTTCTACAAATATGAGTAAGACGTAGATATCCAAGTAAGAAAAAATATATGATAAAGTACTTGTTGTATGCTTAAATTTCAAAAACTAAAAACAAAAAATCAAATGATTATCAAATAGGGCACAAGCTAATCCTATTTTAATAGTTTAATAAATTCCCACCGAAACCAAAAGATATTGGCTCCAATAAAAATCTTCTAATAGTTCCTAAGGAGTAGCCAGCAATTGAAGCTAAGGACTTTGAAACATATTTTTCTGGTTCGAGGCCACTGGAAAGTGTTTAAATTAGAATACCCTTCGGAGTATCCCGGTGCTAGATGGGTCAATGACCCTCCAGGTATAGAGGAGCGAAACTCCGATTTTTCGATTAAAAAAAAAAACTTCTAATAAATATTAAATTAAAGGTATGATTAAAAGCAATATGTAGTAGATTGCAAGATTTGATTGGAGATAGGAAAAATTATGAAACTTTTGATTATGGCGACACTTTCTAATTTTATTATTAGAAAACAGGTTTGAATTTGCTCAACGTGGCTCCCAATTTCAAGTTATCCCAACCCACTACAAACATAATCTAACAATAAATTCCATCGATTTTAGTATATAGATCACTTCAAAAATAAAATCTGCCCTAAATTTTTCTTTGACTTTATTCATTTTTTTTTTTGTAAGTTCGAAAATTGAATGATTCCAAACGTTTTTTTTTTAAAGAACAACACAAACAATACATAAAAGAAAGAACCTAAATTTTGTCAAAAAAAAAAGAAAAAAAAGAAGCCTAACTCCATTCACTGATGGATATTGGAAGATCAATTGTTTTGTTTTTCCTTAACCGACTTAGAGAGACCTTTACTCGTTTTTAACTATTATATCTTGATTTGTGTAAGTTGAAGGTTAGAATTTATGGACGAAGGTCCGTGGCGCAGTTGGTTATCTTGTCCGGTGTTAATTCATTTCAACTCGACGGTCACGAGTTTGAGCCTGGAAATCGGTATTTGGCACTCATATTATTTGAGAGTAGTTGTACCCTCTATGTAGGGTTTGTTGGTCCCCCTTCCCCCACTAAAAAAATTTATGGACGATAATTGTACTTACCATTTCGTATGTGTGTTAGAGTGATTGGAATCTTAAACAAAAATTCTTATTTTTAAATTCATAATTCTAACTAGTAATAATGTGTAAGAATATCAATTATATTAAAGTTAGAGAAACAAATTAGATGTTTAAAAGAATAATTTGTCCTATTAATCATACATACACTTGAATTGGTGTGGATTTGGTCTAAAAACTTAAGAAGTCACCTTAAACTTACCATTTAGTATATATTTTTAGGTAAACTTACAATGTAGCATTTAATTGTTCTTTGATGCATTCATAATTTTAAAACATAATATTAATTGATTATTAGGAAAAGTTAAATTATATATAGTTGTATGAATTAAGAAAATAACCTATAATAGGTCAAGAGCCTAATTAGACATAAAATTGCAAATGCAAAATCCTACTAACACACAAAATTATAAGTTTAACTATCGTTCATGATACACTTTTTATTTTTAGTTTATAAAAATAAACTTCATTTTCTCTTAATTTTTTTAAAAAAAGAGTTGTCATCTGTGTTTAAAATAATAGTATATAATTTGAAGAAGTTATAATAGAAACGAAACTGAATTACGTAGAAACGAGGAAGAAGTTTTCTTGCTTCAATTAATACTAAATTATAATTTCGTGTAATTATATATATATAATCTAAAAAAACAAAATTTTGAGAACTACTTTGAGTAGTTTTCAAAATATGTCTAAACTTTTAAAAACATATGTATACACTAAATAACAAACAGAAATAATTCATATACTGAAAAAAGTATTTATAAACCCAAGACTTTATAATTAATAAACATGAGATTAAACTTAATAGTTATGAAAGAAAGATATTAAGTACTTACTATACATGAGCAAACAAAAGAATTACTAGACAATTTCAAAGGTTTTTTTTTTTTTTGTGGGGATTAACCTGAAATTGTCTAGTAATTCTCTTAAACATTTAATTTGTTTAAAAGAATTGCTAGAAACGTTGGATTTACTAGTAATATTAACATTAGCATTTATCTTGGAAACCCTTAATCCCAGCGAAATCTCTCACGGTAAATCCAACCTTTTCAAATTTCCCTTCTTCTTCATTCGCTCTGAACTTCAAGTAATCCGAGCAAACAAATGGCGTATACAACCTCTCGCCGCCGTCGCCGACCACCTCCTCCGGCGACACCACCACCTTCTCGTCCTCAAACCCCCAAAAGAACGCAATCGAGAATCTGTTAGTCGCCGGCCGCCTCAAAACCACTCTGTGCTCCGACGATCTTAGCCTGTCGTTGCTCCAAGCTTGAAGCAGGTCCCCAATGTTCACCACAAGAGCTTCCGATTCTGATTCCGATTCGGATTCGGATTCTTTACATGGCCCTATGTCGACCCATTTCCCTTCGTTCGATTTCACTTGCAGACCACCTGTTCGATCTTGGTACACAATGGTGAAGCAGCTCATATCCGTGTGCATTCCAAGTCCTTCCGGCTCTTCATCGTCTTCCAAGGTTTCTGGAGCGGTGTAGTTGTTAATTCTCAGATATCCATGGCAATTCTTGAAATGGGATTCCTGGTATGTCTTCTCCAAACCTTCCCCCAAGCTCATTAGTATGTTATTTATGATCTTCCTTGATAGCTCTGTCATTTTGTCTCCATATTCTTGCAATATTTCACTTAATGCAAATGAAAGTAGTTTGTTAGATTATAAAAGTAATGATATGACAACCATTATGAATTAGCTTTGTGGTCAAGTGTTCAATCATCATGGCCTCCTACGAATTAATTTACTACATTTTTCCTTGACGTTCAAATGTTGTAGTGTAAGACCGTATCTTCTGTGACAACAGTCGAGGCACTCACAAGCTGGCCCAGACGGTCACGGATATTAAAAAAAAGTAATGATATGATAGATAGACGTATTGAGTGAGAGGATTTGAAGTGGATGAGTTGTGAATTGTATGTACCTGAACTGGTGAGGGCTCTTTTGGTTAAAGAGGGAATCGGCTGAACTCTGAGCAGAGGCTAAGAAGTTAGGGCCAGAGACTCTGAGGCTTTCAAAGAATGGGGAGGCTATGAAATGGGGAGTGTAAGTGCTCAGAGAAGAGAGAGGCCCAATTTTGAGCTTAGTTTCAGAAGGGAGGCTGAAAATTTCATTGGACAAGGATTGGAGTTTGTTGTAGGTATCTTTGGAGATCCCATGGTTTTTTATATGGAAAAAACCCCATGTTCTGCAAGCCTCAGCTAGTGAAGAAAGGGAAGATGGAGATAATGGCTGAGAAATGTCTAAAATGGGGAGTTCCACTGAGACCTTAGATACAGACATGTTTTCCTACTAATTTGTCTATAGCTAGCTAGCTAGCTAGCTAGCTAGCATATACTTCATAGGTGGATCATGGATGTGGGTATTAATTATATTCATTAAAAGGAATGATGCAAATGGTTAACACTTCTCCTTTATTGTCTTTATTTTTTTTAATCATTAGTGGGTTGATTCCTGTCACTTGGAAAAACAACCATGATTATGACATTAAAACAAGAACACAGTGGATTTGAAAAATGGCTAACATATTCATAATTGTAATTGGTGAAAGGGTTTTGACTTAATGCTTAAAAATATTAGCTTTTGTTTGTTATGAGAAGCAAGCAGGTAGTATAGGAAGCTTAAATAATGCAAAGCTCTTGCATTTACATGGAGCGAAGACAGGCTGGTTAGGAAGAAACTTTCTGCTGTAGACTTTTTGTTATATATATATATATTAATATTCTACACAAATTTGGTTCTAGAGAGTTTGGGTTCTTTTGGTAGACGTTTGACCAATTCATAGCATGTAGAAGTTAGGAAAGCTCCGAATGTAATCATTCTTTGATTATCTTAATTTGAGTCCCATAATTGATCTAGCCTCCCATTGACAATATTTAGTTGTAATTTTAGATGAAGATACTGGTCTTCTGATTATTTTTTAATAATACATACTGCGTCAAATGGGTATCCAGTATCCTCATCTCAAAAGCCATCTTATTAAGTTGCCTACTAGATAAGGTCTTGACTTTTCTGTTTTACGTATTAACAATTGCATAAGATTATGTCTTGAGTTGGATCTCACAAAGAGTCTAAATCAAATGAAAAAGTAGATCAAACTGCTTTTAATTATGGCAGAGTAGGATGATCGGAGCTTCTCTTCCCCTTCACTCCTCTTTCCCTAATACGAACCTTGAGTCATCAAAACTTTCCTGACTCAACTTAGAATTGTCACCTTAGTTCATAGGTTTTATGAGATTAGAATTTTATGTCAGTCTTTTATTTGATTGAGCCAAACTAACCTGGTTACACTTCTAAATCTCACACCAACCTGATTGTATGTTAACTATTGGGTCTAGTGCCATTTGGTCATCCTAACGAGTCTCCGCGAACCAAAAGATAAGACAGATGAAATCTTCCATTTCTAAACTTTCCAACTTTTTAATAACTTAGGATGTTCTAACACTCTCATTTCTCATCTTTTCAAAAAAAAAAAAACATTATCATTTCTCATAACTTTTTTATCCGTGAGTATTCGCTATATAAATATGGGCATTTCTGAAGTGAAAGTATGAGTAAGTTAGTATAGTAAACTGGTTTGGATACTCAGATGTGGTTGAAAGAAAGCCGAAGGAAATTTATTTGTTCCTTTTGGCTTTAGTGGTCTTAGGCCGTGATAAAAAATAGGAAAGAATTAAACTTTGAATGAATCATTATTAGAACAAGGATAGTGGCAGGCATGATAGATGTTTATTAGTCTTGTCAATTAATTTAATTTAATTTAAATTTTTTTATTACAAGAGGGGAAGATTTAGATCTTCAACCTAAAAAGGGAGAAATAGACGGTCTTGATTGTTGTGCTTTGCTCATGTGGGGTGGTAATTACTGATGTGTTTGGTTAGAAGACTTTTTTTCAACGGTTTGAATGGTTAGGAGGTATTTGGTGAAGATAAAATCTTGTTTTGGATAGAAGGGTTATGAGGAGTTGCGACAAAAATGATAGTTTGGATTGAGGGCTTATAAATAGTGTGGCAAAAAACTCCGCTTGGATAGAAGAGTTAGAAGTGATATTGTATCAGAAAGATTTATGGGGTTTATGGAGGGTTTTATGAAGATTTTTATGTGTGGTTTTTAGGGCCTTTTGAATATACTCCATTCAAACGTGAGGTTGAGTCGACCCCTAATGAAATTCTCACAAACCCTCTATTCAAACACACCTACTTTTAGACCAAGCGTTTTTTTTTCTTTTCAATTCATTACTTTTTATCCTCACTTTTTTATAATCATTGCTAAATAAAGTTGCACTGCAAAAGTTATTTTGCATAAAGTTAAAGGTTAAAATTCCATTTTGGTCCTTGAATTTTAAAATTTATTTTATTTTGGTCTATAAACTTTCAAATGTTCAATTTTTGTCCTTGCACTTTGAAATTTATTCCAACATGGTCCATGTACTATCAGTCCTTGGACTTTTGAGAAATTAACCTTTTCGTTAAAATCAATTGACAAATATTCTTCTCTCTTTTAACTTTTCTTTCTCCATCCTTCGGCCCCATTTGATAACCATTTGATAATCATTTGGTTTTTTGTTTTTAGTTTTAAAAATTAGCTTATTTTTGTTTTTGAAAGTTGGTTAGCATCTTCATACTTTTTTAAGGAAAGATGAATACATTGTAAGAAAGGTGAAACACATTGTAGGAAGTTTGATTAAAAATAGGTTTAAATTTCAAAAACTAAAAACAAAAAATCAAATGGTTATGAAACGGGGTCTTTCTGCTTCTTGGAAGATTCAACGAAGATTCACTCAACACAATTTGCCGTCTTCATTTTCTCTGCCTCTTTTCCCTTTCAATTCGGCAGGTTCATACTCAATTTTTTTTTCCTTTTCTTGGTTTGATTCAATCAGAAGGGGGAAAAAAATGAACCCCACGGTGATGCCTAGAGTAGGGCCTGATGATTCCCGATGATGGAACTGCTATCGGAGAGAGGGCCGGAAGAGATAGCCTCGAGGATAGAAAGTGCTCTAATGAAGGTAGTCGGCAACTTCGGCGATTTTCTAGAGTAGTGCCTGATGATACCATGGAGAGTTTTAATATTTTTATCTTGAATTAATCTCATGATACAAGAGGATACTTGTACAAAAAGAAATACAAGTGATCTCAACAAATGTCCTAAAATCTAGGAATCGAATAACAAATCTAAATTTCCTAACTTTTAATTTCACCAGTACTATTTCATAAGAGATCTAATTTCAAGTGTGTGATGGTTTCCATGTTTAGTGTGCATTAGCAATGTGTGATGCTACTCATTTGTCTTGGTACTAGTACATAAGAGATCAAAATTCCACAATGCACTATTCCCTTAAATGATTTCCCTTTCTAAGGTCCTTAGCGCTCCTTATTTTGTAATTTACACCATCTACTTTCTCACACTCGGTTGCCATTTGCTTCTCGACACAGGTTGATTACGTCGAAGTGCGCATATTGTGACAGTCTTAAAACCACTGCTGGAGAAAACTTGTATTGAATTCAAGTCAAGTATGGCAGGGCAACAATTTCACTTGTACTATTTGCAGAGTTGCTGGCCATATTATCATATATCGTTTCTGGTTGTGAAATGAAGAAGTTGGTGACAATACTTCTTGAATTCCCTCCTCAAGAAGCAGTGCATTGCATTAGCTGCATGAACAAAAACACTCCAATTGTTGCCTTCACCTTAAGGTTCGTCATCACATTACTCTCCAGGTGGGTTACTGTATGAGATGTTGTAGGGAATATAATTCAAACTATGTTGCCCACCCGACTATGATCTCACATTGTTCTACGTTAAAAAAAGTGAGGAGACCTGCTAGTATTTATAAGATAGTATTGTTGTTTCATCATCAAGTAATTTTAGGATGAAAATCTATTCTATTAAATATGATATTAGTTGTTTTTTTTTTTTGAGATTTGTCATAGTTCATGAAACCTAAATAAGTATCCAATCTAATAAAAGTACATATTAATTTTGAAATATAACTCCATGTTATCTAATAAACAATAACTTAGGGCACCGTTCGTCCAACGGGGTTGGGTTGGAAAGGGAAAGGAAGGGATAACTTCCTAGTGTTTGGCCCAATGACTTAAACTAACTCATTTGGTTATTTTTACGAGGCGTGTAACCCATTCTATCCCAGCGCGTAACCTTCACTTCCCTTTTTGTTACATGTTTTCTTTCTTTTTTTTTTTTGCAATTTCGTTTGATCCATTATGCTCTTTTTCAAGAGATTTCACAAATTTCGTTTCTCAATTAAATCTAGTTTCTTCCTTAGCTCTTCTTCTTCGATCTTTCATTCGCACACATTTTTTTGCAGATGGATTCACTTTTTTTTTTTTTTTTTTTTTTTTTTTTTCATTTTCTTTTGAAACGCATATCATAAGCATATGAGAGGGACCTTTGAATAATTAATACATAAAATTCACTCCGATAAAAAATACAGGATCAATTGATTAATCAGAAGTTCGATTTTGATTTCATATGTAAAGTTTTATTTATTTTGAGTACATATTGGGGGAGGGAGGACAAATACCGATTATCGGGCTCGAACCCGTGACGCTGGTGTTGAACTAGTTTACAATCAAACAATGAAACCATCGTGTCACTAACCAACCATTCGATAAAGCATTTATTTTTTTTCAATAAAAAAATAATTTATTAACACTTCCCATTTCACCAAACACTAATTTATTATCATTCATCTTTCCTTCCTTTTCCACCAAACATTAATTTACTCTCATTTTCCTTTCCTTCCGACCGTAACCAAACATTCCTTTAATGACATAAGGTATAAAAAAACTTCATAAATGTATGTACATGATTAAAGAGAATTCAAACTAGGGTAGATATAGTGATGTGCCTGTCTTGACAATCATTTCTCGAATTGCAATTTTTTCAAAGATTTACCATCTAAAACTGTAAGACTTAAAGTACTACGCCGGATTATCCATACGTGAGAACTCAAATTTTGAGCTTTCTATATATATATATATAGTACTTCATATGTGAGACTCTGAAATGTAACTCTATGAATTAATTGTAATGCTTTAATAAATTTCAAGGGTGATTGAGAAAATTAAAAAGATAATTGTTGCAGTTGTTTGTATTGTTTTCCAAAAAATTAGGAAACATTAGAAAAAGTAGGAAAAAGAATATATCCTACGTGAGTATACTAATTTAAAAATTGTTTATTTATTAAATTAAATATTTATAGAAATACTCATTATATATTTTAATGGAATATTTTTTCAAAATTAGACATCAACATTTTTTATTATCTTGTCAAAATATAAAATAATTTTATAATCACTTAATACAAAATTGAATTTGGAAAAGTTGGTGACATGTTAATTTCATTGTTTGATAATAATTCTATTAAATAATATTGAATTTTTATCGAACGGTGAGGATTAAGAATAGGAGTTTTGGTCTCTCCTCTCAATTTAAAGTAAGAAGAGATATTTTTGTACGATATGATAAATTTTATTATTCTTGATGTTACTCAAATTTAATTTAAAGGTTAATTTGTATAATTTATCAAATTAAAAGTTTATCCTACGATTGTTACAAATTTAGGTTGTGCAATTTTCTTTATTGTTTTTATTTACTTTATTTCTTATCTTTCTCTCTCACGCACTCACCCAGGCACGTCCTTCCCATTCCGGCGGCAGCACCTCACCGTCGTCGTTATTCTCCGGCGAGCACGTTCTCCCGTTGTCTAACCTTAACTTGCGTCGGCGACTTCGCAGTGGTAAAAATTAGTTTAATCAAGTTCTTTAGGGTTTATTTCAGCGATTCGATTTAGATTTTGGCTCACTTGGTTCTGAAAGCCCTTATTTATGTTTGTGAATCACGGATCAGGAAGAATTTTAGCGCACAAAAAATTCGTATCTGGATTCGCACTTGGGTGATCATTTGCTGCTTGTTTGATTGCTATATGATTTACTTGCCTAATAAATGTGGAGTTGATGAAATAGCTTGCTGAAATTTCTGATGAGTTTATCTAGGGTTGACATGAGAATGTTGAAATTTGTATTTCGGATTCTTGATATTTGAGATTGGAAGTCCCCAAGGGGTGGCACAGCGGTTGAAGGCTTGGGATTTGAGGGTATTCTCCCCTCAAGGTCCCACGTTCGAGACTCAACTGTGACATTATTCCTTCGATGTCTTCCGGTGCCTGGCCTAGGGACGGGCGTGGTTACCCTTGTTTCAAAAAAAGATATTTGAGATTGGAAAATGTTGGGGCCTTTCATGAAGTGATGCCCGTTCAATCTAAAGTTTCTGCTGGAATCCTTACAATTTCATTGTTGATGGCTTGATTATTGTTTGCAGTATTTGCGGGCTTGAAGTTGAAGCGGCAAGCTCAATGAGCAACAAGATGGAGAAGCCGCAGAAACCTAGACCTCCCGAAGTTATTAAGTTGAATAACGCAGCGAAATTGGTAATCAATTAAAATTTATTTTATCACTTCATCATGGTACTGACACTGAATTTTTCTCATCTGTGTTCTCCTCCACTGTTGGATTTAGTATATACATGGTTTTGCTGCTAGGATTGTTTTGCACCTTGATTTACATTTAATCCTGGCTTGCTAAATGTGTTGTTAGGTTTTCTGTTACTTGCCCAATTTTTATTGTTTGACTTCTTTTCAATCATCATCTCCTTTGATTGTTAGAATTTTTCCTTTGTTCTTGGAAGACAACTATGTTAGATGCATGGTCAAAATCCATAAAATTACCCCCTTTCTCGATGTTGAAATGTAAGCTATGCGCCGCCTAGGAGAATTTAATGTGTATTTGGAGACTTATGTGGCAATGGACCATCAGGCAGCCCCCATTTTTGTTGAACGAAATGTTATGCCTCATTAAAAAAATATGAGACATGTAAGACCAATCTGAAAGAAAAATATGGTACTAAACCTGGCATCTACTTGTTAAACACATCAAAAGGACCCTGGAAAATAGTTCCCCTTTGGTTCAAGAGAGAATTCAGTACAAGGTGAGAAATGGTGAAGCGAAGGCACCTCGTTTTGGAGTGACCATTGGCTTACGGAGTTTCCCTTATATAGACAATTCCTTATCACATTTGACTTATCTTGCAAGAAAGAAAACACTATGATTGGAATTTGAGATGTGTAATGTCAACTTTTGGAATTTGGGATTGAGAAGAAATCTTAGGAGGTGTTTTGGGCAAAGAGAATGAGAATGGTTACGAAGAGGATAAGAATTAGGAGGAAAATATGCCGGAGAATGATTATGTGTGTTTGGGGTGAAAAAGAATTTTTTTGGGGGAGAATCATTATTTGTGTTTGGGGTGAAGAGAATATTTATGAGGAAAATAAAATAGTGAGTATGATGTGAGTGAAAAGTAGTTATAGGGAGAATAAAAAGTAGCTAGGAGAATCATCCTTGTCATTCTCTCCATTTAACCTCTTTGCCTCAAACACCCATTAAAGATTCACAGGATAAGCTCTAATGAAGACTCCCTGATATGTCTCTCTCCCCACATTGGTAGCTTTCTAAAAAGAGCTCGGAGTCAATCAATCTCTTCCTCAATTTCCATGCTAAAACATCTTGTGACCACACCAATTATTGGCGGCATTCAATTGGAGCACGACCTCACCTCTCCTTCTTGCTCATACTCTTGGTGGCCATCCTTTCAATAACGAAAAGAAGCTCCTTTGGGAAAACTTTGTTCGAGCATTTTGTTGGGGACTTTGGCTTGAAATGAATAGAAGAACATTCTTAGACAAAAATCACCTTAGTACAGTTTTTTTTATTTTATTATTAACATGGTTGTGTCCTTTCAAATAGGTCTTACTTCCTCTCCACTTTCAAGACTATAGTTTCTCTACTTTTTAATTGAAGAGTTCTTTTGTAACTTGCCTTACGGGGCTTTCCCCTCTTGTAAATTCACCTATCAATGATATAGTTATAAAAAAAAATGCAAACAAACAAACATGAGATGTGGAAGAGTTGGGAGAAGATAGTGAAGATGAAAAGTTATAAGAAGCTTTAAGAAGTAGAAATGTAGATTACAAAAAGAGGTGTGTGTGTCTGCAAATTGGTCTTACTTCCCTTATTATGTTATGAAACTAACATTGAGTCTTGTTATTTTTGGAAAGAAAAGAAAATGTTAGAGATATTGTCCGGGGTAGGAAAGTTGGGATGCACTCCCAATCCCTAACCTTGCAACATCTTTTTAATATATATTTTTCCCTCGCTCTTCCCCTATTTATAGAATTATAGGTCATGGTCGAAAAGCTTCTGGTTGTAGATTAGAGAATCTATTTGCATCACAAAGTTGTGCATAAAGAATTGTCCTAATATTTGACGAACTGAATATCCATCTTATGGGCAGGCAGCGCAGTTGATGAGCAAGATGACAAATTCTGAGTGGAAAGAAACTGGAGAAGATAATGAATCAACTGTGGCAGAGCTCGAGAATCGACCTCCTAGGTCAGTATACAACTATCTGTTGATCTCTTACTATCGCACATTGCACAAAGCTGTTTACTAACCTATCCTTGCACCTTTTTCTGCAGACTTGGACTTGGAGCCAAAGTAACGCACCAGTTCAGAAATGGACCTTCAAATGACCCACTTGATAGAAAACTATATGCCAAGTTGGATGCTGGGAAAAAGCAAGCTGCTAGAAAGATATCGGAGGATACTCCCGAACTTAAGAATGAAGATGATGATGAGGACGATGAAGAAGAGAGTAAAACTGCCATGTTTAGTAAGAAGCGAGCACCAACTCGAGTAACTATGCCTCCTTTGCAGGGCAAGAAAAAACGAAGGTAGTTACTTTTCTAGGTAGGGAATTTGTTTATCAAACCTGTTGTCTCACATTATAGAAATGATGAAGATCTTATTAGGTCTCAACCTAGAGGTATTTAATAAGTCCATAAGAAAGTACCAAACTAGTGGAAGATATTAACAAGGGACTGATGTCTCGTCAATATATTTTGTAAAACTATCCCTTGATAATTTTTTTTTTGGTTGAAGATGACATTTCTATTATAGATGATTGTTTGAGTCTTAAATCATGATGTTGCAAAGATAACGTTACAGTAGTTGCCTAGAATTTTGGTTTAAAAGGCATTTTTGTATATGACTGTTCGTATGATTGAACTTATTAATTTAATTGATGTGTCATGAGATCTCTTTGAGACATCCATTTGGCCATTTTAAATATAAATTAGTCGGAAAGGTTACCATTTTAAATATACTTATTAGTTTCGTTGATGTGACGATATGGAAAGTATTCTAGATTGACCAGATTTATGAGTTTAGTCGATAATGATTATTTACTTATAAATTAATTTCTTACAAATTTTCCTGATTATGAAATATCATAGGGTTAGAGAATTTGTCTCACGGAAATATTTGGGTTTACATAAACTAGTTTGAACAATCTATGTAATGAAATAAAATACTGAAGTACCAATCCTATCTCTAAGATAATATGTAGCATTTTTATTGAATCTACCTCTCTTTTAGCATTATCTAAAAGTACACTATCTCCTCTTTTTATAATTATATTCACAAGTTTTTTCCCCTTATGTAGAGATAGAATTGGTCCTTTGGTCCTTTTTACAATTATATCTACAAGCTTTTTTTTCCCCTTCTCTCATACTACCAAAAAAGATAGCCCATTGATTGAATAAAATTTCAAAAAATATGTGGGAATAGATAGAAGCAATTATTCTTAACTTGATTTTTTTTTTTTTTCAAAAAAAAAAAATTATTCTTAACTTGAATATTATAAGTAGAAGTGGCAAAAAGAGTATGCCAAAACAAACTTAATTCAATAGTAATGTTATGTGTTTTCGATCAATATCTAAATATAATGTTGAATTCAAAACCAGAATACTTAACATAAAACTTTTATAAAGGCCACAATTTATGGACTAAGTTTATAATATCTAACATAAAAACTAATCAAAATTAACATACAAAGGGCATTAATTCTATTTGTAATGATTCCCAAGATCTCACCGAATTTGGAAATGTCTTGCGGGACATTATGAACTTGTCATCCCTACTTAGTATTGTTTCCTTTTTTTCTTGTAAGAGAGACTGCAATATAGGGTGACGACCTCCTTGCGAAGTCTCCTGTTGACTCTAATTTTTGCTGGTCCCGCTTCTGTGGTCGAGATTTAAGCTCTTCTGATTTTTGGAAGGGGAATCTCCCCTATTATATTGTCTCCGCTATCTCGGATGGGTGCTTGGTTTCTACGCACATCGCTCTTTGAACGACGTCTTTTCAAGAAAAAAAAAACATACAAGGGCAGGTTTGAAATGTTATAAAACTTGTGTTTTGTAGAATAATATTAAACTTTTGTGTTTGAAGTTGAATAAAATATTTGAAAATCAAATTAAAAAGGGTTTTTTAAAAACGAGAAAAATGGATAGGAGAATAAAATTTATGAGTGAGAGGGTTTTAACCATTGGGTGACTCAATTGGTCAAAGAGAGTCTGAGATGTATAAGATGATGAATTCAATTTTCATGGTGTTCACCTACCTAATAAATAATTTTCTATAAATTTTTAAATTTCCTACGAATTTTCTTGACATCTAAATATTATAGGTTAAACGGTATACTTCGTAACAATAATCGAGGTGTGCGTAAGCTGTTCTATACCGTCACGAAAAAAAAAAAGAAACAAGTTAAGGGTTTTATGGGTTAAATAACAGCCGACCCAACACCAAATATCGGGTTGTTCTGTTGGCCATTTTCAATTGCAAAGACGATAATTCCTTCTAATTTTAAAATATCAACAGAGCTGACTTTTTGATCTTCTTCCTCAAGCAACTGCAATGGCGAGAGAAAAGCTTATGATGAACAAACTGATCTTCACGTCAAACATTCCCTCAAATCCATCTCTCTCCACTCACGATTCCCTTCATTCATTCCATCCCGTTTTCTTCTCCGAGGTAATCTGATTTTTGGTTCCGTTTGATTTTCAGCCCTTAGATCCACAAAACTTTGTATGCAATGGCTGTTTGTGTGTGTTTATTTAGAATCTGAGAGGAGTTTTGAGAAGAGGTTTCGTGACCTAAAAGGACTATGGCCGGAAGCAGTGGAGAAGATGTGGTTTATGTGGCTGTGGGGAAGGATTTAAACGACTGCAAGTTGAATTTGGCTTATGCCATTAAGCACTCTGGTGGGAGGAGGATTTGCATCTTTCATGTTCGTGAGCCGCCCAAGTTGATTCCTATCTGTAAGATTGCCAGCAAATTTCAATATGTTCGCTTAATTTTGGTCAGTTGTCTGATGGTTGATACAAGTTTTGAATTGTTACTGTTGCCTGCAAACATTTTTATCATCATTGATTGGAGGCCCTGAAGTGCTTGAGAGTGGTTGTAAATTTTTTTTTTGAAACAAGGGTAACGACTACTGTCCCTGGGTCAGTTTCTAGAAGATATCGAAGGAGTAATGTCACAGCCACATGTGAGTCTCGAACCTGGAACCTTGAAGGGAGACTTTGCATGGTTGCTAGATTTCTTCTTGAGCTAGTTCTAGGTTTAGCATATTGATAAATAAATAGAACTTTAACAAGGCGCCGCCTTAGCTTGAGGCGAAGGCGATGGCTAAATGGCGAGGAAAGGCGAGGGCCTGATTAAAGGAGCTCGCCTTGGCTGAAATATCCGCCTATGTGCAAGGCGATGGCCTTGAAAACACCGGTTGTACATTAGAACTTGTTAAAGGTTAATTTGAGGAAGTAAATCTTAATTTAATGTTTAAATTTCTTATGATTTTTTTCTTATATTCGTGAGTATCCCCGTTAGCTCACGCGAACCTCGACTATTCTCAAAGCCTGACCCTACATTATTTGGATGATAAGGAAATTCGTAAGAAATTAATTCTTAGGTAGGTGGTTACCATGGATTGAACTCATAACATTTTGATTTCTTTAGACCCTTTCGACAATTAGACCAATCGAATGAGGGTTTAACTTTTCAATGGTAATGTAATATGATGTCAGATTAGGACCTTTCCTATGTTTAACTTTCTGCATGATTTTCTTTGCTCTCCGTATTAAAAACTAGAGTTGACTATTGACCCAGGGGTTTCATTAACTAAGATAAAGTTCGTTCCATATTCTTTGTCTTTGTTATGAATGCATTAACAACTTACATGAATTAAAGTATTTGTTAGAATTGTTTTCAATAACTGGTTCTGTAGCAATTTTGAGTTGAGATAATGGCCAGAGGTGACTTGTTGTTGGTAGCTTGAATATGCAAACACCTGATTAATTTTTCTGAACTTTCTTCTCGATGCATCAAGTGGGAACAAATATTTTGGCAAGTTCTATGAAAGAAGAGAAAGTAAATGCATACCGAGAACTTGAAAGGGAGGATGCGAGTAGAATTCTTGATGGATTCCTTCTTCTCTGTCGCCAAGCTGAGGTACATATCCATTGTTCTCTCTCTTTCAATATAATTTCATTGTTCATTGAACTAAATTGGGTGTTTAAGATCTAGGGTTAAGAAAATAGTTAAACATCATAAATGTACAATGTGAGATGTGATCATGCATGAATCCTTATTGGCCTTCTTGATGATATCAGCGAGTAAACTGGGGGTTAAAGATGAGGAGTGATTTCACATTTCATTTGAGATTGGAAATTTGTTCTGCTTTTCATTAATGTCTTACTTTAGGCTCGGGCAGAGAAACTTTATTTTGAATCAGACAAAATTAAGAAGGGAATTGTTGAGCTCGTCTCCCTTCATGGAATTAGAAAGCTTATTATGGGTGCAGCAGCAGACAAGCATCACTCAAGGTACATTCTAGCTTCTATACTTTTATTCTTTCACGTATATTTGCTTTCATAACTTAAAGTAAGGTTTTTTTTTTATTTAATGATGTTTTTTAGTTACTTCATGTGCACACATTCGTGCACTCTACCTCGCAAATGGTCCAAGATGAAGTCTCCGTTGTATGAAATGATGATTTAAAATCAAGAAGTAGAAAAATTAGGAGATATTAGTTCAGGAAATTAAAAGACTAGAAACGATTTGGTTTGGATAAACATAACCATAGTAATCATTAGTTTATTGTAAAATAGGAGGGAGATTATAGTAGCTGCTTAGTTGCCTTTTAAACATGAACTATTGTTAATACTGTGAGGTTATCGGCCTTTGTTGGTTGGCATAATTAAATTTACCTCAACCAATCAGTTTAAGCTTTCAGATTGATTGGTGATTTGATATAATTCAACATGGTACAGAAGATCATGAGTTCAGGTCCCTGCTCAATCGTTCTCTTTCCCAATTAAAATTGAATTTCACTTGTTGGTCATTTATCAAATTTCCAGTCCACAAGTAAGGGAGACTATTGGTTGTTATAATTAAATTTACCCCGAACCATCATTTATCTTCTTTGATGCTGCAGAAAAATGACAAAAATCAAGTCGAGGAAAGCTATATATGTTCACCAGAAAGCACCGGCTTTCTGTCAAATTCAATTTGTTTCCAAAGGGCAGTTAATTCGTGTAAGGTTTGTTGTTCTCACTCCTCTTAATCTCTTTTCATAATTTAAATTGATCGAAATTGAGGGTTGATGCTAGAAAGACATATGGCATTTCTAGAAACAGATTTATGTATCGAACATATAACCAGTCCTGGATGGTGAAACTTCTAAAATATATGCATGTCGTGGAAAAACAACATTCTAATGCAAATCTTGTGGCAATACGGCTAATGGTTAACAGGGGTTTATAAAACTGTTATGGATTGCATACTTGTTTGTTGCTTTGAGATTGCAATTCAGTTATCTGTCAACTAATGCAAATACTGCATATAAATAGGGAAGCTTGTCCATCAGAAGCTCTTATAGATATCCCACCACCATCACCTCAGTCACAGGACATCAACGGTGCAAATTGGAGGCCAGTGCAGTCTGACCAATTTAGTTGGAGCTTAATAGGCAGTCCATCAATTGTTAGGGAAAGGCTTTCAACTTCGAAAAGCGCGTCAAATGCTGGTGGGGCTTGGAGCCCTTTTGTTAATTCATATTCAACAATTTCCTCTAGTCCGTGTATGGATGTTGCATCTTCAAGGGCTAAGGAAGTTGACTATGAACAAGGATTAACTTCTTCTTTTCAGTTGAAAGATCTGGCTCCTAACTCATCTTCCCTCCATTTTTCGGTATGCTCCTGAGTATCATTCAAGGACATTTCTAATGCATTATGCAATCAAATTTTTAGCTTTGAATCTAGGATGTTCTAGGCCATAAAATGAATAAGTGAACGTGAACAAGTAGTTTTTATTTTGACCTTTCAATTTTTTAGGGATTTCAACAAGATGGAAGTGCTGATGATAGTCTTTATAAACAACTTGATGAAGTGATTATCGATGCAGCAAATGCCAGACGAGAAGTCTTTAGAGAGGGAATTAAGCGAGCAAAAGCTGAAAAAGAACTTGATGATGCTATTCACAAGGTAACTCTGTGATCAATTGCCGTATAGTCTGAACATTGCTTTATTCATGTAGCTAATACAATTGCACCATCAATTGACCGTATTCTTGGAAATTGTGATCTTTTAGGTTCCGATCGATAACTATTTGGTTTTTTGTTTTTGGCTTTTGAAATTTCAATTTATTTTCTCTCAAATTCTCTACAAAAGGGTTCCATATTCCAAGTATTTGAATCTCTAACCAAATTTCAAAAACTAAAACGAAGTGCTTGGATGCTACTTTTTTAGTTTTCAAATTTTGGTTTGATTTTTAAAAACTAAGATAAAATGTAGATATCAAAGTAAAGAAAACCATAGGTTAGACTAGTGGTTGTAGACTTAATTTTCAAAAACCAAAAATAAAAAACAAAATGGTTATCAAAGAGGCCTTAGACATTATAAATCTTGGATTTTGTTCTTCATTGCATTGAGTTGTAGTTATGTCACATGGTAAATCTGAAACATTTTTTATCTCATATGGTTATCATTAAATATACAGGCTAGAGTTTTTGAATCCTTATATGCTGAAGAGTCAAGAGAAAGGAAACAAATTGAAGAAGAGCTATCAAACGAAAGAAAAGAACTTGACAATGTGAAGATCCAAGTAAATGAAATGATGGAGGAGCTCCAAATTGCGCAAGATAAGGGATTAGAATTAGAGAAACAAATTGCAGAATCCGATCAGATGGTATCAGAGTTGGAGCAGACGATTCTGTCAGCCATAGAACTGCTGCATAATTACAAAAACGATCGAGATGATTTAATGAAGCAGCGAGATGAAGCACTCAAAGAAGTGGAGGACATGAAAACAAGACAAGAAGAAGCCACAAATAAGCACACTGCTCAATTATTCTCTGAATTCTCATTCTCAGATATCGCAGAAGCAGCCCGAAAATTTAATCCCTTCCTTGAGATTGGAGAGGGTACATATGGAAGCATCTATAAAGGTCTGCTGTTTAACACTGAGGTTGCCATTAAAATGCTCTGTTCTCATAACTTGCAGAACCCAGTAGATTTTCAACGTGAGGTATGAATGGCCTTGATCCTTTTTTTTTAATCTATCTGCTAAGTTAAACTATTTATTGTCATATATTTTGCAGCTAAATGCATCAACTTTCAAGTCTACAACTTCTACTTGGATAGTTTATGAAGTCTATTCTTAACAGAGTGCTATTTTGTCCATATGATTGCAGTTATTTTTTGGTGGTATTAAATTTTAGGATTTGAATGTTTGAGATATCGAATAGAAGGTTTTTTTGCAAGGAAATTTCTTTTATTTAATTAATTAAGTAGATTAAAAAAAAACAATGCTGCTGAATTATCTAGTTTCTGCTAAATTATCTAGTTTAAGTCATTAATTTAAGTACAGTTGATTAATTAATTAAGGAATTAAAATTAAAATAAATACTTAAAATTTTTACAATATTAATTAAAAGTAATACTAAATACTAAATGATTTAGTATGAAATAAAAAAGTTTATATTAATATCAACATGAGCAAAGTCTCATTGATATAAAAGTACGTGTCTATAACTAAAAGGTTATGGGTTCGAAACCCCACACTGGTTGTTGAACTAAAAACAAGTATAGATTAATCAAAATACTAACATTAAATATTTAAGTGACTAATTAGAAAGATGATAATAAAGTTACCTAAAAAATGAGATGGTATTAAAGTATAAGATAAGTTTAAAATATTAGCTATATCGGTATTAGTGAAGATTTATTAAGACTAAACATTAATCTGATGCTAATAATTAATAAAAGTAATGAGAGTATCTATGTTTTCTGTGTTTGGTCATGGTGCTCTTATTTTAAGTCGTATCTTCTTTGGTAAGTTTCTTCCTCATTGATATAACTAGTTTAAGATATACTTTATTAAAAAGAAAGAAGAAGATATAATTAGTTTGCAGATATGATTAGTGTTGATTATGTAATCGAAGTCCCATATTGCTAAGATAAGGAAAAAATCTTGAATATATAAGTAAAGGACAACATCGTAAATCTTGATATGATAACTGTTGGTTGATATAATTAAATTTACTCCAATCCATTAGCTTAGGTTTTTGGATTGATTGGTGGTTTAACATAATTCAACATGGTATCAGAGTAGGAGATCATGATTTCGAATCCCTGCGAAGTCGTTTCCTCCCCAATTAAAATTAAATTCCACTTGCAGGGCATTTCTCAAATTTCAGAGCCCACAAGTGAGGTTTGGATTGATTGGTGACTTAACATAATTCAACAATAACGATTTTCCCCATTGATGTGATAAGGTTTCTAGTAAGACTAGAAGTCTGGAATCCCCATATCAAGTCAATTTCAAACATTTCCTTGAGATATTTTGTTTTATATGTTAGGTTGATGTATTGAGTAAGCTAAGACATCCCAATATTGCCACTCTCATTGGAGTCTGTCCGGAGCCTTGTATTCTTGTTTATGACTCTTTCGCCAATGGAAATCTAGAAGATAGGCTAGCCTGCAAGGACAATTCTTCTCCGTTATCATGGAAAACTCGAATAAGTATCGCTACGGAGTTATGCTCAGCTCTTATATTCCTGCATTCCAACAAAATTTGCAAGGTCATTCATGGTGACTTGAAGCTTATGAATATACAATTAGATGCAAATTACGTTGCCAAACTTGGAGGATTTGGAGCTTGTCATTTTTTGCCTCATGAAAATTCTAGTTACAATGAAAACTTATCTGCCAGGTCTTACACGAAGGGCAATCATGAATTTCCTCCCTCAACAAAGTTGGACGTTTTTTCATTTGGCATGGTATTGTTAAGTTTGTTAACTGGAAAATCATACTTGAGTATGAAAGAAGATGTCCAGTTCGCCTTTGAGAAACGAAAGTTAAAAGATGTATTGGATCGACGAGCGGGGGACTGGCCGTTCGTGCGGGCTGTCCAGTTGGCCCAGTTGGCATTGAGGTGTTGCAATGCAAATAGTATGTACAGGCCGGACCTCGAATCTGATGTTTGGAGAGTACTTGAGCCAATGAGAGCTTCTTGTGGAGGTTCACCATCAGTATGCCTAAGCTCTGGGGAGCAGCAACTGCAGCCTCCTCCTCATTTCATATGTCCTATTTTTCAGGTTAGTTTTATTCATAACCCTCTCTCTCTTGGCTCATGATTCTTGCTTTGGTGCTGCTTTAGTTAAAAAAATATTATTTTTGTTAAAGGTCGTTGTTAATACAAAACACCGATTGAGCTATGCTCATTTTGGCCTTTTGAGTTGTATTACTTTTTATGTGACGGTCTGACCAAGCTTATGCACACATCGACTATTCTATGAAATAGTGCATAACCTTACTACATTTGGTTATCTAGAAAACTCATAAAAAATTTAATACATTGTTTCATCGGCTCCATATTTGACCCCCTTCAATTGACAAATGTTCAGGAAGTCATGGAGGATCCTCATGTGGCAGCTGATGGGTTCACCTATGAGGCAGAGGCATTGAGAGGATGGTTAGACAGTGGCCATGACACTTCGCCGATGACGAACCTAAGGTTCGATCACCTAAACCTCATCCCTAACCGTGCACTTCGTTCTGCAATTCAAGAATGGTTGCAACAGCACCAGTGATGGAAGAGAGTGAGAGAAATAAACAAGGGAAACTCAAACAAATAGAAATGTAAAGAAAAAAAGGTATAGAAAAAGAAATAGGCTTTGTGAATAATCTGTTATTTTATTTTTGCTGTTGTTTAGCAGTGATAAAGAAAAGGATATGCACTAAAATCCATTGTGCATAATTAAAATTTTTATTACATTTTTGTTAAATGAACAGTTATTATTATTTTTAAAAAATTTATGAAGTAATTATTTTAATTTTAACGCAAACAAGTACAAAATAAATTTTGAAGACACCAAAAATAGAATAGAATATTATTGAAATTTCAAGAAAAAAAATTTAATTTAAAATATAAGCATTAAATAGAAACTAAATTCAAAATCTATCAACTAAAAATGATTTTTTTTCAAAAAATAATTATTGAAGGAGTACCGAGTACGATGTCATAGGTACATTATATTCCTCTACTGTATCTTCCGTATTTAAGACAAATAAAAAAAAAATATATGCTAAAAAAAAACAATAAATGAGACCATGAAATAGAGATCAATCTTCTCCCTCATATGAGAGATAAACATAATCGAAAAATGCACTATACCAGAAAATAAATAGAAAATGAAAAAACTAAAATGAAGTGGAATTTATGACTATCATCTATTTAAAAATTAACTTTTTTTACAGATTTTTATATCTAAATATTAGAATCAGACAATAACAATAAAATTGCATTAAACTTGTCATTTTCTTCCGATCAAACCCAATCCAAAAGTGTATCCAAAATCATGGAGATAAAAATAATAAGATAAATTGATTTATTGAGGCAACAAAATCAACCCAGTATACAAAAGAAATTTTGCCAAGAAACATTATTAAATGAAAAAAAGAAAAGAAAAAAAAAAGATTGATCATATTATCACCAATATTGACTTTCATCAAGTCCGTGTGCTGGATAGAAATACCAGACCAGCGCGTGTTCCCCAGCCGCCGATCTATGGGCCCCACCTCATATATAATAATATTATTATAACAAACCTCTAAACTTTATTAACACCGTTGCACCTGCCGTTACAGTTCACAACGGCGACTAACGGAGCATCGTTCGTTTGTGAAATTCTGATTTTGCCCCTAATACTCTCCAAAATTCCCTCCAAGTCCCTCCGGTGAACGTTCACCTTCAGCCCGTATTTCATGAACAGCGTCAGCGACATTTTCTGTTCCACCTTATGCCCCGCCGCCACATTCAGCCGGTGCCGGAGCAGCACCGCCGCCGCTATCGACTTCATCTGCAAATACGCCAAGTCCTTCCCCAAGCAGATCCTCGGCCCCGCATTGAACGCTACGAATTTGTACGAATCGCACGCTACGAATTTCTCGCCGGCCGCAGTCAGCCACCGCTCCGGCCGGAATTCCAGGCAGTCCTCCCCCCACGTCGACTTCATCCTCCCCGTCGAATAGATCGAATACGTCACCGACGATCCCGCCGGAACGAACGTTCCGTCCGGCAGAACGTCGTCGGCGACCACGTGCTTTGAATCCTCCGGCACCGACGGGTACAGTCTTAGGGTTTCGGTGAGAGCGGCTTTCAGATAAATCAGACGGTCGATTTCCTCGAATCCTAACGGCTCATCCAGCCATGATTGGATGCTTTCGCCACGTGTCTCGATCAGAACGGTGCAGATCTCGCGGAGTATCTTTTCCTCTACGAGTGGGTTTAATGTTACCAACCAGAAGAACCAGCTCAGTGCAACGGATGACGTGTCTCTTCCAGCTAGGATGAAATTAAGCGCCACGTGGCTGAGGAATGCGTTGGAGTAGTTGCCTTCCTTCTTTTTCATGAACCGTGACAACAAATCGTCGTGTGGGGTTGAGTCTTTAGGCTGACTCTGCAACTCGAGCTTACGTGTATCGATCACACTCGATAAATACTCCTCTATGTGGACAATGCTACGGCTCAAGCTGACCTCCATTCCAAGCCGGAGCCATTTCTTGAATTTCCAAAGCATTTTCGGTAAAATAAACCGTTGCAAGGAAGCCTCGGTGGCTCGGTCGAAGGCCGTGGCAAAGCCGTTTTCGGGGAATCCCGGCGCGCAAGTCATCGGATCCTTACCAAAAGCCAAGCCGCAAATGTTATCGAAAGTAAGGCGCAGCAACAAATCCTGAAGATCAATCGGCTTACGATCGAGCTCGGCTTGTTTCAAAATGGGGCAAAACCGGAGCTGAATGGCTCGGCTAACCCAGCGAGCCATGGCTTGGCGGAGGGTCCTAGTGGTAAATTCCAAGGCGGCCGTTTTTCTCTGGAAGAGCCACGTGTCGCCGTCGGAGTTGAAGATCCCCTGGCCGAGGAGCTCGTGGAAAACGGCTTGCCACGTGGGACCCTTGGGGTAGTTGTCGAACCGGGTTTTGAGGATGTGCTCGAGGTTTCTGGGGTCGCACGTGACAGTCACGAGGCCTTGCTTTTTGGCGAAAAAAGGAAAGGCCCAGATGCAGGTTTGGTACGTGCCGCCGCACGCGCGGAGGTTGTCAGAGATCCAGTCGTGTAAACGGTCACAGTTTTCGATGAGCCCGGGCAGGCTTCCGACTAACGGCCACATTTGTGGGCCTTTTAACGACCGTGAAATGAAGGTGAACCAAATGAGATACGCCGTCACTGCCGTTACTATAAGTAACGCCAATCCCACGTCCATGGTTTTTTTTTTTTTTTTTCTTCTGTTTGTTTGCTGAGAAAATGTGAAGAAGAACTTTCTCGGCAATGTTAAAATTTTCCGGGAAAAATAAAAGAGAATGAGAGAAGAGACACGAGAATGGGGTATTAGAAAGTAGGTTTTATAGTTGAATGTGCATTGAAAGCCAATTACTAACGCCAGACTGGTTTCTTTTTTTGTTTATATTTATATTTTTTGGGTTAGTGGAAAAGAATATATATATATATATATATATATTTTTAAATATATTGTGGGAGTATATGTGTATGAGTTTTCTCTATCCATAACAGAGTGCAAGTGAGTGGCACACATGAAGGCCTTGACTATCAAACACACCTAATTCTGCAGAAAGGAGAAAGGTGTTAAATTCTAGCATTAAATGAACAATCCAATTTAATGGTTTAGTTGATAAACTAAACCCAATTAATTACATAACACTATCAAAAAAGAAATTCAGAAAAAGTACTTCATCTACTCAAATTTCCATGCAAAATGAACTGATTAATTAATCAATTAATTAAGACATGTGTTTCATCAAGAAATGAAATATTTTAATTTCTCACCAACTTCAGGTGGAATTGACAAATTCAATATATGTATATATATATATCATCAAATTGATTTAATATCAAATTACCATGCTAATTTTAGTTATGACTTATGGTTAAAATATATATACCTTAAATAAAAAGGTTAAAATATGTGGATGAGTTTTAATTGCATGAATATTATATGTATGAATGTAAGTAATATTAAAAAAAAGAGAGGTTATTTTGGGTACTTTGGAATAATTTTGTTAATTGGGATTATAAAAAGAGAAGGGGAGAGAAAATTCGAATGGAAATGAGATTGATCATGTGGGAGCTGATAGGTAATGGTTAGTTGAGCCATAAACCACCAAACCAAAATCAACAATTTATATCGTTTACTTTTCCTGTGAAACTCTTTTTGTAATTTGTTCACTTTTTTTTTAAATGTTAATCCTTTTAATTGTAAATATTTATTACACTATTCTAATGAATGTGGGGCTAAATATCTAGCATAATTGTGACAAAATATTATGAATTTGGTTAGTGGTTAGAATATTTATGGTTAATCAATTATATGGGTTCAATAGTAATTATTATGTTATGGTTAGATCAATTAGAATATAGATCAAGTGTAATCAAGGCATATGATATGATAATTAAGAGGTTATGGGTTTAAAATCTCTCCTCCTCTAAATATGGTTGAATTAAATATAATCAAATTTATATGGTTGAATTTAAAAAAATATGGATGCTAAAAAAAATATAGGGTTGAATTAAATAAAATAAAAGTATACACAAACATAATTTATCAACTTTTTCCTTTTAAAAGTATCAAATTTATAAAGATAAATTATGAATTTGGTTCATATAATTTGAGAAAGTTAAAATGTTTCCACGAAGATGATAACCTTAACCACATTTTTTTTTTTTTTTAAAAGAAAAAAATCTTAATAAAAATATGGAATGGTAGAGCGCATAGGACTATTAATAAAATTATATATATATATATATAACAAATCAATAGTAACTTGACGTTTGAGCTTCCAAATCAACCATTAGAAGTATCTCATCGATCTTTAAAACCTAAAAAGACCAAGAATGTCGCAAAGATAATCAATTAATTTGAAATCTTAAGTTAAATTCACACTTGTAGCTAGACAAAATAAAATCATTAACTTAGACGACGTTTAATAATCATTTGGTTTTTTAAATTTAAGATCATTTTTACTCAAATTTCTTACTAACTCTCCTACTATTTATTATCTTACTTCAAGAAAGTAGGTGAATGTTAATCAAGTTTCAAAAAATAAAAACAAACTTTTAAAAATTACTTTTTTATTTCTAAATTTTGATTTGATTTTTAAAAATATAAATAAGATGTAGATATCTAAGGAAACTATTCTACTTCTATGATTGTAACAAACTGGCAATATATAGCTTTTTTTTTTCTTTGCTACTCTTCATCTGCTCTCTCTCTCCTTTTCTAATATCACTTTTCAAAAAAAAAAAATCCAACTAAGGAAAAACATGTGATAAATTAGTTGTTGTAGGCTTAAATTTCAAAAACTAAAAATAAAATAATTATCAAACAAGATCTCAACAATTCAAAACTAAACATATAGATAACAACCGAACTATACACGATTCTCTAAATTTTAACCCACCTACAAAAAGCGACATAACACTTAACTCCACCTAACTTATATATGCTATCATTCCACAACTTATGACATTATATCCCAATCATATATCATTCTTTTATATGCATGAGTATATGAGCTACCTTATGTGCATATCAACAATTCATATAAAATATACCGTTTAATTTCAACTGCGTATCATAAAAATTTACATTACATACTATAAAGCCATTTATACATACTTATTCTACATGCAAAGATTTTGACATAAAAAGAAAAAAAATCATTAGTTGTCCAATACCTAGCTTTGCTTGCTCACTATGGTTGGATGGTCGGATTGGAATTTGGAAACAAATAATCCACACGAAACTCAAATACATGCATATTAGATAATATAATGTTTTACTTCAAAACTAATTGATAGTAATGGAAGTAACACCACGCATATCTCTTATATAAATATATTGAAAACTTCACATCTTTCCAATGTGAGAGAAAATTTGTAAATTCTAAAATTTACATTTTCAGCAGTGAGTTTTGAAATTAGTTTCTATTTGAATTTTATGTTTCAAAATTTTACACATTTACCTTGGAGTTTTCACTATTCTTCACTTTAATTAGATCATTTGTGTTAATCACTCAATTTTCTCCACTCGTTAAATGAATTAAAAAAAATATATATCATAATATTTTTAAATATTTAACAAAAAAAATTTCACACACAAATCATTAAAAGTGAGCATTGATAAAATAAAATAATAAAATCTTAGCTTTAGGGATAAAATCGAATTTGACTGATAAACAACGAGTAAATAACAGAGAAAGTGTAAATTAATCTTAAATATTAAAGATATAGAAATTTAGAGACTAAAAAAAAATAGTGAAGTAAAAGAATTAAATATCACACATGCAAACACTTTGGGTTTGACTATTTCTTCTTGAACCAACTTTGTAATGCTTTAATTGGGAGGGGTAAAACCGCGTTCAAACTGTAATATTGAATAAAAGTCAAAGGAGAAATAAATAATTTTCTTTGATTTAAATCTCCACGTGTCAGCATGCAGTCCAATAGAGTAAAATTGGAATCTATCTGCGTGTTTGAGTTTAATCTTAATCGTCGTATAGTTGGAACATTAATTCCGAAAACATTTCTTGTTAATTACTTTTTAATCAATGTTGTACTGTGTAGCATTATTCTTTTACATGAAGGAGATGGTAAGTTCATGATATAGTATAACAATAGAGGATCCAATTACGATCTTATGATTAATGATACACGTAATTAGTTATTGCTAATTAAACTATAGGTCTATAAAAAAAATTCAATTAATGAATTAAACTATAGATCTGCTTTGATACTCATGATATCAATTGAAGTGTACTTGAACGAGTACACAAAAAAAGAAGAAGCAATTTGAACTATCCAAACTCAAATTGTAAGAGTTGGATATATTAAGTTAAAAATTCTTTTGGGTTAAGGTTGAGTAGAGGTATGCTTTTATAATTTTTGTCGGGTCGGGTTGGTTTTAGGATTCACCAAATTTTGGCCGTTTCAACTTAATTACCAAACTTGAATTAAGAATTATATATGCGTGTGTGTGCAAGATTAATTAAAAAGAGGAGTTACTAGCATATTGATAAGGAATATTATGATAAAATAGGTAACTTAGGTTCTAAGTATAGTATCATGTAATTTTGAATACACTTGATGCGGCTAAGCTATTATTCTTGTTGGCGTAATTTTTTTTTGTTTATTTAAATATTTACGAGATATGTATTGAGTTAGAGAAAAAATTGATAATATTAATATAATTCGAGAACCCAACCCAACTCAAAATATATCAGTTGAGTTGCTCTAATACATAAAAGTTGGTTGGGTTGATGAATTGACCAACTCAAAAATTTCAACTAGTTGAAAAAATTGACCTAATTCAAACCCAATTCCAACCATGTATACCTCTACGAGTGCATATGGTGCATTTCTTATATTATTTTTATTTTAGTTTTTAGTTTTTTAAAATTAATTTCATAAATACTAATTTCACTTATAAAATTTATTATCTTTTAATTTTCAAAAGAGAGAAGTTTGGGTGCTACCTGGGTAGCAAATATTTGTTGCTATCCAGCCACGTGGTGTCTTTTCATTGGTCCAATTAAAATTATTGATTTTTAAAATAATTGAATAAAATTATTGTTTTAAAAAGAAAATTATTGGTCCAATGAAAAGACGCCACGTGGCTGGGTAGCAACATATATTTGCTACCCAAGTAGCACCCAAACTTCTCTCTTTTCAAAAACCAAATCATGTTTTTAAAACTTAAAAAACATATAGTTTTGAACCATTTGTTTTTATTTTTAAAATTTGATTAAGAATTTAAATATTTTCTTAAAAAATAGGCGAAATATGGTAGAGAAATTAAAAGAAAACAATTTTTAATTTTAAAAACAAAAAACCACATTATCAACAAGTGACATTATCACCAAGTGAGTGTGGTATATTGATTTCATTATTTGCTGGTAATTCAATTCAATACCACATTACAGGTTCAATTCGGAGTATGAGGATTTAAATTTCATTTATTCGAAAGTAGGAGTATCTTTAAACAAATAGGTTCTGTTGGAGTATAATTGTGCAACATTTGTTTTGAAATTATTTAGATGTTATTATTGCTATCATGGCAAGTTCAACTAACTTTACTTAATTTCAGTAACATTATTAATGCTGATATTAGGAAGCTTGTTTTCTTTTTTGGAGCATTTCTTTCTTTGTTGTATTTAGGTTCTACAATTCTGTTGCTGATTTATTGACTCGTTGCATGCAAATTTTCTATCATTATTTGATTCAAATATATTTACTTGTTTTGTAAGCTATTGAAATTAATGAGTTAAAAGTATCTTTGACTATGAACCCAAAGCTAACAATATTTATAAACTAGTTTTTTTTTTTTTTTGAGAATATTTATAAACTAGTTCTAACTACCCAAGAAAACAATAATACTGTATTGGACATTGAATTTAGTTGGAGAAAAATGTTATCATAAGTAGTCAATTAAGTTCCAATTTGAAAATAGTAATCTATTAAGACTACCCTTTTATTTAATCCAATTAATCAAATCAAGACAATCACTTTTACCCTTTTTTTTCCTTTTTTTTATAAAAAAAATATCAAAGTAGTGCACAAATCCAAATTTCCAACTTTCAAGAAGAAGACTAATATCTTAACCAATTTAAATATAATTAGTTCAACATTCCCACAATCTTCTTTAATAAATGTGAAACAAAATCTAGCCAAAGTTTGCAAAAATATGCATTGAGTAAAAAATGACCACCCACAGTAAAATATTGAATACAACCTTAAAACTTTGATAAAATAATTAAAATCATTATTTACTTCCACACACCAAATAACTATTGGGTCTCTCCCTCAATAATTCGATAGAACTCCAATTGTTTTTTTGTCTGTTTTTTCAGTTCCAACCAGAGAAGGACACATTGAAGTTGGGCATCAACCATCAATAATGTCAAAACTTACCAAACTAATCAAATTTTAAGTATATTTTTTTATAATATTGATATTAATAAATATTTATAATACAATATCATGATTAATATTAATATTAATGAGTATTTAACACAGTAATAAAACAAATTAATAATTATAAATATAAATACTTTAGAATTTACGGACATTTATAATTATTTTTGTGAGTAAGTTGTTCTCGTAAAATTTTCCTAATATACATATAACATTTTATAGCTCAATAGTAACTAAATAAAACAATTCCTAAAGATAATTCAATGCAAGATGGGTAAAAGAAAGCAATAATGCATTAAATTAAACAGCTTTATCTTTTGTCAAGAAGTAGATTTTGCTGGAAAGCACCTTATTTTGGAAGATATTGCTAAAAAAGGGGTTGATAAATTAAAAGTTCATATCTAATTCCTTGCAAGCTTTTCTCATCCTATAATTTAAACATATTCTCAACTACTGCCAGAGGGAATCAACATGTGAGCTTAGAGTACATTGCTAAAATAATCCACATTTTTCCTTTTCTTATCTCTTGCTGTTCTTTAATTCATGCAGCAATAGCTGGTAACTAACCATCATCAATAATTTCAACACATTATTTCATGTTCTACATCCATGCATGATACACACATGTCTTTGAGTGCCCGAATATTTGACACGTGTTGAATAGAGACAGGATAGTTAAGCTAAGACTCCGTTTGATAATCATTTAATTTTTTTTTTTGAAATTTAAGCCTAAAATAACAATTTTACCATATATGGATATCTACCTTTCACCTATTTTTTTAATTACCAAATCAAAATTTAGAAACAAAAAAGTAACTTAAAAAAGTTTGTATTTTTTATAAAAAAGTTGGTTAGTATTCACCTATACATGGTGGAACACATGGTAGAAAACTTGAGTGAGAATAGACTTGAATTTCAAAAACCAAAAACAAAAAAAAAATGGTTATCAAACGAAGCCTAAAGTGTTCGTTAGGGAAAATGTTAATATTAATTTTTCACAAATACTAATTCTTAGGCTCGACCATATGATGCTGGTGTTGAACTGATTTACAACTAAACAATGAAACCATTGCACTACTGATCCATTTGGTGAGTTACTCATAATTTTAATTGAGTTAGATCATAATTTGATGTCAATTAGAAAACTTACCCTAAAACTTTTATGCAAACTTAAATGAGAGGTGAATTTTGGGAGGTGATTGGCAATGCCATATTTTGAAACTTAAGAATCCAATCAAAACTAAATTTGAAATACATGGATATAAATGTATTATTTAGTATTATTTTTTAGTACAAGTTTGGGAAAGAGAGATTACAAATACCGATTTCAAGGATCGAATTCACCATGGAATGAAAATAGATTAATACCAAACTAGATAATTAATCTCCCTAGCGACCCATTCGATTATAAATATATTATTCTAAATGGAAAATATATTCAAAACTTGTGACAAAAAAATATTCTCCACGATATCAAAAAAAAAAAAAAAAAAAAAAATCTCCCCTTAAATTTTATGAAAGTGCAACCGTGCAAATCTTCAAAAACTTTTTTATACTATCCATAGTGATATTAAGAAATCTTTTCAATCCTAAAAAAAAGTTCCTCCTCCCCGTGTTCATTTAGGAAAAAATTAGATCGAAAATTTACTAACTCTTATTTGAAAAACTACATATTTAACCGAGTTTTTTGTAACTACTAAAAATAACTCATCATTTATATCCATTCATTTTTAATCATTCATTTATAAATATTCAAAATAATTCTTCATTTCTTACTTCTCAAAATAATTCATTTTAACCACTAATTTCTATTTTTTTAAGGAGAACAACAAACCTTACATAGAAGGCACGATTGTGACCGTAAAGTTGAAATAGATTAACACCAAATAAGATAATCAATAACACCACTGAACTATTCGGCAGACACACAAATCAAAACATATTGATTCATAATTTTTTTTTTGAGAAGAGACTCATAAGTTTTATTAATCTTTTAAGTTTGACATTTAAATTTATTTTGATTCAAATTTCTTATAAATAATTTTATTTTCTTTTATTTTAAAGCTAATTTTGCTTCATAATTATTTTAATTTTGGTTTTTGAAAATGAAGTTTATTTTTACTAAATTTTTCTATTAAATATTCCATTTATTCTTTTTAAAAAATAAAAATAAAATTTTAGAAGTTATTTTTTATTTTTAAATTTGGGTTTGATTTTTAGAAACATAGGTAGGATGCCAATATTATCTACGATTAAATAGTTGTTATAAGTTTAAATTTCAAAAACCAAAAACTTAAAACAAAAGAATTATTAAATAGACCTTAGTTTTAAAATTTATATTTAATCGTAAAACATAAGTAAAAACCATAAATTGAAATAATTAAGACCCGGTTTTATAATCATTTGATTTTTTTATTTTTTGTTTTTGAAATTTAAGCCTATGACAACTATTTTATCATATATGTTTTTTCTACTTGAATATGTACCTCTCATTTATATTTTGTAAAAAGCAAACCAAAATTTAGAAGAAAAAAGTAGCTTCCAAAAGTTAAAAAAAGAAGAAGAAGTTAGAATTCACATACTTTTTTAGATACATTATGGGAAAGATAGAACACATCGTAGAAAATATGAGTAAAAATAAATTTAAATTTCAAAAACAAAAAATAAAAAATAAATGGTTATGAAACGGAGTCGTAATTCCCAAAAGCGCTTGTTTTCGTTTTTGAAAGTTGCTTAGTATTCATATCCTCTCAAGTAAAGATGGATACATGTAGAAAAAGTGAAATATATAGTAAAAATTTGAGTAAATATATAGAATTAAATTTCAAAAATAAAAAATAAAAAATAAAAAATTAATGGAACTTTTTTTTTAGAACGAAATATTTATTAAATAGAGTAAAAAATTGTATTTTTTTTTTTGGAGATAGAATTCAACATTTTTCTAATATCCACTGTGTTCCCCAACATTTATCTATTATCCGAGCGATTGGCAACAAATAAGCGGAAAAAAGTCGGAACAAATCAAGAAAAAAAAGATGGGAGATCTCTACGCTTTGGACTTTGATGGAGTTCTCTGCGATAGCTGCGGTGAAAGCTCCCTTTCTGCTCTTAAGGTTTGCTTCTTTCACTTCCCCTTTCGCAAATTGAATCCAAATTTGCTGTGAAAACAACAAAAATTGACTGAAAACGAGTAAATTGGAGTCTTTCTTGCCAATGGGTAGTGATTGATTCAATTCATTCATGTGGGGTTCTTAGGTATTGATAGATTGGAGGTTTAGATGTATTAGGTTGCCTTTTGTGCTTGTTTATTATGCAATGTAGACTGGTTTGTTTGATGTAATTAACTAGCTATTACAAATGAGTTTTTCTAACTTATGTTTAAACAATGACACCCAAACGAGCTATTGTTATCGCTTAAAATATAATCATTCATTTCTGTCCACTTAAAATAATCACACATTTCTAATTATTCATGTCTAATCACTTATTTTTAACCCCTCAAAATAATCACTCATTTCGAACCACATCTATATGAGTTGCTGTCTACAACTCCTCTATCAAAAACGAGTTGTTAACTCTACAAATAACCATATTCAAACTAGCTATTAGTATTATTATTATTTTTATCCTGAAAATTGGAGTTTTGCTCCACTATACCCAGAGTAATCACGCTCATTTCTAGGCTAGGCACCGAGAGACATCAAAATAATGGAAATATGAGAGGTTTCTACAAATTAATGTCACAGGTGAGTTTCGAATCTGAGACCTTGAGAGGGACACACCTTCAAAATCCAAGACTTCAACCAATTGAGCTATTATTAAAACTCAAATTACTAATCACTCAAAATAATCCCAAAAAAAAAAAGGATCACTCAAAATAATCCTTCTACAATTTCATATCCAAGCACCTTCTCAGGGATTAAGAGAGGGAATGGATTTATGTTTTCAGAAGAGTAATTCGTAGGTCGATTAATTGTTGAATGAATGTGTTATTAGGCTGCTAAGGTAAGATGGCCTGGATTGTTCAACGATGTGGATTCCAATTTGGAGAATTGGATTGTAGATCAGATGTACACGGTGAGTGATGATTGCCCTTTAATTGGTTTCAATCTGTTTGTTTTTATTTTTTGCAACCTAAAATGTGGTGAATCTATCTCTCATAGAAGTAAGTACATGACCAATATTATAGCGGGTTTGATATGATACACGTACATGACCAAATTAGTGTGTGTGTGTGTATATTCTGTAATTTAAAAGTTCTATTCAAGTTTTTACTTTGTAGTCAAAGTTTGAAACTTAAACAAAAGGAAAAAAGTTGTTTCTATGTTTTAAATATAGCTAAGTCAAAATTTAAGGATGGAATGAAATAAAAACAAGTAGACTATACTCTTGTTAAAAAGGCATTTTGAAAAAAAAAAAAGGTAGAGAAATGGAGAAAACGAAAGGAAAATGAGGGGCAGGAATTTAAACGACCTGTGGTAGGTATCTTAAGGACGTTGTGTTAGTTGTAGTCAATAAAACATATGGGACCATATTCTATTGTTCTGAAACATAGCTTTATGTCCTGAAGAATAAAAATTTAATAGAAGCATATTAGTATATAATATTATTTTTGAAAACTCTCGTGTTCTTATAGCTTGTGTGTTAAGATCAACTATCTTCTATTGTAATTGAAATGGTTTTATCTTCTAAAAGTTAGGATTTGGAGCCATATTTGTTGTGTTTAGCTCCTTTTCTTTAGCTGTATATTTTATGGCCTTTTTGTTCTTCTACTTTTTAAATCATACCTCGGTCTTTAATAAGAGAAAAAGGATGTGCACAAAAAATTTAATATTTAATCATTCCGCCCCGAAAATTGAGAACTGCTTTTTAAAACAGTAGGCATGAAACAAATCCAAGTTTTTATTCTATCTCCATTTCATAAATCATAACCCTTTCTACTAATTGCCCCAAACTGTGCAACGTGCATACTTCATAGTTATACAAAAACGTTGATATCTTTCGTGGGGTTTTTTCTAGTATTAATGTGAGAGCAGGTCTAAGAAACTTCATTAGCAGAAGGAATTTTTCAATTAAAGTACTGTTGATATAACTAATGTCCTGTAATGTGGTAGGTCCGCCCTGTGGTTGAAACTGGATATGAAAATTTATTGCTGGTGAGGTTGCTGGTGGAGATGAGATTACCCTCAATTAGGAAGTCTTCGGTGGGTATTTGTGCCCACGACTCCGACTTCCGTTTATAAGATCAGTTCTTTTGACATTCTTAAGAAAGTTTTGAACATTATATATGTATATATTTTCAATTAGAAAGGTTGCAGAAGGGCTCACAGTTAATGGAATATTGGAGAATTGGTCAGACCTCAAACCGGTCATCATGGAAGAATGGGGAGAGAATAGAGAAGCTCTCATAGACCTTTTTGGAAAGGTTAGAGATCAATGGATGGATGAGGACTTAACAACTTGGATTGGTGCAAATAGGTACTTTGGACAAGCCTTTCAAATGGGATATATATCTTGCTTTGAACTTATGATGGGTAAAAGCCACCATAGAAATTTGAGCACTTCCTTTTCGTAGCTTCCGTTTCTTTTGTTCAAAGTCCAATATCTTGATTACCCAATTGAATTTCACCCTTAAGCTAGGAGGAAGGCTGAGGTGTTGGGTGTTAATGAATCTTTAAGCATTAAAATTTATCAAAAGAAGTAGGCTGAAGCCAAAGAAGGCAAAACTATTGAATGTTTGAGGCTCATCCAATTAATTGTGGAGAAATGTATCTGTTAACAATGTTGTAGAGTAACTTCAGGCTTACCCATATGGGATACTTCAAAAGTTAACTCCTATTAATGAAATCGTATAATTTTTACCCTGAATGATATTTAATGTCTCTGAGCTCTTTTTGAAGCTTTAGAATGTAAGGAAATATCAATTTGAGTTCCAGTTGCATTGCCTTTTCTTGTTCCCCCCCGTTATATGAGTAATTATGACTGAATCAAAACATGTTGTCTGCCTTCCTTTCTCTTTAATGTGGGGATCCTATTCAGAAAAGGAAAGGTCCTGACTGATTTTTGGATTCAGCCTTGTTGACTTGACATACTGTGTCCCCAAGGATGGTTGAAGACTTGGGCTTTGAGAGTATGCTCCCCTCAAGGTCCTAGGTTCGAAACTAACCTGTGACATTACTCCTTTGATGTCTCCGGTATCTGGCATAGGGATGGACGTGGTTATCTTATTTCAAAAAAAGACTTGACATATTGTCAATTATCATTTACATATCACTTCTACTTTTAGACTTGGAAGGCTATCGTATTTTCATAACATCCTCTACAGACTTTATCCAGGTGTTTCCGATGCCCTGAAGTTCGCAAGCTCAAAGATATACATAGTTACCACAAAGCAGGTTTCGTCCACACTTGACACAACATATCCTTACTAATGGTGATGTACAAGTACAAACATCCTTGTAAGGTTACAGAGGTTTGTCACTGACATGCACTTTCTCACAGACATAATATTGTTATCTTTTCTTTTCTTGATGCAGGGTCGATTCGCCGATGCTCTACTACGAGAAATAGCCGGAGTGACCATACCTCCTGAAAGAATATACGGTCTAGGAACCGGGTTTGTAACACAACTCCAGCATAATCTTCACTAAAATAAGTTCTTTGCTACAAATGCCTATTACCCTGATTTGTTTGACATATCACGAAAATATGTTCTCTTCTTCTTAACTAACATTAATGATTTCTTTCAGTCCAAAGGTAGAAGTTTTAAAGCAACTTCAAAAGATGCCCGAGCACCAAGGATTGAAACTGCAGTGAGATACATAACATCATATTTTCATTCATTAATATTAGTATTGGCTTTTATAAGTGCATTATATTATACATGCGTTGTTCGTGAGAGCGAGAACTAAGAATCGATGTGGTTTAAATGTGGCCAGCTTTGTGGAAGATCGATTGGCTACCCTAAAGAATGTCATCAAAGAGCCAGAATTAGATGCATGGAATATATATCTGGGTACACCTCTCTCTTTTTACCTTACCTTTGGAACATAATTGTAATACTTCCAATCCTTTTTTTTAAAAGAAACAAAACATTCATTCAGAGAGGCAATTGGTTTTGAGGTGGAACCCTATATTCTCTAATATAGTATCAGAGCCCATAAAGCCTAAACGGGTATCGGTCCAATAAAAATGAAATTGAGATCCGATTAAAGATTTGTGAGCTCAAAAGAGGCACCATCTTGAGAGGGCATGTTGAGATCTCAATTGTCCTACATTGGAAAAGTGGGGAGTCCAACATCAATATAAAAGAGATATGGGTTACTCCCCTCATTACCAATTAGTTTTGAGGTGGAACCCCATATTCTCTAATAGAAACTAGTTACAAAGAACATCGATTCCCACTAAACTCAGTGAGATCACAATCACAAAAATGTAGTCGTCCAAGAATAAAGGAATTACAATTGCCCCTAGATATATGGGAAATTGCTATAGATAGACAATTTTTACCTCAACAATTTTATTTGTAGCATTTGTTTCTTGTGGATTTTTTTTCATATTCTAGAATTGTCATTCTTTCAATAAGCTGAACTTACATACTTTTAATCAATTGAATTAATTGTTTTAAGTGCATACAAGCTAGTCTGAACAGTCACAAATATAAAAAAAGAAAAAATTGAATAATTGTTCTCAACCAACTAAACTTACTTGCTTTCATTCAGCTACACGACAATCAAGTCACTTGGTTTTAAGTGCGAGTATTTTGGTTATTTTACATGGACCTGCCAATTTTTCTGCCATAAACGATTTTGTTTTCAAAATTCTGCCATTTATGCTTTGGTTTTTTTTTTGTTATACAAGAAAAATCCCCTAGATATAATGTATAAAAAGTTTGAATTTCTTTTAGCTTTGGCTGTGTCACTAATGGCTGCACATGAGCGTTGGATTGATCAATAAATTTGGGTTCTTATTGTTAACAGTGGACTGGGGATATAACACAGAGAAAGAGAGAGAGGAAGCAGCAACGATTCAAAGGATTCAACTTCTTCAGCTATCTGACTTCAGTACAAAGCTCAAGTAATTCTTCATTGTTCCTACTTCATATTTGTGCATCGTTTTTACAGATTAATGCTACTCCTGATGAACATACAATGGATTTGAATCGATATTATATTTAATAATTATTTTTCCATTTTCTTATTATTCTACTGTAACAATTATGTCTCTACTTGAGTTGAGATTACGAGGTATTTGAATGATACATCAATTCATTACTCTCGAGTATATGGTTATTACTTATTACTTATACTTAGGATGTCGGGGTAACCAGGGAACTGTTATGATACCACTCGTTAAGACGAACGGCCCAACCTTTTGACAGGTTTCTATATTTATATGATACTGTCTATTTTGGGCATAAGTCTTTGCGACTTATTTCTTGTTTCTCCCAAAATATTCTCTTTATACCTTCATAATATATCTCTTATTTAACTAACATGAGACTATTTTGTCTGTACCTTCATAAAATAAAGGTATATATTCTTCGTAACTGTTGGCAAATTCATCAGGTAGAAGTTTGTTATTAATGGGTAAGTGATTGATGGGGTAAAGAATCACATTATTTAAATATTGATAGTTATTTAATTCGCCGATTACAAACGATATGGATGATTTATTAAATTTTATCAAAACATAAGATATAATTAAAAAAAAAAAAAAGCAAACAAGAGAGGCAAATTCGAACTTTTTAAATTATAATGACTCATTTTTATTTTTTTCAAATTGTAAAAGTTAAATTATAAATTTCTAAACTAAAATAAAGTCGTATCACCTCAGAACTTTTTGTAGAAAAAAAAGAGAACACCTTTTTTAGGCTAAAAAAGAAAGAATGTCTTGACTGCTGGGTTAAAATATAAATGTAGTTGGATTATTATGTTGGTTTTATTTTGCTCTTCTAACTTTTAAATATTTAATTTTAATTTTATAATTTATATATTTTATTTTGGTTCTTCAATTTTTAAATGTTTAATTTTGATTCATAAATTTTCCAAAATATTTATGAATAATTCCTCACTTGAAAAGGAAAAAAAACAAAAATTTTACTAAATAATCGATCATCTTCTTCATCATTGTTTTTTCTTGATACGTTATGAATAATTATTTATGAATAATTCCTCACTTGAAGAGGAACAAAAACAAAAATATTTATGAATAATTCCTCACTTGATACGTTATGATTCATAAATTTTGATGAGCTGCAAAAAAGTAATAAAAAAATTTACTAAATAATCGATCATCTTCTTCATCATTGTTTTTTCTTCTGCTTCAATTTTTTTTTTTTTTTTTTTTTTTGTTCCTCTGTTTGAGTTCATGGAAACTGTACTTCCATTTAATTGAATTGGATTCACAATTATTTTCACATTAAAAGTATCCAAAACATTCAAAATTCCTTTTGTGTCTGGTTATCATTGGTTTAACACATCAAACTCAAGAAATAGTTTCTATACATCTTCCCATCTACTAATTCTCTTTACTTTGTTTTTCATTTATTCTTTCTTTCCTTTCTATTTAGCATTTAACATAAATTTAACTTTTTGTCAAATTTTGAGGTAAAAATGATTTTTTTCCTCCACCTATAAAATTCAAGAACTGAAAATAGACATTTTATGAACCAGAATAAATATAAAAACTCAAAAACCAAAACAAAACAAAATTGATCTAAATTTCATTTCATCTACATCCTTCAACTTATAAAAGTTCTATTTTAAACCGACAACTTTAAGATAATCTATTTTGACATTACATTCTCGTTAATCATGCAACAGTATATAAAATATATTTAGTCACTCAATAAAAACTCATTAAATCAACAAAAAGTCAAACTTTTATTTTTTATTTTTTATTTTTTGAGTTCGAAACGTGCATTCATTCCAATAGCTTATAAACAAATTACGAACCAAAATATATTTTGTAAGCTAAACTTAAAAATCTTTGTGTTTTTGCTTATAAACACTAAGGCTGTGTTTGAAATAGGGTTCTGAAATTGAGAAGCTGTAGCTATTAGTAGAGGTGTACTTGATTAAATTGGGTTCCGATAACTTTTTGGACCGATTCAAATTTTCAAGTTGGTCAATTTATCAATCCATCGAACTTTATGTACTAGACAACCTAACTCAAGCCATATAAAAAAAATGAAGAAAAATTGCATGTTACTAAATTCAAACTCAAGATGCTCATATTGATGGTACATGTTTTCTACCGACATGTTAAAAATTTATCTTGTTAATTAATCTCACACACGTATGTTTATATATATACCAACATGTTAAAAATTTATCTCGTTAATTAATCTAACACACGTGTGTGTGTATATATATAGGGCCTTGAATCAATCAAATCCAAATTTTTTTATAAAATTATAACTTAACTCAATCCAAATAAAATTATAGCCGAATTCAATTCTTACTCTTTGGGTTAGGTATCAGAATTATTCGAGTTCCCAATTTTTGGTGCATCCCTAGTTATTAGGAGATTCAAATGGTTATAAGAGATTTGATAAAGATAAACTCTCATCTAGATTGAGTGGTTATAACAAAACAAAACGAAAAAAAATCTCATTTTGATTGGAAGGTTTAGGTTGCAGTAAAAAATTCTTATTTAGATTTAAATGAGTTAATGAAATAGAAATTATAATGATATTCAACTTAGAAGATTTATGGGGTTTATGGTGGTTTTAAGAGAATTTTTAGAAGGTTTTTTAGAGCTGCCTCATCCAAATGTAAAAATAAATCATTTTGTGGACCATCACAAACCTTCTATCTAAACACACCTCGATATCTACCTTTTATATTGCATTTTGCTACTTTTAGAATAGGAGATTTTATATATATATATAACAAAAAAAATAAAACCCTATAATTAACAATTTTTTTAAAAAAAATTCTCGCATAGCAAAAAACAGAAGCCTAATAAAAAGATAAAAAAATTCATGCCCATAATGACTTTATAACAAATGATTTTTAATTAATACATACATAGTCTTCAATTAAGAGAGGGCGAATGACAAAATTGGAATAGGTAAAAAAAAACTCAAAATCAAAATTTTGGAAATAATTCTAAAAATTAAAAGTACTATAATTAAAATAAACCAAAAAAGTTGGCATGCAAAGCAAATTCCATTAAGAATATACGTAAGTGAAATTTAACTCTTTTTTTTTTTTTATCGTGGACACATTTAAGCAGGTTAAGTTATTGTCAAAAAAATAGTTAGGAGGAAATTAATGAGCTACCAAAAAAATAAAAAAGTTATCCAACTAAACAAACCTAAGAAAAGTTCAATAATACCAAAGAAAACAAATCTTCCAAAACCAGTATAGAATTGTGATTTTAATCATATAAAGGGCAATGCTGGTGAACGTTTTTCATATTCCAACATCGGCGAGCAAATATACAAAGATGAAACTTTTAGAACAAACAAAATGGCATCCTCTTTGCAACTAAATCTATTTGCCTTGGTCGAGAGGGCGGCAATGCGACCAAGATCCTCTCATTTCTAGGAGACAAAATCTAGCCAAAACAATTCATCAATCCCCCTTCAATTAATCGAAATCAATCGAAACTGAACAACATAACCCCAATCCAAAATTGATCGAGCCTCGGAATTCAGCTCGTTTTCATAACAAGCAGCCAGTAAAACACGACACATCTTCATCCCCTTAGCTTCTATTTTTCACTGGCTACTACTGCAACTTTCCATGTGACATCACAAAAGAATTTTCCTTTTACCAGATTCCTTACAAAAATCATAAATCAAAAATGCCTATTTCCAATTCAGAATCACATTATCAACATAGGTACCTGTCAAAATCCCTTTTCGAGTATATAATACCTCAAACTTACCGTGGCTTCTTGGGAGAGTAGAAAATGGAGCCAGATGAATTATGCATTTCGTGATTGTTTGCCATTCCAGATTCTGATTCTTCGTCACTATCAATTTCGTTAGGCGTAACCCGATTCTGTTGTCCTCTGCGACGTAAAAGGAAGACATTATAGTAGTAGCTAACAAGATCTGCCCTGCTCCTGGAAGGAAATGACTCAACAATGTCATCCCAAAAAGTTATACCAAGAGACGGAGGGTTCGACTTCACTATGTCCTCGAACCTTTTCTCTTCATCTGCTGTCCAACCGACTGTAACATCTTCCCCCATCTTATCAAACCTCCATTGGAGGAATGCAGCGCCTAACTCCAGCTTCACTCTGCGCCTTTTCTCAGCAACGTGGAATTTGACGCAACCAACCGAATGGGCGACTAAGCACCCACAAGGATCTCGCCTTCCTTTTCCAATGGGATCCCTTTCAAATGGATATCGATTTCCTGCTTTCTTCAAGGGCCATTCTTGAGTTCCTAACCACTTCAAATCGCTGTCATGTACCACACCATTCCATTCCGGTACTTGAGCTTGATAATCTGACCCCAGAGGAACAGGCTTGTAATCATCTGATGAATCTGAAGGTGAGGAATCACTTGATTTAGAGACAGGCTCTTTAGAAAGTTCCTTCTTGTCAAAGCTTAATCTCTTCCTAAGATTATAAATCGGACTCGTATCATTGTCATACATACAAGGATGCATCCTTTGATTTCTCTGCAAAACAGGGGAAATGAAGTTAACCGGATAATAAATTATAAATGAACAACGTGGAGATAATAACTAAAACTTTCAAGCTAAAGTAAGAGAAGTGATGTGGTCAACTAGGTAGGAGAATAAGTAGCTGGAACAATTAATAATCTGATCATTAGGACGTTTAGAGCCAAGTTAAATTCTATTTTATTTTTTGTACTTTTACAATCACTCAATTTTTCCATAGAGAAATAATAATTTTTTGTTTCTTTTTGAAAATCGGAAAATCGGAGTTCTGCTCCACTATACTCAGGGTAACCATGCCTGTCCTTAGGCCAAAAAATGGGAGACATCGAAGGAATAGATACATGGGAGATGTCTACAAATTAATGTAGCAGACGAGTCTCAAATCTGAGACCTTAAAGGAAGCACACCTTCAAAGCCGCCACCAACCATCGCACAAGCCCTTGGGGTGCGTTTGGAGCACCGGTTTGGTTATTATAGACAGAAGGTTTTATGATAAACAGTGGGTTATGATAAACGGTGAGTTATTATAAATGGTGTTTGAGGAACAAGTTATTATAAGATGGATTATGATAAACGGTGTTTGAGGGACTAATTATGTAACAAAAATTAATATATGTAAGGTGTAGACTGTAGATAAACGGACACGTAGGTTTAGATAAATAGGCACGCAGGTTTAGGTAACCACTGTTTATAATAAACGGTGGGACAAACATCAGTTGGGTTATTATAACCAACTCGGCCGTTTACATAAACGGAGGCCCAAACACACCCTTGGAGACAACTTTTTGTTTCATTTATTCTTCCTCCGTTCCTATGAGTTTAGTTTATTTGAATACTCTTTTACACAATATAATAAAGATTCAAACAGAGGAATGCAATAACAAATCATTTCAACTTAACATCATTTAAGGAACTAATTAAAGTTCTAAATTATAGAAAATAATAGGTTTAAAGCTTATAGTTCCTGAACTTTCATGTTCAATTACTTCAACTGTTGTGTAGTTAAATGTTTTGTTTTTGTCTCTAGACTTTGCATAACTATCTTTGATATCTTTTGGATAAGAACTACTATCTTTGATATCGTTGTTTAATTTCTTGATGTAAGTTACGCACTTCCTACGTAATACTATGGGCTGGGAATGTATTGATTGAATAGTACATGTATCAAATTTAGTATTAGGTAAATAGCATAAGATTTATTGCCTAACAAGTGATAGCTCAATAGTATAAGTGTGCTCTTAAACAAAGAGGTTATGGGTTCGAATTACTCCACCTCAATTGCTATTAAATATATATATAAAAAAAAATAGCCAAAGATTTATATTAAATACATTGCCAAAATTAAAAGGATAAAATATAACTTTTCTTTTCTTTTTTCTTTTATGATATATGTGAGTGTTAGGCTAGCATGCACACGACTATTCTCACGAGACAAACCGCCTGACCTTACAACATTTGGATGTCAAAAAAACTCTTAAAAAATTTATTCTCAGGCAGTGACTACTATAAATTGGCTTGAATAGGGTGACATTAATTCCAAATTGTTTCATCGAATGGTTGCTGCTAGAAGAAGAAAGAGCTCAATTATTGAGATTCTATCCCCAAATGGTTGCTGCCTCATTGAAGATTCGGAGATTGAATTTGAGTTCATTAAATTCTATGAGCAACTATATACGACGCAACCAACATTACAAAATTTTCCCCTGTTCATAGACTGAAATCCTATTACGAACCAACAAGCTATTTCTATTGAAAATGCTTTCAATGAATCTGAAATTTGGGAAGCTATATGTAACTTGGGCTCCAACAAAACCCTGGGTCCCGATGGCTACACAGCTGAATTCTATAAAAAATCATGGAACATTCTCAAAGATGACATAATGAGAGTGTTCCACGAGTTTTTTTAGGAATGGTATTGTTAATGCTAGCCTTAATGAGACCTATATTTATTTGATCCCAAAAAGGTGGATGCAAAAGGGGTGCAAGATTACAGGCCTATTAGTCTTACTACATGTATGTATAAGATTTTTGCCAGGGTCCTTTCACAAAGGCTTAAAAAGGTTCTTCCTTGCACTATTTTTGCATATCAATTTGCTTTTGTTGAAGGCAGACAAATTCTGGACCCCATTCTCATTGCCAATGAATTGATTGAGGAATGGATGCGGAAAGAAAAAAAAGGGCTGGTGATAAAGTTAGATATTGAGAAAGCCTTTGATACGGTTGATTGGGATTTTCTTGACAACATTCTTCGCATTAAAGGTTTTGGGGTGAAGTGGAGATCTTGGATTAGAGGTTGCATCTCCTCTACCAACTTCTCTATAATCATCAATGGTAAGCCTAGGGGTAAATTCCGTGCCACTAGAGGCCTTCGCCAAGGAGACCCCTTGTCCCCCTTTTTATTCGGACCTCATCATGGATGGATTAAGCAGATTACTGTCTGTCTCAAGCTGAAACAGAGAACAAAATACAGGGCTTCTCGATTGGAAATGGATCTTTATCCATTAATCATCTTTTATTTGCCGATGATACACTTCTCTTCTCAACTTACGATCCATTAGCAATTGATGAGCTGTTCAAGACTATCCGACATTTTAAGAATTTATCCGGGCTCAAGATCAATACACACAAGTCAGAAATTATAGGGATCAATATTGAGGAAGATGAATTGAACTTACTTGCTACACGATATGGGTGTAAACAGGGTTCTTGGCCTATAACATATCTGGGGCTCCCCCTCTATGGGAAGCCAAAATCATTATCCTTTTGGGAGCCATTATTAGAGAAAGTTGAGAAAAGAATTTATTCTTGGAAAAACACCTTTATATCCAAAGGGGGAAGACTCACATTGATAAATGCTACTCTTGCAAACCTCCCAACCTACTTCATGTCATTATTTAAAATGCCATCCTTGGCTGTCGCTAAGCTTGAAAGGCTGATTAGGAACTTCCTTTGGAGAGGTAATAATGACACAAAAGGGTTGCACCTTATCAAGTGGAACACGGTCATTCTCCCTATAGCTCAAGGCGGCCTGGAAATACTAGTATGAAAATTAAAAATGAAGCCCTTCTATCCAAATGGATATAGAGATATGTCACCGAGAAGCATGCTCTATGGAGGAAAGTCTTGGAGGCCAAATTTGGCGACTCAATGTGTAAGCACTTTAGAGTTTCAGGTCCTTTAAAATCATCTAAAGGACCATGGAAGACGATCTACAATTTAAGGCATCAGGTTCTGGATAGAATTTCCATTAAAATTAGGAATGGAAACAACACTTTTTTTTGGAAAGACGCATGGATTAATGAGTTTCCACTGGCCAGCCAATTTCTGTTGATCTATAATTTGTCCAAGCATAAAAAGATGAAAGTTAGTGCTATATGGGACCCGTCCCTATCTTATTGGGATCTTGGCTTGAGAAGAAACTTGAAAGATGTAGAAATTGATGAATATGGATCGTTATCCACACTTCTGAGCCTTATTAACCTATTCGATGGGGAGGACTTACCTATTTGGAAACCTGACCCAAATAAAAGCTTTTCTGTGCACTCTTTGGTGGAATCTTTATCCCATATGCCCGTTGATAACACTTGCAGTTTTGCTGATGCCATATGGAAAGGAAAATTCCCCAAAAAGATCAAGTTTTTCATATGGGAACTGAGTCACGGGGCTATTCTGACGAATGACAAACTGCAGAGGCGTCTCCCTCACTGTACCATCTCCCCACAGTGGTGTGTGATTTGTAAGAATAGTCCTGAATCTGCAAATCATCTCTTCCTATCATGCACCTATGCTACCTCATTTTGGAACTACATTAGAAATGTTTTTGGGTGGCAGCTTATTCTTCCCAATGATACACACGCGCTCATTTATCATGTTGTTCTTGAACACCCTTTTTGTCATGAAAAAAAGGTTTTATAGGAGCACTTTATCAGAGCTTACTACTGGACTCTATGGAATGAACGAAACAAGAGGATCTTTCAAGATTTATCGTCCAACTATACCAACTTTTTTGACACCATTGTGCTACATGCATATCTTGGTGTAAACTTGACCCTCTTTTTCATTATTATAGCTATGATTGTCTTATTAACTGCTGGAGAGCCTTTCTTTAATCTTCAGCATTATTATTCTATTATGTATTCTATAATGTAATTTCATATATCAATGAAGGGTTTCTTATAAAAAAAAATAATAAATTGAACTCATAATCTTTTAGATCCAAGACCCTCTTTAACCACAAGGCCAACTCATGATGATTAATAAACATAAAATTTTCTTACTTAAAAATCCACAAAAACAAAAATAGAGCTGGGACATTTTATGATTTATGGAGAAATAATACACTATTTTTTTTATAGGAAACGAAAACCATTTTATTGATTGAATGAAAGAGTTACAAGGGTGAAGGGAATGTCGCATTTAGCCAGTTACAAAGCACCACGATTCATAAGGGACATTCCAAATATCTTAAATCTCAAGTTCTTTAATATTGTTGGTAAATATTTTATCAAAAAATTTATAACATAAAATTATCAAAATGATCAAAAAAGATTTAAGCCCCAAGCATTTTTAGTTTTCTATTTATGAAAATTGTGTTTCTTTTCACACAATTATTGTAGATGTTTATCTTGAAAAACATTTGAATTCTTAGATAAGTTCCAAAAGAACAAATTAAAAAAACTAAGCCTCATTTGTTAATCGTTTGGTTTTCCATTTTTTTTTTAAAATTAAGTTTGTTTTCTCTCTATTTCTCCTAAAGGAAGCATTTGAGTTCTAAGTCAAATTCTAAAAACAAAAACAAGTTTTTGAAAACCATTTTTTTAATATCCAAAATATAGATCGATTTTTCAAAAACATATGTACAAAGTTGATAACAAAACAAGAAAATCCATAGGTGGGAATCTTATTTATAGACTTAATTTTTAAAAATAAAACCAAATAGTTATCCAACAAGAAACATCATGGAATGGCCCAATAGTAAAGAGAGTCTTAAAAAACTTAGAGGTAAATGGGTTCAATCCATGGTGGTCACGTACCTAGAAATTATTTTCTACGAATTTTCTTGGCATCCAAATCCAAATGTTGTAGGGTCAAGCAGTATGTCATGTGACAATAATCGAGATGCACGCAAATTGGTCGATACAGTCACACACACACATATATAAAGTTATCAAGCAAGGTCTAATTTATTTAGTTTTCAAAATATTTGTAAAAAAACGTAGATAACAAAAGAAAGAAAGAAAAACGTTTTCAAAAAAAATAAAAGAAACAAAATCATAGGTGAAAGTTGTGTTTATAAGCTTAATTTTTAGAAACTAAGACCCCATTTAGCAACAGATTTCATTGATTTGTTATCTGCCTTGCCAATAAATTCAAAATTCATGTTTTGGAAGCTAAAAAATGTAGTTTTAAAAAACTTACTGATTTTGCATTTTGGCTAAGAATTGAAATGCTTCCTTGGGAGAAATGAAATTCATGTTATTGAAATGAAAATAAAACAAGCTCAATCTTTCTGGTATTTTGTTGATAAAAATTGGGCTTGTTTGATCATCATTCTGCAAGGTAGCATGTTAATTCCTAGCTAAAATCCAAACACATGCTTATGCAAATTACTTTTTTAAGCCTGTTTGATAACCATTTGGTTTTTTGTTTTTGATTTTAGAAACTTAAGCTTATTTTTAATCAAATTTCCTATAATGTGCTCTGTCTTTCCTACTATGTATTCATTTTTCCTTAAAAAAGTACGTGAATGCTTACCAAATTTTAAAAACAAAAACAAGCATTTGAAAGCTACTATTTTTGTTTCCAAATTTTGGTTTAGTTTCTACAAATATAAGTAAGATGTAGATGTCCAAGTAAGAAAAAACCTATGGTAAGGTAGTTGTTGTAGACTTAAATTTCAAAAACAAAAAACAAAATGATCATCAAATGGAGCCTTAGTTTTCAAAACTTAATTGGTTTTTGAAAACATAGATAAGTAGTACATCACAAAGCAAGAACACCCATTGAGGGCAGTAGTACTAATAGGTTTAATTTAAAAAAAAAATGGATATTAATTTAGCTTAATTTTTTTTTTTTTGATATATGTGAGTGTCTAGGACAATTTAAATACACCTTGAGTGCATTCTCGCAAGATAATTGTCGGACCCTATTGGTGGAGGGGTTTTTATAGTTCAACAACATTTGAGATAGAGGAATTGAACCTCTTGGCCTCTTGGTCAAGGTTATAGGTCAATTAGTGTTGGACTATGTCCCCAAGGGGTGGCACAATGGTTGAAGACTTGGTCTTTGAGGGTATACTCCTCTCAAGGTCCTGGGTTCAAAACTCACCTGTGACATTACTCCTTCGATGTCTCCGGTGCCTAGCCTAGAGACGGGCGTGGTTACCTTGTTTCAAAAAAAATTAGTGTTGGACTATACTTAAGAAAGGGCACTCCAGAAGTTCCTAAAATGTAAAGAGGCCCATAACACTTCCAACTACACAAAACGCACTTTAAAAAAATAGACAAAAAAGACTCTATATATCAGATGGAAATAAATTGTTGCAATATTTCAGTGATATTTTAAGAATACGCCATAGCTCCATATTGGCTTTAGGGTCTTTGCAGTTTATGGCGAATAGCACATTATTTAAGATGTAAAGAGATACTAATCAAAATTCATAGTACGAAAATCATTTAAAGATGGAGAGAACAATGATATGAAAAGCAATAAAAGACTTAAAGCAGCCTGAAAATTACTGCAACCAACTTAAAAATCATGGGACAATGAGAATGCACAGAACTTCATACAGGAAAAGATATAGATAGTATTTGGTTTCCTTAACATGCAATCATGCAAATCAACAACTTTATATTAATAAATGATAAAGATATAATATAAACAGCATAAGAATGCACGTGAAGTACCTGAAAGAAAGATTGTTCGTTACTCGAATCAACTTGTCTTTTAACAAACATTTCCTCTCGAACCAGTAGAACTTGTTTCCAGATCTCCTCATTTCCAAATGATTTCCATTTTGACTTTTCTGGCAATGAACATATTGAAGAATCGCAAGGGTTTCTTGCAATACCTTTAAGCCAATTAAGCAATCCCAACATTGGTTCCTGTTTTCTCTCCAGTCCAAAATCTGCTTCCTTGACAAAAGGTGGATCGATAATTTTTGCATCCTCATCTTCAACTATTATATCCTCATTTTCAGTATTGCAATGATCAATATCCTGGAGTTTCTTACTTCTGCGAGGAAATACATCCCCAGTCTTCATCCTATCACTCTTCATATCAAGTATTCTCTTGGAAAAATCAGAAATTAAATTTTCGTCAAATCCAATACAATTCACGAGCTCATCACACAACATGACTGCAGTTTCCTTTTGGTTTCAATCCAACTATTGACCATTACGAGATGCTAGACTCCCCCTTTTACTGAATATTCACACAGCTTACTCCAACTCTCTGTATCCAAAGTTCAAACTGCAGTCACGTATCCCCACAACTTACTCCAACTCTATGAATCCAACAACTTGAATAATGTAACTCAATGCTGAAGAAACTACAAATCCAATCAAGATTTTTACACAGTCAATCCAAGATTACCTCACCCTTAATCTTCACAAACACAAACACAACGTCCTTAACCAAATCGACAAAGAAATAACTAACAAGCAGTGTGTTGGCCGTACATAAGAAAACCATTCCAATTGAATCCAAAATCTAACAGATAACCGTCCCTCTCAATAACCAACTCCGACCCATCCTGCCACAAAATTCGAATCCAAACCCTAAAAATCAAATGCCATCACTCGAGTTCCATTTCGCCAGAGAAAACAAAATCATAACAAAGACCATAAACAAAAAAAAAAAAAAAAGTCAAAAAAGACATCTCAGGTCAAACACGATAAAACACAGCATAAATCAAGCGAACGACAATCCACGATTCCCACACATCCGCGATCAAAGTTTTGGCGGGAAAACAAGATTGATCTAGGGTTTTTCGAAATGTTAAAACATGAATCCATCCCGACATTGTCGTCAAAGAACGAGTCCAGAATTCAAAGTTGAAGAACAAATACTACAGAGTAAAGGAAAGGGAAAAACATGGGGGAAATTTTGATGGTGATTGGAAGAGAAAGAAACGTACCTGCAAGTGATTCCCTTTTGTTTTTGGAATGAAGCGTTTTCTACGCGACTGTGTCTACTTCTACTAATCTACTTCTACTATTTTCTCTACACATCCTTTTATATTTTCTTTTCTTTTTAGGGTAACCATGGAAATCAATTTTTACCCCCAAAAACAAATGGCTGCTTTTTAGGGTTTTTTTTTTTTTTTTTTTTTTTTTTTGAGGAAGTGGTAGAGACACTAAAAACCTAAGCTCCTCCTTTGTTTATAAATCATTTTCATATGAACTAACCTTGGTTTGGAATTAACCATGGGTTGAGTCAAGGTGAATAATGAGGGTTACCTCTTTTCTTGGGAAAAAAAACACATTAGGGTTTCATAGTGTGTGTGTTTAATTTTAAATTTTGGGCCTCTTTAGTTTTTGGGGCCAATTACATTGATAGACTTTTTATTTTTGTTTTTGAGATTATACATTGATAGACTATTAGAAAGGAATTTCTCATGAGTATCAAAGAAAAAGTCTACATTCATCAAAATTTAGATATTTTTTTTAAATATAACCAAAATGGAAAATCAATTCAATCACCTTAAATAGATAGACACAAAACTTCTTTTTTTTAACTAGAAAATCGGAGTTTTGCTCCACTATACCCGGGTAATCACGCCCGTCCCTAGGTTAAGCACCGAGAGACATTGAAAGAATTGAGACATGAAAGGTGTCTCAAATTATTATCACAAATGAGTATTGAACCTAGGACTTTAAGGGGAGATCACCATTTCAACCATTGTGTCACTCCTTTGGAATAAATAGCCACAAAACTGAGAACATAAATCAAATGAAACTGATAGGTAAGGGTGTATATGGTCTGGATTGGGTTGGGTTGGGTTGGGTTAGAAAATTTTTAAGACAAACTCAAAGTTTCAGGTTGGTCAATCCTCCAACCCGTCAAACCATATGCATTATAGCAACACAACATAACTCAACCCTATATTTTCAGGTTGAATTAGGTCCTCAAGTTGTGTTAATCTCCTATTTCCTCTCTAAAACAATTTTATTCATATCTCGTAAATATATAAACAAATGAGTAAAAAATGGATGATATTATACTTGAACGTTACATATTTTATTAGTGCATATTATCAATATTCTAAGAAGTTATCTTATCAGTTAATTTATCTTCACACAAATATATACACATATATATACTACTAGAATTTTAACACGGCATTGCACGTTATAATTTTTTAAATAATAATTTATATATATATATATAAATTGTTTCTACATTTTTGCACTAAATTAAATTATCAAATAATAATTTCAATTTAATATTGAATTTTATAACCATGTTTTCACTGTTAGTTAAATTTATTAAAATTTACATTTATGTTAAAAATAGTTAATATTTTATTTTGAGTTTAAAAAATAATAGGTGTTATTATTTTTAAAAAACTTAATAAAATTTATCCAATTAAAATTAAATTTTATTTCTTATTTTTAAAAATACATGCTCTTTATTTTTTTTCCCAATTTATCTATTAATAGACTAATTAATCTTTAATTATAAAATTTATAAGAGTTATATCATTATTGTAATTATAAATATAAATAAGCTAAATATATTTTTTAGTATACATCTATCAACTTACCTAAGCTCAAATGATAATTTTATCATTCTTAAAAAAAAAATTCACATCTCCAAGTCAACAATTAAGCAACAAAAGGATCTCTATAAAAATTGTTACAACAAAAGAAAAATTAGATGAAAGTTAAGTTAAATAATCCAAAAAAATAAGATAACTAAATTTTTTATTATAAAACAAAAAAACAAAAAGAAACGTAACCCCAAGTAAAAAGAAAGTTTCAAATGTGTTTGTAAACAAAATATAGAGAAATATATATATATATATATATAGTAATAGTAGAAAATTATTGTTACCAAACTTTTGAAACTGAAGAATTCACGTAGTTTAATCGATGATAATCTTATCACTTTTCAAACTTTTTTTTCCAAATCTCCAAGTCTTTTTTTAAAGGCAATAATTATGCAAAAAAGATCCTTACAAAAATTAATGTAACAAAAGAAAAATTAGATGTAAATTAAGATAATTCAACAAAAATAACATAACTTATTATAAAACAAAAAACAAAGAAAAGTAAATCCAAGTGTTATTGTAAACAAAATGTAGAGAACTATTTATAGCATTGAAAAATTCAATTTATTATTTTAATTAGAATATAAAATGTCAGATAACATCTATGAGATTCAGTAAAAATATCTCATTTTCTACGTTATAAAGATGATGAAAATTTAAATGATATTGTAAATATCTTCATTTGATTGTTGAAATCTCTTATCTTCTAACTTATTCATAAAATCTATGAGATTTGATAAAAATACATTATCTTCTACCGATGAAAATCTAAATGATATTGTAAATATCTTCTAGGTTATTTGCATTTTTTATATATATTCTAATAGATGACATGTTTGTAATTTAGAGTTTGTAAAATCGTCAAAAAATGATTTTTCCCGAAGGCACACTTTAGGTAGTATATATATTAGGGTTTAGGGTTGGGTTAAATGACATTGGTACCCTTGACCCAACAAAAATTAGAAAATAATTTAATCCAATCCATTATAACCAACCTAACACTTATGGTTTTGGCTGGATAGTCTGGATTGCTGATTCTTTTTTACACCTTAATCAAGTGAAATTTGAAATTAATAAGTTACAATCAAGTTCAAATTTGAAATTATTAGCATTCAATCAAGCTAAATTTCATATTCTATATATATAGATTATATGATTTATGTCCTTTGGTTCAATTGATTCAGTTCAACTAAGTGTTATTTTTTATCATTATTATTAATAATGAACTTTTTATGTGTTTTGATGCTTGCGAATTAATTTACTTCCGACAATGTGATCCTTGATTTAGGTAAGTAGTCAATGATTTATCCAGTTCTAATTCATTCGAAAAATGTGGTATCCTTCATTTATATGTGTATATATCATAAAGTATTCTAAAACGTACTTTTTTATTATGCTGCCTTGTTATAAATAGTGTAGTTTGATGCACAAACTTGATTTAGCATTGTGATGTACACAACAAGTCATGCTTACTTAATATAAAAGTTCAGGATTTTTTAGATAGGAACATGTTGTATGACTTATGTTTGGTTGTTAATTATCAAAGCTCAACAATTTTAGAGTAGTTATGTCAATACATTATCAAGACTGAGTTATTAGATTTAGAGAGCATGACTTCACTTGGTTCTTAGTTGTCATAATCGATTTATTATGACAATTATCCCCAAATATTTCTTTTTTTATGGTATCACATGTCATGATAAGTGTTTTATGACATATAATAACAATGTCATAAAATATAATTTACGACAGTTGTAAAATTGTCATGAATGTTTTTTCATGATAACTAAAAATTTTCATGAATAACTGAAAAATAGGGTTTATAATTTCTATTAATGACATTTTATAATTGTCATAAATTATATTATTTTTGCAATTTTAACTTTTGTTACCATGACAGTTTTAGAATGTCATAAAATAGAACTATTTTTTCAAATAAAATTAAATCATAAACTGTCATGATTTCCATTTTTTTTATAGTTTAAAATTGTCCTAAAATGGATAGCATGATTATTGTGATAGTCTTGATGATAATTTAAAGTTGTCTTAAATTAGATTTCATGACAATTGTAATAATCATGATTTCTATTTCATGATAGTTTAAAGTAGTCATAAAAGGTATTCATGATAGTTTTTAAATCTTAGAATTTGATATATTCCATTAATTTATTCAATTGATTCATGCTAATAATAATTAAATTTGTCGATTAAAAAGCAACGTATTTAAACTTGTCAATAATTGAGCATTTAAAAAATAATGTCACAATCCACATAAAAGCCAAATAGATTTCATTGATCATAATACAAATAAGATATTAACAAGTTCTATACAAAGTAGTATGCATATAAAAGTTATAAATTAAATTACACTGAATGTTTAATAAAGCCTAGAATGAAAATCGAATACTTTGGTAAGTCATATGTAACTGACAACTTGGACGATAACTGTTCATACAAACGATCCTTGCCTTGAACGAAGTACCTACACAAGATAAAAATTATGATATTCTAAGGATTACCTCAATTTTCATTAGGCTGCCCATAACTGCAGGGTAGCCGCATAAACACTATTCAAAATGCATCAAAAGTATGAGTGTGACATTATTTTAGAAGAATTAGACTTACTTGATACAATTTTGCAGGTGTTAATTATTCTAAAAAAATCATTTACTTCATTGAACATCATTCTCCTAGGGCCAACCAGAGACTTTCACAAAAAAACTCCGCTGTACGTACTTCCGATCTATGGTCAAACTCCATCTCAAGGTAAAAGTAGTTCAAAAAGCATACAAACAATAAGTCAATTTAGGTATATGAGTTCATTGTATCAATCTATAAACAATAAAATGCAAATAGAATTATAAATTTCTCAACCTTGCTAAATTTAAAATCAATATCTACTTACAACCCGATTATATTTAAACCATACCTTTTGACATTAACAACACAAACAAAATGACACATAACTACCAATATCTCAAGTCATGTTAACAATAAAACAACAATATTAAACTTGTCAATAATTATGTATTTCTAAAATTATGTCATAATTCACATAAAAATAGCATACCTTAGATTAACAAGGTCCTCGTCAATCTATTAAGCAACTTCAGAATGCTTAAAAAGTATTGATAAATGGATATAAGAATTAGAGATCAAAACTTAGAGCCTAAATTTAAACAAAGTCCAAAAATTAGATAAGAAGGGATTATGAAGCAAATTATGCTGGGCAAAAAGAGAAAGAGAGAAAGGGTAATTGTGATACCTGCAAAACAAAATTTAATGCTTCTATAATTTGATATCAAAAGGAAAAGTTATATTATATGGCTCATGAAATTAGTATTTTGGTTGAAGGATTTAGCAAACAAAGAAAGTATAAGGAATGATGTGTTTAGCAAAATGCAAATAGTATAGTGAAGCCACAAAAACAACAAAATTAACAACAAAAATAATAAAAGAAGAATGGCAGAAAGTGTAAAGAAACTTCTTTTTAAGAACATATTAAGGTTGAAGCATATTAAAAGCTTAAAAATGAAATAACCACTATAAATTTACGTCAATAAATTAAAAGTTAAAGTTCATGGATAAGAACTTGATTGACGAGTCATCATTTGATCGTACTACCATTAAGTTTTTATATTCACTACAATATAAAGCACATAACCATTTTATTCTCTGAGATCAAAGATAGTATTAAACCTAGAGGAAAATTCCTCGTCCAAGGCAAAAAGAGTCACTTTGTCCTAATCTACACACATGAAAAGTTTATATGAGGAAATATATGATATACCACATAAGATTAAATTCAATCATGACTCAATGATTGGCTTCAATCTTAACCTATGTAAATTGAGTTCTAATACCAGTTTAGAGGATTATGTGTGTGAGTTATAACATTTCTCGTTATGTGAGAACTATATGTTTACCACGAGTTTAGATCGAGCACAATTATAATTAAGGTAAGGTCTAGTTACCTACCTTAGGCCTTGATCATATTAATTGTAGCTCAAAGAACACAATTTAATATCAGTTTACGAGATATAGCCAAATTGCATGTCTCAAACACTGATTATTATGGTAAGCATTATATCAGAGTTACTATGTGACATAAAACACTACTAGACATACCTTATAAATAGACATGGAGTATGTTGAAGATTAAGTTTGAGTATGCTAGAGATTATTATTAGACTAAAGAATAAACTTTATTCACAGTATATATATGCTATATAAAGTTAAATGAAAGTTATCGAATATTACTTAGAAATGTTCAAGTTTTTGGTTATAAGAGATGTAGGGGAATGCCACAATTGGTAGGCATAATTTAAGTTCCAAATTCTAAACTGAATCCTGGATGAGGTTGATGATGATGGGTTGATGTGGTTCATCTAGCTTCATGATAATATAATGTCACATTTTAGAGTTATCGTTTAGTTAGTAAGATCATTCTTCATTAATATAGTTCGGGATCACTCACTTATATCAGAGCTTGTACCGTCTCATTTAGTTTAAGTTAATGTCATAGAGCGTCGGCTTATCATAAGTTTTTTGGTTGTCACCCTACAATAGTTACCAGGTTATTAAATATGAGTCCAAAGAGTTGCTAGCTAATCTTTTGTGATGGGTATCTTATATTATACATTAGTTGGTATGAACTAGAGTGGGTGGACTACACTTTTGGTTTGTTGAGTAGTAAAACTATGACATGATCTACATATATTAGTACTTGTGCTAATTTGTCTTGTTTAAGAGACATTGTACTTTGAGGTAATGAAATTTACTTTAAAATTGTTATGATATACAAAATATGCAAAATATCCTATGATGCAGGTAGTCGTGTTTCGAGTAATCTCTTATATTATAGAAACTACATATTTTAATGTTAAAAATAAATAATTTATACTTTTGAGTTCGTTATTTATTTTCTCATTTTTCCACTTAGCGTTTTTTTAAAAAAATGAATATAAATTACTATAATTTAACTTACCTCCTTATAAAAATTAGAATTGTTTCACACAACATGAACTAAATTTTAAATAGGAAACTTAAAACCTAAACTCTATGAAAAAGAAAAAATTATGAATGACTTTCAAATGTACAAAGTGCCAATCTTCATGTTGGATATGGGGATGTTCAATCCTTCCCTATCCATCTTTTCATTCTTTTTGAGGTAGGCTCCACCTGCAAATAGATATATTTTAATCATTGTAATTACTTCTTTTCCAAAAAATGAAGGGAAAAATATTAAACTCTTACTGTCAGTGTATAATAAATCTCAATCAAATTTACTTGCTAATTGTTGTGTTTTATCTATTTCATAAATCAGATTGTTATGTTTTTAAAATGGTTTTAAATACTCTTGGTAGCTGCTGAACAAATTACCAATATCATTTTTTTTTTAAATAATGATATATAGATCTATTCTGAAAACAAATTTCTTTCCCTTTTTAAAAACGCCTTTATAAATTCGTTAATGTGTAGTAACTGGTCACGAATTTCATTAAAAAAATAGTGGATAAAAAAGACATTATTTGTATATAGCAAATTCTAGCTTCACTATTTTAATTATAATAATTTTTATAAATATTTCATGCATACTACAATACAAAATAGGTAACTTTTCTTTTTTTCAGGGTGAACTAGTTTATAATGAAACCATGCGCCAGTAACTCATTCGGTAAATTTATGACTATCAATTTTACCTAATTGAAGTCTATCTAATTTAATTGATTGAAACCTATAATTTCACAACTTATAAAAAACATTTCTAAAAAAAAAAAACTTATAAATTTTATGACTATTAATTCAACTTGGATCCTTTTTGTTATACTTAATTTTTTTTATAAAATTTTGTTTCTTATTTTTCCCACTACTCATGGAAAATCCGCAAAATAAAAATATATTTAATTTCTCAACTTTTTTTTTAAAACAATAATTTACTTGAATGGTCATTTCGATAATTCAGTAATTTTTATAGCTTAATACCACACTGACAAGCGAATTGATATCTTCATTATTTTAGTAATTATTTGTTTATTTTGGTGTTAACACAAATTTTTGTTTTTGTTTTAATTTGAATTAAATTTATTTTCAATTTTTTGACTCATTTTATATTTTATTTTTAATTCAAATTTTGGGACTTTAATTTTTTATTAGCTAAAAAAATATTTCTCATAAATAACATTATATTAATAGTGTATTTATTTCATATTTTACATTTAAATTGATACTTTCATCAATCTCTATATAATATATTATAGCTTTTCTTTGGTATTTATATCACTCAGTTCGGTTTTTATATTGGTTCGTTTATAAAAGTTTGAACTCATATAATATCAAATCGACAATATTATTTTAAAAAACAGAACTGATACATTACCCATTTGGTTCGGTCCAATTTGATTGATTTCCCCCCCCTAATTTAGACAATAAATTTTAGTGGGTAGAATTCTAAGTCTATGGATTACTATTTAATCTTTATTTGGTTTTTCAAAATTTAGACCAAAAAGGTAAATTAAATTTATAACGAACCGTCTGTCGCAACATCAACTATATTAACGGTAACAAAAACCAATTCTGCAGGCCCCTCAATGTCCACCGCCCCGGTTGTCGTCGCCGTCCATTTTCTTCCCGCCGTCGACTATACGCCACCCGTCAAGGCCGCCCGACCTTCTCCCCCTCTTTCAAATCCTTCCCGTCGATGCTGATTGGGCCATCGACCCACCTCGGCCTTTCTCGTCTGGTCCATTTCTTTTCTTTCAATGCCCTGAAATCCGCCGCCGCGGGTTCCATTCCTCAAGGTACTCAGTTTCACAGCGTCGTCATAAAGCTGGGTTTGGCTAATGGACTGTCTGTACAGAATAAGCTGTTGAAGATTTATGTTAACCGCAGGAATTTGGAACGCTCGTGCAACCTGTTTGATGAAATGCCTCTGAGAGATGTTGTGTCGTGGAATACGATGATATGTGGGCTTGTCGATTGCAGGCACGGAGGTGAGTTTAAGAAGAGGCAGCATTTGAGTTTTTTATATTTTAAAAAGATGTTGATGGATAAGGTGAGCCCGGATTGTGTAACGTTTAATGGGCTGTTTCGATCTTGTGTTGTGTTGAATGATGTTGAAAGTGGTAGGCAATTGCATGGTCCTGTGTTGAAAATTGGGTTTCATTTGGATTGTTTTGTGGGTTGCGCTGTGGTTGATTTTTATGCCAAATGTGGCTTGTGTGGAGATGCGAGATTAGCTTTTAGCTGCATTCTGCATAGGGATCTGGTTTTGTGGAATGTGATGTTGAACTGCTATGTGTTTAATTATTTAGGCAGAGAAGCAATTGAAATCTTTTGTCTGATGCAGTTGGAAGGCTTTAAAGGGGATGGTTTTACATTTAGCAGCCTGCTAAGTTCGTGCAATTATACAGGATCAGGGGAATTGGGTAAGCAGCTTCATGGTCTTGTTGTCAAACAGTCATTTGATTTAGATATTCTTGTGGCAAGTTCACTTGTCAATGTGTATGCCAAAAACAATCATTTATGTGATGCTCGCAAGGTTTTCGATGAAATGCCAACCAAAAATTCTGTGTCTTGGAACACTATGATTGTGGGGTATGGCCAGCAAGAAGAAGGGAAAGAGGCAATTAAACTTTTTAGGAGAATGTTACGGGAAGATTATCGTCCGGATGAGTTGACTTTTGCTAGTGTGCTGAGCTCTTGTGGCTGTACATCTGGTGCTTGTGAACTGATGCAAGTTCATTCCTACTTGATAAAATTTGGTTTTGAAGCAATTTTGTCTGTTGATAACAGTTTGATAAATGCGTATTCGAAGTGCGGTATCGTTTCTGTAGCCTTGCAATGCTTTAGATTAACTGCAAAACCAAATTTGGTTACATGGACATCAATTATATGTGGACTTGCATTTTGTGGCCTTGAGAAGGATGCTATTGAGTTTTTTGAGAAGATGTTATCTTCTGGCATTAGACCAGATAGAATTGCATTTCTTGGAGTTCTCTCTGCCTGTAGTCATGGGGGATTAGTTAACACGGGGCTTAACTACTTCAACTTAATGATGAATCAATACCAAATTGTTCCTGATTCAGAGCATTTAACATGCCTGATCGACCTTGTCGGTAGAGCGGGCAGTCTAGACGAGGCTTATGATCTGTTGAAATCACTGCCAAAGGAAGTTGGGACAGATGCTTTTTCGGCATTCATTCAGGCATGTAGAACTCATGGGAACTTGAGATTAGCAAAATGGGCAATGGAATTTGCACCAGACCCAAACGAACCTGTGAATTGTTCTCTGATGTCAAATATTTATGCTTCCAAAGGAAGATGGTCGGATGTGGCAATAATGCGCAAACTGATGAAGGATAGTTATGAATGGAAAGTTCCTGGCTATAGTTGGATAGAAATTGCTGGTTATAACCATTTATTTGTATCAAGTGATAAATCCCACCCAAGATCTTCAGATTTCTACGCTATGTTAGAGTCATTGTCAAACACAATGAACAAAGACGATATGTCCATAGCCTTCGAGGTAGCAATATTGCACCCAAATGAATGCTGAATCTTGGTTGATCATAGGTTTCAACTACTCATAAATCAAATTCCATTTGAGATCCAACACTTGGCCTACCACACGTCTTCCACTCCACCTTTGTACATCTAATCAGTCACAAGTCATGATTTTTTTTGTACTTTTTTTTTTTAAACAAGGGTAACCACGCTCGTCCCTAGACTAGATATCAGAGACATCAAAAAAGTAATGTCACAAGTGAATCTCAAATTCAAGACCTTGAGGGGAGCATATCCTAAAAAAAATCTAAATCTTCAATCATTGTGCCAACCCAAGTACTATGTCGAATATTTGACAAGAGAAATAAAAAATGGTCTTAGTTGATGTTTTACAGAGCAAAGAAGCTTCATTTTAGTAGACCAGCAGTGAATGGTGGTATGCTATAATTTAAAAGTCCATTTATACTCAAGTTATTTTGTTGATCTTATATTTAACTTTAAAATTACCCTTCAACATAAGTTTCATAATTCTGGGTTTAATGACATGCAGAGCTTGGAATGAGAAGCATACAAAAATACTTGGCCATGGCAGAACTTCAGCTTGCTACAACCAAGGCTGTAAGCTGGTACGTTCAAGTTAGTTAACAAAACGAGTGTTTTAGTTTAAGAAAAATAAAGAACCTACACTAAAACCAAATTGTCAAAGCTGAGCCAACCATTTTGACTGAAACCAACAAAATTGATCCAAACCAAACAAATGATCCACCTGATAATTTTGGGTTTTCAGGTTTTTCCCCAACAGGAGCTACCTCAAACAGAACAGAAGAGAAATTTGTGACTAAAAACTGTACTATTTTATTTGTTCAATAAGAATCAAAACAGTTACTGGGCATAAACAAAGCCAGTTAGTTTTGGTGCCAATATACTTCTCATTGACCCCAAAACAAGGTATCATCTAATCTAACTCATACATATTCACAATTCATGTCTTATTTTTCCTACCAAAAGAAGAAAGAATTACGAAAGAAAAAATCGAACCTGTGGACAATAATTGACGATAAATTATCCTAAAGCTATATTCGTTATACGTCTCCAAATGGTTGAAACTTACAAAATTGCCTCTATATTCTGCTTCTTTCTATACACTTCTGGGTAATGAATTCTGCCTAGCCAAGTCATAATCAGCATTTGAACCTCTTTCGTTTCCACCATTAGGAACAATTGAATTGTTACCGTCCGAAACCCTCGCTTTCGAACAGAGGAAGAAGAAAGACGACGAGTAGATGGTCAAGTGCCAAATGCTGTAAACAAATGGTGGAATCAAAACTTGGAGAGAAAATGCAGAGCTAGAGATTAGGGGGGGTTTGGGGTACCTGTGCCAAATCCAATAAGTTTCAGTGCTTTCCAGATTCCAACTTACGGCAGCCATAGCCAATGTAATAAAACCTGCAATCATAAAGCCCCATCGATATCTTCTGTACAGAGTCTTCAAAAGATTGTGTCCCCATGCTTTCATAGATTCCCATCTGTAAGTAAAAAAAATATAAAGCAAATGGGAGAAACGGTCAAATATTTCACTTTATATCCCATATTTTTTTAGGGGACATGCATGGCTTTGTTCAATCATGTCTTCAAATTGCAAAAAATCTCAAATTGCTTCTTTTTTTATATATAAATTAAAACATAATCACAAATGCGGTCACTTTATACAAAAAAAAAACAAGGTAGTCATTTTTCCACCTACTTTTTTATAATATTGGTATTAATGAGAGTTTTAAGAATTATTTTTAATATAATATTAACACGTATTAATGATTATGAAGGTAAATACTTAGAATTTACCGATAATTACTCTGGGAGAAAAGTCAATTCATTACAATTTTTCTTCTATTTATTAACAGAATCTCAAATTGCTTCTAAATGCATCATGCTATATGGTTTTCATTAAAACTAAGTCGTCACTTTGTCTAATAATCAAAACATTACAATCTCTGAGGTCAGAATTTCAAATATAATCTTCAGCCTCATAAGTTATTGAACTTTTTACAAAAATGTCATTTAGTCTATTGCAAAATGCTTTAAAATTAACATTTTTTTTAACAAAGGTAACCATGCCTGTCCTAGACATCGAGAGAAGGAGTAATGTCACATGTGAATCTTAACACCTATTTAATTTGTCAAAATTTTTAATTTCTAAAAACATTTCTAGAAAAATGAGCCATTTTTTTGTTCTCAAACAGTTTTGGTTCTTAAAAATTTCACCTTTTCACCTTGACAATTTAATTTAAGCTAAATTATTTTATAAAAAAATATACCTACTTTGTTTCAATAATATCCTTCTAACTTAAAATTTATAATATTACTCTTCACTTTTCTTTATTGTCTTGCAAAGAAAGTTGGGATACATAAGGTGATAGTTCAATCCATGGTGGCCAACTACTTAGAAATTATTTTACTACGGATTTTCTTGACATCCAAATGTTATAGGGTCAGACGGTATATCCCCAACAGTCATAGATATTAAAAAAAAAAATATATATATATATATATATATTTTGTCTTGTAATAGAAATAGAAATCCTCTAGAATGGATGCAAGAATATAATAATAAATCCTCTAGAATGGATGTAAAGAAATAATAATAATAATAATAATAATAATAATAATAATAAATCCTTTAGAATGTTGGAAAAGTCAATGCGACCAAATATCCGTCTTTCAGACTTAATCCAAGGCAGGTTCTCTCATTGCCACGTCATTCCAAGTCAACATTATGACGATTTTCCATCAAGAATTCTAGGTGCATCAAAATCATTATTAAAGATTTTTTGTTTTTCAAATAAGAAAAAAAGAACCAAGTGTTTTCACACATATTTTGCATTTTTGTTTCCCCGAAAAAAATCAAAGAGTTATTGCCCGAACATGTTAGGTTCTTTGATTATGAAAAGTAGAAAACCAAAAACCAAAAACCAAAAAGATTATGAAAAATGACCTTAATTGATTAGTACGCTTACTAAAACAAATATTATGCAAATACCAAAAATCAGTAAATAAACAAATCAACACCTGTAGAGAAGAGCCTCACCTGTGAAGCACATTCAAAGAAATTCCCACCGGAAGGGAGAACGATCTATACTTTGTCGATAGCTCGATCAGCCATCCGATAACAAGTCCGAGTGCACCAATTGCTAGCACAATAGCAATATTGGAAGTCCTGCAGAAGTTCAATAATTGGTCACCATAACTGATTACTCTTTTGATCTGAAAGGAAGGCCATTCATATCATTTTAGTTACCGTGTTGCCTTGGTTATAGCCATGAGAGCAGTTAAGATTGCAACAACAGTATGAATCACCCTTTTATAAACTTCGTCGATTGTAGCTAGGTACACGAAAGTGCTAACGACAGCCATGAAAGAGAGCCAGAAGTCCATAAACTGAAAATTATGAGGTCATTAGTTCATATAAGACAGGTAGACAGTTCTATAACCGAACACATACAAACGAACGCCCATTATCAGATTGGCATCCAGGTATTTCGCAGAGCGGATTAGGTTTCGATAATGGGTCGAAACCATAGTATAAAACATTCTGAAAAGCTTAAAATAGACATGGGCTGATAAGAAATAAGGAAAAACTTGTACCTGTAATACATTGAATGACAATGGACACCAAGTGCCCACATCACAAGCATGATATAAACCACTTGAAATCCCACTTGAGGTAAACAGCACCCACTCTGCTAGAGCCTACAAAAACATGGTTTTATGGCTTCGAATGGAAGGAAAAAACAAAAATATGGTCGTTACATTTACCTTTTGGCGAAGAGCCCAAAAGGCGGGGAAAATGGCAGCAGCATTCGACGCGATGAGAGCAATTGATTGTTGCACATGCCCTACATCAATTTCAAGTTAATGGATCGGAGTTGAAGGGTAACATAATCTATACTTGAGTTGATACTTTTAGCTTACTAGTTCCACAATGAGAATTTTCTAAATATGAAACTTCAGAATTCATAACCAAATCTCTGAATTGTCTTACCGATAGTTGGAGAGCTATTTTGTAATCCTCTCTTTACCTAGTACTACTTGATTTCATATGTACATGAAATTGTTTCTTATCCAAAAAAACAAAAAAACAAAAAAAGAGACCAAATCCCTGAATCTCGTATAAAGCTCAAGTAATTTTTACCTCTATGGTTTATGATCTCAACGCTGCAATCAAAGCCTCCATGATTTCGATCACAGGCGCAATAGCTGGAAGAAAAACAGTAACCATACTCAGTTTACAGAGCACAAAACTATTCAGTGTGAGGGTCAATAGACCGACCTATAAGTTGCGGCTCCACTAGCATCAAAAGCATATTCACATCTTCCATGGAACGAACATCTGTTTGGGCATTGTTCAAGCACGACGAACATGATAGTTTGATCTTGGGACAAACTTTTGTTAGCCGGATGCCTTAATCCGAAAGCCCAAGTTCCTTCACTGGCATATAAAATATGGAAATCTATATCTACATTACTCGAATTTGAGAGGGAAAGGAATATTGAGCCACCACTGTTGCTGGTTTGGTTTTTATAAAAATAATCCCAGTTATCAAGAGATGGCAATCCACCAAATCTAGCATAAACTTCATAATCCATTGTCCCAATAGTCTCAGTAGCTGATAAATGAAAGTGAATATTTCCTCCAGCTGCACCCAGAGGAATATTCAAAACAAAATAAGTCCAAGCGTACTTTTTTTCTCCATAATTTGAAGAGTTGCTAAGAAGCGGTTCAACCGCAAAGCTCGGCTCTTTGGAGTACTGTTCTTTGATTGGCATAAAATATGATATGAAAGGAGATGAACCTCTTCGGGCCTGCAGGAAGCTCGTCAATCAGTTAATGAATCCAAAAATATCTTCAAGAAACAAGGAAAACTAAAAGACGCTAAATGAATAAAAGAAGAATGATCAACAATAATGAAGGAAGAATCTATACAAGCGTATATAGTCTTACCTGGAGGACATATCGATTCCACGAACAATTAGGTCCAGTCTTTCCATAGGGGCATTGACGAACATATGATTCCATGGAATAACAAACTCTCACATTGTTGGCGGGAACACTTCCAATTACTTTAGAAAGATTAAGAGGAACTATGGAGATATACCATCGGCCGACTTTTGGAAAACGGATGACTAATGGGCCTGTGTTTAAGTTACTGGAATAATCATGCAGGGCAACTGAAGGGATTGCACCGAGACGAGCGAAGCCCGTCAAACTAATTCCACCGACATTACTAGAATTCTTCAACTGTGTTAAGTTAAGCCCTACATTTGTAGCTGAAATGGTCAGCTCTTCTGCCACACCTTCCACATCCAAGTAGTTTATTTTTGGTTCACCGTCTCCAAGGCAAGATGTTTCAAGTGTACTACTACATGAAAACAAAATTTCGACCGTTTGATTATATGACATAGCTTCTAATACGTTTTCAGCAAGATTATGACCATTGGATAAAGAACATGAGAGCGGATCGACTGTTTGATTGCAATATTGCCCATACATTGTTGAGGGCGAACATCCTTCCACTGTAACATTGACAGCAAAAGAATATGAAGACCCTCGAACAATCTGCAATGCAAGGAGAGAAATTTGTCATTTCATTTCCTTCCGTGCCATACAAGAGTGGTATTTTCCACATCAGAAAAATAAAAAATATGCACTCGACTCGTCTAATTAATAATCCAAAATTTTGCAGTTCGCATGCACATGCATATACACATACCATCTTTGATTGTGTTCTTGAAGACCCGATGCCATTGAAAAGACCAAAATACCAGACTCCTGGAGATATCTGAACCATTCAATATTTGAATTATACTCTCTGAACTTCAAAATAGGAACTCTACATTTTTTATTGAAAAAGAAAATGATTCTCAACATACCTGCTCATTTGTCAACTTCACTTCTAGATATTGTTGCATGGGATAGCATTGCTCCAGATTTTGATGACCTTGGATTCCCTCAATTGATAGGTTGGTCAAAGGAGCTAACCCTGTTTCAGGAGAGAACTTCTAAAAATCACTTGAAATAAAATCATTTTAACACTCTTTGTATATCAGAGAAATGAAATGCATCTTTTTTTTTTTTGGATAAGAAACAATTTCATTAAGATATGAAATTAAGTGTTACAAGGATAAGAGGGAATTACAAAAGAACTCTCCAACTATTAGTAAGACTAGTAAAACTATAATCATGAAATAGAGGAGAGAGTTTACTCCAAAAAATAACAGTAACAATAAGATTATCAAAAATACGACTATAAGTCACCGTTTTTTCCTGAAATGTGCGAGTGTTCCTCTCTTTCCATAGGTTCCAACAAAATGCCCGAATAAAGTTTTCCCAAAGATGCTTCTTTTCCTTTTTGAAGGGATGTCTAGTAAGTGCTACTTCAATAAGAGATTTTGTGTCGGTGGTTTACTGGAATGCATCTTATTGAAAGTTATGTTGTAGAAGTAATATAGTTTAAAAATAAAGATCGTTGTTGGTATAGTTAAATTTACATCTACTCACTAGCTTACTTTTGGGTTAATCGGTGGTTTAACATAATTCAACAGCATACAAATACAACCTCTTAGCCCCCAAACAGCTATTGTAATTTCGTGTGGTTTAGCACCTGTCTTTCTAGTCATGCATATGGTTTACGAGGAAAATACGTATTAAGCCTTTTACTTATGTTTTCAAGGAAAGAATGACAAACATACAACATGTTCCTAAAAATATATCCAAGAAATAAACTGCTCAATGCCAAACAAGAGGCTAAGAAGAATTCAGCAGATAGACTAGAACAGTTAAATGAATCTTAATATAAGTTGTAGCATAGCAAACTCAAATACCTGAATCTATTATGGAAGTGTTCGAAGCATCCGGCAGCGGAGGGCTGCCTTCTCTGAAACAAATTATAGGCAAAGCACTCTTTGGTATCTTCCTTGCTTTTGTGATGTCCTGAAAACAATTTGCACCATAAGAAATGGGAAAACCGAGAGAGTAAGCGAGATTTCGATTGTAAATATTCCAAATAGTAAACAATTACAGACTACAACAGCAGCTGCAGATTCGAAAGAGATCAAAGCTAGAAAAGAGAGAGAAAAAAAAAACTCATTTGACTTGAAGTCACTGGACAATCATCAGATACCAGAGTTCTAGCAATTCTACATTCGAACTTGGTATGCATACTTACGAGATCTACATCCGAGTTCAATGAAATAGACAGTGATGAGAACCATGGCGGCAACTCAACTGAAACAGGGAAAAGAACAACAAAATTACAAACTTAAGAAACACTTTAAGAGAAGAAATATTACAGGCTTACCTCAAACAACAAACCATACTCCTTAAACTCCTCAATACTCAAAACACATCAATTTCCAAACTAGAAAAAGGTAAAAGAACAAGTGAAATATTTCAACAAACAAACCCTAATTCCTAGTGAAGAGACTACAGCTAAATATGTGACCTGACTTTGTACCAGCACATCACTCCATTGTTTAATGAACACAAATTTCACAACTCATCATTATACATTGTTAAAGATTCAAAGCTGAAAAAAAATCACATATAATTTTCAAATGGAAATCAGCAACACAGCAAGCAAGTAGAACGAAATTCAGCATAACATTAAATTCAACAGCGATCTATTCAAACAGAAACAGAATCACAACCTGAAACCCCACCAGAATTCAACACCTAATCACGAAATCGAAACAGACCCAGAAAACAAGTTCACTAAAAATCCCAACCCACTTTTCATCCTCATATAACCAGTGATCCAATCGAAGCTAAAATACACAACAACAAAAAGAAAAAGAAAAACCCAGAATAGTTTATAAGACGAACCTCTAAAATAGCGTAGCTGAAATGGCTGCAACTTGGTTTTGAGATACGCAAGAGTTGAGACAGTGAATGTATTGTTTGGAGCAAAATCGTGTATGGAATGGGAGCGGCCAATGAAACTGGAGAACAGAATCGAAGCGACAAGAGTGAACAAAATCGAATTCGAAGCCATGTTTTCAAGTGGATTGATTACCGGAAAAAGGGGAAGCACGATTCTCTAAACACCATATGTAAACGGAAAAAAATGGCTTAAAATTCGCACACAACCTTCAATCACTATCTACTTTTGCTTTCTTCCTCTCTTTTTTCTTTTTCTTTGTCAATGGAGTCTTTGTTTTGGACTCCTAAATTTAAAGTGAATTTGTTGAGTCCGCGATATATGGTGTGTGTATATATATATATACCATATTTGATGTATAGAGAAGAGAGAGAGATTTTTATCTTCTCATTATCTCAAATACTTGCAATCATTAATTTTAATATTCTTTTTTTGTAAACAACTTTTTTATTATTTAAATCTGATTCTTTTGTTTCGAAGAAATTGAATTTTATTATGGAATTTGGAGTGTATAACAACTTTTTTTAAATAATTAGTTTACAGTAAATTTTGTCTATTTTTTTAAAAAAATTTATTTACCTTTTTTTTTATTACTTTTTTTATCGAATAATTGATTTTATCAGCCTTTATTATTGATAGAATCTAATGAAAGTCTATCAATTTACTTTATTTATTAGTAATTGATTTTATAGTCTTTGTTGATAGAATCTATCAATATGTAAGTGAATCAATTTATATTGTGCCAATATTTTCATTATTTTATTATTCATGTAATATTTTGTCTCTTTTGTAATATACATGCAAAAGCTCTATTTTATTATTATTGATATAAAAAAAATTATTATTATATATTTTTTTATTTAGTCTCTTCGATTATATTTGGGTCATTTATTATGCGTTATAATAATTAAATCCCAAAACACAATTTGTCGTAGTTTTTTATTTCATCTCAAACATAAAAGCTTTAAGTTTGATTCCAACCCTCAAATAGAATTGGATGTGGTTTAATGGATTTATTGTTTGGGTTTTCTTTTTGTATGATACTAATGTATCCCAAATTTTTTTGTGAATTTCTTTTAAAAAAATTGATATCAATTTTTTTCACTAAATTACATGAAAAATTTTCTATATTTAAGTAATAAAATTAAATACATTCTAAAAAAAGTAATAAAATTAAATAAGTATTTATTAATAAACATATGGAAGATTGCTATTAATTTTCTTTCACTACTAAGCTTTATGAAATGATTTTTTTGAAGAAAAACACATTATGAAATATCCTTTATATTTCAAAATAAATATCTATTTCCATATATATATGTATATATATAACCAAACAAGTTGTAGCTCATTGACAATGTGTTAACTAGCTCAGGGTCAGTATTCACATGTCGTGGGTTCGATCTTTGTTGGTAACAACAAAAATGTGTATATATATCAATATAGACCAAAAGCGGGTTTTTTTTTTTTTTTTTTTCTTTTCTTTTTAAGGCTTTTAAAAAACTAGATGATTAAGTATTATCATGCCAACAAGAATATACAAGACCACTAGTGCAACAATATTTGTATATTAGGATAAAAAAAAACATTAATACAACAAACAACTCAATCATGTAAATATCAAGATTCATGAATAATCTTACAGTATGATTCAACTTCCTCACATATTTTAGAAGAAAAATAATTTAAAATATGAGAAAAACATCATGTTTGGAAATGATGTTGAAAACATTTGGTTTATAAAGTGCTATATACCACAAACAATACAGAGAAAATAGTCATAGTATGTATTGTATTATAAACATACAACTAATAAGAAAACTATCCTCCGGTATCTCAATTGGTCAAATAGAGTTTTATGGTGTTTAAAATGATTGGTTCAATCCCCATGGTTTCCAGCGCAGTATGTCCCTTAACAACAGTCGAGGTACGTGCAAGCTGACTCAGATAGTTACGTGTAATTCTAGTAGCATCATGTATAAACTTAATAACCAAGAGATTAAACGTTTAAATTTCCATATTCTTTTTTTGCCCTATGTTTGGGACCTAGCGGTGGTAGGTTTTATTTTTCAACTTCCAAATGGCCCTTTTTTTTTTTTTTTTTGAAAACCCAAATGTCCCTTTGTTGTACTAAAAATTTTAAAAAATTAAAATAATCCTAATTGATGGTTGTTTAGTTCTATTTTATCTTATCTTACTATGGTTTAAGGATTTAAAAAATATATATTTAAAAATTATTTATCTTGTGATCTAGTAATTTTATTACTTAGTAGTAATGAAATTTGACATTAAAATTGGGGATTCAATATTGAAAATTAATATTTGACTCTTACATGATTACTATTTGATCTTTTTATTTCATAATCAAATATTTTTTAATTCTAGAATTTTGACTTTTTTTTTTAGTTTACTTGAAAAATAAATCGCCGATCTCTCCGATAGATTATACATATACATCATGAAGGTGGGATTTGCTGTCAAAGTGGACCCAACAAGGTAAATGTATGTACGCCCTATGTTTTATTTATATGCATATTTGGAAAATCATCACTTGCCACGTCACCTATCACTACATGCCCAAAAAAGCAACCTAAACTCCATAAATACAAATCAGAAAAAGAAAAATAATTAACAAAAAGATTACCGAGTACCCATCTATTTTTCTTTCTTTCTTTCTTTTTTTTTTTTTTTTTTTTGAAGAAAACCTCCTTCATATTTAACCGACAGCAACAATACAACCTATCTCTTCCATCGACCACACACTGGTCCTTCTCCACAGATCGGAGTGTGACCACACCAATTAGAAAAACCATAAACGAAACTAAGCCAACACAGAAAATAGATCCCTCGTGCTTTAATCTGGATCGATTTGAAGTAAGACTCCAAAAATAAAGATCCAATAACTACCAAATCCCTTAAATTCAAGATTGTTTCAAACATTTTGGGGATAATCTGTCATCTATTTCCATGACGATCCCACCTAGGGGTGTACATGGGTTGGGTTGGATAGGGTTAAGGGTAATATTTGGACCAACCCAAAAATTTGGGTCGATCAAATTAACCCAACCCAACTCAATTAGAGTTTCAACCCAACCCAACCCAACACTATATTTTCGGGTTGGATTGGATTGGGTTCATCGATTCAAAAGGATTAAAAGTTGAAGGCAAGATTACAAATTCGACGAAAACACTAATTATTTCAATATTTGGAAGTCAAATACCGGTATAAAATTTGATTAAATATAAAGTTAATTTTGTAAAGAGTATGAGATTTTTTTTAAAAAAGATAAGAATTAATTTTAAATTTTAAAAAATATTGTATTTAACCTAATAAGAGATAAAAAGATTGGATAAATTCTTGAGGGAAAACATGTTTGAGAAAGATTGAAATTTACTTGCTTATAGAAGGAAAAAAAAGCAAAAAAAGAAAAAGAAAACATAAAGTAAGAAAAGATGAACAACCACTAGGCTATCAACAACTTTATACTACAACGATATGTTAAGAAATATATATTTATAATCGGGTTTCGGGTTGAACCCAATCCAAAACCCATGAACCCGCGAACCGACCCAAAAATCCGGGTTTACTAAAAATCTAACCCGACCCAAATTTTAAAAAGCATAACCCAACCCTTACGGTTTGGGTTGGGTAGTCCGGGTAGCTCGAGTTACCGATTTTTTTTGTACCCCCTTAATCCCACCAAAGTAAACGGGGAGAGATATTACCCTGAAGGAATTTGACCCTCCCCCACCACGAAACGACCAACTCCCCAACGAAGACCCATCCCTTTTCAACTAATTCATCCAAAGAGTGAGCTAACATACACCAACCAACAACAAGGACCCAAACAAAGAAGACCAACAGAAAGAAGAGATGAATACAATTTATTCATAAAATAAAATTTTATTATTGTTGATATCAAAATAAAATAATCATAGTTTGATTTCAAAAAAAAAAATCTCACACATAATTTATAATAACACAATTGCCATTCAAAAACATTATCTTTGGTTATTAAAAAAAACATTATCTTTGGTGGTAAAATTTAGAGTTTAATCGATATGATTTAATAAAACTTAAAAAATAAAAAAAAATTAATGTAGTATTTATTAACAAAGTAACTTTATCAATGTACACTTATTAATCAAGAAGTTTCGGGTTTGATTCCAACCCTAATATAGAATAGGATGGCGCCCTAATAGATTTATTTGGTTGGTTTTCCTCTTAGTACGATACTAATGTAGCCCATTTTTTTTTTTTTTTGAATTTCTTATAAAAAAATTGATATATCAATTTTTTTCACTAAAATGAAAATTCTTCTATATTTAAGTAATAAAATTAAATACATTCTCAAAAAAAAGTAATAAAATTAAATAAGTGTTTATTAATAAGCATATGGAAGATTGCTTTTAATCTTCTTTCGCTATTAAGCTTTATGAAATGATTTTTTTTAAAGAAAAACACATTATGAAATATCCTTTATATTTCAAAATAAATATCTTTTTCCATATATATATATCAAAATCAATATAGACCAAAAGCGGTTTTCTTTTTCTTTTCTTTTTAAGGCTTTTAAAAAACTAGTTGATTAAGATCATGCCAAAAAAAATATACAAGACCACTAGTGCACCAATATTTGTATATTTAATGATAACAGAGTAGATCTAGTATGAAGCATGAATTTCTAACTACTGTCAAATACATATCTACCACCTGAATGATTGTTAATTCAAATAAATAAGTGTAGTATTACATATAGAGTTCTTTCAATCATGATATATCATTCATCGATTATATAACCGTTGTTCTAATACAACAAACAACTCAATCATGTAAATATCAAGATTCACAAATAATCTTACAGTATGATTCAACTTCCTCACATATTTTAGAACAAAAATAATTAAAAATATGAGAAAGACATCATGTTGGAAGTGATGTTGAAAACATTTGGTGTAATCTTACAGCATGATTCAACTTCCTCACATATTTTAGAAGAAAAAGAATTAAAAATATGAGAAAGACATCATGTTGGAAGTGATGTTGAAAACATTTGGTATAATCTTACAACATGATTCAACTTCCTCACATATTTTAGAAGAAAAATAATTAAAAATATGAGAAAGCTTGTGATTTTTGAAAATGCGATTACGAGAGAAATGTTTCTTGTTGGCCCAAACACACGTAACCATTCACCATCTCATTTTTCCTCCTTATTTTTGGTGGCACAAACACACTTTTGAATAAAAATAATCACAATTGGAGAAGAATGTCGAGACCAAAAGGATCAATAACCACATTTTGAGTCATGGTCTGACTTATGGGCAGGACGTTACAAAAAAAAAAAATCTAATTTAATCGTAATTAGAAGTACAAAAATTAATACACAATCTTGTCTGAAAAGGTGAAAGTTATTATTTTTTTAAATAAGGAAAGATTAATATTTTTAATTATCCGAAAAGTTAATATATATATATACACATACTTGGAATAGATTCAACCACTTGAATTTGTCATCAGTATAAAAAGCTATGCGTGGTAAATGCACTTATGTCCAATCTATGTAATCCTAATTCAAATGTATTGTTATAAATTAATGCCGCTTTATGACCTTTTCTTTTCAACCGTAATTATTTTTAAAAATTAGGCACATTTTTTTTAACCACTGTGCATTTTTTTCAAATCAGGACGAAAAATGTATTATCAGTAAAAAAAAATCATTGTCTTTTTAATAAAATGACCAAACAAAAAACTGCTCCAAAAAAACACAGCAATTTTTAGTCAATTTTCATACTATATCTTGCTAACAAAATAGAATATTAGGGGTGTACAAAAAACCCGATAACCCGAACAACCCGGACTACCCAACCCAAACCGTAAGGGTTGGGTTGGGTTAAAAAAAATTTGGGTTGGGTTGGGTTATGATTTTATAGTTTTTGTTGGGTTGGTTTTTGGGTTTGGCTCGTTCAACCCAACCCAACCCGAACAAATAATATTATATGCATTATGTGTGTGCATGCAAGATATAATAATAAGATAACTTTTTAGAATACTTGTAAGTCTTCTAAAAATCAAGAATTGCACTAATTAGATAGGTAATAGGTTGTAGTATAGTATCAAACATTTTTTAACCTATTTATGAGCTTATGAGTTGTATCTTTGAGAGAAAAAAAGGAGAGTAACATAACCCGAGAACCCAACCCAACCCGAAAATCTAGGGTTGGGTTGGGTTGGGTTGCGTTTATGCATAGGATCGGATGGGTTGGCGAATTGCCCAACCCGAAACGTTGGGTTGGTCCAAAAACATCATTCAACCCTACCCAACTCGGACCATGTACACCCCTATAGAATATCCAGTTGAATATAAAAGGTAAAAATTCTATTTTGCTACATAAATAACTAATACTCACTCAGAAAACACAAAATCAAGCACCCCAATTCTCATTTTTAACGAAACACTTTTCCTGGCTTTGATTAAATTACGATTAATATAATTTTTTTCTTTTAAGAAATAAGAGTAAATTATAAATTTATTTCCAATCTATTTATTTTTAAATGTCAAAGTTTAGTTTATAAACTTCCAATAAAAGAATAAATTTATGTCAGTTAAAATTTATTGGAACTTGTTCGAAAATAATAATAAAGAAAAAATATATTTTTAGTCTATAGATTTGAAATTGAGAGTCTATTTGGCATCCATGATTCAAAATCAAGACATTTCAATAATGTTTAATTTTAATTTAGATGTATTTTTTAGCTTATTTTTATATATATTTTTAATAAATTTATTTTATATCAATATTAAAATAACCACTTCAAGATTGTTTGGGGATGAGAATTGAGAATTAGAATAAGAACAAGATTTGTTACGAAGACAATAAAAAGTAGTTTTTTTTAAGCAATAAACAAAAAATAGTTAGGATAAAAATAAAACAATAATTTTAGAGAAATGTGATCATGGTCATCGAAATCATCCTCTATCATTGTCTGCGTATCATCTCTTTGCTGCAAACATCTCGTTCATCAATATATATCATTTTAAAATTAGTCTTTAATTGTTGTGAAATAGTGTGAACATCCATCTCAAAACCAATTGGTAATGAAGGAAGTAATTATATCTCTTTTATATTCATGTTGAACTCCCCACTTTTTCAATGTAGGACAATTGAGATTTCAACATGCCCCCTCAAAATGACGCCTCTTTTGAGCTCACCAATCTTGAATCGGATCTCAATTTCATTTTTATTGGACCGATACCCGTTTGGACTTTTATGGACTCTGATACCATATTAAAGAATATGGGGTTCCACCTCAAAACCAATTGATTTTGAGATGGATGTCCACACTATTTCACACTTGTTACCATAGCATTTCATCTCTTTACGGCAAACATCTCATTCATCAATATATATCATTTTAAAATTAATCTCTACTCATTACCATAGTTAACATTACGTCATATAAAATTTCTTTCTTTTTTTTAATTTCAATAACTAAAATTGAGTAGAACTTAAAACTAAACAAATTTTAAATATCAAGATCAAAAGCATTTTTAAAGTATAGGGATCAAATCAAAATTATACCTTACCCACATTACGCCTCAAAACCTTGAGACCTCGAGACTATGAATATATTTTCCCCTAATAATAATATAAAACAAGGTAGTGCTATCATATTTCTAAATTTATTTAATAAGAGTCAAATTTAGAAATTACCAAAAAGAACAATTTATGGACTCAAGATCATGGATCCAATTTATGAATAAGAAGATTGTGGGTCGAAATTTCAATCCTATGATTTTTTAACTAGAAAAAAAAAGGAATAAATAGAGTAGATTTTGTAGTTAAAAAACAATAAGATTTTATACCTACAATCACTTGACGACAGAAACGGGGTTTTTAAGAAAAGAAAAGTTAACCAAAATACAATTCCAAATCACTAAGCCCATCCATTTCAACATAACTCAATAAAAAACACATCAATTACCAACATTCGACGTCAATTCCACAATTGTTGAATTAGAAAAAAAAAAAGACTAAAATCCTAGAAGTCTTAAATCATTTCTTAAACATAATGTTTCATTAAAAAAAAAAAAAAAAACAATCCACCAAACATTAGATTATCCTTACAAATCTAGTTTCACATAATTTAAATATCCTAAATAAGTAGCTACAATATTTCCAACAAAGATCTCCAAAACCCATTTGAACAATTCCTGAAATTCATAAAGACGGAAAAAGAAAAAGAAAACAAAGAGAGAAACTTTCATTTTGAGGCAAAAGGGCCCAAATTTATCATATATTCTCATTTACAGATTTATATTCATAAATATATACAGTTTCAAAAACCCTTTTCCCAAATCTCCAACCCAAAACAGCAAAAAAGAAAAAGGAAAAAAAGAAATTGGGCAAAAGCCACCAGATAAAGGAGGCAGACATTTTAGCATAATATAACTTTTTTTTGTTGTTAAATTAATTTGAGTGGACTAACCAAAAGCCGAGTTGAAGTCCGAGTCAAACTCGGCGATTCCAGAGGCGGCCCAGAGCCGTCGATTGAACTCGTCCATCATCTCATCCGGGACAAATGGCGTTCTACAGAGCGGACACGTCTTCTGGTCGTGATCCATCCAACGGTCCACACAGGCTCTGTGGAAAATGTGCTTGCAGTTGGTGAGGCACCGGATCTCCGCCGCCGGCTCGAAGTCGTAGAGGCAGACGGCGCAGCTCTCCGCCGCGTGGTGGGGGAGGTCGGAGAACTGGACGACGGGGAGGAATTCGCGGAGGAGGACGGCAGAGGGGGGCGGGTTGAGGGGGAATCGGAGCTCCGGCGAGAAGCCGGCGTCGGAGTGGAGAAATTCCGGCAGGCCGAGGAGGCGGAAGAGGGACACAATTACGCGTTTCAGGAAGTCGAGGAGAGAGAGGAAGTGGAGGAATAGGGTGGGGAAGAAAACCTCCGTGCAACCCACCGGAAAACCCATCGGGTCGGGTCGGGTCTGAAAGGAAAGAATTGAGAATTAAAAAAAAAGATAAGGGAGGTTTTTTTTTTTGTGTTTTGTTGTGTGATTTTGCAGAAATTGGAAATTGGATTTTGAAATATAAAGAGAGAGGGGAGGAGGGAGGTGATAAACTCACATGTAGTGTGGTGAGGGTGATGGAAATGACCAATGGAGTGGGTCGTTTTCTTTTTTTTTTTTTTTTCTTAAATTATAAATTTTGGTTGGTTTTTTTTTTTTATTGGGTCAGTGTTTTCTAGTTGTAGGGTCATTTACTCTTTATTAATATTATTGTGCACTTGAACTTGTCTGCTCTTTAAATTAAATTAAATTTTAAGTTTAATATTTATTTTAGTTAAATAAATAAGGAAGCTGAGAAATTTAAACTAAATTTTGTGTTGAGTACTAGAATCATTTATGATTCAATTTACGATAGTTAATGATTTAATAACTACTTTTTATGAATTTTGTTTTACCATTATTTAAAATAAGTCATTATGTTAAGTAGTTAAAAAAATAATTACTTGAAATAAGTAATTAGAAATAAGTTATTTTGAATGATTACAAATAAGTGGTAAAAATGAAGAGTTACAAAAATTCGTTTAGACAACAATTTTTTAAAGGAGAATTTAGTTTACTAAATCATTTTTAAATATGACAAACAAACATCTCCAATGGAGTCTTTGATACCAAGGATTCGAAAGGGATTGATGAAGCTTGAAGAAAATTTTAGTAAGGGTGTATAGAGGTTGTGTTGGATTGGGTTGATTGAGACTTTCAACCCAACCTAAATTTTTGGGTTGACCACTTTTCCAACTCAATCCAATTTAATTAAAAATACAATACAACTCAATCCAACCCTTAAATTTTCAGGTTGAGTTATCGAGTTCATCAATAAATTTCAAACATCAATATGTTTTATCAAGTTAGTCAGACACTATATACATAAACAAAATACAATACTCAATCATTATCATATAAATGTAATGAAATTAATATAAATATTAAATTTGTAAAATATCCAATAAAAAGTCACACACAATTAATTTTACAATTATAATTCATATAGGATATCTTAACTATACAATATAAAACAAATAGATAATTAAAACAACAAAAGTAGATAACACGATTCAATTTCTATAAAACAAATAGATAATTGAAATTAAGAAAAACAGATTACATAATTTGACTATATATTTTTATCCTGAATTATAGATTATAAAGACTTAAGAGAATATTAAAGATTATTGAAAAAGAAAAAGTGATATGGGTAAAAAAATATTTTTAAAATTAAATAATTAATTTAGGTTGGTCGGGGCTTGCGTTAATTTTAGATAACGCTTACCCAACCCAACCATAAAAATTTAATGACTTTGAACCTAATTCAACCATGTATATACTTTGAACCTAATTCAACAAAAAAAAAAATATATATATATATATATATATATATTATATATATATTTTTTTTTTTTTTGAAAGTTCCAAAAATATATTTAATCCAACCCAATTCAACCGTTAAATTAAGTTGGGTTAATCAAGTTATTAAGATTATCAAGTTGTTTGAACTGCCATAATTTTTAGGAGATAAAATTCAATTTGTATTATGAATCCATTTTGTTTGTTTGTTTATTTTTAATAGAAAATTGATTTGTGAAGGGAGAACGAGTTACTTTTTTTATAAGAAAGTTGTATCGAATATATTATTATCACAACAACGATTATAAATATAAATAAATTTTAAAATATCGACATCCATAATCATTAATATATTTTAATAGTATATTATAAATATTTATTAAAATCGTGTGTAATTTAAAAAAAAAACAATTTTGTATATGATTAATGATTATAATTGTTACCGAATTGGTGAGTGACACAATGATTTCACTATTTGGTTATAAACTAGTTCAACACACCGTCACAGGTTCGAGCTCGAAAATTGATATTTGTTTCCCTCTCCCGATATATATTCAAAAAATAAAAAACTATAATTATTAATTTTTTTAAAATGTAATAATTATTTAGAATTATTTTTTAAATTTGGCTAATTTCATATTTACGCACGGTTATGCAAAAAATATGTAAATTTTTTATTTGTGGGTCCGAGGAGGGACTTACGTGGAAGATGGCTGTAATAGGAGAGGGAGCAAGTGGGGGATAAAATTGTCATTTCAGGTTTCGAATCTGGACACAACACCGCGTTTGGCTTTGCCTCGAAACTTTTTTTTTCTTCTTTATTTATGTATTTATTATGATTATGACTATTTATTTTTGCTTTGCCACAACCTAAATTTATAAATCTAATATCAACTATGATTAATTATTATTTTTTGATAGATAATTGACATGATTTATTATTTATAAATGATGATGGATTATCAATGATCAAAGAGAACTTTGAATTTGAATATATAACAAGAGATGAGTTCCATATGAGTTTTCATCTGCTTAATTTTTTTTTCCTATAAAGTTACTTGATATTCAAATGTAGTGTCATTAAAAAAAGAAGATATCTTAATGATGTAGGATTAGACAATATATCTTATGGAAATAGTTAAAATACATATAAGTTGGAGAAAGTGACTTGATTTATATCTTATTTAAAAAGAGATGAAGTTATTTCAAAAATATTATAAGAAGCATGAAATACTTGTAATTTTTTTTTTGATATAAAATACTTGTATTGAATAGACATGAAATTATTATTATGGAGTGCCCTAATGGTTCAAGAGAGTTTTGAGAAATTAAGAGATAATAGCATCAATTTATGATAATTACATACTTAAAAGATGTAAAGTCATGTGGTATGTACTATGATAATAGAAGTATGACAACAGAAGTATGTGCTAACTTAAACAATCACAAATGTTAAAAAAATTACATGAAATGAAATTACATGTCGTCTAATACCGTATTAGTGTCTATTAAATTAAATAGATATTTAATCTAGAAAATAAAATTAGAAGTTGACAAGACATAACACCTTTTTTTTTTACTAAGTGGGGAAGAGAGATCACAAACTCTATTTAGAGAGTGTTATTATTTTTAAATGAAGGAGAGTCAAATATCGATTTCCAGAATTGAACTCGTGATCGTGGTATTGAATTGGATTAGTACCAAACAATGAAATTATCATGTCACCGACCCTTTTAGTGACATATTGAACACCTCAAACTAGAAAGAACGTTTATAAATTTGTTTTACTAAGAAGAGTCAAGTTCTCTTAGAGTATTGGGTACATTGAGTTTGGGTTAGTATATTGGCGGTTCATAAATAGTTATATGAGAGCGTGACACTATTAAATAAATTTATCCACCTTTACATCTATGGCTTCTCTCTTATCTTCCTGTTGTTGCTTCTCAAATTACATTTACAAGTTTAATTGTTATGATATGTCAAATGGGTACTAAGTTTGTTCTGGTTTGTTAATATTCATTTTAATTACTTAAATAAGATTGATGACAGTAGTTATTTTTATGGGAGGGTTAACTTATTTATCACCCATCATTGAATTAACTTTATAGATCACATACTTCTTTTTAATCAAGAGTCAAAAAGTGTACTTAAAAAAATATAGTTGTACTCTTTTAACTTTTGATTTGCTTGGTATTTGATAGGAATGCACTATCGATTAATTTAAAGAGATATGAGATCATTTTTAAAGATTTTGTTGTATTTATTTTATTTGGGTTGATTTTACATGTCTGATCACTTTAATCTTATTTGAATGATTCTTTAAAAACCCAAAAAATTAGAAAAGTTTAAAAAAAAAAAAAAAAAAAAAAAAAGAAAAGTTGATCAGTGTCATTTTAATTTCTATAGTTTGTGTTTAATTTCAATTTAATCTAACTATATATTTTTAGAATTTCAGTTTGTTCTTTGGTTTTGTAAAAATCTCTTAAACATCTTTGGAAATAAAACAAATTAACAATTATCATCAAATGAACATGTTTTCTTACCCGTGACAAATTATTTATTCATTATTATTTTTATATGATAGAAAAAGATGATAAATGGAATTCTCAAAAAAAAAAAAAAAGGATGATAAATGGAAGAACAAAGAAAATAACAGTAAAAATAAGCACGTAAACAATTTTTGTATTTGTATTAGTTTGAATGCAGTGAGTGCAATACAATATCCAATTTATTTTTGTGATTTTTTTTTTCTATATACAAATGTTGTAAATTTTTGCAATTTTTTTGTTGAATACTATTTGTTTTGAGAGCTTTGTACTTGGTTTTTAGATCACTTTATTTAGTGTCTCAAAGGTGTGTCCCCAATTTGTGTATAATTAATTACGGTGGATTACTCAACATGCCATATACTTTAGGATCTATGTTTATTGCACTAGATTCTAGCCTAGATATTAACCATATTAATTAATTTTAGCTATTTTTTTAATCTTAAGCAAAGAGCACTGCCGACATGGGGTTACCCATTTCTTCACTTCTACTCTATTTGTGATGACAAAAGATTCGTTCTAAATTTTAAAATAAAAATTCATTAATTTCAATTTATATACAAAGATGAGGTCCAAGTTGATTTGTAGTCGATCAACGAACACGTACGTTTAATAGTTTTTTAGCTCACTTTCTTTAACCGACTCTATATCTTAAAACTCTCTTTAATGGCACACAAAATAGAGCTCACAAACTCTAAAAAAGAAGTTCTATTACATAAAGTCGAGGCAATGTCAAGCACTACAAGCCAACGATGTGGCACTGTGCATCTAGGGACAAAGTTCTGACTTGTTGGTCTTTTCTTATGATTCAACTATGAATTGTTTATCTTTAGATTGGCTTGTTGGTCTTTTTTTATGACCAGTCTAAGATTTGTTGATCTTTGGATTGGTCGTTGACTTGTTAATCTGTTTGATTGATCCACTTGAAGAATACGATGTATGTTCTTCTTGTTTTAGTGACATGTTTATGAAATTTCTTGAATTTTCAAAGTACTTTTTTCGGCTTTAAAAGCATGTTTGATCCTTAGAAATTTGATGAGTTTTTATCTTTATAAATTTTGTACGAAGTTCAAAATTTTTAAATCCCTAAAATGAAAAAGAACTTCTTTATTTATAGAGCTCTTATGGATCATGAATATAAATCCTGACGATCCTCTGAACTTGACTCATTAGACTTGTTTACATGGACTTAAGTATTGGATCTGATCATTTAGACTTGGACATTGGTTTGGCCTTAATCAATAAACATAGGTCTGACTTAAATTTGACAAAAATTCTAAATAGACCGCATTTTAGTCCATTTTAATTCTTAAAAAAAGTCAATTTGTAATGATTGAAAATTATTTTAAATTTATCTTTGATTCAAGAATGCCAAATTTTTTTAGTCAAAACACTCATTGTTCAAAATGCCCCAACACTATTTAAATTTATTTATCCATCATTAAACTCATATCTAGTTCAAAGAAAGAAAATAAAACTTTGTCCAAAACGCAATACGCAAATTTTAACTAAATAAACGAAATTTACGCAAAATAATAATAAAAATATAGGTTGAACATTACATTTATAGGTACGATCTATAAAGCTGTCAAAGATTTATAAGTTCGAGTTCGAGTTTCAAAGATTTCTGAACCTATAATTAATCTTTAACTTTAGTAGTTTTAAGTTTATTAATTGGACTTATTTGAGTTTAACCAAGTCTATATATAAACTAAAATTAATCCAAATAAATTTTGGGACAAAGTAAATTTGTAATTGACCTAAAATCTAACGATTGGAAATTGATCTCAACTATGAACAACAAACCCTATATACATACATACATGCATAACTAAATATACATACATACATACATACATATCTACCTAGTTCAAAAAAAAAACATACATACATATCTACATACATACATATATAACTGAATATTTAAAAAGTGTTACTTTTGAGTAAATTAGGGAAGAAATAAAGGTCTCATCTAAGCCATCATTTCAATGCAACAAAATGAAAGAAAAATTTCCACCTATATATTAAAGTGATAATCTTAGGTTAGAAATTTCAATCATCTAGGTCTGATATTTGAATTAAAAACCTACCAAATCATATCGATATAGATTAAGAGTTCTCTCTAACTTTAAAATTTAGAAATGCCCACCAATTTTAATAATGATGATTGTTTGGATTTTTTTTTCTTAGTATCCATAAGATTATTGACATGTGATCTCAAATAATTTTTTTTTTTTTGACATTATCTCTAATGATTGTTGTGAATTTAAAATATTTTGATTATATTGAATCTTTAGAATGAATTTCATATCTATATAAATAAAAATAAATATGGATGTGGCAGTATTAATATTGATGATAATTCCTTTATTATGTTTTTCTAAAAAAAAAAGATCCTTTATAAATGTATACAGGACCGATCTAAAGATATTATGGCTTGTAGTTTATACATCAATGACTAAAATTTTAAAACTTAATATTCTCAGTGAAATAATATTTCATTTTCAAAATGGAAAATATAATTTTATACCATTTTTGTAAAGAGATGCTACCAGAGTTCAGATTTCATATTTTGGAGAGAATTTTTACTATCTACACCTGTTACAATTGATATGTGCCTAATAACACATGCACACACAAATTGATATTATAATTAAAGATTTAGTATAATTCACAACCTTATTTTAATTTTATATGTATTAAAAATTTAAAATGTAAATTTTTATCATTATCTTAAAAATATATTGGTATTTGTGGCTTATATGTAATAGGATTTAAAGAGAGTATATAAACTCGAATTAAATCCTTGCCCTCATAATTTGACATTCTATTTTTTGACCTCTCCTTAATAAAAACATCCACCTCTTGTCTGCAGAGTTGCTAATAAACTGACTCAACATTATGTATTCTTCCTTTTTACATTTTTCTCCATGTTTTAATTGATTATTGATTGTTGTTTCATAACATAAAAAAATCTGTAACTTTTCAGTTAAGTCATACACGATGTCGCTTTACATCTGTTAAATAATTTTTATTCCTACCACTTAACGTCATTCCTTATCATGTAATATCGTGACAATTCGAACATGATTTGATATTATATCCTCTTATATCTTTATCATTTAAATCATATAAATAAATAAAAAAAGCTGTTAAGAGCACATCTAGACAAGTTGCTTTCAATTTGAATGGTTACCTGCAACATCAAATATTTAGTTGGAGACAGCTCCAAATGAGTCCCTTGCGCTCTCACCATCACTTGGTGTAGGATAAAATTTTGACAACAAACACAAATTAGTCCACTGCCCTCTCACCATCACAAGCTATGATAAAATTTGACAAAACCATTCATTATAAGGAAACTAACAATAATAATTGTGATGAAATTGAGATGGAGTACAAATGAAAACAAAAGTTGAATTATCAACTAGCCATTTCAAACATGTAGATATATCAACCAATTTACTTACAAGCAAAGCATTCTTTTCCAAAAGTTATTATTATTATTATTATTTTTAAATATAAATTGAGGGAAGAGGGATCAACAAACCCAATAGAAGACACAACTACTCGTGACCATGAGAGTTGAAATGGATTAATACCAAATAACATAATCAACCCTAAATCTTTTGGTATTCTTCTCGAAAAGTTGATTAAAGTATATTTGAAAATTTATTTAGATCTAAGAAAGTGCTTTAAAAAAACACACACACAAATAAAAAAATAATTGTTCTAGGAAATTTTAATATTTGTTTTTTCACTTTCTCACAAAATACTTTTAAGATATTACCAAATTTTTTTTTTTTGGAGCTGTGAAGATCATGAGTATAACTCAACACTCAACTTGAATCTTGTATTTGACGACTTTAAGTTAGAATTTTGATTCTCCATTTTATATTTTATCAGAAAAAATAAACATTTTTCTTCGCTGTGAAAATGGAGAGTGAAAATGAACAAAATCTTTTACCACTGTTTTATCACTCCCTAACTACTTTTTGTGAAAAGAATAGAATAATTATCTAAATAAAGAGATTCATTATATAATAGATGGTTACTTGTATATGTGAGATGCAAAAAATAATTATGAAGCGAACCATTACTTACATTTGTAAAGAGATTGATTATAATAAACAAAATAGTTAATATAGAGAACAATAAAAAGTGATTAGGAAGAGAACAAAATTACGATGGAATTAAGAGTAACGGAATTATTTTCCCACATAATCATTTTCCCAAATATTGAGGTGTATGGTATTAGAGATTTGGAAGAGAAAAATTTTGTAGGAAAAGTTATGAATGATTGAAAGTGAAAATGTTAGAAAATCTTATTTGATATAAGAGGATATGTGAAAGTGGTTGAGAGTGAAAATATTAAAAAAAAATTGCTTTATTTGATACCTAAAGAAAGGGAGTATTGGTTTCTTCATGGTGTCACACCAAATAAAGAGAAAATTAAGAGAAATATTTTCTCAAATTCCTCTCTTCCACTCATACCAAACATTGTCAAAGTGATCATAATAAACTTTGTTTGGAGTGATAAAGAACAAGAAAAGAAAAAGAATTTAGGAGTAAGAGACAAACCAACTAAGTCAAAGAACTTACTTTATTGGAAGAGATAAAACAATGATAATGCTTTACTTTATTGAAGAGGGTGTATTTGTTCATTCTCTAGTCATATCAAAGGGTGAATATAATGCAAAAATAGGATTGGGAAGCAATCACCAAACTCATAATTACAATTTAGAGAACATCACACTTCTTTTCAAAGAAAAACAACATACATCAAAGTGCTTTTTTTGTGTACCATAAAAAAGGAAAAAGATAAGAAGATGAAAGAAAAGTGGTTTATTAATATGTATAGGAATCTCCCAAATATAAAATCTAGAATAAAATTCCCATGAAATTCTATGTATGAACTTTTTTATAAAAAAAATTAAAAAAGGGTAAGATTCAAACTGTAGATCTTGTAATTATTAATATATTTAAACTCTAGGCTAAGTTATGCTAATTTTAATTAGGCTTGAATTTTATGTATACAAAATTTTGCTTTGGAGTGAAAAATTAAATAAGACCGGTTTATTAAGTTCTTTTTAGTATATTAGTTTTTTTGTTGAATTATTTAGGAAAATATTCTTTTTTAAGTGTCTAGATTTGGTGAGTGTTAGTTTCTATTTGGTTGTTTTATTCAAAATTCAAACACTTTTATCTCTATTATACTTATTTTTAGTTTTATTTATCTTTTGTGTTTATTTTTATTTATTCTGTTTGAAAATTCAAATTCATGTCTATATCAAAATAATCAATTCAATTATATATTTAAATTTAAAATTAATTTATTCATTATTTTAATCAAATTTCGTTAGGAAACTAACAATTTATTATTTTAATAACTAAAATTGAAATTAAGAAAAAAAAAGTAGGGTAAAAATATTTGATTTTAAAATATAAACTAAATAAAAATTTAACTCAAAATTTAAAGAATAAAAATGGTATTTATTCCAATTATATATATATATATATATATATATATATTTCAACTTCTCTTTAAAAGTTTTAATTGCGGTTTAAAATGTAAATAAATCAACAAATTAACTAGATAGATTAGGAGGACAACTCATAAAAGAAATTTAATGCGAGCGTGGAGGCAAGCAAAGACAACAGTTTAAGAACTAATATTTTTTTGGGCCAACTTATTTATTTTAATAAATCGGCCTACTTCTTGTCAAAATAATAATAATAATAATAATAATAATAATATTAAATAAATCGGCCTACTTTCTATGACAATTGCCGTCACATTGTGACAAATTAATGCATTTTCATTTTCACAAATTGATTTGACAGATTAAGTTTGTATGCCAATATATATATATTTTTATATTATTTGAATGTACAAAATAACTTATGCATAGATCTTAATAATTCTTACGAGATATATCATACGTCTAACTTTATAATATTTGAATATTAAAAAAATTATTAGAAAATTAATTTTTAATATATAACCACTATATATTAACAAATAATCTTTTGATTCTTCATATTCTTTTGACCACCAAATCGATCTATAATTATTTAGAAAGAGAGAGAAAAAGTGGAAGAAAGGAAAAGAACAAGAGCACATGGATGTGAGAGTGAAAGTGAATAACCCATGCCACCACTCCACACCATAGGTTTGGCCTTTTTCATTGGACCAATACCATTGGAATAGAGACTTTGAGAGTTTGAGTTCATGCATGCATGGGACATATTCTTTAGATTGGATTTGGGTTCACTTGCCTGCCCACTCCTAGACATTAGTGGCCCCTAATTGCCCCCTCTTCCTTTTTCTTCTATTTATATCTCATCCTAATTCCCCATTACTTTCTTTCCTTGATCTAAAAAATCTATAGCCAATGTCTATATCAATCTACCAAGATGAGAACTTGCTAAGGGGTGTTCAATTAATGCCATTGTGAAGTTTGTTTTATGGCGACTCTCACGATCGAGTTATGTATGTGATTGCGACTTTATCGAATCGTATAAAAGATTAGGGTTTGTGTCATGTATTTGGAAGTGAAGGACGTTGTGTTTATACAATATATAGAAGTTAATTATTTGACATTCAAATATTGAGTAGGTCTCGCAAATTGTCTCGTGAGAACAACCGAGGTAATATGTAAGATAATTTGGATGCTCACATATATAAAAATATTTTTAAGATCTACAATAATTGCGGGTGTGAGATTCAAACCCATACTTTTTTTTAATTATAAATTGGGGGAAGGGAGATTACAAATACTGATTCCAGGGATCAAACATGTGAACGTAGAGTGGAAATAAATTAATACCAAATCATATAAACAAACGCGCCACATAACCCTCTTAAATATTATTGGATATAAATTGATGTCGCCGAATTGACCAAATGATTGACAGATAAAAATGTATATATTATATGGCATTTTAATAAAGAGCTATATTTATATTGTTAAAGACTTGGTTAAATAGTAGTAAAGATATGATTCTCTTGTTTGGTATGATAGTGTTAGCCTAATAGTGCTAAACATATGTGAACCACCAATGTTAATTGTGACCAAACCAGCTGTTATCCGCTTCTCACTTGTGTTTTCGGGTTGATTTATTTATTTATTTATTTATTGTTAATTAAGGCGAAGGTTGTCTAAAAATTCTCGCACCATTTAATTTTAATTTCTTTTTCATTATCTCATTCTTTCTAAGAAGATATCATAGCACATGTCATCATCTAAATTTACTTCTTGAAATATTTCACGTGCGTGGGGTCACATCTGTTTTTATAGGTTCAAATTTGAATTAGTGTTTTTTTTAATTGACCACCACTTATTTAACCGCTTTTTTAGTATATAAGGAGATGAGAGCACTTAATCGAAAAAGTGGGTAGCGTATTGTCTTGATTGATTGTAATTCAATTTATTTACGATATAATTTGATTTTAAAAATCGATATTTAACATTTATCTTATAAAAAAAAGTGATACTTTTATATAAAGTTTGTAATTTCTTTCAACTTAAAAGGAAAAAAAAAAAAATTAAAGACCCATGACACAAATCTCTCGTAATTATTATAATATATGCTAATTGAGCCAATAAAACAATTCAATTCTCCACGATTATAATTGGAATATTAAAAAACATTCAACTATCCAAAAGCTATAAAATTACTTTAGCTATATGTTGAAATTGTTGCCATTAAGAAAAAAAAAATTTACAAAATTAAATTTTTTTTTAAGATACAACATTTGGAGGGAAGGGTTCAAACTTATTATTAGATATATACTAATGCCATGCTTGTGTTGGCCATAGCAATGGAATTACTACAATAGATTTTGTAACATTGAGAAGTTGAATATTGTAACTGTGAGTCAATTTTTACCTTTTTTTTTTATAAACATAATGATCGTTCATTTAATGTCATTGTCAACTAATTAGCTTAATATTCTCAACAAAACTAATTATCTTATTCTATTAAGACAATGCAAAGTTTGTATATGTCAAAAACAGCAACAACTTAGAGACATTATTATATACCTATTAATTAAGAGATTTTGTATCTGAATTTCCTAAATTAAAAAAAAGTTTATACATAAATAGATGTGAAAGCGATAGAAAGTGTTGTTTGAAGAGGAAAGGGCAAGAGGTGTATATGCAATTTTTTTCGTCGATTATGGACTTTATTTCTTTAGTTAAAATAGTTAAACCATGAGCCAATTTTTTAACTTTGAAAAAATATTGTTTAATTTTTTAACACCTGGTCTGATTCTTTTAAACAGGTGCTAATAATACAATTTTGATTTCTTGAATTGAAATCATTATTATCATTGATCAAATCAAAATTATTGACTCAACTTTTTATTTTTACTTTTTTTTTAAGTAATCAATTTTAAAATTAATTTCAAACTTATCATAGGAATAAATTTTAATGTATATGAAACCAACCATTTACCTCATTTAAAATGTTTGGCATAATACAACCTATGATCTAAACATTAAAATATATACTCAACGAAAGATAATTCACCTTAATTTAGTTCATAAGAAAAACGATATATAACTTATTTTTCGATGTTGACACCATGTACTCTTGAACGAGTCCAATCAATTTTCTTTGTTAAGATTGTGAATTGATCCACTAAAGGTCTACGTTTATCCAACTTCAACTTATCATGTTCACTCAACCTATCATGCCATTCTAAATTCACTTTCAATATCGGCATCACCATACCATAAAGTATAAAATCATCCCACAAACACATATATTATGTTTCACACAACTAAATAGACTCATCAGATAGAATTTGGTAAATATATATGTCACATATTAATGAATCATACAAAAATAGAGAAACAAAAGGATACGCATATCTTTGTCGTGGGAAGTGTATTGACACTTGGTGATAACACTAGTTTCTTTGTTTAAGCATAACAAGTTTGTTTCATTTTAATTCATTGATGATAGGTCATACTTTTGTTAATTTTTTCTTTTAATCTATCATTACATTTTTAACCTATAAATTTAGAAATATATTTTTATTATTTTTTTTAATATTCATGAGTGTTCAGAGCTTCACTCCCCTATACTCGGACACTATTGGTCTGTTATTCTAGTTTAAGTGTTTTCTAGTAGCCTCTAACTAGGGATCTCTAAAAAAAACATGTCTTGAAATCCTTGGCCTTTAGCGTTGGGCTGTCTCAAAGTGAATCCATAATATTTTTAATCTCCAAAATTTTATTTAACAACCAAGCCAACCATAATTTGTTCCTATTATGTTGTTGTTGTTGTTTTTTTGAATTAAAATTAAGCAATTTCAAACTTTATTGAAAACGCTCATACACAAATTGAACATTTAAAATACAAAAATAAAAATAAAGAAATTGAGTATACATGGATAAAAATAGTATTCTTACATTTTTTTTATACCAATAATGTAGTTAAACTAGCAATTTAATTCTTATACTTTTAACTTTATTTTATTTTAGTTCATGATGTTTAGTTCTGATCTTCATAATTTCAATAAAATTTAGATTTAATACATACGATTTTTTTTTTGTTAACTTTTGTTTAAAAAATCATTATTAACTTTTCTGTGTAAAATTTAAAAAATATGTATATATTGTGTCATTTATTGTATCAAAATTATTATTAAAATAATTTTCATAAAAATTAACTTTAGATTATATTAAAATTAAAATTTAACATGGAAAAGTTTTAAACTAAACTAAAATAAATCCTTATATATGGACAAAAATGAGGGTTTAACTAAATTTCTAAAAGAGTGAGTTCACCAGTTTTCCAATTTCCAAGACTTGAAATGTATTGTGTGTGGCACAAAAAATCAGTTGATTTAAAAGAAAGCAAGATTGGAGCTTCTTTTATTTTGTATGTCAGTTGGAGATATCTCAAAAGGGACCTAATGTTGAAGCAATGAATGAATAGACCCAAAACCTAACCAGTACATGTTCCTTCTCTGTCTCCTCTATCACTCTCCCTCCCTCTCCTTTTCATACCCTCGATATCACTACGGTCATGGATTCGATTTAAAAATCGATATATTTGACTATCATTTATTTGAGATGAGTAATATTTTCTATGTAAGGTTTGTGGTCTTTCACTTCGACTCTGTACTTTAAAAAAAAACCCAAAATTTTACATTGCCAATGATTTCTACCAAATTGCCATCAAAGCCAGGCAGTTGGTGGTGGGGTTAGCTCATAAACTCAATAGAGCAATAGACTTTTTGAATTTGATAATTTGACCTGATATTATCCTTGCATGGCTATGGGACAAAATCAAGTAACAACTGGCATTGAATATATACAATGACAATATTAAATGAACATCGAGTGACTCAAGTGGTCAAAGAGAGTATTGAAATATTTAAGATAATGAATTCAATCTATTATAACAATCTACATAAGAATCTATTAGTCACAGGACTCTGGCTTGTTAAATTTGAATTGAATAAAAGTAGTTTCCATAAACTCAAGAGAGAAAAGGAGTTGGGGGAAGGAAGGGGAAACACCGAACTAGATAAGTGTTGGCGCCACTGACCATATCAATTTAAAAATGAAATTTTCAATCAAACTTATATTAGACAAAAATGGAACCAAAGATTAAAATTCAAGAACTAAAATATATTTTAGCCAAAAAAAAAAAACAGAGAAGGAAACTGTGAGACATGAAATGAAAAACAGACTTGGTTGCTGGTTCTGTTCAAAGGCTTTGAGATCCAAATTCCCACTCGAGAAACACAATTTCAGCAAAAATGGCTTCAACATGAACCCTAATTCTACGTGCTTCTTCGATTCGTATCCTGTTTGATCCTTCATTTCAGCAGCTTCCAATCAACAAAATGTATATGCCCTATGGATGGCCGCAGCTCATCCCCCTCGAGCCTGGCCTCTGCGCATCTTCTCACCACATTATATATCTTAAGCTCCTCAATCGCTTACTGCTCGTCGTCTCTCCCACTCACCTCGAGTAATGGAGCTCAGCCCAGGTACCACTTCATCTTCTTGTTTTCTCTATGTTTCTGTAATGGAAATTGAGGGTTCCGGATTTTGACATTGGATTATTTGGGGTTGTGTGGAGCTTAGCATAGGATATGATTGGGGAAGTACAAGCGGGATTCCGATTCGGTGCGGAGGGAAGGAGAGAATTTGCAGGCTGTGTGGAGTCCTGATACCAAATTGATCGCCATTCTTGTAAGTGTTTACGCTAGTTTGATTATTCAAGTGTTTCCCCTAGTGAATGTTTCTTGCCCAATTTGTAATGTGGTCGTTATTTAAGTTGAGTGTTCCTGTATTGCAATTAGAAATATGATACTTTTGATTCCTTTTTCTGTACATGTCTGATCAGCGCTGTTAGTTTAATCTATGCATTAGTATGAGATTGTGAGATTTTGAAAAAAAGGATTTTTTGAGACTGTTGATATAGGTGCGGGGACTTTGGTTTAGGTTATATCAATATAATAAAGCCCAATAGAGTTCAGAATAGTGGACGGGCGTGATTAACACGGGTATAGTCGAGCGAAACTCGGATTTCCGGTTTTAAAAAAGAAACACTTAGAATATGGAGAAAGGATTCTGTGTAATCATTATTGTGTTTAGACTTCAGAATCAGATTCAAGTCCATTTGCTTAAATATTTCCATTTTCCAAGTCTCATAATCTAGTTTTTGTTGCAGACATCATCTTTCTTCCTCCTTATCTTTAAGGTCCAATTCACCGATAGAAAAATAAACATTGGAGGAAAACAGCCCTCTGGTTTGGTTTTTGCCACCATCTCTTTGGTTCTTAGCGAGCAGGTGCCTTTTGCAGTGAGGGACTTGACAGTGTATGCACCCTAAACCCTAAAAAAGAAAAAAAAAGAAAAAAAAAGGGATATAACATTTTGTAATTGGAAATACTTTCAATGAAACTAAAGCAAATTGTAGTATCTAACTTGAAGTTGGAACATGAGATATAACGGTTTTAAGCAATAGCCATGCACATAAGGAGAGGAGAAACAAAAAGAACTCTCCTCCTAAATTCTAATGTTTTCCAAAATTACAGTTAAAATAAGGTTAGTAACCAATAAGAAATTTAATTAACTATGGATACGGCCTAGATATAGAATTACTTCAATGATATCCTTAAATGGATTGACAACTGAGAAATTGTTGCATCCTTTTTTCCTCTTGAATTAACTTGTTAGAATCTAAGGTTAGTAACATTGTCAATCATATCTACTAATAATTATTTATATATATGTGCACAACAGTTATATTATTTGGATCGATTTTGAATTTTACATTATTTCTGCAGTAGCAACATCATAAGTGATAGCAAGTATATCTTTATTGGGCTTTCTAGTGGATCTTTATACAGTATTTTCTGGAAGGGAGAGGTAATTGAAGGTTTTTACAATGATTATTAAATATTTCTTTTAGATGCAGTCTCATATGCTCTGTTTTTTTAGTCATGGATGCTTGTAAGTTGTAGATTGAATTGCCGTTATCTTTCGAATGTATTTAGTTTGTTTGTGTCTTTCTTCTGATTACATATCTTTCTTAAAACAGTTCTATGGGGCATTTGATATTGATCTTCACCCTCATGATCACAATGAAATTGGCCTACCTTCTCTTTCTCTGGATAATGGTCTTTCTTATAAAGGTTCTCCAAGAATTCTCAAGTCCAATTATGATGTCTGCCAAAAGTCTGCTATCATAAAGTTGGACCTTTGTCTACCTCTGAGGATGCTTATTGTGCTTTATTCTGATGGAAAGTTAATGCAATGTTCTGTAAGCAAGAAGGGCTTGAAGTACCCTGATGCTATTAAGGCTGAAAAAACATTTGGTTCCATGGATGCTGTGTGTACATCAGTAGCTTCAAACCAACAAATTCTTGCAGTTGGCACCAGAAGAGGGGTTGTTGAGTTATATGATCTAGCAGATTCTGTGCCCCTCTTTCGTTCTGTTTCTTTGCATGACTGGGGGTAAGCTTGGAGTTATCTTTTTCCAGAACAAAAAAAAATTGCACCATCAAGAATCAGGCCTAGGGTATCAGGATTGCAACTTTCACAGCTAGTTAAAATTGTTTTTTGCTTTAAATTTTAAGGATGGAGTCTTCTTTAATGTTGCTGGTTTTTTTGCCATGAATTTGAGGGATGCAAGAATGCTGATGTCGATGCTCACTCTAATTCAGTGTATCTAAGATGATTTTGACATCTTGCAGATATTCTGTAGAAGACACTGGTTATGTTAGTTGCATTGCCTGGACACCTGATAATTCTGCCTTTGCAGTTGGGTGGAAATTAAGAGGGTTGGCTGTATGGTCCGTTTCTGGTTGCCGTTTGATGTCAACTATCCGCCAAGTTGGTTTAAGTTCTGTATCATCTCCAATGGTTAAGCCAAACCAAGATTGTAAATATGAACCTTTAATTAGTGGTACCTTGCTGATCCAGTGGGATGAATATGGTTATAAGCTTTATGCCGTCGAGGAAAATTCTTCAGAAAGAATACTTGCATTTTCATTTGGGAAATGTTGCCTTAACAGAGGCGTTTCTCGCACAACACATATGCGGCAAGTCATACGTGGTGATGATCGATTGCTCATTGTGCAATCAGAAGATAGTGACGGACTTAAAATCCTTAACGTTAATCTACCAGTATGCATTCAGATAACCAGCTATTTTAATTTGTTATTTATTTATTTACATATATATGCATCTCTGACAACATTTATATTCTTCTAGGTCTCTTATATCTCTCAAAATTGGCCTATTCAGCATGTTGCAGCTAGCGAGGATGGAATGTATTTGGCAGTTGCTGGTCTACATGGTTTAATCATTTATGATATTCGGTTGAAAAAGTGGCGTGTATTTGGGGATATTACTCAAGAACAAAAAATCCAGTGTGAAGGTTTATTGTGGCTGGGAAAGATCATAGTGGTCTGCAACTACATTGAAGCTTCTAACATGTGAGACACAATTCAGAAGTATTCTCTTCTTCTGGCCACAACTAATTCTGTTGTTCATATCGAAGTATCAGTTTTTAGCCTGTTCTAGTATCATTGACTTGCTTAAATGGTCTGAGTTGAATTATGTGGCTATAATTTTTGCAGGAGCATTCACAGCCCTCTTTTTTTTTTAGTTTACATTTGTTTTTTGGTATATAATATTCAGCATTGCTTCTCTAATGTTTGGTTAATTTTTTTATGGATGTCTTCCTTTTAAATTTCCGCTACTTATATTTATCTTGTTCACATTTTTATGTTATTTGTAATCATGATCAATCTGTTTCAGGTATGAGTTACTTTTCTTCCTGCGGTATTACCTTGACCAGAGTTCTTTACTGTGTTGGAAACCACTGCTTGGAAAACCTGTGGTGATGGATGTATATCAAGAATATATATTGGTCACCTATAGACCATTTGATGTTCACATTTTCCATTTGACATTACTTGGTGATTTGACATTGTCTAGTACTCCAAAATTACAGGTAAAGGAATATTTCAAGCTACTCTGATTGTAGAATTTCTTTCAGAATGGCAGTTACTTTTTGGATGTGCTTTATTCTCAAGTGTTAGCCGTTAGGTCACATTTGAGTGACTACACTTGGATTACTTAATTCTTCATTCATTTTTAAGTGATAAAATGACAAACAGCTTTCTACAGTAAGAGAACTGTCAATTATGACTGCAAAGAGCCATTCAGCATCAATGCGATTTATTCCTGAACAAATTTCAAGGGAAGGCATTTCAAACAATCATATCTCTTCCTCTGATATGTCAGTTGAAGAGCCTGCAAGGTAAATGTCTGTAATGCTATGTAAACAGGTATTCTCATTTGATATACTTCTGAGAGGATTGATATGCTTGTTAGGTGTTTGATTTTGAGAGCAAATGGAGAGCTTTCTCTTCTAGATTTGGATGATGGGCGAGAAAGGGAGCTTACTGACTCAGTTGAGTTATTCTGGGTCACCAGTGATCATTCAGAGGAAAAAACAAATTTAATTGAGGAAGTTTCTTGGTTAGATTATGGTCATCGAGGAATGCAGGTGGACTTTTCTGCTTGTCCGCTTATTAATTATTATATGGTGCACGTATTTAATATATCTTCACTCCATTCTTTGGGCTTGAATGATACTTATTCTAGTTTGAAGTTTTTTTACAGGTTTGGTATCCTTCTCCAGGTGCTGTCTCTTTTAAGCCGGAGGATTTCTTGCAGGTATGCTTTCCTGTGACTATTAAGTTATTAATGGTTATCTAGTGACCAGTTCCTAAGCGATGCAAGAAAATTAAGCGTGGCTCTTTTTGGTTCATCATAAATATTTCTTATTTTATTAGAATCTTCCAATTTTATTGGTTCATTTGAGGTTACTGTATGCTTTTTATTTTTTAAATAATGAGAACTTATGAATTTAATCTCACATATTGATACTAAACATTTTGGTCCAGATATTCTGTCATCTTCATCACTGTCCCTACTGTTTTGCTGTTTCTATATTTGTATATCCTTCTACCTCAATTTAATGTGGAAATAAATTTCTGTAGACATCAGATACGTGTTTTTTTCTTCTGCTATAATCTTTCCTATGAGAAAAAGTAATCTTCCAGTTATCACGAGTCATCAAAAAAGCAAAATAGTTGTAGAACATTCCCTGACTTGTTTAATGTAATAAACCAGCTTGTAGCTGGATCCAGAGTTGGAATTTGATCGGGAGGTATACCCACTTGGACTTCTCCCGAATGCTGGTGTCGTTGGTACAGGGGCTATATCTTAGAATTTGGTACTTTTAGCATCCTCAAAGGAAGAAATTGAATATTACTTGTCTATTTTGATGTTATTTTCCTTCTTTTACTAAAGATGAAGCTAATCAAACGTACTACATAACAATGTAAACCATTACTCTGCAACCTGATTGTGCATCATAAAGTTGAAACAAACTCTTGGAGGGGAAGTACTTTTATTGGAAAGGGAAAAAGAAAAAAAAAATGAACTTCATCCAAACAAAAATTTCTCTCTTCTAGTCACATTGAATTAGTGAAGTTTTTCCTTTTTTATACGCAAAAGTTTTTATCATTATCTCCTGGCATTTTCAATGAATCAGTGTGTTCCACTTGTATTGCCTTTCAAGTCTCATGCTACTTTACATTCAATATCGATGTTCCTTAAACAATATTGTGATTGGAAATCTGCCAGAGGGACAAAAATGATGAAGCTCTGAGATTGGCACGGTTATCAGCAGAGAAGCCTCATTTTTCTCATTGTTTAGAGTGGCTTCTTTTTACCGTTTTTGAAGCTGAAATATCCAGGTATGTATCTTTAGGGAAGGAAAATTTTGCTTACTTAATTCAAGTTCAAGTATTACTTCTTCGTGCTGTTAACATTTTCTTTGCATTTTTTTCTTATTTTTTTTAAAATTAGATCATTTCTAGTTATCAAATTCAGAAGTCAGAACATCTGACTACAACTACAATTTAAGATTTTAAGATACTGATTGTTCACGTTCCCTTTCTCCATTTTTTTCCCTTTTTCTTCATAAGTGTTTTGTGGCAAATGATATATCATAGGGTAATAAGTTTCTTGCCTGTTCAAACGTGAGAGGGCCCGTACAAGCTGTCATCTGGGTGAAAGTGGCATTTAAAAAAAATAAAGAAAAGTGCTCCAGAAACAGTTTCTGAACAGCTCCCTTTTTTACCTGCAAGGAAAAGAAACTGAATAGAAATATTTATGTTGCATTATGTTAAATCATCCATCAACCCAAAAGTTTAAGTCGATGAATTGTAGTAGATTTAATTATATCAACCAACCCTCCCTCTTACTTGTGGGTTTGAAAATTTCGAGAAAGCTCATATCAATATTAATTGGGGAACTTAAGGCCCATCACTTTCCTTCAATGCCTACTTATCGGCACCCATTCAAAAACGCCAAGGAGATTGTTTGGAACAATTTGGTTTATGCATTGTCTTGGAAATGGTGGATGGAAAGAAATAACATGACTTTCAATGACAAACATCTCTCTCTGGACAGCCTTGTTGATTCTTATTGGTGCGATCAGACCCCTTTTTGTAAGTATGATCTTACTACTTTGTTTAATCACTGACATCATTTATTGTAAATGCCTTGATCTATATTTGTACTTTTTCATATATCAATAAATAGTGACCATTTTCATTAAGAAAAAATTAATTAATTGAGAACGAAATAACTCAGCAAGGGTTTGAACACATGAACTCCCACTCTGATACCATTTGGGTCATATTAAGTCGCCAATCAACCCAAAAGCTTGAGCTTATGAGTTGGAGTAAATTTAATTGTATCAATTAACAATTTAACCTATCTTTGAAAAGCTATTCTAATATTGGGTTTAACAAGCAACCATCATGGGTTGATTCGATGGTCATTGTAGTAGAACTAGGTGATTGTCCTAAGCTTTGTAAATCATAAAATGCTTAGAGATTATGAGTTAAATCTATGGTTGCCACCTATTTAGGAATTAGTTACCTACAAGTTACCTTGACAACTAAATGTAGTAGAGCTAGGCAGTTGTGCTGAGAGAATAGTCGAGATGCATGTACGCCGACTTGAAAGCTCATAGATATATTAAAATATATATATATATATATATATACACATATATATAGAATGCATACAACAAGCATGAACATTCGGTATAACATGAGGGAGAAATTTTTTCTTGTTTTCCTTTTCTAGATCAAGCCTGACTCTCTTAAAAAATGTGAACAAGAAGATCGAGATCATCTGTTCAATAGCATAAAAAGGTTACTTGATGAAAACCTACCGTTGTAGAGTACTACCAACTGGTGAAGCTAGCTCCTAACTGATAATTTTAAAAAGCGTTTGGAAATAAAAGGAAAAGAAGCAGAGACATCACTGGTTCTTTATGGTGACTAGGACATTTCCAGATTGAATTAAATTTTGCTCAATTTTCACTTTCAAGATACTGTATCTTTGCTTGAAGTTAATGACTTAGTAATTATATCTGTGATTGTAGTCTTCATTTTTACGTTGAAATTTACATTGCATCATGAATCATGATTTGGATTGCAGGCAAAATGTGAACAAGAACCAGAATACAGCTGCTAAATATGCTATCAACAAGCTGTCTCTTTTGGAGAAGACATGTGATCTGATAAAGAATTTCCCTGATTATCTTGATGTAGTTGTAAGTGTTGCAAGAAAAACTGATGATCGACATTGGGCTGACTTGTTCTCCGCTGCTGGAAGATCAACAGAGTACAATTTTTATACTTTTTACAACTGTTTTCTTGTGCTCCTGCTTTTAATACAAGCTTGATCAATGAATGTTCAAAGTGTAATACAAAATCTCATGCTTATGTGATAGGATTCTTTTTATTGGCATTTACTAATGATTTCAGTTCGTAGAACTGCATCGTGATTTCTGATTATCTTTGTTACTTTTCTTGAGGTGAGCCTGCTTCTAGATTTTCTTTGTACCCTGAAGTTTTGGATCTCGCCTGTAGCTAATACATTTTTTAGGCATAATTCACTAACCTTGGATTTATAGGCTTATGTGCATCATGCACGATGATAGGTTTATTGATATATTTTCCTTATTTGTTTTCTTCCTTTATGTAAAAATTTCCTTCTTTGTATATTCTCTTTGTTATGTAAGTCTTGCCTTATACAATTTTAGGGTTTTACTTTACCCTATTTAAGAAAGGCTAATCTAACATTTTTCAATATCGATTAATGTAATAGAACACATTTCTATTCTCCAAATCGAAAATTATATAAAAAAAGGAACATTGGAATCATATCAAGGAATCATTGACATAGACTTAATTGGGTTCTCTAATAGGTAAAACTTTATGACGTGTTTATGAATGAACGAATTGCTTAAAATTACCTACTTGATACTAAGAATATTTTTTATAATATAGTCAAAGGATGAAATGAAAGTTTGGAGTCTTATCAAGAATATCATTGATGTTTCCATATAAAGACTTTTTCTCTTTAATCGGATCCTGATAAAGTTAGGTATATTAGCATTTGCTGTGCATGTAGACTTTAATTGCTTATTCTTCTATTTGAAAGCTACCATTGTTTGTTCCATGGATAATAATGGCTCATATACCTAAAGATTTCCTTAACAAAAATTACAGTGAAATACACGTTCGATCTCTTTGTTTGAGGATAAGTTTCTATTGGTCCGAGAAGATGATTTGACAGTTACAGTTAACTTGCTGATTAGATTTGTTGGCATAGTTTTCTAATGAGTTGAAAAGTTAATAATTTTTTAAGCTTTGGTGCAGTTTTCCCTCTTTCTTCTCCTACCCTTCTACCTCCTCTTCATCTCTTCTCCTCCAGAGACCATGATATTTGACCACTTTTCCTTTTGCAGTAAATGTTTGGCAATGGAACACATTACTCGTGTCATACACTTTGCTGCCCTATATATGTTTAGTGCATTGTTATATTCCCTTTATAAGTGATATGTTCATTAAAGTTTCATTTTTCAGGCTGTTTGAGGAATGCTTCCAACGGAGGTGGTATCGCACTGCAGCCTGCTACATACTTGTAAGAAAATCATTCCTTTTTTTTAACATGGAAAATGTCATAATGTAAATATACAGAAGTTTTGATTGTTAAAAATTGCTTTGGCCACACACACACACAAAAAAAAAAGCATATGAAAGGATGATTTGAATTTTACCACTGATGTTTTTGTTTGGATCCCTGAGGCTGAGAGTCCAGAAGCATTTATTTTTTTAACAGGTTTAGTTCCATTTAGAATTGGCAGATCCTGTAGGAGAACAAACTAGTGGCTCTATAATTAGTATACGAAGACTAAAAAGAAGTTTCCATACTCTGGAATCTTGTAGTTAGTTTGTTGCTGAAGAATTGTAGTATTAGAATTCTTGACTCTCTTCTTGCTATCTTTCTAGTATCAAGTGAAATTGTTTGCGTGGGATTTTGGGAGGCTCTAATCCCGATTACTGTCATAAGTTATAGGTTCCTACTATTTCCATAAAGTGACAATTTGATAGGGTTTCAATAATATATTCCCTCAGTAATATAATATGGGAATTCATATTGATTCCGTTAGAACGGAAGGGATTTATAGATTTGGAAATGTTAATCCTACCTTAAATAATCTATGGGAATTTAGTCTTGGTACTATTACTACTGCTGAAAAATTGCTAAGGAGCATACCTTATCTAACTCTCTTACTAGCTCGGTGTGTTATGTAAGACCAATGTAGACAGGGGCGGAGCGTTCAAGGGACTTGGCCCCCCCAATATTTTATTGGGCCAAAGTTCGAATCACATTGGAGCCATATTAGTTTTTTTTTTTTTGTAAATTCCTTTCTGTTTAGTCTTTTTTTGTTTCCTTTTAATATATATTTTCTTTCTTTTTCTGTATTTCTTTTTCCTCTTCGTTTTTTTAAAAAATTCGTTTCTCTCTTTCGTCTTTTTTTTTCCTTTTAATATATAGTTTTTTTCTGTATTTCTTTTTTCTTCTTGTTTTTTTTAAATTCCTTTCTCTCTTTCGTCCTTTTTTTTTCTCTATATGCTACTTTTTTCTTCTTCTTATTTCCTTTATGTATTATTTGTATACTTTTTTTTTAGTATTTTTTTCCCTCTTAGTTTATTTTTTCCCTATTCTTTGCAAATAATATATATTATTTAGGATTTTTATATACTTAAATTATTTTCTTCTTTCTTTATTATTTTGTTATCAAATAAATTATATATATATATTTTATCATAAATAAATTTTATATTTGATTCTATAGAAAATTATAATATTATATAATTAAAAGTTTAAGAATTTGCGTGAATCAAACTTTTGACATTTAAAGATGTTTTGTTGTATATATTTATAAAACACATTGTTAAGTGCTTAATTATCATGATTTGTTTTGTTTTTTTTATATAGAAAATCGATGGTTTGTAACTAAAAGGTTAAGAAGAGTTTAATTCATATTGCATCACCTAATTTGTCAATAATATAGGGGATTATGAGATTTGTCTCATAAAAAAATTATAAGTTCATGTGTCCGTATACTTGCGAAAAAATATTCGGCCCCCCAAATGCTAAACCTTGGATCCGCCCCTGAATGTAGAATGTTAACTCATCTTTCTATACGCTGTCCTTATGCTACACGTTTATGGATGATTATTTTGGAGGCTTTTGAATGGTCTTTGTTACTTCCTAGTGGTATTCCTAATTTTCTAAATTTGATCATGGTGGGCTATTCGTTCCAAGGAGTAAAGAAGATTGTGATTGACTATCGTTCATGTTTTTTTTTTTAATGTATCTACTCCATTTGACCGGTTAATGTGATTGACTCTTTCAAATGTGTATTTTTGGTGTAAAGAAAACATCGGTTTCATTATTATAGTTTGTCTTATTTTATTTTCAATTTTGGAAGTCTTTCTTGTAACTCACCTTTCGATGTTTGAAATTTTGAACTCCATTTTATAATTTGAATGACATTGTTTCTTTCTTCTGAAAAAATACTGAAATATAATGTGACACTTCATATTTTGAGCTCCCGTGTACAATTATGTTTATTCTTTAATATTTTCATACTTGCATAGTCAACCACCAGAATTTTTGTTGACATATTGTTCTACCATTTTGGAGCCATACATACAACAAATATCTTGTAACTTTGCTTTCAGCATCATGCAATTTTCCGTAGGGTGGTTTGCTATGTTCTTACATCTTATCTTTCTTATCCAGCTTCAAATGGGAACTCTTCAAAGCCGGTTGGATGCAGATTTTCTGTTGGCTCATATGTGCTCTGTTAAGTTTAAGGAATGGATCGTTATTTTAGCCACTCTTCTAAGACGGTCTGAAGTATGAACCTTACTGTTGATTCCATTTGTGTATATGTTTGGAAATTTCACCCATTGCATCCTTGTTTCACAACAGGGAGAAAGAAAAACTTGGATTAGATTAGTTTAATTTGAGAAGTTTTATGCAAATTCTAAGGTATTTACAAAAAGAAATCAAGGGATATATTTCCTTCAGTCTGTTAAACCAATTCACATACTGTTCTTTGAAATAGCATAATTTTCCATTAGAAGCATCCTGCATTTTCATGTAACAAAATGCCATTTTATCTGAAGCATTTTCCTTACCAATTAAATAAGCAGAGCACAAAAGCCAACACACATTTTATCAAGATGTTAAGTCTCAATTTGTTAGTATCAGTGACATTCATCAAATTTTGGTTTCTTGTTTAATTTTACAGGTTCTGTCTGATCTATTTAGGCGTGATCTGCGGTTGTGGGAAGCATATAAGAGCACCCTACAGGTAAAGTTTGTGCTGAACTTTTCAGCGTACTTGCAATCTTTCATGTTAATCAAAGTAATCAAAAGATAACAACCGAATTCTGTTTACTTTTGACAACGTTTTGTTTCTTGTGCTCCCAGTCATCATTTGTAGAGTATCACGATCTACTTGACGACTTAGACAAGAAACTTTTGTCCACGGAAAATTTAGATGAGAAATAGCGTGGATTAGCTTCTAACCACTGTTCATCATCGTCTACCATCTGTTGCCAAATGAAATGGTCATTCATTTCCATGTCGAATGCCATATTCTCATTGGTTTTCGGTAACTGATTGAAGAAGGATAAATCAGATCGAGCAAGCATCACATGTTAACATCCAACACAGGGGAGTAGTAGTGATCAGCCCTGTTTAGAAACAAGCATCAAATAGTAAGGAGTAGAGTTGCATTAAAACGTTTGTCGTTATTCTTAACGGCTTTGCTGGTCGGGGAGGTTATAAGGATCTCAGTCAAGCGATATGTTAAGCTAATAATATGCACCTGCATTTAGCTTTTATCTCCTTAAAATCCTAATTTAATGTTGTGTATATGGCTTTCTCTCCCTTAGTGAAGAGTCTTGTTGCGTGAGGGTGGTTCAGTGTATTAGGAAGGCTATCTGTAAAGTTACTGCAAATGCTCACATTGTAGCAAGTATTATTTCTACAATAATTCCTTATTTAAATTTATTTTTTTTGAGAAATTTTGGAATAGTTTAGTGCTTAAATCTTGTACAAAATATGGGCAGTAGAATTTTAAATATACATAGAAGCTTTGTAATGAAAATGAAATGGAGTCCTCAAAGAAGATATTGATTTCACAAATGCGTCTGGTATAAGACAATGAAGAGAGGAACTAGTTGATACTCATATTCAGTCAATATATTTACTTTTTTTTTTCATGTTGTGAATCTTGAACATACCTTTTCAATTAATCAAATTCCGAAAACAAAAACATGTGTCAAAAACGACAATTTAATTTTGAATTAATGAAAATTAAGCTTATAAACACATTTTTTTAAAAAAAAATTCTATTAATATTTTTAAAAATCAAGTCAATTAACTTCTTTTTTTTTTTTTAAATATTTTTTTATATAACTCAAAATTTAAATATTTGTTTGGAAAGGCAATTCAGAAATTGCGAGAAGCAAGTTTACTTTTCAAAAGCAAATGATGATCTACATTTTTTTAATATTAAAATTTTTATTTTAAATAATGAAATTATTGTTAAAAAAAAGTAGATAACAAAAATAAATGAACTTAAAAGTAGAAGTATAGCTCAAGAGGTTAGAAGTTCCATTCTCTCCGCTGAAATTGAAAAAAGAAAAAACCAATCTACTAAAGTGTAGTTTAGATGAATACTCTTCTTTTATTTTTTAAATTTATTTATAATCGAGAATCAAAACTTCGTCCCATTAATATCCTAAGGGGCTGTTTGAATATGGGTTTTTGAGGGAGGAAGAGGAAGGGGGTTGGATTTTGAGGGAGGAAGAGGAAAGAGAAAAGGGAAGGGAGAACAACTCTTTTTTTCATCCTCTCATTTCAACTTCTTTCTCCATCCTCAACTCCCATTTTAATCCTCTCATTCAAACACCTCATTTCAATATTCTTTTAAATATTTTTTATAAATAAATATGGGTGATATATTATTATAATTTTTTTTATAAAATTAATAACTGAAAATAATTGTACTGAAAATAAATAAATAAATAAAAATAACTTTTTAATCTTTAAAAAATATTTATAAATTATTAGTAATTTGTAGATTTAATTTTGTCAAGAAAATAAATTTACCATTTATATTATATAAAAATATTTATAAATTATTAGTAATTTGTAGATTTAATTTTCTCAAGAAAATAAATTTACCATTTATATTATATAAAATTATATAAGTTTTTTAAAAATTAAATCAATAAAATAAAAAGATTCTATAAAAAACAACTCATCTATATAATAAATATATCTCAATTTTCATATTGAATGTATTTAGAAAGTAATTCAATTTTCATATTGAATGTAATTAAATAAATAAAGAAAAAAACATATAAAAAGTAAGAAATAAATAAATAAAATATACAAATAACAAATAAAATAAAGGAAGAAAAAATTGTAAAATTAGTGCAAATAATAAAATAATTGTATATAACGAATTAAAAAATAATAAAAAGTAAGGTAAATAAATTTATTAAAAATATATAAAACAAAATGAACAAAAATATCAAAAATTAACGAGATAAAAATGTATAAGGAATAAAAAATAAAGAATGAATAATAGTAAGAGAAAAAATAGGTTAAGACAAAGAAAAAAATAAAATAACGTTAATTATAAATTGAAATTGAATTTAGACAATAAAAATTTGAAGACCAGAATTTAATGACACTAACTCATTCCATAAAATTTTCATTACATATTAAGTTGCCAACTAATAGATAAATATTTCATTTCTAGAACAAACCAATTTTTTTTATGATTAAAAAATTAATATAAATAAATTAGTTGATGAATCATTACATATGAATATATTTATATTTTTTTTAGAAAATAAGCGAGGAAAAATATTTACAATACTAGGAAAAAAAAATAGCAATCATAGTAAAAAAAAAATTCAAATAATCATAGTCATAAATATTAATAATTATACGGTATTATTAATATATTTATAAGTATTAACGATTTATATATTAATTTAACGTTGATAAATTATAGGTATTTATAAATGAAATTAATTAAAAAACATCGACCTTAAATATTAATATTTGTATTTATTAATTTAAGTTAATACATTTTATAGGTATTCTCATATGTAAAATTAATATTTAAGGTTAATATTTTTTAATTAATTTTATTTATAAATATCAATAATTTATAAATAAAATTAATATATAAACGGTTTTTTTTTTAAAATATACGTTCTATGAAAAAAGGTTAATTGTTGTATTAATTAAAAAACATCAACCTTAAATATTAATTTTAAAAAAAAAAAAAAAAAAAACTCTAACCTCCCTTTCAAACAACCATATTCAAATATGGTTTTCAACCTCTCCTTCAAACATCCATATTCAAACAAGGTTTTCCTGCAACCCCTCTTTCAAACATCCATATTCAAACAAGGTTTTCCTGCAACCTCTCTTTCAAACATCCATATTCAAACAAAGTTTTCTTGCAATCTCTCTTTCAAACATCTATATTCAAACAAGGTTTTCCTGCGACCTCTCTTTCAAACATTCATATTCAAACAAGGTTTTCCTACATCCCCTTACCTCTTCCTCTCCACTTCCCTCAAACCAAATAGCCCCTAAAGACAATCAGAGAGATTAGATGAATTAGATGAATGCAATTGAGGATGATTTAATTAGAGATGAACATAAAAGAGAGAATGAAACAAGAATGCATAAAAAATAGTTGTTCCACACCATAAATTTGAAGTACTTTATCATCTACATCACATATATATATATATATATATATAAAAGTAATACATAAATATGACAGTTCCTTGAGTTAGTTCACTCAATAACTTACAAAATATCATTACAGGTTTCAACAATGTCAAATCACAAAACCATGATTCAAAGCTAAAAGAAACAAACTTGACATTCAAAAGAAACTTTATGTTACAGATTTCTATTCTGGTTTTCAAATCCAACAATTCCACCAACATCTATACTTAGATGTTGAATAAAATCTCTGTATCCCCAAAGTTGGTATCATATTTAAACTAGTGATTGTCTACTCCCATGTTAGATCTAGCTTTCCAACTATCCACCATTGGCAGTTTCGACCACGAGAAAGACTCATCCCTCCCGATCACCTTTCGACGCAACATCAGCGATACGCTTACAATCAAGCATAAAATTACTACATAAGGAACTAAATTAACAGTGCTTCCTTGACATCTCTTCAAAACCATCTCTGCAGATAGGTTACCATCAAAGCTACCCAAAGTGTTACTCAACTTCATGATCTCAATTCCATTAAGCAGACCATCAACAGCATATGGAACACTCTGATTAGAGTTTCCAATACTAATTCTAAGAACTCCTTCTTGACCACCATTGACCATGAAATCAACATAGAACGGAGAAGAAAGCTCCCAATTTGTAGCGGTCGAGAGATCGAAATTCTCGTACGCCATGTACCCGTTAACATAGACATTGAAAAACAGAAAACCAATGGATATACTCGCAATATCACAGAAATGCAAGCGAGCAATGTAATTGTATCCACTAATAACTGGAAACGTCCATGTCATGTTCATATTCAGAACCGAAGAATTCGAACTCTTGATCACTCGGGCGGAGTTGTAAACATTATCAGGACAAACTTCACGACTTGCACCACTGGTTTGATACTTGATCCTTCCAGTAGAGTACACTTTCTTAGATCCCTCACTGGATTCGAAGTGTTCATCATCAGGGAGCCAAGTCCTCCAAAAAGAATCGTTAAACGGGGTGACTTTAAGCCCCCCAACATTGACCCTGTACAACACTTCACGCCCTTCCTTAGACAACCCATCAACATTTTCACTACGTTCATAACTCAAGTATTTCGCAGAATCAGCAACAAGATCTTTAGGCGCAGAAATAACCTCAATCGCATTGACAAAAGCCAGATTCGATTTCTTAAGAGGGATAAAGGTAATTTCAAGGGTTTCAGTTCCAACCCAGATAAGGAACTCCTTAACTCTAGGGCTAACAGCAGAGACGCCACTAAAATTACTCAAAATCACATACCCATTAACCAGAACGTGGAATTGAGCACGAATCAAATCCAAATTGGAGGAACTAAAAGTTAGAAAGTGGAGACGTACCATGTGCGTTCCTTTGTCTCTGATCTGAAACTCGTACTTGGAGGGCACCTCGAAAACGCGAGCCGAGCTGTAAATCTGGGGCAAACCCTCAAATGGGTGTTCGTTTCTGAGGGAGAAAGAGCGAGGGGAAGACAGAAACGGGGAATTTGAAGAAGATGAATCGGGGAGGAAGAGGCGATGATCGACGGTGGACTTTAGGGTTGACCCACAATCGATGAGGAAGTGATCGATTGGGGAGAAATGGGAATAGGAAAGGACGGGGATGGTTGAGGAAGAAAGTAAAAGAGAAAAGAGAATCAGTTTCAGAAACTCCATTGGAAGAGAGAATTGAGAGGAAGAAGAAGATGAAGAAGGAGAATTTGTGAATATGGATTCGAAAATGGGGAAGAAAACCAAAGCGCGTAGAATGGGGTCCAAATGGAACCAACCAGCTAAGATTTGAAGACAAAGTCCACTATACAATATTTTCATGTTAGCTCCAACTTTGTAATCTAATTAATTATGCATCAAATGTTGAATGTTTCCATTAAAAAAAAAAAAAAATTGGGTAGGTTTAAATTGCATTGAATTTGTTAAAGAATACATTTGGTTTGGTTGATAGTTTAGGATGCACAACAAGTGTCTAGTTAATCAAAGAATAAAATAATCACATGGGTTGGTGGCCTTATTAATTATTTGATTTGATGTTAATCCATTTCTATTCTACGATCACAAGTTCAATTCAGTCGGTATTTGTAAATCCTCCTTTTTCCAACTTGTGCTCAAAGAAAAAAAATATATATATATATCCAAAAATATTATTTGTGTCTCTCTTATACTCGTTGACTTAACATTCATTGTTGACTCTAGACACATCGAAAATTAGAGACCTCACGTGAACCCTCTTTCAAAGATGGTGAAACCTTTCTCTCTTTTTTTCTCAAGCAATAGAGACCTCAAATGATAGTACTAATAAACATTCTTCGACGTCTTTCAGGACTTTCTTCACCTTTTAACGACATGTATATTGCATTTGCCACCATCATCTATCTAGCTACCTTCGATGACAAGCAGCTTTCATTGAATTCTTTGTGTGCATGTCGAATTCTACAACGGCTTAAGGTTGGTCATCGATGATAATTGATGACCATCTTTTTTATGACATGTGTGATATATTAAATTATCATATTTAAGTGAATGTAAATCATCTCTTCGTTTCATAATTATTTCATTTTTTTTTTTTAAGTTTTCAATTATAATAAAACAAAAAACCATAAGATATCTATAATTTTAATGTGTTTTTTTAAAACAAAAAAAGAAACTAAAAATCAACATGTTTCTAATGGTTTATATATATATAAATTTGAATCAATGAATGTTTATAATTTTGTATTTTTATTAAAAAACAAACAAAACAAAACACTTATATTTATATTTTCTTTTTGTTTTTGAAAATGTTTACACGTAGAATAAAATAATATTGTAAATGTATTGATTAGAATCATAGTAGAATTATTCAAGGATGGATTTTGTGTCTCAATTTTTTAGTAAATAAAAGTTGGATAAAAATTAAAACCTTCTCTTTTGAAAGAAAAAGTATATATTTTTATTCGTTGAGCTATGCTAAGATTAAATTTAATTTTGTGCAAAATGTAATCACATATTTCATTTTTGTTGATACATATTTTTTTTCATTTTAAAAAGTGTAAATTTAAAAAAAAATAAAATAACAGATAAAAGTGCACCATTTATTTAAGTGAAAGGTTCAAACTCTTCATAATTTGAAAAACGTTTTAATAAACTTAAAAACCAAAAGTAAAAAACAGAAAATGAATGGATTGTCAAACAGATCTCCTTTTTTAAAACCTAAAACTAATAAATGAAATCATAGGTTATCAAAGTGTCTCTAATAAATGAAATCATGGGTTATCAAACTGTCTCTAAAAAATTGAAAAGCATCATGTTTGGAAATGGTTAATTATAGAATGCATGTGGGTTTCTTTTTCAACCTAATTTTTTAGACATTCCAATCAAATATCAGTGTCACATTCTTTGACTTTTCAATTTTCTTTTTTTGGAAACTAGAAAACCTAAGTTTCACTTTGTTATATTCAAGGCTTTGTGATATATTAAAGAATTTTTTAGTTTAAGTATTTTCCAACAATATCAAATGAGTAAAACTCAGGTACTTGTTGGTAAGTATGGTGTCCATACTTACCAACACATGAATCACATATTTTTTATTGATAAAAAAAAAATTTGATGAAAAGATTGATTTAACATTTTTAAAGATAATTAAATAAAAATATGTGGTTCATGTGTTGGTAAGTATGGATCAGTACCTAAGTTTTACTCATATCAAATTAGGGACATTCTAAGCAAGAGTTTACCTTGAAGTTTGTAATCTCAACCAACTAGTTGCCTCACCTTTCAGACTACTATTATTTTCATTATACATATACATCGTACTTTTTCATTCTTAAAATTATAATTAATATCTATTTGTTAATATCAATCCAAATATTATCAGCAATATTTTTCCATTTCACATTGTCGACTTAGTCGATGTTTATTTAATATGCGTCCACAACATTATTCAGTTAATTGCAATAAAGTAGAAAACCACTTGTTTTATTTATTTATTAGTAAAAATGGGTATAAAATAACAATTCAAAAATCATAAACTCAATTATAACATTTCAAGTTTTTGAAGCTAAGAAACGAAGTTCACTTATTTGATCATCTATTTTAAGTTGACAATCTAGCACAATAAAGAATGCACTTATCAACAGAGCTACCAAAGAATGTCCAACTAAAACATTAATCTATTTTACACCCCAAACCAAAGCAACAGAAAAGAAGAAAAAAAGAAAAAATAGTGGACAACTGAAATGGTCTGATATTTTCTCCAAACTATAGACATTTACAGCAAATTTGTTTCTAAATAACACTATATATGAATCGTGTACTTCATCATTTAAATTTAAGGTATATAACAACACACACACATGATATTCAATAAGCGGGATCTGGGTTGAACATCACAGATTCTCTCCACACAAGTTCCTTTATGTTTTCTTCGGTAAACGATGGTTGCTCGAAATCAAAATTGAAAGGCCTTGGACACACTGGCTCCTCATTGAAATCATGAAGAGGTGCCAAGTATGGATGGCACAATGCCTCTTCAACTGCAAAGTATCGAGGTTCGATATGATCATCAAAATGAATAAAAGAATACAAAATTATCGTATCATAAAGATATATGTAGTTTACGGTGCGAGCCATGTGACTATTATGAGTAAGGTATGTTTTTCTTTTTATATCCATGAATGTCCAGTTCAGCTTATGTGCATCTTAACCAATCTCACGGGACAACGTCCTAACCTTACCATATTTGATGTCAAGAAAACTCATAGAAAATTAATTCTGAGATGAATGGCCAACATGGATTGAACTCATTCATTCTAAATTTTCAAAATCCTTTTGAGTTTTGACCACTAGTCCAACCTACTACCAAAATATCAATATCATAAGTTCACTATCATCTAAATGTATATACCCTAAACTAGTATGACACGTGAAAAACTTTGTTATGCTAAAAGGGATCACAATATTTGAAAATGTCTGAGCAAAGCAAGTCCACTTATGTTCATCACAGTCAAATTATATTCATCAAGTAGAAAGAAAAAAAAAAAAATCAATTTCATCTTGTTGTTAAGTGTTATAAGTTTCAACATTCTAAAAATTCCACAGAGCTAGAAGAGTTGGTTAGTTTTATTCGTCGAGTCGAAATATACCTGTAATGCGCTTAGTAGGATCAAAGACTAGCATCTTTTCCAACAAGTCAATAGCAGCAGGAGACATTGTAGGAAATCTGGTGGAAAACTGCTGCCTGGGGTAGGAAGGAAAATGTCTAAAATATCTTCCTGGATCACCATTTCGTAAGAACCCGAGGCTTGAGTCGTCAGGTGACCCAATGAGCTTCACAAACCGAAAGGAAAACAGTGTAAAATCCAGATTAGTGTCACTCTCAAAGTCAACAAGCCACAAAATCAAAATCCATACCATGGTGCTTGAACAATCATAAAGAACACAGAGCGGTACTAATTCAAAAAAGTATAATTGAAAGGTGACTTAATCAGGACCATGTTCAATTCAACTTAACAACTAAATTGCAGATGCAGCTTCCAAATCATGACTAATTCTTGATGTCTAATCAATAGCTAATATTTAAAATATCTAAAAAAACTAAGGCAGATTCTGATAACTGGCAAGGCAAGAATACCTCAGTAATAAGTTTTAGCTGATGAACATAATCTCTTCCAGGAAACAGTGGTCGTCTGTGCATAGTTTCACCAAGTATACAGCCAACAGACCAAATATCAATTGCTCCAGTGTATTCTGAGCAATTAAGAAGCAACTCTGGTGCCCGATACCACCGAGTAACAACATACTCGGTCATAAAATCAGTCTCAGAAGTTGTCCTTGCTAGCCCAAAGTCTCCAATTTTCAGGTCACAGTTTGCATTGAGGAACAAATTGCTTGGTTTCAGATCACGGTGTAGAATATTAGCAGAATGCATGTATTTTAGCCCTCGTAACAACTGGTACAGAAAGTACTGCACATTGAAAAAATTGAGTACTAATAAGATTGCAAGAAGCATAAACAAACTTTTACTTCTAGCTGTAGTTTAACAAAGATTATTGGCACAGGTAACTTTGATCTTGTGAGATGTGAATAACTTTTATGACGATAGAGCATGAAAGAAGAAAGTAAACTAAAGTAAACTGTGAAGTGAGTGAGTCATTTTAAAAAATATTTTTTTAATTTGATGAAATTCATAAAACACTTCAATGCTTTATTTTAATGTTCAAGGTACTGTAACTGAAAGAAGATTAGAGGTGCACACCCGACAATGATCGTCAGTCAACGGTTGATTGGACCGTATTATCTGATTTAGATCAGTATCCATCAACTCATAAACAAGGTACACATCATTGAAATTTTCCACCTGAGGAGGTCTTATAATATCTTTAAGAGCAATAATCTGCAGTTGAGGAAAAAAAGTTAGCCCACATGGTCACATAATTGCTTAAAAGAGCAGTCAATATTCACTTCTCAAATAAAAAAACAGATTCAAATGTCAAACATTTTTTAATGTTAAATAAGCGACATCAAGGATTAATGCCATTATGATGAAAAAATTTCGAACATTTTTTACATTCTTGAAAGTTCTTTTTAAAAAAACATAATAATAAAAACAGCATACTTAGTATATAACTCATAACATTATCATACGATATGAAAGAAGTGATATCATCTATTCGAAAATAAATTGGCATATAATTTAGATTTACAATGATAACCACTTAAAAATGATGATAAAATGGGTAGAATTTCTGCCATTAATAACTTTCCCTTGCGAGCTACAAGATTTCCTTAATATACCTATATCGTTGTTGAAAGTTGAAACATGTTAAATCACCAATCAACAATGGGTAGATTGGTATAATTTAATTATATCAACCAACACTCCCCTTCACTTGTAGACTAAGAAATTTGAGCGACTAGACACGAACTTGAACTCAACGTCTGCTTTAATATCATGTTGAAACATGCTAAATCACCAATCAAGTTTAGTGGATTGGGGTAAATTTAATTATATCCACCAACAGTAGCACCACTTTAATCTCATTCGGGACTTTTCTGGATTCTTTGAAAATAACGAAATCATCTAATGCTAGGCTCTTTGATCTTGTAATGCTATTTCTTGGTAAGAACGGTCTAATATTTTTGCTTCCTATAGCTATGCCTTCATTTTAACCAATTGGGAAGGTCTTTTGTAATCACCGAGTATTTTTATCATCCTTTCCTTATATTTTGTTTCTTATAAATAAAAAAAAATGCAAATAAAAATGTACAAACATATTTCTATAATATTTTCTATTCTAGTGTAAGAACTAAAATGGATGAAATAATGGTATATGGTAAAATTCACAGAAAATACACCGTCTGTTATTTCAAACATGTGTGTGTGTGTGTGTAAATAAAATATCTGAAGTAACAAAGATACTGAAATTTACATTTTCATGGTCCATGTGTTGAAGAAGCTTGATTTCTCGCAAGGTTCTTTTAGCATCAATTCTATTGTCAAATGCATTGCCAACCTTCTTAATTGCAACCTCTTCATTTGTTTCTGAATTCAAAGCAGCACTAAAGGGAAAAAAACAGTAATGTCTTGCTTTAATTTTTTTTATATTACTCATGTACAAAAAAGAATATAAACAAAGCAAAAGGCTATGCCACAAAAATTAAAAGAACCTCATAAGGTTAGTTGGTTCCCTTAGAAATAGAATAGCCAGTGAAAAAAAAAATTAATCCAAAGATGGATCATAAGCTATAAATTCATGTGTTATAGGTATTCCAATGCTCATAAATTGTTAAATTTACCTTTACTTATTAGTTTGAGCCAGTTATTTTTTACTCTTTTTTATAACTGATAGGAGCTAACCCCTCTTATAGTGTTATTCCTCTCTAAGATAATCTAGTCTACTTATTAATTCTCGAGTTCAAAAGTTTGAGGCCTGCGAGAGTGTTAAAATATATTAAGAAGACTAAATTGATCTTAATCTATCAAGATTAACTTAAAATTTTGAGTCTATTGATGAAAACCACCATAAGATGTATCTGAATTATCGTGTGATACAGTGGAGCAGAAACCAGAAACAATGAACATACAAGAAAAAGATCAAATCCCACATCGATTGATAAAACAGAAAGAAGAACGTCTATAATGATTACTTAACCATGTCTTTTTGGAAATTGTTCATACCAAGACAAAAACTAGTAAATCATCATAAGTTAACCTAATGGTCAAGAGAGGTCTTAGAGATCTAAGAAGTAAGAAGTGATGGATTCAATTCATAGTGGTCATCTATCTATGAATCGTAAGCTAGCTCGAACAGTTAGGGATATAAAAAAAAAAATTCAAAAAAAAAAAGATGAAAGATTAAGATAAAAACTATTAAATTGCAGAAGACAAAAACTGTCTTGGTGATGAATATAGTAGCTTATTACTATTAATCTATTCTCAAATATCAAGATAGCATCTCTTAATATTATTTTCCTTCTCCTTAACTACTTTGTCAACAACATCTTGTTTTAAATGTATCTTGATTTTGTTCAAATTAACTAGAGTAATTTGGCATTTCCTTTGGTTTTGATGGGAGAATTTCATTCACACTTATATCATTTGATCTCATAATTATTTTTAACCAATTAAAGAAAGAAATACGCTAAAGGCTTTCTTTCTAAATAATTGTTTTCAACTCCCTTTTCTAAACCATTTTTCTCTTACTTCCCCATTTCTCCAAAATTTCCACATTAGACCAAAAATCACTGATTAAGATAGGTATACCTTTCTATGTCAATTACCATTATACTTCTTTTGGGATTCATTTAACTGAAATTGCAGCAAATGTAGCCTCTCATACCTACCTTACCAAAAGTGCTCAGAATAATCACTATCCGAACACAATAAAATCGAAAAACTAAGGCCCGTTTGATAACCATTTTATTTTAATTTTTTGTTTTTTAAAATTAAGCCTACAACAACAACTCTAACCTATGACTTTCCTTACTTTAATATCTACATTTTACCTATATATTTTTAGAGAAAACTAAAAACAATACCTTCCAAAAACTTGTTTTAATTTTTCAAATTTGGTTAGGATTCAAAACTTCATTAAGGGGAGATGAAATCCATTTGAGTGAAAACAAGCATAAATTTCAAAAACACAAAACTAAATGGTTAAGACAAAAAAGGGCCTAACAAATCAGAAGTAAATCATGACTCAAAACGGTCAAAGCATCAGTGCATCCTACAATAACCGAGAACACATAAAGCCCAAAAGAACTAAGGAAAACTACACAAAATTTAAACATCTAAATCTAGCATTTTACTTAAAATTAGACTGGTAAATTTCCATCCAACTCAAGTTCAAAGCATCATAAGTCAAACCCATAATTTCAAACGAATTAACACATCTCTAGAAAGAATCCAAAAGTTTCATGAGAGCTTCAAACTCCAAATAAGAAGAAGCAAAATCAAAAGGCAGGGAAGCTTCATACCAGACAATACCATAAGCTCCTCTCCCAACTGGCTTTATGGGCGGAATATACTTCCTAGAAACTTCAAACAGATTCCCATAGATATTGTATTGAATGTATCGGCCGCCATGGGTGGGCACTCCCCTGATGTTCCGATCAATCAAGCCGGGCTCCATTGATGGCACTCCCGAGGTCTCAACGAAGCGAAGAACCCAAAATTAAGAAAACCCCAAATTCAAAATCCGAAAACGAAGATTACCCAGTTGAGATTAAGGCTAAAACTGAATTGGGTTTTCAAGAGATGGGCAAATTCGAAGAGGGTTGGGTCGGAATTTGCAGGGCATTTCCTTTGTGCTTGTGTTTATAATGGGAAATGGAGGAGAAATTGAAGATGTTAAAAGGACGACTTCGAGAAGACTGGCTTCTCTACATGCTCTCTGATTCGTACTTCCATGGACGACTTTGATTAGTATAATTTCAACAAAGTTGAATCTAAAGTTTACACGTCCTACTTGTTTTTTCTTTTAATCTAAAATTTCCATGGACGAGTTTTTTTATAATGCACGTTTAATTTTAAATTTTAGTTCTTCAACTTTTAAATGTCTAATTTGGTTCTTCCACTTTGTTATTTGTCTCATGTTTCGACTTTGTTATTTGTTTAATTTTAATTTTTAAATTATTAAAAATGTTAAAAAATGATCCTCTCATTCAAATGAACTTTTTCTCACTTATAAATTATTTTCTCTCTCTTTTATCTTTCATTATTTGTCTCCCTATAAGTTTTATCTTTTTTCAATCCATCTCTCTTCCCTTATTTCTTTTTTTCTTTTCTTTTTTTCTTTTTTTTTTTTCATTCTCTTTCTTTTTCTTGTTGATTTCATGGTATATTATGAATTTTAAAAATAAAAAGGGACAAATCAAAATAGGAAAATGATTATTTAAAAAATTCTCTCACGTTAAACCATTTGATGAGATGGATTGAAGAGAGATTGAGAAAAAAAAAGAAGGAAATAAAATTAAAGGGGTGGATTTAAGAGAGATAAACTTAAAGATAAATGATGAAAGATAGAAGAGAAAAAAAATAATTTAAGAGCGAGTAAAAATTCATTTCACTAAAAAGACCATTTTTTTACTTTCTTAATGGTTTAGGGATTAAATTTTGACATTTGAAAGTCAATTGACTAAAATTTGACGATTACTAAAGTCGAGAGACTAAAATTTGACAAACAATAAAATCAAGAGACCAAAATATAACAAACTCGAAAGTCGAGAGATCAAAATAGTATTTTAATTTTTTTTTTTCATTGGAATATTATGGATGAAACTTTGAGCAATCTTTTTTGTCCTAAATTTTTTTGAAGCAATTATTTATTCCTTAACCGCGTTTGGTAAAAGTTTAGTTATATATACTATCCAAATAAGACTGGATCAAGAGAAAAACTCTTTACATTTTTATGTGAATGTTTAAGTTATTTTTCTGCAGTTTAACCATTTTCATATAAAAAAAAAAAAAAATTGTCTGGTTAACCACTAGACTTATTCATATCCTCTTTTAAGACTTTTTTTTTACTTGAGAATTAATGATGGTTAAAAAAATTGCCTTTTAACTTTAGTTGAAGGACACCTCATTTTATGATTAATATAAATTTCTTAGGTTAAGTTATAAAAATTAGTCAAGAACTTTTCATGGTTTAAAAAACACTCATTTTTTCAGTTTAACTTATTAAAATGAGTAGAAAACTTTATTAAAATGTTAGAATAAAAAATTTATGTATATAAAATTTAAGACTTAACCGTGATAAATCCAATTTCAAAAAAAAAATCCTGATAAATCCATTAAGCTAATATTTTTTTTAATACATATTGAGAGAGTGAGACAAATACCGATTATCGAGATCGAATCTGTAATGTTGGTATTGAACTGGCTTACAACCAATCACTCACCCATTCGGTCATTAAGTAAGTCCTGATCATCCTTTTGTTATTTTCTTTTTGAGGTTAATTTTTTTACTAATATTTTAATAGATTTCAATTTTTGAAAAGTTAGATAAATGTTGGTCAAAAGAAAAAGATATATATTTTAAAAAGACAGTTTATTTCTCCTTATAGTTTAGTCATTATTTAATGCAATACAAATCGAGCATGCCCCACTTCTTGTTTTTTTGTTTTTGTTTTTTTCTATGCGGGACGATAAGTCAAAATAAAAAATAAGGGGAGAAAAAAAAACACGGAATTATATTTTATAGTATAAATAATGAAGATAAAAAATACAATTGTTTAAGAATATTATTTAACATACATACATACATATATATATATATATATATTGGATTAAATACATATAATAAATTTTGATCCTCTACTTTGGGGTGTACTTTTAAATATTTAATTTAGTTAAAATTGATTGTTATGATACAAATAATTTTAATTAATAATACAATACAAGCATATATTTTTAAATTTATTAAGGAAAAACCAATATAAAATAGTTTTCTTTTCCTTATATATAAAAAGTTAACCAGAAACTTATAAACCGGTTTTAAACACTTGAAAATATGAGGACCAATTGAGGATATAACTGTCAAAATGGAAAAGTTCAAAAGATGAGACGCCAAAATGACATTTAAAACTTTGAATTTCAATCAAATATATAATTTTATTTACGGAATACAAAAAATCACGTAAAATTTGACCAATTTTGATAAGACCAAATTGCAAAATAGAAAGTTGGAATTCGACAAAATGAGTGGGAACAGGAATTGTTTAAACAAAGGGGAAGCTTGATTGGAAAATTTCACTTTATTTGAATGCTTTTCTTTGAACGTAATTGACTATTAATTTATTTAAGGGTTAAGTATTATTTTCATTCAAACTTCTTCTATTTGGGTTCTAAACTTTCGAGGTCTAATTTTAGTTTGTTTTGAGGTTTATTCTATTATGATTACTAAAGTTTTATATTTTAAATTTTAATCCTTATACTAAAAAGCAATTAAAAATTGATCCTTAATATTTAGAATCATACTTTTCTCCTTCATAAACTCTCCTATCTCCTCTAAACAGTAGGATAAATTTAAATTTTTTAACAAATTTAAAAAATAAGATTTAACATTTAAAAGTTTAAAAATTGAATCGAAACAAATTTAAATTCTTTAAATTAAAATTAGATATTTAAATGTCTAGAGATCAAATGAATCAAACTTCAAAATCTATCCACAAAAATCATATTTTAACCTCCTCAACTAATTTTTCATACTATTTCTAATTTCACATTCATAAGTTTTTAAAATAATACGCGTTTATGAATTTGGTTTTTAATTAATTTATTTATTTATTTATGCTTGATGAATGAGATAATGTGGGATTGGAACACAAATTTTGAGTTCATTATTTTATTTTCAGAATTTAATTTGAAAATGAGATTCGTCTAATTCATCTCTTTAGAAATTGTAATCCACTCTCCTTTCCTTTTGATCTTTCATTCTAAGTAATAGTACATCTCACCCTTTCTCTTTATTTTCTAATTGATATTTGTTCAGTTAAATCCATGGTCAAGGCCGATTGACGACATGAAGCCCAAGCGAAAAGGATTGACACTCGGGCCTGAGCCAAAAACCTAACTCTAAGGTCGAGCTCTGGCTCGAGCGCAACCATTGGCCTAGCAAAAAGGGCCCAAGCGAATGGAAGACCCCATGTGCAATGTAATGTCTGACCAAGGGTCGAGCAGGGAACAAATCCAACCCCACGTCGTGTCGGGTAGGGAGTGGAAATACCCGACCCTTGAGGGTCGGGTCAGGCAAGAAATGGAAAGACTCGACTCGATTTAGTTTAAATTCCTAGTTTGAGACGTCAGTCCTCACGCATTGTTCTCAAGCTCATTCATCATATTCGCGTAAATATGTTTAGACCCAAATTAGGCTCGATCCAATACGTAGATACTTTCCTAAAATAACCAGGAACGAGGTTCGTACAACCTACAAATTGTCACTCAAGGGATCAAAGAGATCAGCTATTCAAAACCCTAGAAATGACTCCTACCTATACCTTTTCAACCTAATTGACTTAGATCAGATGCGACATGACTCACACCACACCGATCTAATTTTCTCTTTGTTTTGCAAGTAATTTGTCCCAAATCATTGCATATATATACATATTTAAAATTATATTTATTTATGAGTGTCTGATTAAGTTAGCTTAAGTCCACTTTAACTATTCTTGTAACATATTGGTCTGACCTAACAATATTTGAGACACTAGAAAGAAAAATTCGATGGAAGAATGTTGGGAGCTCCCTTGACCATGAGAGGGAGATTCTGTTGAAAATTTAATAAATGGAAATAGAACAAGAGGTGGAAGATGAGGAGTCTAAATCAAGGAAAAATAAGAGTATAGGATGAGGAAACATGCCATTTGATATAGGGAAAACCTACTTTGGGGAGAGGCTGAAAAGGCAAAGGAGGGCTGGGTGAGTCTCCAAGTTTTTTAGCTATCTTCAACAGTGTAGGTTTGAGATAGGGCATATGCAAGGACAAGTAGGTCTCCCTAGTTTCAACAGTTGAAGGGCATCACTAAACTCGATGGACAAGCAAACTGATTCTCTCCGATCGGATGGTTCGCCCAAGTTGGTTTGGGTTTCGGTCCAAACCACAAGTTCGTCTTCATCGTTCTGGTTTTCAGACCCAAACTGTTGGTTATTGCTGAAGACTATCTGGTTTAATTCACAATTCTTACTGGTTGTTCTTAGAAGCCATATATGGTTCCAACCTTCCTCTTGATAGGATTTGCAATGACTTTTCTGTTTAGGTTCCTTACTCAATTTACTAGTATTTTCGTTCTTTTTTGTGTTGATTTATGTTGTTTTATTCGGATTGATTTTGGTTGATGTTCTCCGAAGTTGAATTAGTGGATAAAGGTTTGAAGCTTATTAACGGACTATAGGGTTTAAAGGCTTGCTCAAACATAGAAACCCATATTACATATTTGCATTTCAAAGTTCAACCTTACTATTACACTATTACATTGAAACACCTTAAGTAGAGATAAAACCCAAGAGCTAGCATATAACAAAAGACTACACTACTATACTGCACTAAACTATGGTTAGTTAATAAAGAAACTACGGTTAGCTAAATAGTTTTACTTCAAGTTGAAACACAAAGAGAGACAACGGGTTCAAGTTTAGCTCCATGGATTTAACCCCTCAGGTTTGATAGCAAAGCATCACGTCCTTCCAAAACGATCTGGAAAAAGCTGTCAACTTCCTTTGTCAGCAATTGAAGACCTTCTGAAAGTCTCTCGGTCTTTCCTCCCAACTCCGTTACGGTGTTCTTCAGCGGTTGAACTTCTTCGACTTCTGGTTTCGCTGGGATCATTTGATGAAGATTGGCCACACATTGATCAATAGCTTGAAGCTCCTTCAGAGGGGTAAACTTCCCATGCGAGTATGTACTTCTAATTTCACTATTTACATCACTTTGCAAGGAGGAGAAAGTTTGACCCCATGAATATGTATCAGCAATTTTCAGATCAAAGAGTTTTGGGGAACCTAAGAAGGCTGAGGCAAAGACACTGCACACAAAAACTGTCTGTACCTTCACCCCGTACAGAGCGCGCATAAGAACCTTACCTTTGGCTGAGTTTTTTACTTTTGGAAGATCAAGCGACTCCACAATGCTGTCTAAGATTGCACAACAATTCTTAATCCCAGAATTTGTGGAGCTGATGTTGAGTCTCCATTGATTTAAGGAAGCACGGGATTGGTTCAGTCGCTTTGACTCGGCAGAGTCCAAGTTATGGGTGATGCAACGAAGCATGAGGTTGCTTTGGTTCAAGTGTGAAAGCTCTGAGCTGATAGCATTGCAGATGTCAAGCAATTTCACACTGATGTCCAAATAGACATCAATCCACTTCTCATTCCAATCGTGCACAGGGAGCTCTAAGTCCTTGATAAGAGTTTTAACATCACTGTGAGTTTCACAAAGCAACTTCATTGCGAATTTCATCCATGACAGGCTAAGAACATCATCTTTACTAGATGGATGGAGCTTTCTTAGTCTTTCGGTTAGGCTTCTCTCAAAAACATTCAATATTGCAACAAATTTTGAAGGCAAATTCGAACCTTTTGGAGATATCAATCGGAAAGGGTTTCCAAAGGGGAAAAACTGTCTTGGGGGTTCCTGTGGGCGGCTCATATTTGTGATCTAAGGTAACTATGAGCTCTTGATGCTACGTAGTAACTGCAAAGAATATCAAACAACATAATAAGGTATAGTTTCATGACCAAAACGGTAAAATGCTTCAGCTTTATTTCACATTAGGAAATAAACCCTTAATGATCAGGATATATCAAAGTTTGAATTAAATGCGAGCTGATTTCTTACAACATTGCATTAGAAAATTTCATCTGAAAATCTCCACAGCTAATTTCCATGTAAATATGCATACAGAATTGAGAAATGATATTGTATTCTACGCATAAAAGTCTATGTCTTCTTGCAAGCAAGGTCCAATACTCGGATCTCAGATTTTCAAGCAATAGGGAAGGGGAGAAGGAAAAGTCAAAATTAATTATTTTCAGGATTCACAAAGTATCAAAACAATTAAGAACAGAAACATAATTGAATAAATTACCATCACATCCTAATTCCCAAATATAACAATAAATTGGATATAGGGGTGGGGAAGCCACCACTAAGAAATCATTATTCACAGCATACAGCTTAAGTTTCACATACAAGATCAAACGAAACAAATAGAGAAACTTCTTATCAACAAAAATTTACAGAACATGCATCTCAAACATAGATCTATAGATCAAATTTCAAAACCAATATGAAATACAAAAAAAAATAATAATAAATTTATCTTGAATCTTCCTTATGTAGTTCTGTTCTGCAGATGATCAAATTAACCTCATAGAATACACCTTCTTCATGATATCACATATCCAAGGAAAGAACATAGCTGAGTCTTCAGATCTCTTTTAAACATCTACTTATCCATCTTTCATAATCGAAATTATAAAATAAAGATTGTGAACCTCAAAGAACCATCAAACACTCCTCTAAAAGAATTCCAAAAAGCAAATCGCAACCAAAATCACTCAAAAAACAGATATTAGCAAACTCAAACAAAAATCATGAAGATCTAAACCTCATATAACAAGAAACCAAACAGATTCTCAAAAATAAAGCACAAAAGAACACCAAGTATCAAGAATTCAACTTACTTATGGGTTAGATCTACAAATCGTTAACACCTACAGATAAACAGCACCTGAACCCTAAACAATCGGTGCCAAATTGAAAGAAAAGAAAACCGAGATCTCAACAAGAATACAAATTGAACGAAAGAAACCAAAATATACCAATTTGTGGAACGAAAGGCGATGGAAATTTCTAGGAGAGGATTTTTCGACAGCGTTGAAATCTTCAATATGTGGAGGAAATGAACGATGTGTTAGGAAAAGAAGATGGGGAGACTTTGATAGTTTTACCGGTGGGTGAGTCAAGGGGACTGGGTGTGATGACGTGGCCGAATTTGATTGGGTTTGGGATCGGAGAGTGTTTTTTAAAAATAATTCATTTATAACCATAGCTAAGTGATACAATTCAATTTAAATTTTTCACTAATAAAAAACTAAACAATGAAATCAGTTTTTTATTAATTTAGTTTTATCGCTAATAGAACTCAACTAGTAATAAAATTTAATTTAAATTTTCCACTACGAATTAATTTTAATTTTATATTATAAATTATAAATATTTTACCATTCTGGTTATACATTCAAAACTCTCTCTTTTTTTTAATTGGTGATAAGAGCGAGGGTATTTTGGGAAAGGTGAAACGTGAGGACTGTGATAATACAGTGTGAAAAGAGACGGAATATGCTAATAAGAAAAAGAAACACGGCAACTTGATTTTGTTATTTATTGGGGTTTCTTTCACCAATTGCTTTCGCCAGACTTTTCTAAATGACCATTTTGGGGTTTTCGTTATATATAATAAATATATTCTTTTGGCTTTTTGGGTTAGGAAGAAATGTTCGGTTAATATTACATGTTTCATCCAAATTTTAGGTTTGTATTTAAAGTGTTTAACTTTCAAAACTATTAGTGCTATAAAATTTGATTGTTTGGATATAAACCAGTTCAATATTAGTATCACAGTTTTTTTTAGATTACAACAATTGAAGTGAGGAAGACTCAAACCTATGACCTCTAAGTCATTAGGTGTACACTGATGCCGCTTGAGTTATTGCTCTATTGGCATACCACTATCACAGTTCGATCTTGCGAATCGGTATTGTTTCCCCTCCCCGATATATATTAAAAAAAAAAGCTTTCAAAACTATCTTTTGTGTTTAAGTGATTTTTCAATTTTAAAAATGTCTATTAAATCTATAAATTCTAGATTTTGTATGTATTAAATGGATGAAGAATTTGAAACTAGTCTTAAAATGATCTATTAATTTGAAGGCTTAAATATTGTTAGTATTTTATACGAGGAGTATTTGGGCATTACACTTGTGTTTTTTATTTTTTAAAAATTAAGTATAATGTCTAACCATTGCTCACATGAACACACTAATATAGTCAAGACATGTACCTTTTAGAAGTTGAAGGTTTAAATTTCCAACATATTGTTAAAACAAATTAAATTAATATTTTAAAAAAATTGAACAAAAAATTGTAATCTCTCCTATTTCATTAAAGTTTAAAATTGAAAGATTGTTTGGTAAAAAAAAAAAGTTATTTGAATTCTTTTTCATTTTGCCTCTATACATATCCAAAGCAAATGTCTTTAAAAAGATAATCAATAATGCAACTTGATAAAAAATTATCGAATGACGATGAATATGAATTTTGTGCTTCAAATATGGTTGAATTAAAAATGAACTTATAAATAATTGGTACACTTATTGAGAATGAAAGTAGCTACAAATTAAGGACAAAATGGTAATTTGAGAATGATTATAAATTCTAATGAAAATTATATGGTAATATTTAATGGGCAGGCAATTTTCTCGGCTGTCCATTTATAATCAATTTTGGCTTCTATTATCAGCTGTCCAACTTTGACAAATTCGCATGGCCAAACATTTTCTCAATTTTATTATTTATTATTTTGAAAGGACATTTCCTCAATTTTTATTTATTTTATTTACTTTATTAGATGGGCCATTTAGAAAATGAATAAAAACGTTACGAAGGGGATGTTTTTTGGAATCCAGTACCTTAATGGTAGATTGACGGTGATTGGTTTGTTGTGATCTTATAACTTCAAGAAAAAAAAATGTTCCCATCTTATGTTAATTAAAATTTTAATAGAATAGAAATAAATTTCTTTTCTTTTTTTATTATAATTATACAGCTTCTTTTTCTTATTCTTTTATTATATATTTTTTTACAGTCTCTTCTTCTTTTATGGCAAAAGAAAAACTTCTTATTCTTCTTCTAATTACTATCATTAATAATATAATATTGTATAAATACTTTTAAACAATTAATTATAATAATAGTCATGTTCAAGTTTTAGTAATTTAATATGGACTTTGGTTTGAAATGTAATTTCCAAAATTTCTAATATAGCAATAAAGTAATGTTAATCTCAATATTGATATTGAACTAATTTTGTCAACCTAAGCAGTAGCTCAACAATATCAGTGTATATTTATTAATTATAAAGTTGTAAATTCGAATTCTCCCCCTAAATGTTGTAATCTCAAAAAATTATTATAACCAGACTTAAATTGGATAGTGCAAACTAATAACAAATAACTGTCTACAAATGTTTGACAATTTACCAAAAAGAGTTGGCTTTGGTTTTACAATTCCGTAGATCCCACTATCTTACTTATTCTTTCTGCTCCTTTTTCACACATATAATTATTATTTATTCTTATTATCATTCAATAATAACACACATAAATTTGATTAATATAAAAATGACAATATTTTATAAGAATTTGATTTGAATTATAATATTTTTAAATTTTGACTATTACAACAATTTTTAATTATTATTACAAAACTAATTATTATTATTATAAGCATTAATAGATGTAAATTATATAGCCATTATAAATTTTTAAAAAAATTATTAATATAAAACTTATAATTTCAAATCTTTGATAAATATTGTATCTTAATTTAATGAGATTATTATTGCATTGCATGAAAATTGATTAAAAACAAAATAATAAATATATATTTTTCGACTAAAAATAACAAACAGTTAAAATTTATATATAGCAAACTAAACACAAAAAACACGAGTATGTGATATAACTATGCAATATCAAAATTATTTTATCATTATTATAATACCATTAATTTTCTTTGAAATTCTATAAATGTAATATTTTTTAACTTTATAATAATATACTGATAATAAAAATAGTATGCATTATACTATTATTATATTGTTTTAAAATACTATGCATAATTATTATTATAACTCAGTTTTATGTTCATTATTATTAATAAAATTTACATAATAATAAAAGAAACAAATTCATTTTCTTTTTTAATCATCATAAATTATCCCAAAAATTAAATAATATTGAAAAATGATTAAGATTTGAATAATAAATATAAATATAAATTTTCTAGTAATTTTTAAATATAAAAATTGTATTTCAAAATAAGAATACAACAAACTAGACAACATTTTTTATTATGAAATTAAAATCCAACCATCCAAATATCATAATCAAGGATTTCTAAAAATCTGATTATGGTATTAGTTTATGAGAAATTGGATTCCAAACCCGCAAATCAAACGCTCCCTCATAACTATCAACTACAAACCTCGATAGACTTTGATCAGAAGAATGTATAGCTCTTGATAGAGCTTAATAGACATCTAGTAGCCATAAACCTTGATAGCAAAAGTGTTATAGTCCTTGACAGACATTTATCAACCATATACCTCAACAGACCTTCATAGCAAGTGTATAGCCCTCGAACCATATACCAGCAATAGACCTTGATACACTTGTATCAAAGTCAATCACAATAACCTTAATAAACATTGACAAACATATATCAGCAATAGTCATCGATAGACGTTCATGAGCGATAGACCTCGATATACATCTAACACCGGTAGACATGAATAGAACAGCAAGAGACCTCGATAAAAAGAATGTATAGGCCTATTTTGATAGATTTAACCTAAAACTTGAAGTGATATCTTTTCTTTAGGTATATAAAATTAAAAAGAATGAAACTGTCAAACTCGAGCAAAATGGCAGTTACATTTACAAGACCAACAAAGTTAGAAAATTCCCTTCAGAAACTATAGCAAATAGATCAAAAGAAAAACTGCTACCAACTTTGTCCACTCAAATTTGAGTAATCCATTTGATAAACAGGCTGCCACTGCTTAGGGTTTTCTCTCTACAAAAGGAAGCTCACATTCAGCAAATCATTTCAATGGCAGCTGGTAAAATGTGAAATTTCCTTGGAAGAAACCCCAGGTGTTCCCCGTCAGCTTGAACATAAATGCTGTTGCTGCATGAGACTTCTTCAACTTCGATTGAGCGGATGCTGCTCGAAAAGAAAATTATAAACTGATGACAGTTGCAGACAAACATGTCCAGAAGCAGAGCAAGAACACCATTCCAACTAATGGGTAAAGGGGAGCTAAAATCGAAAATCTGAAATCATGCTCAGTCATTTACTACAAGGATGAGTATGTTGGTGGGCGTCAAACAAAATTTTCGAACCGAGTTCATCAAAGCAAACAAAGGTTTTATCTAGTAACCATACAAGCTTTCTAATTTGGTGGAGGATAAAATCAGAAATGCTATTTTTTTTTACCAATATTACTTTTCTTATGGCTTCCTTGCTAGGTGAATACAGCATCTGAAAAGCTTTTTCTCAAGCAAAAGCAACAAATTCTCCATAAAATTCCAGTTCAGTTATAGTTTTCTTCAATTTAACCCATGTCTTCCGCATAATACAGATGTTGGAGAATACAAATTGGAACACAATGGAAAATCTAAACACATCATAATGCTTGAAAAGACGACAAACCTTCTTGTTGATACGTTTTTCATTGTCAAATGTGTCCCATTGTATAATTTATGTAAATTCAGGATAAAATCGTACCACTTGAAATCCTGAAGAATTACTACCTGCAACGAAAACGAAGGGCAAGTATATGTATATCACACAAACCAATGAGAGAATATAAGCCCCACAGAAACAAAATTCTACCTCTAGCTTCCCGTTGGAAGGATCAGCGTCCGGCACAATTTTCATACCACCGCCGAAGTATTTAGCATTCCCAATGCACAGGCAAGTTACTTGCGGATACAGCTCCCATTCACCGTTGTCAACCTGTAAGTTTTAGCATTCTACAGAAATGAAATCAAATCACGATGGTAACAATGCTCACCCTCTCTTTCTTCCCCTCAAAATGCTACATATTTTGAAACCACATTAAGACACTACTGTTATTGTACAAAACATGATTAAAAATAAAATACAAGAGTTTCTTCTATATCCTGACCTTAATCTTAAGATCTTTATTTTTATGTCCTATAAAGCCTTGCAAAGCACCAATCACATAGCATAAGTTTCCGAATCTTTTATATCTTGCAGCATAAAACCCAGCCTTTGCACTCCTGCAAAGAAATCCATCAAACAAAATAATTAGACTGGTATTAGCGGAGTTAGCATCAACGATATTGTTTAGATTAACCTTACAAATGAATGTCTGCAACATTTGCAAAGTAATGATACTCTCCATTTTCTTTATTGACCACTCCAACATCAATTCGAGACCTCAATCCTGCAATGGATATCTTACATGAACTACAAATGCTTATGCTATTTTTGTGTAAGTAAATAGAGCTATCTAAAGGATGAAAAATTTGGGGAGAAAGAAAAAAGGGAATCAAGGGTACCTTTAGCTATACGATCCACGGCTTCAAAAGGATTATTATTCCTAATAAAAAGAATGTTGGCCCAGTTTGCTTAACCACATGAACAAAGTGCTAATTTTAAGTAAGCTCTCACATTGCAAAAAATGCTTTGCATTAACATCCACTTACCAACCAAATGTTCTTGCAAAATCTGAACCAGTGCCCAACGGAATTAACTGCAAGGAGGTTCAATAACATCGTAGTCTGTCAATTCAATAGCATAAGCTCATAAAAATAATCTGAACCAGTCACAAACTGATAACCTAGCAGTTGAAGTACAAAATGGAAATAGACAGTTAAAGATTAGAGGAATCTCTTACACCAAGTGCTGTTGATTTGTGAACTTCTCTATCATTATTAACAGGTTTTCCAGCCCAAAAGAAGCCATTAATCACCTGTCAATCAGAAGGCAGGTTAATCCTCTAACCCATCAAGACAAACGAATACAACCAATGCAAGATCCTAGGAACTTTTACCAAAATCCTACAGACTACCGAGTTCTTGCTTATATTTAATGGACACTCGACCTGGGTTGCTAGAACCAAAACCAAGTTAAACGGTTACTTTTTGTATAGAAAACAGACCTTGATAACTGATCCTTATTAAGTAATAAGAGAAGAGGACCTACTTAACAAGCAACACTAAAGGTTAGATGTTGTACTGAAATCTCAGGCTAGCAAAACTAAGAATAGAACAATAAATATCTTCAAAAAGCTCAGTCATTGAGGTCCAAGAGAAGCTACAAGAAACACTGGGCATATACCAATCACATCATTCACTTAGCTGAGCCGAAACAAAATTGACAACTAGAAAAGGCAATTTAAAGAACCAAGCCTGAGCCAGTTAAGCATTGAAACCAGACAAACAGAAATAATTTTCAAGAAGTTTCACAATTCATACCTCATGAAAAGTTCCATCTCCTCCTACAGCAACCACAGCGTCAGCACCTTCTCGAATTGCCTGTAACTCATTTAAGTCAACAAAAAAGCTGATAGTAACTAATTGAAGTTCCCCACTGAGAAAGAATCCATACTAACCTCCCTGGTTATATCAATGGCATGGCAAGGACCTGATGTCAAAGATTCGCAGATCTGTTCACAAAATGAAAAAGATTTCCGCATATTGATTTAAATATGACCCAAGTACCAGTCGGTAGGAAACCAAAATAATACAACCATATCAAAATCATGTAATTTTATTAACTCACAAATTTCGTGAAATAATGTTAACTTTCATTCTACACACATTAGTGCACATGGAACCATTCCTTATCCTCCATAGTCACACAATCGAAAACTATTATGATTATCTAGGCTGTTCAATAAGATTTAGAAAAATAAAATCTATGAAGTGAAGACAGGATCATTAATCAGTTTCAAATCTCAATATAAGTAAATAGTACGTTATTTAACAAAAAAGGGTAGATCAGTGAGAAAGATATACATAAGATACAAAATTAACAAGGATGTCATAAGGCACTTTTTGTCTTTCCAATGAAAAACATTTTGCCATTTAATTGATATGATAAAATAACAAAAAGCAAGGGAAGCAAATCCAAGCCTTTGAAGGCTAAGAAAAGGACTCCAATTCGCCAGAAGATAGAATAGACTATAGCCGTTAAAATAAGAAAATATTTTACACCAAGAGAAAACCTAGAAGCATATATAACCCACAAAGCTATGAAAAAGTTTTCCTTTGTCAATAGAGATGCTATCCATGTAGACCAAAGCACTTGCAAAAATTGATTGGTTTTAATTAGAATCACATGGTTATTCAATCAAAATGAAAATCTTTGAGTGAGTTGCACGTAAATACTTGATCAGTACTAACACTAGATTTCTCAGTCTAAGTCCAACCAAACACATATTTGTGACCCCTTTAAAAATTTAACAAAACTCTCTTTAAAATGATGCTAAGGACCACTCTTCATGACGTTTAAAGGGAGAAGAAACTCAATTATTCAAGGAAACAGGCCAACCAATGGATACAAAATATGGAAAACAGCTCTTAATAACACATATCCAATTTACAAACATGGCAAACTATACTTCCGCTCTCATAAAAATCCGACCAGTTTTACTTTTGAAATAGCTCCAAAGCATCCCCCAAAGTCTATGAATCTAGTATTTCTTTGGCAAATCATTGGTTTTAACAAGCTCCTTACACTTAGACATAGAAATAGCTAAATATACTTCAATAGAGATAGTGAGGTGTAACTAAGAGGTGATGAATTCAATTTATGGTGCCTATCTACCTAGAATTAAGTTCCCACAGGTTCTCTCGACATTCAAATTGTACAGTAAAACACTATGTCAAGTGATAATAGTTGAAGTGTACACAAGTTGACCTAGATCCCGGACAGTCACGGATATTAAAAAAAAAAAAACTCACGTTATAATGTTCACCAAGGCGATTGCGTAGATATGGAACAAGCTTCTTCCATTCCTTCACCGTCTTTCCATTGGCACCTGCATAACTGAAAAAACGTGAGAAAATCCATACCTAAAAATCACCCAACAGCAAAATAACTTCCAATTCCAAACACACTCAAGGCACTACAGTCTTCAATTTCCAAAAACACAACAAACCCACATCCTAAAATTCCCATTTCTCAACAAAAATTCTCTATCCAATCCATCAAAGAAGCTGAAAATCAAGAGACGAGAAACGAACCGCGAGGGTTAACAACGAAAACCAGATCGCGACGGCCGGAAGAGGAAGAGAAAGAAGACGAGCCACGATGAAAAGTTGACCGGTCGGCGTTGAGATCGGGCGCGAGGGGCTGCTCCGCCCTAGGCACAAAGGGTTTCGCCGCCATTGAAGCTCCAAAAGCTAAGTGATAGCAGAAGCAAACAACCATCTCCTTAATCGCTGAATTTTTCCGGCTCGGTTGATTAGGGAAGTATTTTAATATGATTTGGAGAGACTAATGACAATGCGAAAACAGGATTAAGGAAATTAATCAGATGCTTAATAAGCTTCAAATCAATATTCCCACGCACCAATTCACGGCCATTTGATCTCTTGAAATCAGATTTTCGTTACTGGGTGCCGTTTGATTCATATAATTTTGAAGAAAAACTCTGGATAATGATTGTTTTTATTTTATTTTTTGATTCGATCATTTTTTTTCTTTTTGAAAATAAGTAGGTCGTTAATAGATTAGACCATAACCTATTGACTTTTTTTTAATGTGTTTTTACCATTAAATTATTCATCATGATTATATATTTGATTTTAGTTTGATTATTATTATTTTTTTAAGTAAATTTTAGTTTGATTATAGGCTGAGCCGAATTCCTAAAATATAAATAGAGGCCATTAAAAAACTTGAAAAACATTGTAATTTTTCCTTTGATAGATATTTTAGGCCCAGTTTGATAACCATTTCGCTTTTTATTTTTTATTTTTGGTTTTTTGTTTTAAAAAATAAAAAATAAAAACCGTGTACATTTGATATTTCATTTTAGTTTTATGTTTTTTAAAATGAAAAACCAAAAAAACATGTTTGATAACTGTTTTTTGTTTTCAATTATCATATTTTGTTGGGAATTTTTTAGTTTTTTACTATTTATTCTTATTCTTTTCATACATTTTTAAAAACAAAAACAAAAACGTGTTTTTAAAAGCTAATTTTTTTTAGTTTTTAGAATTTCTTTAACATTTTAAAAATATTTTTAAATTTTTAAAAACAAAAACCAAAATTGGTTATCAAACCAGCCCAATTTTTAAAAAGTAAAAACAAAAACAAAAAACAAAAAAAGAAATGGTTATGAAACGGGGTCTTAGTCTTCCATTTTTCATCTTTTATAGCTTCTTCAAATTTAAAATAAAAGTTTGTTAACGCCAAAAAGACAAAAAGGCAGTAAGATTATAAAAGCATAGGTTTAACTCTTTTGTTTCATAGTGATGAGGCTATTTATTTGAACATTTATATAACGAAGGTGTGCATTTGATGTAGAGTGATGGGCGAAATTGCTGCGTTGATGAAGTAACACCATTAGATTTATATTCAGGTTAAGGATAAGTATATTCTTTTGATTTAACATTTCAGTTTTATGGTAATTTTATGGTAATTCTTCGTCAAATGCTATCTGCTGTTTTATAAGTATTTTCCAAAATTTGTCATTTTTGCATTGCAATAAATGATCTCAAAATATTTTAAATTTTGAGAGTTATGATTCGAATCACTTTCTTAATACATTCAATATGTAAATTGAATTATTCTTATTATATAGTTGAACATTCTTATTATATAGTTAAGTTGCTCAACGCTTGTGTATAGAATTTTTTTATTTTATTGATTTATTTATTTTTAAATCGTTTATAGTAAAAAAATAGATTGATTCCTCTAAATGATCAAAATGTTTAGATTTAAATGAATTGAACCGATTATCTTCCATAAATTCTAAATTTGTTCAATTTATTGAAACAGAACTTTACTTTCACAAAACAACAAAGATTTTGCATAACCAAAATTTATGATCATGTTTAAATTTTAAAACAAATCTCACATAAAAATATGTTTTTTCAACATTAAAAACATTACATTTATATATATGAGATTTTTCATGTATAATAATAATAATAATAAAACTAAAAGAAACTTTATAAAGATAGAATTTTGAAAACAATTCGTTGATTGTAGAAAAATGGATATGTTCCTCTAAAATGATCAAAATGCTCATATTTAAAATCAAGTAAACTTATTACCTTCCATCAATCAACTATTAAAAGAAAGTAAGTTTAGTTGATCGAAAGTAAGTTGAACGGATTAAAAATAAGGGCTTTTTGCGGTAGTAGACTAAATAGAGAATGAAATTACACGCGTGTGCACATTTAAAACATTTAGCAAAAATAACTCACTCCTTTATTAAAGGAAATTCGTTTTATGTGGAAATTACACAAATATCCTCATCATTAAACCAACCTTTATTGAAATAAAAAAGTACAAGAATTTCAACCAAAACAACAAATTCTCCTAATCCCGTGCACTTTTCAACTAAAATTTATCTTCTTAAAAATCCCCCACATCAACTGGATATAAATAACGTTTATATAAATAAAGATTTTATGTGAGATACACCATTTCTTTATTATGGATAGTTGTTTTGATTTTGCTTAGAAAACTCTAAAATATTCTCATCATGTATCAATAAATAAATATTAATTTTTCGATAATTATTATTTTTTTAGTATCGATCAAATGAAGTAAGTTGTGTAATGTATGAATAATTTTAAAATACTGATACAATATTTTTTTATACCTTATTAATACTATATTTTATGATTAAGATGTCTTAAATTTACTATAAATACAAGTAGATCTAATTTCTATTGCAGGTAAATTAAATAAACTAAACAACTCGAAGAGCGACTCTAAAAAAAAAAATGATGGATTTAATTAAATGTTCAAGATTCCATTATTTAATAGTGCATTAAGGTAATATGTCTCAATATGTAATGGACTTTTCATATGACTATTTTTCATTAGAAATTGTAATGGAGGACTTATTTAATAAAATAATTACAAATGTAGTCAAATTTGAAAATATTTGTATACATAATTTAAATACGATTAAATATTGTATTATTAATAGTGTATTATTAATATTTACAATATTATGTTTTATTAATACTGTATTATTAGTACAATTGAATATAGTATTATGTATTATTAATACAGTATTATATGTTATTAATACAGTATTATAGTATTAATACAATATTATAAGTTATTAATACAATATCATATGTTACTAATATACTATTGTGTGTTATTACAGTATTATGTATTATTAATACATATGATTACGATTGCTAAGTTTTTTTAAAAGTGACAATTTTTGTAATTATTTTTTGAACTTGACTAATTTAGTAAGTATTTATTTTCTTTTACTTTTTAGTAAGAAACTAAAATATATTAATGAAAATAGTTTAATAATTTAATATTAAAAGACATTAAAAGAATACTCTCATACCTAAATACAGTAAACATATACAAGTAATCAAGAATTATGTTAATACTTTATTATTTTTTTTAGAAAAAATGTTAATACTGTATTTGCAATTATAGTCATTTATACTATTATAAGTACTCATTAATACAATTTTTTTTTTATTAATACAGTATTATTATAAGAAAATATTATTCATACAAAAAAATAAATTTATAAAAGATAAAAATAAGCTCGACTAACTATATAATTGTGAAAATTGTAAAAAAATAATTCTACCTTTTAATTTCAACATAAAAATGATAAAATAATTATTTTTTATTTTTTCATCAATGAAAAGAAACTGGACGAAATGATTAATTAGAAGTCAAAGTATTGCAAAAGCAAAAAATAGCATAGTTACAATCAAACCTATTTCAATATATATATATATATATATATATATAAAGAAAGTTGCAATCAAATCCTGCCAATTTAGAAAATAAAAAATAAAAATTAAATAATAAGCTTTGAGATATAGCAAAAGGCGGAACTTTTGTTTTCCCTTTTTGTTTCGTCCTAGAATGGAGATAAGATAATTAGTATTTTAATTAATTATAAAAAGAAAAATAAGATTGCAATTGTTACAAAATTTGTCTAGATTTGTAAATATTTTATAAAGGTAGACTATTTGCCACAATTTCCCTAAAAATAATCCAATTCAATTAATGAAAAACAATTTAATTTATTTAATTTAACTCATTGAAAAATCGACAATTTTGAAATATTAAAAAAAAATGCACAAGAATGGGCTAGAGATAATTTTTTTTTATTTTTTATTTTAAAAATGCTACTATTAAAATTGTTTAAAGAAAAGTTGTCTATAGCAATCTCCATACATACAATAATATATGAAACCAAAAGAATTTTATTAATAATTACAAAAAATGAAAATAAACTCTATTTTAACTGAACAATCGTATTCCTAATGTTATGAAATAAAAACATAAAATAAGAACTCATAGATAGGGAGGATAAAGCAGAGATGATAATAAATTCTTAGTACAATAATATCGTCTCTATTTATTATTATTATTATTATTATTATTTTGAAAGTATCGTCTCTATTTATTGGATAGACAAAAAAGATATAATGTAACAATATTAATTTTGAGTTGTATAGAATATGAAAGAGAATTGTCAATTGACAAAGAAAAAATTCTTCAAGCAGCATCTTCCCAAACAAAATAATGCCATTTTTTGGTGTGGAATAAGAAAAACAATGACTGCCATCACTCTACACCTTTCATTCAATTAATTGAAGTGTCATTAATTCCTAGTTCATGTTTCTCAAAAAAAAAAAAAAAAAAAAAATCCTAGCTCACGTACACGTACACACAACATATAAAAAGGGCTCCATAATTTCCAAACAAAGGCCCACAAAAGTCTATTCAAAACAAATATCATCAACCAAATCCCCAACACAATAACCAAATGAAATAATAATAATAATAAATTCTTCTATCTTTAAATTCATATCCCACATGCCAAAAAAAACTAACTTTAATTTTCTAAAACACCATGTGATGTAATAGAAGAAGCTAGGGTTTATATACAACAACATAAACAATTTTTCTTGGGTCAAACATCCAGACAAAATAATATTTGTGAAGAAATCAACTTTTGATGATCATGGGTGCTCAAAGTTATATGCAAATTGAAATATGGTAAGGTTTTGTAAATAAAAATATATATTTAATTTTCACATATCAATACATTTGTATTTGATTTGTTGTGAGATTGATGCCATTATAAATGTTTTGAAGTCATCTCCTTCTTTCTATTTTAAAAAATAAATGTTACTGTTTTGACCAACTAGCTAACTTTAAAATATAATTAATACAATAGATATATAAATTGAAATTACCATTTTGACTATATGGATATAAGGAAAGATGGATATTTAGAACTTAATTAAACAGTACTAGAAAAAAGAACTTAATTTCAATATATATATATATACTTTCAACGTATAACTATAGTTCAAAATTATACATACCAATGTCATTAAAAATACAAAAAATAATTATTTTTAGATGATTTCTTCTAAAATTAATAACTCTCATAGGAAAACGAAAGAGAAAATAAAAATTATTGATTATTATTTTTTTCTTTTGGTATATCTACAAGAGAGAGCTTTAGCTTCAAAGGGGTGCCATTGATTAAGATATCATCAAATGCATCACCAACATTATATTTCCAAATGTGTTTTGGCTTAAAGACTTCATAGACATAGCAATACTTAACAAATAACACAAGCATTTGGATTCTCTTCCATGCTATGAACATGGTAATAAGTGGTCAAATGAGGGTTATATGCCCTGTAAGCCTTCACCATATCCATTATTACTGGGTCGGGTTGGGGCATCGGTATCGACATCGGCATAGGCACGGGCACCGCCACTTGTAGCGGTTGCTCTTTCTTCATCTTTTCTTCTTCTTCCTTATTTTCACCTTCATTCTTCGGCTCCTCTTTCTTGTCGTCCTCCTTCTTCGGTTCGTCTTTTTTAACGTCTTCGGGCCCTTCTTTCTTTGGCTCCTCCTTCTTGCTCTCTTCTTCTTTCTCTGCTTCCTCTTTTTTAGGTTCCTCTTTCTTTGGCTCTATTGCTGGCCCTACCGAGATTATGTCTGTTGGCCAGTATTTTCTTAGCTTACTTACTACATTTACTGGATCCACTATCCCAATTATTGTAAGCTTCTTCTCTTTCATGTCCATGGAAATTAAATCAATCCCTAAAATCCCCATCAAAACAAAACAAAAATACTATTATATTTTCTCATTTAATGGTAAAGATCATTATACCATAATTATTCAGCTGATTTTAACTTTAATACGAGGGATTCTTAAAAATATATTGAAAAATTAAAATATACTACCAAATTAATTTTGACTGTCATAATTAAGGGTGTGTGTTAGATGGGCCATCATTTCTTCTACTAATCAAGCTTTTGGAAAGTGATTGCTTTTATAATTCAAAGATTATATTTTAGATGGAAATCTTTTTTTTTTTTTTTTATCATAAAAATCTTAATCATTCTTTTACATCAATTGTGAAAAGCAGCCAAAAGAAAGGTGGATGAGTTAGGTTTGGTGGTGGGGGTTGGGTAAGTTAGAGGATCAGAATCTCTCCGACACACACAACATAATTTCTTTCGAGAGATAGACATGTAATTTTGAAAGAATTAAGAAATTTTTGTCTCTATGCATTTGTTTTTTCTACTTTATGTTTATTAAAAAAAGAAAAAGAAAGATGTGTGACTCCACCTAAATGACATGATGATAGGTGTATCTCGGATATAAAATTTTTCTTAACAAAAAAAAAACACAAACATCGTAAAAGAAGTAAAAAATACATTTTAGCTCTCCAATTAAATTTCAAAATTAAATATTTTTATCTATATAATATTTTTAATAATATTAATTTTTAGTCTTAACAAAATCAGTAATAGATTAAGATGATGACTATAATTATTTTGATTTTCATGAATTTTCTTTTTAAAGAACAATAAGTAAAAACTAAAATTCAATACCACATCAAAACTAAAATAAAATATTATTAAATTGTCAAAAATAAAAATATTCCATTTTTAAAATATAAGAGCTAAATACAAACTGCATTAATGAACTAAAAATGTGCATTTCCCAAATAATAACAACAAGAACCTGAAAGTGTAGAGACTGTCTTCAAAGCCTTCTGCTTGGCCTTATCATCATGCAAATCCAATTTCAAGATGAACTTCTGCAAAACCCAAGAATTACATACCAAAAAAAAGAGATCTATAGTTAAGATCAAACCCATTTCACAAGAAAGGAAAACCCAAAAGAAAAAACATCATTAAAATCCAAGAAAGTTAAAAAAAAATAACAATTTTTTTGGGGGGAATCAACCATGAAAGAATCCAAGCTCTAAAACCCATGTCTTCGATTCTGCAAAGAAAGACACCAAACAAAATACCAAAAGCAAAAAAAAAGGAACACCATTTTAGATATCAAAGATGGAAATTATGGAGGAGAAAGAAAGAAGAGACCTTCATAGCTTGGTTGATGAGTTATTGAGAGAGAAAGGATAAGAACAAGTAGAATTATGCTTTGTTGAAAAAGATGGAAAGAGTGAAGCTAGTTTTTGGATAGCCTTAGTACTAGAAATAAAAAAGAGGAAAAGAGAGAAAAATATAAATTGAGTCCAAACAAGAATTTGCAGAGTAAAAGAAAGATGAGATGGTGAAGATTTAAAGGTATATAAGGAGAGTGTCACACACTCTGTCTTAATTTGTAAGCCCATGATTTATTTTCTTTTTTAAAAAAGTTAATGATTTGGAGGCATTTAGTAGAGATAAATATTTAGGTCATGTCCGACATAACCTAAATATTAATGTTCATATATGTGATTCAATATAAATTACAATTTTTTTTTAAAATTTTTGGATTTAAATTAAAGTGAAATATGACTTATATTAGTGTACATTATTATTATTATTTAAGTTCATGTCCATGATCTAAATAATTCTCTCACTAAAATAGACACCGGCTACTCTCTTTGTTTAGTTTTCTTACTACGTAATTGTTTTGAGTGATGTTCACGCGCCGCCTTTTGTCTTGTTTTCCTTTTTGGACGACTGTTTCTGGGTCCCACTTTCCCTAGATATTCGTTTTTGGACGACTGTTTCTGGGTCTCACTTTCCCTAGATATTCCTTTTTGGACGACTGTTTCTGGGTCCCACTTTCCCTAGATATTATTATTTAAGTTCATGTCCATGATCTAAATAATTCTCTCACTAAAATAGACACCGGCTACTCTCTTTGTTTAGTTTTCTTACTACGTAATTGTTTTGAGTGATGTTCACGCGCCGCCTTTTGTCTTGTTTTCCTTTTTGGACGACTGTTTTTGGGTCCCACTTTCCCTAGATATTCGTGATTTGTTTTCTTTTTTGCTTTTGGATGTGGTGGCGCGTAAGCTTCACCTGCCGATGATGTCTTATTCTCTTGAGATGGTGGCCGGTGATAGTTTGATTCAAGTTCTGCAAATCCAAGCATCATGATTGGAGTGCGTGAGTGTACATGTGTTGAATTGAGTTTGAAAAAGGTTTTCGATTCAATGTAATTTTTTGGGTTCATCACTTTTTCAACTGAGTTAAAGAAATAATTTAATCAATCCAACTTTTATATTTTTGAGTTGGATTAGGTTGAGTCACTGAATTCATTAATACGTTGCAAATATAAATATTTTTATGAAATTAGTCATATCCTATATATAAATAAGATATAATTTCTAGTTATTATCATATTAAGTTAATTAAATGAATATAAATATTAAATATATAAAATTATTCAATTAAAACTCAGTCACTATTAATTTTACTGAGAAGATTAATCCTACCATCATAATTCATATTGAATTGAAGATAGCAACTATATGCCACAAAATAAAAATCATGCGCCGATTCCATTTTCATTCTTTTGGCATTGCTATTTGTTTGTGAGGGGTTAGTAAAGGGTTATTTGATTGAATGTGTTTCTTAACATCAAATTTGTAGCTTACCAAACATAATACATGGACGTATTTTTTAGTAAGAGAACTTGCCTTCTTTTCACAAAAAAGTAAGCCATTATTTTTGTCAGAGTTAGGAAAAATCAAACTTATATCAAAATTTCACTCGACATATTTTATGGCGCTCAGAGATATCAATCACCACCTATAAAAAATTCATTTGAATGTTTTTGTTAACTAAATTTTGTAGGTCAAACAATTGCAACATAGTCGAGATACTTATAATCTAACTCAAACACTCATGAGTATAAAAAAATGTGAAGTAAAATGTAAGCATTTAATCTTAATAAAACATACAAGACAATACTTTCATTAATAGTACCAAACAGACATAAAATTGCAACTTAATTGCATGACTACTAGTACAACAGTTCCCTAAGGTTAACAGTTCAAAGGGAAAACCTTTGATAATACAACTAAGCCCAGCCTTTATTAATTAAACTTCTAAATACTCAAATATCCCTTCTTATAAAATCCATTACATCTAAATCCTCCCCCACCTAAAAAACAAAGTTTACACCATATCCATAGTGGGAAAAATACACTTTATATATCTATTTAGTCAACATGACCTCAAAAAAAAAAAAAAAAGACTTTATGACTATTAATTATTCTCAATGAAATTTGATTATTAATTCATGTTTATGTCGTATACCCAACGCGTATGGTTGGTACGTTTTGGATGACTTTTGTTAATGGTTTTGTTTTGAAAAGGTATCTCAAATTCATAGTGCCTTATGTCTTAGCTCTAACTAGAGGCGAGTGAGGCGACATCAAGTGCGGCGAGTTAAGAACGATGCCCTCGTCGTATCTTCTCCCCGAGAAGGAGAAGCTCAGCCGCAACTTATTCTCCCTACGCTTCGGCTTTGGTGGCGTTTCAACGGTATTGTCTTCCTTCTTGTCGATCTTTCCGACAAAGCAATGGATTCTATCGAGTGCAATGTCGACCGTATGCTCGTCCATGTTTGCGAAACAAACTCTGAACCAACCGGGCTCGGAGACATGAAAGGATGATCCGGGGGAAACATTGAGCTTCACTTCATTGATAATCAATCGCCAAAGTTCCATTTCTGCGTTGAAGGTTTGGTCTTTTAGAAGCCTACGCAGATCCATCCATACAAAAAGTCCTGCATTGCTGTTCAAGCAAGTGATCCCCATTTTCTCTAGCTCCTTTGTAAACCTAATTATGAAGCAACATTTGAATTAGAATTATCGTCTTAATCTATATCAACTTAAGCTTTTAAAATTAATAGTAATTTAACGTGATATATAGTAGACTAAGACTAAAAAAAGACAATTTCCTACTATTTTGTAACCAGGTATGTAGTTAGCATCAAAATAAAAACAATTAAAAAGTTCATTTTGAAAGTTAATAACCAAAATGGAATTTTTAAAAAGTGAAAATCTTCCCTATCGTGGAGTCTACATATACATGTGATACCATTTGATGTCACATAAATTTATTTTATAAATAAAAAAGTATTAAAAAAAATTATTCGTGTGTCATCGAGTGGTGCAACATCATGTTCTGCACACATTTATTTATAAATAAAATAATATTTGAAAAAAAATTGTGTTGGTGCAAGTAAAGAGTAAAGCCTCCATAGATGAGAAAGTAAGTATTTTCCGTTAATTATCCAACCTTTCATGCCTTTTCGCGAGGCGTTTTGAGTTCTCAGCCAGAAAGTTGTCCACAAACTCCTCATCGGAGAGCATGGATGCGAGCAAATGCTGCGTCTGCGACGAAACCAGCCCGAAACTCGACATCTTCCGAGCGGAGTTTACAACCGTGTCATTGTAAGAATAAAGAATTCCAACTCTGAAACCAGGAAGCCCCATGTCTTTGGACAAGCTATAAAGTATATGGATGAGCTCTTTCTTGCAATGCTCCATTTCTTCGACAATTTCTGCAATGCTGACGAAGCTCGGGGTTTTGAAGACAGTGGCAGAGTAAATTTCATCGCAGATTAAGTGAATATCGTTGTCATTGACAAAGGTGACGAGGCTTTTGAGAGTGTCACGGTCGTAAGTGGTGCCCAGGGGATTTGAAGGGTTGGTGATTATAAGACCCTTCACTTTGATGTTGGCTTCTTGAGCCTTTTTGTAGGCTGCTTCCAAGGCTGGCTTTGTAATTTGAAAGTTGTTTGAGCTGTTGCAGTGGACCGGAATTATTTGTGCTCGTGTACGCCATTGAAGGTCTCTATCGAACCTGCGAAATAACGCGTTGAATGTTAGGATAAAGGTTTCTTTATATCTTCATAATAGTATAATATTAATCTTTCTTTTTTTTTCTTTCTGATATGTATGCGTGTTCGAATTAGTTTACATGCATTTAGACTATTGCATATTGTCCGATCCTACCACATTATGATGGTCAAGAAAATTCGAAAGAAATTAATTTCTAGACATGAATTAAATCCATAATCTCTTAATTTTTTAAAGTTTTTTCTTGCCCCTAAGCTAGTAATGGCCATATTATTCTCTATTATTGAATATTTCAAGGAATTTTGAACTTGTATCAAACTATCAATCTCAGCTACAACTCATAAAATAATATTATATCAATTATCTATAATATGAATGTGTGAATGGGGAGTGGAGGGGTTAGTTATTATATCATAGCACTTATGGATATATTTTCTTAAAGAAGAAGCTACTTGATTTAAGGTCATTAATGGAGATATGTCCAGGCTAGGCTAAGTGGAGAAAGTGAGTGGTTGGGAATTAATATTGACCCACAAGTACTTATTTTATTTTAAGTGAGGTTTTGATCCAAGTCAAAAGGGAAACTCAATATACTTAAATTTACTGTTTTCCCTAGATTAAGCAAATTATAAGAGGGTTTGACTTTGATGCATGGTCTAGTTGATTCTTCATTTTAATTATGACTTCTTCTTTTTTTTTTAATTGTGAGAGGAGGGTTGAAGGTGTTGACCCTATAAAAAATTTCAAACTTTTACAGAGAATTTTGTATCTCTTCTTTCTCTTTTAAGGTTTGGACATAAAGATTGTTGACCCTTAAAAGTTATGGATTTTTAGATATTCCTCCACTCTCCTTTTCTCTTTCTCTATCCATGGAAAATGAAAAGGAGAGACTCTTTTTATAAAGAAATAAAAAAATAAAAAAAGCCAACAATTATGACAATGGTTGAAGAAAAAGCTTTCCAAAGGGAAATGAAAAAAAAAAAAGATAGGAGAAGAAGAACTCACGCTGCATAATATGGAGAGGGAATCAAAAACGCGTCGCCAGAGTTAGCCAGGCAAAAGATGACGGTTTCGCTCGCTCCGGTGGCACCACCGCCCATCACAATCCGACTCGGGTCAAATTTTACCCTCCCACCCCTCACCTTTCCCATGAAACTCGCAATCGCCTGAAAAATTAAAAAAGAAAGTAAATTTATCGTAACCCATCAACTTATATCTCTTAAATTCAAAAGTAACTTAAGGTATGCATACATTTCGAAACTTTGGTAGGCCGTGATAGTCTTGGAAGTTGGCAATGTCCTTGAGGTGCTCGAGCCCTTCCTCGGTACAGATCGAAGCTTTTGGATGTTTTCTAATCCAGTCGACAATTTTGTCCCAAGAAAGCTGTTGGAAAGCAACACGAAGACAAAGTTTAGCCAAGATGTCCAACTGGTAGAACTATGAAAACAAACAAACATATATATATATAGAAATCAAACCTGGTTTTCTGCTAAACCCATCTGAATAACACCTAAAGGATTATTCTCGGAGTGAAACGGATCGTTATCGTACGCTTTCCACCCATCGAAATAGGGCGAGTCCTCACCGTGACCGTCGTTGATGGCGATCTTAGAGAGAAGAGCCTTGTTCCTTTCATCAATCTGATTAAACCCCATTTGGCTATATACTTTCCCTTTGGTTTTGGTTTTGGTTTTGTTTAAGTTTCTCTATGCCAAAGTTCTTAAACAATCTTTTCTAATGGCTTTGTAATGCTGAGTGCTTTAGGCTTATTGAAACATGAATGAAACAACAAAATGGGAGTGAATTTATAATGAGTGAGGAGGATCAAGATAATCAAATTCTTAGAAGGAAAATTAAACATGTGGAAAATTCAGTTTTTCAAAGCTCAAACTATGGGAAAAAGTAGTGATCTGTTTCGGAAATTAAAAAAAAAAACATTGAATTTATGATCAAATAAATGAAGAGAGAGTTAAAATGGGGTTTGGTCAACTAGGCGTTGCTTGCGTGGAGAATTGGAGGGTTGAGATTAAAACACGACCAGCGAAGCCATGTACAGCCGACGGCTTGCACGCGCGTAGGAATTTAAGATTTGAACAAAACTAAAATTCTCAATCCAATCCTTCAACAATTTTTGTTTTTATGAAAAAAACCCTACAACAAATTTATACATGCTAGTGAATTATTAAACAAAAAGAAATGGGAATCTAGAAGTTAAATGACTAAATTAATAGTTTTTTTTTAGATTGCAATAATTGGAGATGGAGAGACTCAAACCCAAGACCTTTAGTCATTGGACATACACTACTGCCGCTGAGTAACTGCTCATGTTGGCAATTAGTAGTTATTTTTAAATTGAAGAGATACGTGTGTAAATTATTATTCAATAATCATAGTAAATCTATTTATAAATATTATTTAATTATATATATATATATATAGATAGATATTATTGACTTTGTTATCTACTTTTTACTTATATTTATAAAAAAAAATCATATTTGGTTTTTTATTTTAGAATTAATTAGTTAAAGTTTCTAATGTTTCCTTGAGAAATAAAAATTATTCTAGTGAAATGGAAAGATAAGTTAATTTTAAAAAAAGTAAAAATAAAAACCAAATAATTATTAATTAAGATTAAAGTAAACATATTCAAAAGTTGGAAGGCCAAAAACGAACAAAATTGATAATTCAAAGAAGATGTGGTATAAAATAAAATATGATTATTTTTAGGGCTTTTTTCATAAATAGACTCTATTTGAAAAGTATTTGAAAATATATGCATCTTCAAAAATATTAGCAAAATTAGAATTTATTTTAATATCTTATAAATTCTGAAATTAACGAATTACAACACTACCCTTAATTTATTGGTTTTTCATTTGGGAAAGAAAATTTTAAAAAAGAAAATCTTATCTCACATTCCAAACTAGAAACTATCAATTTAGGGTGCATTAATTGTAGAATACTAGAAACCGACAATTTATGGTGCATTAATTATGGAAAACCTTAAATTGCCAATTTATGGTGCATTAATTGTTTAACGAAAGTGGCGACAGTACATTCTTAGAGGTAGAGTTGTCATTTACATACAGTATGGTTAGTAATGTACATGTACAATATAGTTAGTAATTTACATGTTATTTGATTTTGGTAATTTTGTTCATAAATAGACCGTATGAGTTGTTAAACGTTCAATTTTGTTGATTGAAATCAGAACTCGTATGATAACCACACAGTACTTAAATAACTTGGTATATACGGTACACTCATAATATATCATGTATCATACTGTATTTTAAAACTTTATGTTTTTTTTTAAATGTTTAATTTGCTGATATGGATACTTGTAGTGTGATTTAATATGTTTGCAACAACGAACAAGTAATTTTAAATGTATAATTTTTTTAATGTACAATACCGTATAGTAAAACGTTTGGAAATAACATACGTAATATTTGTGAATTGATAGAGACTTATAGTGTTGGATAAAACTTCACACAAAATTACTATTTAAAGTGAGATAAGTAGTAAATAAAAAAGATCTTATAAGTTACAAAATTGAAATTGAAAGTCGGCATAAAAAAAAGACTGTAATGTAAAATCATCATTAGGTGAATGCATTCCTCAATATTTATGCAACGTTCTTCAGCTACTTCATGATTATGGTACATCTTCATTTTCATCCCACTAACCACTATGTTCAATAGGGATTGAGATGCTTGTTTAACCTATAAAGAAATGTTGTATAGTATTACAAAAATGTTCAAACAGTACTGTCTTATATTATAAGTCGTATAATATACATGTATATAAACAATACAGTAGACATGTAATAGAAATGTAATGGATAGTAATATGAGTATGAAAAATGTATTAGACATGAATAAAATGAATAATAAACCATAAATGTACCATGTAAGTTATACAATATGTATAATAAAATATATAGAGTTTTGTATAGTTTATACGGTAATATAATAGTACATGACAAACTATTGTATTAATGGTATTATACAAATGGAATGATTGATGAACATATAAGGAGAAGATGTACATTATAACTAACCTAAAAACACAGTATGAACATACGATATATACTCAATTATACAGCTTTGCAGATATGTGTATATAGTGAATTATACCAGAATATGAGAATCAAAGTACGAAAAAACTATTGTTCTACATATGATTTGATTGCATTTCTAAACATGATTTTTAACATTTTAAATACTGAAATATAAATAAATTAAATGTAGAGAAATGACAGAGTAGGAGTAAAACATATCATACTCTACATGGCAAACAACAGTATTAATGGTATTATACAAATGGAATGATTGATAAACCTATAAGGAGAAGATGTACAGTATAACTAACCTAAAAACACCGTATGAACATACGGTATATACTCAATTGTACAGTTTTGTAGATGTGTATACAATCAATTATATCAGAATATGGATATCAAAGTACGAAGAAACTACTGTACATATGATTTTACTGCAATTCTAAACACGATTTTTGACATTCTAAATACTAAAATATAAATAAATTAAATATAGAGAAATGACAAAGTAGGAGTAAAACATATCATATTCTACATGGCAAACAAAGTATTAATGATATTATACAAATGAAATGATTGATGAACATATAAGGAGAAGATGTACAGTATAACTAACCTAAAAACATTGTATGAACATACGGTACATACTCAATTGTACAGTTTTGTAGATGTGTATACAATCAATTATACCAGAATATGGAAATCAAAGTACGAAAAAACTACTGTTCTACATATGATTTTACTGCATTTCTAAACATGACTTTTGACATTCTAGATACTGGAATTTAAATGAGTTAAATGTACAAAAATAATAGAATAGGAATAAAACATACCATACTAAACCATCTGAAACATATCGGATCACGATTATACTAGAACGAGCAACAACCTACTAATGATGATGGATAAGGAACAAAAACGTAATACAAATACGGTGAAAAATGAAAATTATTGAGAAGAGATAACTAAAGACGTAAGATTATACCGTCCGATCAGAACTTTGTGGTCGACGACAATTTATGTGGTGGCCGAAATGTGAAAAGAAAGATTGAATGGAGCTGAAGAAACGAAAAATGGAGGAATGGAGAATGGAAGAAGAAAAGTGAAACGAAAATGGAATAGAAAGAAAGATAAGAGATAAATGAGAAATAGAATTAAATCTCATTGCATTAAAAGAGTTGACAATTATATATAGTATGTTTTAAAAGGATGGAAAGTATGGAAAATGAGGCATTTAATTCGAAAATTTAATATTAAATATGAGAAAGGGCAAAATGGTATTAATGAAAAATTAATAATTACGATTTTTTATAAAAAAATTAACTTTGCAAAAAAAAAACTTGGTCGTCTATATTTGTAAATACTTTTTCAATGTGGTCTAGTTACTACAATTTCCCTTATTTTTAATTATTTATTTGGTGATTTTTCAAACAACCTTCGACTTGCTTGGTTGTGTGGATATACGTTTTTTGTCGTGCAAGTTCTTGCATTTATAAACTTAAATTTATTACACTGTCGAGGATGTTTTAATTACTTTAATGTTGCTTTTGTCTACAAACTTGGACTTGATTTCTAATTTAGTTTAAGCATTTTCTATTGGTGTAATAATTAGTTAACCTACAAATTATTTTTAAAGTTAATTAATCTATGGCCCGGTGTTAACGTTCTTGATTACGATTTTTCTTTAGAAGGATAATATTATAATCTAATCGTCAACTTGACTGAGATATGAGAAAATTTATATTGGGAAGAAATATTTTATGGGAATCTTATTATAGAACTATAATATAAGGAGAAGATTATTTTAATTAGATTGTGTAATCTTACTTTAGTTCCTTCTGCAACATTCGTAAAGTTTGCATTTTATTGCAGATTATATTAAGGTATGAACTTCATTGATCCATACAGACATTACTAATTTATTTATTATTATTATTGTTATTGTTTTTTTGGTTTTTGGTAATAACCCTATTTTATAAAGAGGTAAGTTACTTAACAAACAAGAACAATGAGCATCTTTTAAAAAGGAGCAAAAAGCTAACATTCAGGTTCTTTGATAATAGCTCATTTAGATATTTTTATTTATAAAAAGTTTATAGAATACTTTTAATAATAGTTTGTTTGGATATATTTGTTTGTAGATAATTTATAGATAGTTTTGTTATTTATGAATAATGTGATATTTATGAATTTTTTTTAATAAAAAATTTTATTTTTTTATTTTTTATTATTTTAAATCTCAAATATTATATTTATGCTTGGAACTTTTTTTTGCTTGCTAATATTACTTCATTTATTTTCTTTTTAATTTATTTCTTCTAATTTCAATATTTTTATTTTATAATATGAATTTTATATTATATTTTTCTAATCAAATGAAAACTTTACAAATAAGTTGATTTGTTGACCACTAGTGAATTGATGATATTATATTAGAAAAATACAAATAAATAAAAGTTTAAAACACAACAAAATGAAGTTTGAAATTACGAAGGAAAACATAATATTATGTAAATGAAAATAAATTCTAATTAATTAATTCAAACATAATGATATTAAATAGATGGAAAATAGTTTCTCAAATAGAATAAATAGGTGGAAAATATTAATTTTTTTAAAAAAAAAAGTATAACGGATTATAAAACGGCACTATAAAAATACTACTTTTTTTTTTTCTTCAAAGAATACAATATTTAAAGATGGAAAAATCTATATCCTCAAAGTCACTGGGTATATATTGATGACACTTGAGCTATTACTTGTGTTAGCATAAAAATACTACTTATTTAAACTACAAAACATACTTAACAATAGAAGTGTTGAAAAAATAATTAATTTAACTCCGACAAACAAACGGCTCCTAGATAGCATTGTTTTGTCATCTTACTTATTCACATACATCGATTTGCCTCACTCTCTTCGAAGGTTAATTATACTACTCACATACGTCAAAACATTAGAGCATCTTTTAAATTTTACTTACAATTTTATTGCATTGTTCATAATTGAAAACATACAGGTAAAAACACTCTTTTCATCGAATCCAAAAAAAAAAAAAAAAAACACTTTCTTCAAAATTTATGTTATTAAAGATTATGAGATTCTACCTCAAAATTATTTGACAATAAGAGGAGTAATTCATATTTTTTATAAATGTTTGTAAGACTTTTCACATTTTCATTGTAGGACAATTAAGAATTTAACTCGAGTCAGTACACCAGCTTGAATTACTTATGTCTGAAATGCTTCAATATCAAAGTCACATGCTTCTTTTATAGTATTTGAAGTACAACACTTTTTTTGCACCTAATTTCCGATGTGAGACAATCTTCTTATCGAAGCTGACATGTCCACAATTAAGCTTGAGAGCTTAAGGATCCCATTTTTCAATTTGTTGTAGCATGTTATCAATAGGTTCATTAAGTTATATTTCTTTTCATTTGAATTTTATTTAACCATATATAGTTTAGTTTCTTAATGAAGGTTTAGTAACCTTAGTCGGAAATCGTTGAGGCCTACGTGTATAAAATGTGAAGTTAACTCTTTACTCTCTTGTTTCTTACCTTTTCCCTTACAACTCTATACAACAGTTCTTTCATTATTCTACATTTTCGATTATCCATTGAAGCTTCCATTATGTGAAGAACTTGAAAAGACTTTATAAATCTCATGTTAGACAATAAACAATGAAAGAAAGGAAAAAAATGTTTGAACATTTTTTCCTTGTATGGTGACATCCATGAGTATGAATTGTAGTTTGAATTTATTCAATTGACAAAACTCGATCTAATAATAAATCGACTTAATAACTATTATGAGGTGCCTCAATTGGTTAAAGAGAGTCTTGAGGTGCATAAGGTAATGAGTTCAATCTCCACGATAGCCAACCTAGAAATTAATTTCGGTCGAGCGGTAATGTTTCGTGACAATAGAAAACGATAGATCGAGTCGATGTAATTCACGAAATAAAACTTTGCAAACTAACAGCTCCCTCCAAGGGAGAAAGGTCGGTTTGATTTAAAGAATGTTTGACTAAACCGGAAAAAAAGAAAATAAAATTGTGAAGGGAAATTCATGAAGTTTCGTTGGAAGAAACATTTGATCCCACATGCTTTTGAATTGAATGATTGTCATTGAGGAATAGAAATTGAAATAGGCTTATTTCTAAAGTGCTTTTTGAGAAAGTTTTGGACTTTTTCACCTAAAATAAATAAAAAGTATATGCATCTATAATAAATCTCTTATTCTACAATCACCTGTTTTTCTAATTCCAAGTTCATATTTTTATGGTGGACATTAATTTTCAGTTTTTTTTTCTAATCTTTTTATAAGTTTATTTGGAAATATGATATGTGTCATCTTCAAGCACTCTTCATTTTCCCCATTATAGAATGGGAGACACCTTTGAGATTAGCCTAATTTCAAATCTAACTTGTGGAGATGTGATGTGACATACTTCCCAAATTAATGAAAGATGACAAAAGAAAATAGACTTTTGATGAAGTAAGAAAGTAGGACAATACATTTTAAAATAAAATATGAAGTAGGAAATATTTTTAGTTTTTCTTCTATTTGTTCAATTACATATGAGATTTGAAAACATGATCTTTTAATTATGAGAATGCATTAATGAGCTTGAGTTACTGTTTTTCTTGGCAAAATTTTTTATTTGTGTAATTTTATCTAACTTGAAATTTTCCCTACTTTAAGGCTCGTGTTAATAATAATATTATTTTTTTAATCTACTTTGTAGTAGTTCGAGATTTCTATGAGATAGATATTTCTATTACCTTATTTGTTTCATAGTAATCAAACCTATTTTGTCATCTAGTGATGTCAATGTATTTTCCAAGGAGTCATTTGGATGTCCTTCTCCGACATGAATTTTTAGATATTAATGTACAAGATATCCAATTTTTCATTCATGATTATTTTATATTTTATATTTCATTTTTTCTTTCACATTTTGTACGTAATTTATAATTTAAATTTAAATAATGTATTTTTAGTATAATTAACTATGCATATATTTACCTTTTTTTTTTTAAAGCATGCATATATTTACAATTGATCCTACATAATTAATATGTTTTTCATTTTGATATAAAATAAAATTTTAATAGATAATATTTTGATTATTTTCAATAGAATTCTAAAGTGCAAAGTCCCTTTTATTATATCTTTATAATAGATGTCCACAATTTTTATATTTAGGGAGTTTTATCACTCATTCAACTAATAAACATCTTTTTATTAATTTTTAGAAATTAAATTTATTTAAAAATGTAATACATAAATTAATAAAAATAAATGTTATATAAATTTTAATTATATAAATTATATGAGTAAATCATAAGAATATATAAGTCATCTCCAAGTTTCTAAATATTTTCGGATACCGATAAAAATATTTCTTCAAAAGAAATATGACTATGTAAAAATATTAGACATCTCTCATTTCAAATATTTGTGATTCCCAATCATCAAAAAGTGAACAATCCTTAATTATTATGATTATTTTTTTAATAAAATCCATAAATAAAACTAAGGAGATTTGAGTCAAATAAGTAACTCTTTAGTTTCATACACTCGTTTGAGTAACGTCTCAAACTTTGTTGGAGGGTATCATAAATAATGTGCATATAGTTTAATATTAGATTTGATGACATTAGATGAATAACGTGTGGACATAGGGCTACGTTGTTCACACATTATTTTGACTCATTTTGTATCAAAGAGGGCTGGGGAATAAAACTTTATGGTTTCTTTGAGGGTGTTTGTGGGGGCTAAAAATGGCAATTGTGTGGTAAATGAGTATCACACCCCATCAGTATTACAAATTTCAAAGAAAGAAAAAACATGATTTTCATTTTATTTTCTTAATTTGAAAGAATAATGTGTATTCACATTGAATACAAGTCATCTTTTCAATTTCTACTAGCTAGTACAAACATGCTACTCATGTTTTTTCATTTTTAGTGAAGTTTGAGCTGCCTTGAAACACTTTCCAACTTTTTGAAATATTTGGACATAACCCCCTCATATCAATCATATCAATATCTATAGACATTTCGTCATGCATTGCAACAACATTCCTCCTCTCGAATAAATTAGTATGCTCCAATCATATAAAATTGATTTTCTTTGTTTTAAAACGGGAGTCTTCGTTACATTGCTCAGTCAAGGGCATGACTCTGCTACTACTTGTTAAGAACAACGAATATCTGCAGAATTTCAATTGATATGATATCGTTTACTTTGGGTATAAGTTTTTATGGCCTTGTTTTTATCATCACTCAAAAAGTTTCATATCAAAGTGGTGGATCTTTTAATATATCAAAGATCTTTTCTTTAACTTAGAGATTTTGTTCACATGCGTTAACGAGATGAGTAAGAGTTCGATCTTTGATTATGCCAAACTTTCCATGGTCAAATTTAATTTGGGATTCAAGTTTTTAATTAATAAATCTACAAAACTAGAAAGAGCAAAAAGAAAATGATATATTTCTCAAAGTTTGGTAGGAGAATTCTATATTCCTTTGTGTTGTAGTTGACCACTAAAAAAAGGAAAAATCTTAGAAACATAAATGTACATATATTATTCACTATTAAATGAGTCTTTGTCTTAGGTCAAAGTTTTGTAAGGATGAAGATTACAACGAGGCAAAGTTGTCACATATTCGTATAAAAACTTTGCCTCACTGTTAACGTGAAATCACGAGTCTTTTTCTAAAAAAACAAAAAATAATAAAATAATAAAGTGAAATATTACCGATAGATTTTCTCTGTACTTCGAACTTTTTTTAGTTTTTTTTTTTTTTTTGAGGGTTCGAACTTTTTTTAGTTTGATAATAATATGCGGAATATATATGTATATTAATACAAAGTGGGGGAAGAGGGCCAAACCAACCCTACGTTAATAAGTGGAATATTAAATTTTATGACTTTATAATTATAAGTTTTTAAGTTATTGTTCTTGTTATTTCAAAAAAAAAAAAAAAGTTACTGTATTTTTTCTTTCTGTACTTTTAATCAAACCAACCCATTTTTATCTCCTCCGTCTGGTAGCAGTCTTACCCCACGCACACCCATCAAAATTAATCTCAATAAAAAAAAGGTTGACTTTGGATATAATACAGTATGTCATTTCCCAAAAGAGTAAAACTTGCCTACTCATGGACAAGTAGATAGTTCATGCTTAATGCATATGTGGCATGATGTGAGCCATACAATTTTATTTTTTATACATAAATTAACTTTTGATACAAAATTGTGTGACTCACATCATGTCATATATACATTAAGTATGAGCTACCTACTTGTCTATGTATAGGCAAGTTTTCTTCTTTCCCAAATATATGCAATAGTTTAAAATTGTTATTTAAAAAAGAAAAACAAAACCTTGATAGAATTATTTAATTAATTAAACGTTAAAGGATGATGACACTTAATTACATAATCAAGAATTTCATAATGGATTATAAGAGGTGAGAGATGGAGTATTCAACTTTGCAAGTTTACACAATATTTGGGTTTGGTGAAAAGGGAAATTGGAAATGGAGTAAAAAATTATGTATAATTAGTTGCATTCTTGGATAACAAGTAACTTGGATTAAGTTGATAATAAATCTTGTTGGTCTAATCACATCAAATTCAACTACAACCCACAATATTATAAGTTGGTTTAGGTTAAATTAAAATAAAACAAACACACACATTAGAATTATCTCTTCTTTTTTTCTTTTTTTTTTTCTGATTAGCATTTTGGGCAAACACAACCTAACAACTCTACTTTTTTTTCCCAAAATAAATAAATAAATAAAAACAAACCTAACAAATCTACTGAACTCTCTACTTTGTTTAACCAAAAGAAAATTAAAATGGCGCGTTTTCCTTTTGCGTGAAGAGATTGTGAAGCTTTTTAAACTTATTTTTCAAAGGAAATTAAGCACAAGAAAGGAGAGACAATTTCTCCTCTATGGTTCCCACCTTAAGCTATAATCTTTCAAAATAGTATAATTGATAGTGACATAACTAAATTTAAATTTTAATAAAGTTATGGTGTCATTGTTTTAATCTTTAACACGGATTTGATTTTCAAAAGAAAGTATATAGCAGAATGTTTCAAAAAAAAGTATAATAGAAACATAGACAATAAAAATTAGAGAATTTACCATCAGCAACATATTCTACCTCTTGTATTATATTTGTAGCATAATTTTTAAAATAATTCATCTATAGCATATTTATTTCTATCACTCACCTAATGATAGTCTATCACTCACCTAGTGATAGAACTCAATTTAGATTTCTATCACTGATAGAAAACTTAAGCAGTGATAGAATGAGTTTATTATTGATTGAATTCTATCACTAATAGAACTCGACAAGTGATAGAAATCAATTTGAATTTTCTGCTACAAATGAAATTATTTTGAATTTTGTGCTATAGATAGAAATATTTTGCCATTTTTTGATATACATGCAAAATCCCCTAAAAATTAAATATTATTGAAACATAATGCGTAAAAGTGTTTAATTAAAAAATATAGAGACTAAATATAAACTATCTTCAAACTTAAAGAACTAAATCTGTCAAAAAAAAAAACTAAGAAAAGATATTTTTCTCTCAATTTTTAATTACACTTAAAATATAGAAGATTTAAATTTGATGATAAACTTAAAATCTTGTAGTTTTTTTTTTTGAGAATTAAAATCTTGTAGTTATAAGACTACCTTTGATAATAAATTTCTAGGTTTGATATGGAGAATTTAAGCATGATTTAGCTCTTTAAGATATAAATTAAGAGATTTAAATCTTAACTCTTGAATATTCTCAAAGATAAAACATAGTTCGACCTATTTTCAATCGTATAATATTCTCTCAATTCTATGCGAATTGGTAATTTAACATCGTATTATTATTAGTGGTGTGACTTTGGTTTTGTATCGTATAATTTTCTCTCAATTCTTTAGGAATTGATGTATGTGTTTTTTTAAAAATAATTATATAAGTATATGTCAACAAGGGACGCAATAGATATATGTTTATGACCAACAAGTTATAATATAAATTTTTTGTATTTTATTAGAATACAATGAAATTATTGATACGTTCACTTGTGATTTTCTCTTGAATGAAACGGTGACGCGATTGATTATTTGATTTAGTGTTAATCCATTTTCACTCAGTTAAATCAATATTTTATGAGTTCATTATCAGAAATTTTTTTTAACTTGGGACTCTTGGTTATAAGTTCATATTTAATAATGTGTTGGCACATGTTAGAACACAAAAGCTTTTTAGACTCTAACTAAACTTAGTATTTGATATTCTCCTACCGTTTTTACAGTTAAATATAGGATAAATTATAAATTTGATCACTAAATTTTGAAAAAAATTTAGTTCTTATGATTTCAAAATCTAAAATTTAATTATTATGATCTAAAATAAATTAGAATTTATTCCTTATAATTTTAAAAACTAAAATTTAGTCTATATAATTTGATAAAATCTATTAAATAGTTTTTATCATCCGTGATTGTTGACAAATTAAGTACATATAGGTGATTTTTTTTTGAAAACCTACATATAGGTGATTGACTATACATGTGAAACATATCTTTTTTGTTCAATCAATTCACATCGTCATTATTCACATGAATAACTAACTTTTACATATTTCATTCAAATTAAATTTTAATTTTTAAAATGATAGAGATTAAATTTTAATTTTTTCCAAACATAAAAATTAAATTCTAAATTTTAAAATTATTGGGACTAAATTCTACCAAATTTATAGTTTACCTTATACGTAGCTATGTTAATGTGTTTTGACTTGTTGAAAAAAAAAACAGGGTCCGACCATAAACCTAGTTTAATTGACTTGGCATATTAAAATAAATAAATAAATAAAATCCACGTTCACTAATGGATTGGATCGAAAAAGTCAAAGAGATAAATTTTGGAGAGGCTGTTTGTTGTTTAGTCCAATAAAATTATTTTGATTTATCAGAGATGGAAAAAGATAATATTCAAAATGAGTCGAATTAAAATAAAATTTGGCTTCTCAAGTGAGATTGGGAAATGAATGGTCTTTGTGATGCATCGTTTTGTTTTTGTATGAATTTTTCATGGGATATTACGAAAGTAAAAGAAAATCGAAAGGCAAATGAAAAATTTAGCAGTGTTTGACGATTAGATGAGATGTTTTTATTTGATTTTTTTAATAATGAATGGATAGGAATTTAGTGAACATACAATATAACGAAATTAGTAACGTTGTATTATTTTGAAGATTTAAGGAAAAAGGAATCCTGCCTTAAAACACGATTAGTAGTGTGGTCGGTGTCAAATATGTTTAAAGTTATGGTTGTTTTTCTATTCAAACTTTTTTCTTGGCCATGTCATAACCATTTTTGTTTTTGGCTTTTGATTTCTCTCTTTTTTATATATTTTCTTAAGATATTAGTTTGAGGGGGAAACTTAAAATAAATTATATTTTTCTAAAGAAAACTTAAAATAAATTTATACTATTGATTTTTAAAAAAATTAAAATGGAACAAAATTTAAAGTTTAATTAGGACTAATATTATATTGTTTTAAAAAGAGTAGGACCAAAATTATATTAGTTAGAGGGGAAAAAAAGACGAAAAGAGACAATTTTTTAGGAAGAAAAGCTTAAATAAAATAAAATTTGAGGCATAATATTGAAATAAAAAAGAAAAAGAAAAAAAGAAATGAAGTAAATGAGAAATGTTAAAAAAGTTGGTGAGAAAAATTAGACATAAAAGTAAAGACATTATTTGGAATGAAAGAAAATCTATGAAAAAATTCAGAAATAGATAAGTTATGAAGAGAGAATTTAAGGAAGATATTTATTTTCACATACAATAGGGAATTGTATGTCATTACAAATAAATTTAAAACTTATAACTTTCAATTTGATCAACGACATCTAATGAAGTTTGATAGTTTTTTTTTTAGGAACTTAAAGTCTGATAGTTGTAAAAAAAAAAGTTGTAATTAATTTTCTCGAGTCAAAATTGATTTTTTTTTTCTCGGATAGAAGGGTAAAATTGTCCTATTTTTTTAAGTGTTAATAAAGATGCTACTTGAGCATTTTTCTTTATGGTTGAAATGAAATTCTTCTAAAGAATACTTACTTCTTCACTTTGTCAATAATTAAATTTCAATCCATTAATTAACATATCCAAAATGAATATTTAATACTTTTTTTAAGGAATATTTAATACTTAGTCATTAGATAATTGGAAAATTTTCAAATATAATAAAAATAAAATAAAATATACAAATATCAAAAAAAAAATTAAAAATTGGTGTAAAAGAAGAAAATTGAGGCAAATCTAGTAAAAAGACAAAAGAACTCATCTGTTCGATGGGTCTTGAATCAATGTCATAAAATATCTTCAATCAGTGTCACATGTAGTCTTCAATTAATACCAAAGATAGTTTTCAATTTAGTGCAACAAATAATTTTTAATTAAGAAATACTGAAACGTAGAATTAAAATATATACAAATCTCAAAATTCTCCTATCGATAAATTTTTTTTTTTTTTTAAGTAGTATAATTAAAATAGGCAACAACAAAATGTGCAAATTCCCAAGATAATTTATATACATATTTACTGTTATTTATTTTCAAAGTCTATTTTTTGTTTTGAAATTTATTTATGAATAAAAAAGCATTTAATAAACTGATTAAAAAAGTATTCAAACAAAACAACAATTATAGTTGAGCTTAAAGTAAAGTAGAATCTATGCCAGTAAGAATGGTAATTTCTCTGTTAAAAGTGTCTATCATGTTGGTATAAATCTATCTTCAAAAGTGGAGGAGTCCTCCTCTGAATCTAGAGTCACAAACTCATGTTGGAAAGATATTTGAAAAATTAGCATCTCTCCTAAAATTAAAATGGGAGCTTGGAGTGTTCTTTCTAATGCGATTCCAAACAATAGTAATATTTATTCAAGAGGTGTTAACATTAATAGTTTATGTCCTATGTGCAGGAAGTACAAAGAGACTAATATGCATATTATTAAAGAGTGCAAGATAGCTATTCGTGCTTGGAATCACATTTTTCCATGGTTCACTGATTTTAAACATTTTTTTCCAAAAGATTGATATAGGAATTGATTTTTGGAAAGGAATATGTGATAAAGTTCCTATGGAGGATTTATTTAAAAGCATTATTGTTATTTGGAGTTTATGGAACTTTAGAAATCAAGGAGTTAATGAAAATAAGTCGTTTGAGTTCCATAATCTTCAATTCATTTTGGAAAAAGCTATTAATTCAATATATTTTTGTGGTACAGGTTTATCAAAGAATTTGGTCGCAAAAGAAAAGGAGATCATAAAGTGGGAAGCCCCTCCTAAGGGGGTTTGGAAAATGAATGTTGATGCGGCTATGAAGACTAGTTCGGGTGAAGGAGGCATAGGATGGGTAATTCGAGATTGGAAGGGTCATGTTAAATTGGTTGGTTGGAGTTCAAAATTTCAAAACTTGCTAGTTAAATTTTTAGAGGGCATTGCTTTGAAAGAATGCCTCTCTCATGTTTTAGATTTGCAAAATTCGTTTTTACCTCCTATCTTGGTGGAGTCTGATTCTTCAGAGGTTGTTAAAGAAATTGTTGATGGCTCCTCAGACATTTCTGAATTCAACAACATAATCGTTGATATTAAGCATTTTATTTCTTCATTAGGCATTGTTAATGTGTCGCATTGTAATAGATTATGTAATAGGGTAGCTGATGTGTTAGCCAAACAGTGCAATTTAGAGTACTTTTGTTGGAAGGATCCTATCCTCTCTGTTGAGGATATGTCTCTTTTTTTTAGGGGGAATCTCCCCCAATTGTTGGCTCCGAGTTGGAGAATGATTGTATGAGTTTGGTGGTTGGTGAATGATATATGGTTTTCTTTCACACAAAAAAAAAAAAAAAAAATCTATGCCGGGTCTCGAAAATGTATGATTCATGGTATGGTGAATTTTGAAGTCTTTAATAAAATTGAAAAAATAAGAATGTCCAAATCTAGAATGTCAAGGTCTTAGTCTAATAATCATTTGTTTTAAAAAAAAAAAAAAAAAAATTATTCTTACTCAAATTTCCTATAATGTATTCCACCTTCTCAACAATGTATTCATTTTTCTTTAAGAAAATATGTAAATACTAACCAATTTTCAAAAATAAAATCAAACTTTTGGAAGTTATTTTTTTTGTTTCTAAATTTTGGTTTGAAATCTACAAATATAGGTAAGATGTAGATATTCAAGTAAAAAAAAAATACATAATAAGATGGTTGTTGTAGGCTTAAATTTAAAAAATAAAAAACAAAAAATTAAATGGTTATCAAATGGGGTCTTAGAGGTCAAACTCAAAATGTATCGTTTTTTTTCAAACAAAATGCATCATACTAATGGAGATATTTGACATAAATCTTCATGGTTATGTTTTTTGTTTCACTGAAAATGTCTCATACCAATTAAGATGTTTGTCATTCTTTATTAACCCAAGATCTTCTCTTCATTAAACAATGTGAAATTATCACTTTGTTTGTGTTCACAACAAACATCCTCGAACAAAGTGTCATCAAAGAGCTTCATCATCAAATAGTTATTTTTTGAATTATACTTGATCACAAACTTAGCTCAAACATGAATCCTTCCTGATTAACTTTAACATAAATTGAAAAGCTCAACCCCATAACCTTCATAATTATCTTTGAGCACACAACTATTCTTTATCGAGGTAACCATTTTAAAAACACTCATCACTAAGCTCTTGTTTGAGAAGCACTCAACATTAGAGTACATATACTCGATCATGAGCACGTTTAGAAGCACTCTCATTGAAGTTTACATTAGATGGCCCTACCATGAATTTTCATTATGATTATGTCATACATTTTGAGACTCACAAATTCTTTATTTCATATTTGAAGATTCTACTGACATGGCTAAGTTAAAGGAATATATTGTCCATTTTAAACATAGCTCTCATGTCTTTATTTTTTGTTTCATCCAAAAGAACTCAAATCAATAGAGATGTTTGTTCTTTCTTATAAACCCTAGATCTTGCTCTTAATTAACCAACTTGTGAGTTCTCTTGTGAGTTCTACTTTGTTTATATATATATATATTACTCAAAATCATTTTCTACCATAAATTTTTTATTTTTCAGAAAAATATCAGTTTTAGTCAAATTCAAAAAATCAAAATCTACTTTTAAAATCCATTTAATTGCCATTTACTTTTTCAAAATTGTTTATTTTACTAAAAAAAAAAGTTTAAATCATGTCTTAATATTATTTATCTTTTTATACCATATATGTGATTTAATTTGAATCATATTATACTTTTCTCTAATTTTTTTTTTCTATAGGTTAAAAAATAAAATTTGATCCAAATTAAGCCACATTAATATTAAAAAAAATATTTATAGTATTATGGTTATTTATAGTACTATGGTTTTATCTTAACCTAACCAAATTATAAATCCGACAACAATATTGGCGAGAAAAGCAACTTTCACAAATTTAAAAAAATACGCACAATTATGTTAAACATTAGCATCCTACCTAATCTCAACACCTGTTCTTCCACACCATTCCATTTACTTCCCAGGTTAATTGCCCACCCCAACACCAACTTGAACATATCAATAATCAAACCCTAAACATCAAGGTTCCAATCTTTTCATCCCACAAAACAAAAAGAAGGTTGCCAAACATGTTTCTTTTTCTCAAGAAAGACAACAAAAAAATGTTTTTTTTTATAAAAAAAAAAAAAAAAAAACAGAGAGAAAGAGCCAAGAAATGAAACTCATTGTCAAAAACATGCCCCAAGTCTTTTCATCAAATGCAAACCACAACCAAGTTGGCCTTCAGAGGTATTCAAGATCATATTTACAGGATGAAACCAGAGGAGGTGGCACTTAAAAGAACAAAATCATCTTTCCAGTTTTCAATAACCTAATTCTCTTTTGTCGCCAAGGAGTGGCGTATTGGTTGAAGACTTGGGCTTTAGGTGTATGCTCCCTTCAAGTCTTCCCTGCGACAATACTCTTTCGATGGCTCCGGTGTCTGGCGTGGTTACCCTTGTTCAATCTCCCAAAGGAATAAGATATTGAACCAAAACCAAACAGTTCTGCTAAGATGACAGATCAATCCAATAAAGGAACCAAACAGTCCTGCGACAATACTCTTTCGATGGCTCCAGTGTCTGACTTGGGCTCTAGTTCTTGGACCCTTACCTGATATGATGATATCCTTAGATACTAGATTCAATCCAATGCATCAAACTTTATTATTTGTTATGAGCTCACCACACCTTCAGCTTATTTATTTTCTCTTTTGCTTTCTCAGCCATCAGTTCTTTATAACTCCTAAAGGAGGAATTATGGTTTTTACAAATAACACCAGTTAAACAGAGAATTTGCCTGAGGAGATACAAACATATTATCATTATTGGTCTCATTTTCAATAATCATGAACCTATACATTAACAACGCATCACTTGATTCATAAATTTGCTCAAAATTTCAATTCGAAGTCAAAGCACTCGATCAAATTGCAAAGTGTTACATTCTATGATAATTTAAAATCTCCATAGGTGACATTGAGATAACTAACCTATTACACACGACCAAGGATTTCCTTAGAATGTCAATTGTGTCTTTTCATTGTCTGCCCGAAGAAAGCTTTAGAACCTCCTCTTCATCCAGATCCAATTCACATACCCTGCAATACAAATGGCAACAATGTTGGTATACAAACACACAAAAGGTAATTTCAATAAAAACACAAAAGGGAACACAACTTATTTATTATTTTCCTTGAGAATAAAATCACACTTACAACTTGAAAGCAGCAAGCTCTTGCACTCTATACTTGATTTATCTAGTTCCTGCACCATATCAGCAACCAAACATCATGTATTATAGCATAATGTCCATAAAGGAACCAAAAATTTGCATTAGAAAAAACCTGAATTTAAAAAAATAAGCATTATTTTTTAATAGCATATGAATTGTTATAACTAATGAAACCAAGAAAACAGCCGGAAAAAGAAAGATCATTCCTTGAACAACCAGGTAAGTTGTCACTTCTCATAGGAAGCATTGATTGATTAGAAGGGACATCGACATGAGAATTGAGACATCACCAAAAACCCCTAACGCAGCTAAGACTTACCAAAAATTCCCCAAATGCTATCTTATGATAAAAAAAAAAATATTTAGAAAAACTCCCATGAAACAAAATCTAGCAAGGCTGTCTTAAAAAGTCACGGCATTGTTTTCCTATCAAGCACCAATTGTAAACATTGAGTGGTAAAGTCATTGCACCAAAGACACTTTCATCCTCCTTTCTGTGACAGTATGACTTCCCTTCAAAAGAATTCAGAAACTATTTTGGGAAAATTTTATTTGGGCATTTTGTCGGTTGTTATGTATTAGGATCTCACAAATATCCCGCATTGGAAAGTGGGAGAGTCCAACATCAATATAAAAGAGATATGAGTTACTTGGTGCAAGCAATCTCCCTAATTTCAGAACTATAGTTATGACACACTATTAAACAATTGGAGATCTTTTTTGTAGTCCTGAGGGCCGATCTTTGTAATTTCATATATTAATGAAAATGTTTCATATCCAAAAAAAAAAAAGTCATGGTAACAATGCACAAATGACAAAAGGAACCCAGCATTTAAAAGTGAAAGAGAAGAATATATGTTCAATATCCTCCCCAGCTGAATGACAATTAGCACAAATTGTATCATAAGTTTGTAAAGGACCAAGGCCAAAAACTAAAGTTAGTAACATTATAATTAATAATTATGGGTGTTAGAGATATGTCTTGAATTGTTTTATGTATTTGGACCTATTTTGTAATAAAGTTTCATAAGAGTGCACCGTATAAATTCTCCTAAAATTCTAACCTCAGTTGATCGACATTCTGTATTCTTATCTCTAAATTAATAAATCGGTATCTCCTCTTTGCATAGACCTAGCTAACAGCAGTTGTTCCCATTGGAACAACAATGCTCAAAGCATTGCTGTAAAGTAAAGAGCTCGTCCAAGTAAGTACAAATGTAACATCGCTTCGATGTTGAAGATCCTCGAGGATTGGGTAGCTGGTTTTGGCAATGCCGCAACCATTATTGTCCATTCATTTCGCTCTTTCTACCTTGTTCAGAACAGTAATTACAGAATTGGAGGAAAACTTTCGTTCCTCGAATTGTTTTATAGAATTTACCCATTGTGCCTGTTTGGTGGTAGTTCTTTACCATAGTTGCTGTTTCGGTTTTAGAAACAATGAGAGAATATGGACTCTTACCTCAAAATCAATTAGCAATAAAAAGAAGTAACTCATATCTCTTTTATATTGATGTTGGATTCTCTATCTTGAATCGGACTCAATTTCATTTTATTGGACCAACACCAATTTAGGTTTTATGAACTCTGATATTATATTAGAAAATATGAGATTCCACCCTAAAATTAATTGGCAACGAGAGTTTATATCTCTTTTATATTGATATTGGACTCTCCCACATTCCAATGAGACATTTGTGAGATCCTAACAGAAATTGAGGATGGCCCAGCGGTTGAGGCAAAGGACTTTAATAATTGGGGTGGAGAAGACTCGAATCTAAGATCTCAAGATCATTAAGTGTACAACAATGCCGCTTGAGCTACTACTCTATTGATATATCTTTAATGTTAATATAAGTAGTGTAATGTAATTGTTCGTTCAGTTTTTTTATTCAAAGAGATCCATATAGTAACTGGAGTCAACATTTGTGGTGTAAGGTCTGCCCGCCACGTGCATGCCTCCGGCGAAACAGGCGTCGTCATTTTAGACAGTTTCGCGGCCACGTAACTCAAAACGCCACCATATATAATAATACATCACCGTTTTATATTTTTAATTATATTTTGGTTTCACATTTACATTCACAAATATTAGCCAATATGGCGGACCCGTTGGAGAGCACAGAATCAGAAGAATCCAAGGCGGTGGAAATCGCCGCCGATAATACGGAAGCGTTTGTTTCGCCGCCGTCTTCCGCCGACAAACTGGCTGATTCCCCACCGTCGCCGCCTGCCGAGGAGGTTGATCCGGGTTCTAAAATGGTCGCAACAAAGCTGCCTGTTCATCCAGCTCTCGGCGCCGGAAAACGTACGTCTATATATATATATATACATATCTTTCTGATTTTTGTTTGTTTTGTAAAATAATTATGAACTTCCAACTTCGAGGAAACTACAAACCTTACATATTACTCCTAAAATACTGATTTTAAGGATCGAATCATGACCAATATTAAACTTGATTACCACCAAACAATGAAACTAACTCATTACTAACTCTTTCGGTACTCATTAACAGTAAGTAAATGAAGAATACGATTAAATTCAAACCATATTACAAAAAGTTTATTTTTAAGTACAAATGGGGTGGGAGACCACAAATTAGATAGAAAGTATTAATGCTCTCAAATGATATCCACCAAACAATGAAACCAACTGGTCATCGATCTTTTCGGTCATATTAGAGAAAGTAACATAAGATTAAAATTAAATAAGTGTAATCTTGTCACAAAAGTTGGGCAATATCGAAGAATCTTAATGTCCCCAGACATATTGGCAAAAAACGAATTATATAAATTTTGTGAAAAATGATTGATTTTTAAAGTTAAAGAATTTTGTATTTTACTAAACTCACACATTACTATTACAAGTAATAAGAGCTGTAAATGTAGTAACAATAACACATTCTCTTGACTTGTTTTGGGTAGCTGCGGATGTGTTGTTATGGCGGAACAAGAAGGCCTCGGCTGCCGTCCTCGGCGGGACCACCGCAATTTGGGTGTTTTTCGAAGTCCTTGAATATCATCTGCTCCCATTTTTATGTTACATCTTGATCTTCGTTGTTGCTCTCTTGTTCCTTTGGTCCAAAACGCATATATTTATCTACAAGTAAGCCTCATCATTAACTCAAATCACTAATTATTTTTCATCCACAATCTTAGATTTAATTTTAGATATTTTAACACTTATCTAATGTGATAGAATTTAAAATTGAAAAATGTTAGTGAAAATTTGTTATGGCATCATAATTGGTATTATCTTGTTCAAAGTTGTATGTTTGAACCTCCTACATTTTGATCTCACTACTTTAACAAAAACTTATCATATTTATAGGAGCCCGCCTCGCCTTCCCGAAGTCCGTATTAAGGAGGAGCCTTTCCTGCAGATTGCTTCCACAGCTAGGATGGAGATCAATCGGGCCATTGCGATATTACATGGCATTGCATCGGGGAGATCAGATGCGAAGAAGTTTCTTGCTGTAAGTGCATTTCAATGAAGCATTAGTTCTTTTCAATATTTCCAGATTTTTTCTGGTATTCCTCGTAAAGTTTTGTTATATTGATGCTAAGATCAATAAAACTCCGAAAATTAACAAAATAGATAATCATTTACAAGATCCATGCAAGTTCTATAAAAATACATTTTTAATTCTTGGCTGAGATGTACCTTTTAAAAAATTGAGCTTCAATGAGATTTTGATCTATTAACTCATTGATACAGATTACCTTATCTTAAATTCGCTCTAACTATTATTATTACATTTTCTTAAGTTCAAACTTTAAGATTTCGATGTCTCAACCAATTGACATATTATATTCTAAATTTTGACTTGTCTTCAGAAAAGTTTGACTGGTTTGACTCCAATGCCTTAAATTGAGTTACATTAATGGTAGCTGAATATGTAGCCACGTTCTCTTAAGATTATAATATGTGTATATATATACCAAAAAAACATGTAATATATGGTGTGGCATGTTATACATTCTGATTCTGTTGGAAGATATACAACTATTGCACTTTAAGTTAATGATTTAGTTTCCTAGGATAGGTGTTTAGTAATGTCTCTTATTTTAGTAAGTGTTGTCTCTTGAGTCTTTAACTTCGATTTTCGGTTATTAAAAAAAAAAAAATTATCTTATTTTTTTGCCATGTGGGAACCCCATTGTGATGAACAGATTGACTTTTGTATGGGTTCAGATTGTAGACTGCTAAGAGATTATTTTTTTAATTCTCTCTTACTTGACAGCCATAACATATTTTCATTCACAATGTTAGGTTGTTGTTGGCTTGTGGGTGCTATCAGTTATAGGAAGTTGGTACAATTTTTTGACCCTGTTCTACCTAGGTAATATTTTCACAATGCTCTTTACAACACTCGTACCATTTCAAGCTTTACTCAATTTCTTGTTTTTCAACAGTCATCGTAGTGCTACACACGGTTCCAGTCATATATGAGAAGTACGCGGGTAAAATTGACACGTATGTGGAAAAGATCGTGGTCGAGAGTAAAAAGAAGTACGCAGTCCTTAACGAGAAAGTTGCGAGAAAAATTCTGAAAGGGCCATTAAGTGGCAAGAAGCATCAAGCTTGATGCTTTTGAAGGGTAAAAAGTACATATGGATTCTGTTGCTGTTCTTAGTGCAAGGAAGTCTACTCTTTTTGCTGGCTCATGTTTTGTGTAAATGTTCTCATTTGAAATTCAAACCCAGCCGTCTTTCTTTCTTGGTTTTTATGTGCTTTGTAGTAAATATAGTAAAATTTAGGGAATGTTTTCTTTTTAATTCTACTTGATGTGTTGATGATTCTATATGTGATGGATAATTTGATTGGAAATGTATTTGAAGACTCTATTCCTAAGCGTAGAATTAACTGTTGTGTTAGGCATTTATTTTAGTAAAAGTGCACCAAGTTCTCTTGGTTTCTACTAAGATTGCATCATATCAATGTTGGGTTTGGTTTCTATTAAATCAGCTGCATAACAAACCAAGTACAAACTGCACTTCTCTTTACATTATTTGAATGATTAAAAGTTACTATACTAATGAATTGTTTTATTGAGGTTGCCAACTTTATTTGAGGAGCATTCCCAAGATTTGGGTTGAAGGGATGCTCTTGATTTGGGTTGAAGGTATGTTCTTCTCAAAGTCTTAAAATTTTAAGTCTCGAGGCTTATCTGTGACTATGTCTAACAATATTATCTTCTTCCATCAGAAAACTCATGTTACAAACTTTTTTCACTGATTTGGTCCTGCAAATTTAAGTTCAATATGCTATTCATTTCTTACCGTTGAAAGGATATATCCTAACCCTTAAAAAAGGATTTATTGTATGAATGCAATAATATTTTAGTTTTAAGATGGGGATTTTTTTGCCCTCATTAATCTATTCGGAGGAATGTTGTGAAAATCTATTCTTTCTAATTTCTCAACATTAATGAATGTCAAGTCTTTTCACTGTTTATGGGGACAAAAGGACTGAAAATAGGTGCTACTAATCTTTTCCAATAAGTTCCAACTCTGAAAAATAGAACTCAAGAATTGTTGATCGAACTTGCAATTCAAATGAGGTTGTGTTATAAAATGCTCATGAGAAGATATCAAAAAGCCATTTTTATTACATTCTTTGCCAAGCAAATGAAATTTGAAGATGTAAAAACATGAAACTGAAAACCTTTTAGCTCTTCAAAAAATTACACCATGTGAACTGAACATTAACCACTCTCAAGTAAAAGAATTAATTGAGCATTATTACAGGGCTTTTTTAACAAACAATAATCAGTAGTTTTCTATTAATTACAAAATCCAATGAAGCAAGCCTTAGTATTTTGGGAGCGGTCTTGAACTGTAAGTGTTCTCAGTTGATGTGAGAGGAACTGTTGAGAACTCAGAATCCGAGTGGTGTCTTGAAAGCCCAAAATCACCACCTCCAAAAGGAAGGTGAGTAGTTGATTGAGGATGAGAAGGAAAACCTGTTGTTGAAGAATCAGATGTTGAACCAGTTGCCATTGTTCTGGGATCGAGAAACCGTGAACCAGCCATGGCAACATTCGGACTGCTAAGTTGCGATTCTTCCCGAAGCCTGAGGCTTGCCTCGGCTTCTCTCTTCTCTCTCTCTTCAGTCTCCTTGAGAAGAAAGTCAACCCATAAATCTGCAAAGGACTGAAAGGAAAATCCAAGCTTAGCGCAGATAAAATAGTCCCCCACACTTGGTAGACATCCCAGCATATAAAAAAAAAGGTTCAAATTCTATTAGAATAGGTTTATTCTATTTCAAAATGACATGTCTTTGAACTCTAAAAATAAAATTTAAAAAAAAAAAAAGTAATCAGTTTGGTCCCTAGCCATTATTCTACCATCCTTTTATTGGATAGATAAATAACATGACTGGAATATGAATATTAACCTACTGACGTGAACATATGGCTGCTATACTGGATTTGGATGGGATCAGAAAGTGATGTTAAAATAATTAAAACAAAGACCAAAATGTGAAATCGTTTCAAATTTTGCAGACTGACATATTTTGAAGGTTCAGAAAACTAAAAAGAAAATAAACTTAAGAACTCAGGACCGAAAGGTAATGGTCCTTTCAAACTGAAAACAAATAAATCCCTCACTCATAAACCCTCGTATTTTACCATAATAGAAATTACAAATACTTTTGTCTCATTATGAGTGACGTACCTGATTATCAGAGGCCATATTATCAGGCGTCTCCACCGAGCTTCCCCCCAAAATCCCACCCACCAGGCGTCCAGGAAGGCCCAAGACTCCACGTACAACACCCTTGTTGCTTGGACCTTGCTTAGCAGCTCCAATCCTCTGCTTGTCATCTTCAGAAAATCCAAGCATACGAACCATAAGTTCTAAAACCTGCATCATAGTCGAAGCACAAGAACCGATTGGATGGTAATTTGGGCAACGGAAAAGGAGGCGGTAAGAAAATCCAAAGCTGTACTTTCATGTCTTGATGTGCATTTCGTTATGATGTTTGGAAAGATGATGATAAATAGCACAAAATGTGAAAATTCTTTTATGGAAAACCTTTTTCTGAATTCTGAAAGAGGCTTTAGATAGTCCAGCAAAAAAAAAGAAGAAAGAACCTCATAGAGCTGTCTTATACTAGGTATGTTTGTCAAAGAAAATACTGAAAGATGGTAACTACTTGTTGTGGTGGGAGTTCTTCAACAGCTTTGGTTCAAATGGAGCTCTTTCTAGAATCTAGATTCCTTAGGGAAGCTGCCAACTTTTTCTTGCTTCAATCAGTTTATGAAAAACGATAGGACTCTACGGTACAAAACTTTTTGGGCCACCACGGTGTATTTGGGTACCAACGAAACCATATAATTGTTCTCTTTTCTCTAATTGATTAAACCTATGGATACCTTTTTTAGCATATTCCACAACTACTATAGCTAATTACCAATTAGAAGGTAAAAAGAAAATATGGTTTATTTTATTAAATAAAGAGAATATATACACATTCCAGCATTTGATATTTCAAAAGTTATAAGATACACATTCCATAGATATCTCATCCCTTCTAGAATATTATATTCATAATTTTGATAACGTTGTTAATTAATAAATACTTCCATAATAATACAGAAAACAGCATTATTACAAATTGCAATAATCATTCATTGAATTATTTCTCTTGATAGTCCAAAGTCTAACCATTCAATTTACAACTAAACTGAACAAAAGAATTAAATAATTAAGCTAACAGTTCGGGTCATTCTTTTCAAAAGCAGAGCAATAAATTTCAAGTACAATTTTGATTCTAATGGAACTTTGATTCCATTCAAATTTCACTCTATGAAACTAACCATGTAAACTTGCCTTCTTTAAAAGAACGGACTATTTAATGTTATGGTCACACTTATGCAGACACAGTGAATGCAGGAGAAAAAACACAGCTTCTACTATGAATATGTTAATTAAAAAATAACATAATACCTCTTTGCTGTGGTTTCTCTGGAAGTATGTCACCAGTAATTTGATCACAATACGCCTGCCAAAACTCCCAACAATCGTTAGTACTACAACTCCCCATGATTGAATTGCACAGAAACAACATAATTGAAGGCGTAGCTTCAAGAATAAAATCAGGCGTTGAGAGATGGGGTTCACTAAAGTACATTATACATGTGATCCTTCAAAAGAATAGATATAATAGGGATAGCTAGAACTTTAATTTGGACGACAACAATGGCTAGTCAGCCAAATGGTTTGTAGCTTGTCTTAGTGAAACTTAACAGATCTTTCCTTTGTCTTCATGGCCTTAATGCAGCTGATATATTAGTCCCTAGATGATAAGGCCTTGAAACCATCTTGCTGTTCTCTTTGCTTGTTAGATTTCAAAGGAATAGATCATTGACGTCAGATGTTTCTTTAGGAAGATGATATCAGTTTCTTTGCTACAAGTTTTCAGCTCAAACTTGGTACAATTGTCCCGTGTACTTCATTTAAAGAGGAAAGCATATCGTAGATTTTGTGGTTTAATGTTATAGCTATAATTCCAATTCTTTGGAGCTTTTAGTCAAATTCTAGGATTTCAAATACTCCCTCTATAACAATCTTTTTGTGTGTCAGGTGGCGGAGGGATGGGGAGCTGGAATGAGCAGGGGTGTGAACTCCCAATTAAAATGAATGAGGGATTTACCTGTCAACAAGAAAATCTGAATCCACTGACATCCTATTCAAACTTTTCATACTCTGCTCTAGAGCACGATGTAGCTTTGAATTATCTTCCTCAAGTTTATTTACTCTGCTTTTCCATTCTCCCAATGCCCTCTCAGAAAAAGAAAGTTTTTCCATAATTTCTTCCTTCTCCTTCTTTAATGCATCCTCTCTTTGGTTAGCATCCTGGGTAATGAAACAAAGTATTAACTATTTAAGATAAAGGAGAAAAACGAAAAAGAGAAGGTAACGAGCATTGATCGTTCAAAAAAAAAGTAAACTACAAAAGCAATGTGAATCCTTCATGAAAAAAAGTAAGTCTGTAATAAATCGAAAGCAAAAGATGGTAATTCTGAAAGTCTATATTGCTCATAAAGAGGTTGAAAATGATAAGTTAGCAAGTGATACTAATAACTTCAGTAAAAAAATGATCTTGAATTCTTCGCTAACCATGAAAGAGGACGGAAATGCAATTGAAAGACATCATGGTCCATATTCAAAGGTTGAGTATATTGAGTGTCAGTGCCAAATCACCCAAGGTAACAGCAGACAGAAATATATATATATATACACACTTTAACATTGATTTGGAATACAATCTTTTTTGTAATGGTTAAGGCTGGAATGAAATAACTTCTCAAAAATTACATCCAATGAAAAGTGGTGCTCATTTTTTTAGAACTAAATGTGTGAAGGTCAGTAAACGAATTTCTTTTTTTTCAATGGAACAAGAACTTTCAGTAGCAAATAGGTTAAAAATAAAGGTTGAACCAATAAGCATTGGATAATAAAAAATTTGGGACAGGAAAGGAATTATATCCAATCTAATTTTGAAGACAAATGCAGAGACTATTAACATTTCCATTTATATAAACTCAATATTCTTGTTAAATTATCTATAAAGCTAATTAACACTTCAAAGTTAAGTTCTCAATTTTTAGCTTAACTATATACACTTCATATGTATTTCCTTTTTCACTCCTTTTGGGACTTGGTATCTTTCAAACACTAGTCTCTTTTCATTTAATTTTGTGTCATTTAGTTCCGTTTCTTGTTAAAAAAAATACTTTATATATATTAACATTTAATTAATTTATAGTTAAAATTAAGCTGGTTACAGTTTACGAAGCCCATGGGTTAATATGGTTAGATCTTGGGAGATGCTCAAAGCTAATTCCTCTCTTCATATTGGAGATGGCTATCGAAGTTTATTTTGGCATGACTTATGGATTGATAATCCAGATTTCCTAATCTTTATATGGTGTCCAATAATAAAGATGGTTCCATAGCATCTTTTTGGGACACTACAACTTTGTCTTGGCAAGTAAACTTTCGAAGAGGTCTCAAAGAAGATGAAATATGCAGTTTTGAAGAATTTATCTCTTTGGTATCTTCCAAATCCCTTGATTCCTCGAAAGATTACTTAAGATGGAACTTGGAACAATCTGGTATATTCTCGGTCAGATCAGCCACTGCCTCTCTTGCTTGCGATTCTTCAATTGACAACCATTTATATAAAGCCATTTGGAAATCAAAAAGCCCTAGAAAGGTTAATGTATTCATTTGGATTTTGATCAATGGAAGATTGAATACCTCGGAAATGCTTCAACGGAAGCTTCAGAATCACTTTCTTCAACCGTCCATTTGTGTTCTTTGCTCATCTGATTCTGAGACTAGCAATCATATGTTGTTTTCATGCCAATACTCCAGAAATTGTTGGAATAGGCTGCTACAACTATTTAATCTGCCTGGGGTTTTCACAAACTGTGTTAACCACAACACTTCTCAGCTCCTCCTCGGTCCCTATTTTACAAAGCAGGCTCGGTTCTTATGGATTAATGTTGTGAAGAGTCTCCTTTATGAATTATGGTGGGAAAGAAATCAGAGGATATTCCACGACTCTTCTTGCCCTTGGCTTATCCGAAGTGATTCATCACGTCTCTAAGTGTCATTATGGGCTGCTCGTTCCTCAAAATTTGCCAACTACTCCATTCAGCAGCTATCTTCAAATTGGGAAGCTTTTATTTAATTTTGTATTTGCTTTTTTGATATTGTTGTGTCTTCTAAATTTGTATTTACATTACTTTTGTTGTTGTTGTCTTTTATTTCTTTTATTGTTTCTATTATCACCATTGTACTATCTTCATTTTCTTAATGAAAGATTGTTCTCAATTTCAAAAAAAAAAAGTTAAAAATTAAAATAAAGACCAAAATATTCGGTGGCCAGGAATCCAATCCTCTATTTGTCGATTCTCCAAAAACATAGAATGAGGTAGGTGACCAAGATTGCATCTCAATGCAACTCATTTTATCCGTAATAATTTTCACATAAACAAAAAATAGAAGATGTGATCCACTTAAAAAAAACTAAGGCATGGTATTCATAGAAATATGTATGGTCGACAGAGTCGGAACAGCATACTTCTAGCATTCGCGACAATTTGGCTTCTTCTTCCCTTTCCCGAGCCAAATCACTCTCCAAGTGTTCCTAAAAATTCAAAGTAAAAATAAATTATAACACAATCAAACAATGGCACGCCTTGATGCTCATTGCGCATTGCTACAGGTTATTACAAACTCAAATTAAATTTCAGTTTTCTTTACCTTGGCTTCAATTTCTGCATAGTACTGGCCGAGTGCAGTTTGAAGATTCAATAGTTCAACGTTCTTGGAATCTATAATACCCATGTAGTTTGCAAGTTTTCTGTTAAGGTCTTCAATAATTTCTTTAGATTTCTGGAGTTCATTGTTACTACACATCTCAACCTCCTCCTGAGTTGCAATTGCTTGATTCAACGTTTTCTGTAAATGCAGTATCTGGCCCTTTTGATATTCATTATTTTTCTGAAGTTCCTCAATAATTCTTCTATCTTCATCCATCTTTTCTGACTCCTCAGATTCCTTGATAGAATTCCAGTGTGAAATAAATAAATAATAAATGAATGAACGAGTCATAGCAAGTTCTAAGGATAGACGCTAACACACAGAGATCCTTCGTTTTGCAAGAGCACTTGCAATGATATATCACCTAATGCAACTTCAGTGATTAATAAATAGCCATACTTCAATAAATAGCCATACTTCAGAGGTTAATAAATAGCCATACTTCAGAGGTTAATAAAAAGCCATGCTGAGGTTAATAAAAAGTCATGCTGAGGTTAATAAAAAGCCATACTGTAGTGTGAAATAGCTAGCCCACAAGAGTAGTTTAGCTGCAAACCTTTTCTAGTAAATGCTGCTTGAGACGTGATAGTTCATGCACTGCTTTGTCTCTCTCTTGTTGTATTTCCTTCAAATCTTTCTTCAATTTTTGCAATGACAGATCCATATCTTCTTTTCTGGAGGAAATTCCAGATGAAGCTAATTTCTACTTAAAAAAGCAAAAGAAAGAAAATAATAAGAAAAGTCATCCCAAAATTTTGAACAAATAATTAAAATCAACCTATATTAAATTAACACCATTATCAATTTATTTAACCAGTACATGCAAGCAAATCTAGCACATAAAGCGCATACAAGCAACATCTGCAGTGCTTTTATGAGAAATCATACAATCTGACGAGCTGGTAAACAGAGTAGGCCCCTACGAGATTAATTACCTCACTGGAACCACTTTGACTCTTTTCCAATGTGTCTTTAAGTTCATTTTTTTCCATCTATGCATGTTGCGTGAGACACATGAATCAGCCAATATTAGAGAATGAGAACACAAAAACTTGAATAAACAAAAAACACACTTCTCATTTATTCAAACCAAAATCTAAATATGATTTAGCAACCTCCAGAGTACTTTTTTCTTTCTCCAATTTCGCAATTGATCTCTTCAATGCGTCCACAGCATCAGACTTCGTATTATCTCTTCTATTTAGCTCAACTTGCAATTGTTTTACTTCCAATTTCTTCTCATTCAATTCTTCTAGAATGCTGCTCATCTCCAAAGATGCCTGATTAAGAAAAAAAGTACTCAGTAACCATTGTACTAAAGAAGCATATTGGGTACAGCAACTTTCGAACGTGCATCTATATCTTCAAGAAACATTTAACAGATGAGTTGATCGCCAGTAAGGAGTGCCCAGAAAGTAACATAATCAGCTCTGCAATAATAACAGCCCACTCCAATTCACCCTCTAAACCTAGAATAGCCGGTAAGACACATTCCAGTTTTAACAGTTGACTGAGGGCAAGTTGCACAAATCATATATTGGTGATGCTAGATATTTGTGCAGACAAGTGAATACTAGGCACACCTATGCTCAAGCCTCAAAGGGCACATTACATCATAAAAACACTCGGAAGAAAGCCTTAGATTCCTAATACTTTCAATAGTGTCTACAAAATGAAGAAAATGTGCATGTGAAGCTGTGATTCAGTTCTATCGGTTCTTTTTTCTCCTGCAAATAACCAGCCACAAGACTTTTCTCCAACAAAGATATTCATTGGTGCATGATCCATAAGTGGATGAAAGCAACCTTCTAGGAGCTAGCCCCAGAAAGAACAAGGGCGTAACATAGTTGTTCAATTCTCTTCGATAAGTGGGAATGCATGGGACTTGCGGATTCTTACCAGAGACAAAATAACAATTTCCAAAATAAGTAAGTTAATGAACTTCAAATTCATTTAGCACAGAATATGAAATTAAAAGAGAATAACTTATGCATAAGGTATACTAAGGTTGGAACTTGAACTGCAAGTAAACTCATAACTAATATTCAAATTTCAAACTTACTTCGTCCTTGTTCATCTGCAGAGAGTTCAACTCTTCCTGGAAAGTTTTGTTCAAATTTTGCTCCTCTGTAAGAGAAAGAGGGAGATAGAATCAGATCAATGTCCATTATTAGTAGTAGGGAGACAACGAAGGTAGAAGAAATTTCAATAAGCAGGTATATATCCAAATTAGAACAGACAGATCTTTCAGTCTTTAAAGAACAGACAGATCTCGCTATGGGATTGGGCCCTCTCGGCCTTTTGCTGGTCCACTCCCCTCCCACGCAACTCTACAGTTCTTCTATACATGTGGTGCGGCCATCCTTTTGAAGAGGAAAAAACTGTTCTTTGGCACAATATCATAGCGGCTATCTTTTTGAAAATCTGGATGATTAGGAATGACTTATCATTTAACGGTAGGGAAGATTTGAGATTTCCCTTAAGTGACTCCATCTTGCATTTAGCCTTATTTTGGAGCAAAAGATCTCATCCTTATTGTAATTTTAGCCTTAGCTATCTTTTTGCTAATTGGCTTTATTTCATTTAGAGGTCTCAGCCTTTTTGTAACTATTTCACACATCAATGAAATATTTTGTTTCCTATCAAAAAAAGAAAAAGAAAAATGTAACCTCGTAATCTAAGTTGTGAGTCTGCCAACTGTTCCCGTTCTTGTTGAAGTTCCCTTCTTAATTGTTTCATCTCAAGGGTTGCTTGCACATCCTGTGGTGATCCAATATTTTCTTCTTGCAAATCTGCAAGCTCCTAGAAGGCATTTATATATGGTATATCTGTTTGTCAAGTTCATTCATCATTAACAAATAACTAAGTAGTCAATTCAAATAAGTGATTATTTTTTTATTAAATTAGACATATGCTAGTGTGATGATAAACAAACATTAGCAAAAACAAAAACAAACAAAAAAATAAACAAACTATTAAACTAAAAATTGAATAGGGTCTCAATCGAAATATGCAATTGATATTGCTGAAATAGATTTTAAAAACCTAGATTGTTCGATAACTTACAACATAAAAAAGGCTTCAAAGGAAGTTGGGGCATCCACTAGATATCGATAAAGATTTTATCATGATATGTTAGGGAGCAGGGAGAGGGGTTAAAAAAATTTATCTCAAGAGAACCCAAATGTTGAGGTCTTGGAGATCAGATGTGATTTTGGTGGAGACCAGATGTTGTGATTTTGGTGGAGACCAAACGAAGGTATTTTGGGTAAGAGTTTTTGGGTGTTATAAGGATGGAGTGTGATCCAGCCCTTGGGGGCATCCAAGGGTATTCTTGTCCTTAGAATGGTTGTTCGATGTCCCTGCAGAGGTGGTCAAGGGCAAGTTTTCTATTTATATTTCAATTGCTTCCTTGATGAAGTCAAAGCAATGTATTCCAAGGTTTATGCCCCCGAAGATCAAAGGTAGGAGGGGGCTTTGGAAGAGCTAGGGATTTATCCGGTTTTTGTGGGACCTATAGGAATGTGGCTAGGAACTTCAGCATTGTTTGATTCCCTTTGGAGAAAGCATCGGGAGGCAAGGTTACGAGATCTAAGAGACTTTCTAATGAATTCATCGAGGATGACGGTTCCCTTGAGGATCTAAAGGAAAAAAGGTTGTCTTTAAATGCAGAGTTTGTTGATGTAGTCCAGGCAAAGAGCCGAGATCAAGAGAGCTAAGAATGGGGATTGAGCTTTTTTACATCATTTGATTAAAAGGAGAAGAATTTTATTGGATTTTTAGAGAACGGCCGGGGTGGAGGTCAGAAGAGAGAAGAAAATTAAGGAGGAAGTGTTACCATTCTTTTGTGTTCTATATGATCTCGGCATAGGCTTTTCATCAACGGGTTGAATTGGAATCCTAATTCTAAGAATAAAAAAAATGGATTTGAAAGGTCCTTTCTTTTTTGAAGAAGCAAAGAAGTCAGTTTGCTATTGCAATAAAAACAGGTTCCCAGGCCTTGTTGGTTTCTCTTTAGGTCTTTTTAAAGTTAATTGAAAGGAATCAAGGATGACCTAGCTAAAGTTTTTAGGGAGTTCTTTGAGAGGAGTACTCTTGACAGTCCTTGCATGAAACTTTTGTGTGTCATACAAAGCAGCAGAAAAAGGTTAAGGATTTTAGACCTATCAATGAAAGTTGGATCTTTTCTTAAAAAATCAGAATAAATAAATTATAAACGTCCTAGACATTCAAAAGAATTTATTTTCTTCCCAGACACCCAAACTTGTGAACCCCGCTAGTATGCTACTAATATCTTATTAGTAATTTAATAGAATAATAGGGAGCTAAGTCTTTTGAGTGTATAAGTATAGATAAGAGAGAAAAACACAGAAACATCTGACATATTCTATGCATTAAATGAGGACCACTAAACAATACATTATCAATAACAAACTATTCCTCTACTCCCTGACCCTAACGATTAATAGCCCACTAATTTACTTAAAATTGTTCATTTATTAAATCATTCCTGGATTAATTCATATGAATGATCTTTTATAAGAGAGAGTAAGGAGTTCCATTACCGTATCATTTACCACTGAAGTTGAATGTCTAGGTATCAGCTTACTGTGGTGATCAAGTTTTCCAGAGTGTGAAGCTCCATTAGTAATTCCATCCTGCTTAGGTACAATACCATTTCGTCGGTTCTTCCCCCTAAGCAGTCGATTAGGTGATAGATCGCTTCCCTGAAAAATTGTTGAAATATAGATAAAACAGAATTACAATAACATGATATTGATCATTTTAAAAAGAAGGGAAAAAAAAGTAAATTTATATATTGTCGACAAAAAATAGCATCATTAGAACATAAATATTAAAAAATTAGATAGATATACCTATCGAAAAACAAGAGTAAGAGGGAAAAAAATACAGAAGATGAGGGAGAGGCTAATCCAGGGCCAGAAAAAAGGCATAAAACACAATAAGATGTATTTCTAAGATTAAACAAAGACCAAAGAGGAATTGAGTTTCTTCACAACTGGCCCCTAATCATCAAAGGATCTGAGGATGGATCTTCATTTCCAATTTACCTCTCGATTTTTGGTGTCAAGTCACTTTCAAAGCAATCGAGTGTTATGTTGGAGGCTAGGAAAAAATCAGCTAAGACGCACTAAACCTGTTAAACATTTCTCAAGCTCACATCAAGGTAACAAGAAATTTTTGTAAATTAATGCTAGCTTCCATTGAGATTAACGATAATTCAAGAGGGTGAGTTTTCTTGCACTTCGGTGATATTGTGGCGATGGATCCTCCCTTTTTAGTAAAGGATAATTTTTATACGAAGGGTTTCTCAAATCCCATTGATTTCTTAAGGCTAAAACAGGTAATGATTGATGAAGAAATTGATCATTCTCTTTAAGAGTTTTATCTCGACTTCATTGATCCTCCATAAAACCATCAATCTTCCTCCCGAAACCATTTTCCTCCTAGTGAAAAGAGAGCTCGATCCCTCATTAACTCAATCACCTCCATCATTAAATGAAGTCATCCTTAGACCTCCCCCCTTTACTTGAACTTTCATCTCTCATGCCTCCCTCAAAACTTACCCCTAAATCTCCTTCTTGTTTCCCCTCCATGATCAGAATGAAAATGCATCTTCTCCCACCCCCATTAATCGCCATTGAATCCCCCCCCCCCTCACTTGCCTCAAATTTAATTTCAAGGGGAACTGTTCCAAAAAATGCACCGCATGTAGACTAGATAAATTTAGACTTCCAAAGAAAAACCAGAACTGAAATAACATTGAAAATGTCATTGAAAAGAATGTGATGATCTAATACACACATGACTACAAAATCAAACCCCAGCCCCACGTATAGAAATCAATCAAGCTCATTTTTTTTAATAAAAGTTGCTCCTAATTTTTCATCTGCATTCCAGTAACTACCTTCACTTCATTAGTTCCATTTGCTAATGATTTGGAACTTCTATCTCTAGGTAAGCTTGTGGTATCCAAACTTTGTTTTAGCGAGCCATTTTCCTTGTTCAATCGTGAGATTAGCTCCTGCCAAATCAAAATAAAACATATAACATTAAATTTCAAAGGGTAGTTACTATATTAAATCAACACATAATAAACAAGTGGGAACGTGTGTCTTCAGATGTCCAAGATGGAATTAATTTTCTACAGGTTTTCTTGACATTCAAATGGTATAGGGTTAGGCAGTATGTCCCATGAGAATAGTCAAGGTGCATATAAGCTAGTCTGGAAACTCACGGATATCAAAAAAAAAAAAACAAAGGTGGATTTTGCATTTCATCCCAAATAAAATAGAAGATGGAAACAATTACTAATGTAAATAACAAGCTAGTTCAGAGAATTTTCTCATTGATGGCTCCGGTAAATGTCAACTTTAATCCTATACTTTTATTATTCTTTCGGGCTTTATCTATTAGTATTACCAAAAGAAATTTCAACTAATTCCTTTGGTGGAATCAATTATGTATCTGAATTTAAATTTCTTTCCGAACCAATCAAAGAGAAACAAAATTCAGGAAGCCCTAGCATGAGTGAGCCATATTAAAAAACGTTATTCATCGAAAAAGTAATAAATAATGCATCGTAGAATCATATTAATTTTTAACAAGAAAGTAAACTTTTCATTAATGTAATGAAAAGAGATCATTGATCAAAAGGTATGATCATAGAATCATATTATTAATTATCTTACATAATATTAAACGAAATTTCAATGATAAATTTTGTGAGAAAGAAAGAAATTAGAAATCATTAAAAATATGAATCCACAAAGCAAGAAAATAGAGCTATGAATGCAAAGGTAAACTCTAAGGAGCAAGCAGAATACCTCTTTTTCCTTTAGCAAAGCTGCATAATTCATTGATAATGATTTAATATCCCTCTCAGATTCCTGAAGCCTCTTAACTTCGGCTTTGTATTGTTCAATCTACAAGAAGCAAAATCATTGGAAACACCATATGTGATCTAAATTTGAGCAGTGAAAAGGATGCTCGAAGAAAACAAAGCATAAAGATATAGAAAAATCTAAAATAATGGCACAGTAGTAGAATGTATGAACCTGAATATATGCTATGAGTTTCAAACCAACAAAATAGATTTTATTTTATAATGAACCAAGCTTTTATTGAGAAAAAAGAAAAAAGAGCTTACAAGAGATGTGCATACAAAAAACTAAAGCCCTAAAAAATAAGCGGAGACCTTTTACAAAAATGCCCTCCAAAATGCACAGCTAGTTATCTTAGGGAAGAAAAAGTTCACAAAGTAACAAACATGGACATATTATAAACAAACCATCATAGAGTGACCTAGTGGTCAAGAGTGTCATAACTAACTAAGAGGTGATTGGTTCAATTCATGGTGGCCACCTACCTAGGAAATAATTTCCTACAAATTTCCTTAAATGTTGTAAGGTCAGGCAGCACGTCCCGTGAGAATAGTCGAGGTGCGCGTAAGCAGACCCAGACACTCTCTGATATAAAAAAATATATGAATAAAGCACCATGACTAACCAAGTAAGCAATAGTGGTATAAAGCACGAGACTATCCAAAATGCATAGCTATTTCCAGAATCAACTTACTACTCTTTTCTTTATTTCAAATTAGAACCAGAAGCTAAATACCATACACAGCATCATAAAAAAGAGATGGTAGGAAAAAAAGAAACGCCGTGCACCATATCTTATTCTTAATCTTTTAAGCCTTTAGACCTTAATTTATTTATTTCTTTCTCAAATCGAGAAATTGGAGCTTCCCTCTACTATATCTAGACCATAATTAAAAATGAAAAATCAAACGTAATCACAACTTCAGTAGATAGCTATTAGCTCAAAATGGTCTATCAATGAGATTTTTTTTTTTTTTTTTTTTTTTTTTAAATGAGAAGTTGTTACTTGTTTTATCAAAAAAATGGCATTCTCGATTTGTAGCCAAACACTACCTTCCCAAAACGGACCCTTCAATTATGCCCTCTCTTAGATGCCTGAAACTTGATCGACTTAGAACCTCGTTGAAATTTCACAATAACGCGCTCATAAGCCCCTCAAAATTAAAATGCAGCTCCGTCTCTCACAATTCAGCTGTAAAAACAATCAAAGTCCATACAAACAATAAAAATTGTGCACCTCAGAGTGACGAGCATCTTCAATCCCATTCGCAATCATCGACCGCGTCGCCGAATTCGAATGAGCAAAGCTATGCGAGTTCCTCCGATCAGATACAGAAACATCACCGTCCCCTCCATTGGAGCTATAGATCGAAAATTCCTCTTCGTCGTCGTCGTGGTGCACATCGAGAGCTATCTTATTCAAATTCTCTTTCAAATTAGCTATGGCGCTCCACATCATTCAAACACCCAGAATCCAAGAAACCTAAAATGGCTCCTAAATTCGGGTATACAACCACCGTAAGGTGTCAAGAACGATCAAAATAGAAGGATTTTGCATCAAATTTCTGCAAGAACTGGGGAGAGAATCAGATGGAGAAACGAAAGGAACTGAATTTCGCAGATCTGAGCCTGTATGTGCTTCGTGTAGAAAAATGAAGAGTGTTGAGAGAAGAGTCCAAGACACGATTTTTTTTTTTTTTTTTTTTTCCTCTGCGTTATAAACTTGTGAGAGGTTTCGACTCTGTGAACTGCGCGTCGTGAGGGCGGTATTATGTCGGTTTAGGACGATCGACATGTCGATCTTTGCATGATAAAAGTATTGGATTTATTTCTTTGAGAAATATTTACATGCTGGGTATGAATTATATAATTATGTCTATTTACGTGGCTCAATATGAATTTTAATCTGTTTTTTATTATTTTTTTTTTATCTTTTAAATTTCAAATATTTACGAGCCATAGGTGGACATTATTTTATATATAATGTTCGGACAGGTAAATATTTCTCTATTTTTTTTCTTTTTTAATTTATTATCAGGTAAAATCTATTCTTATTTTGTGACAAATGAAAGGTCTAACTTTTAAAACCTTATTGGAAGATTATTTCGTTTTTCCTTTTAGATTTTGAAAAGTAAATTTTATCAACAAGTTAAATAATATGAAAGTCAAATATCGATTTCTTTTATCGAACCTATGATTATAATATTAAACTGAATTATCATCAGACAATGAAATGAATACACGAAACAATATTTAACCAATATTAGTTTACAAGGAAACATAATGGATGCACAGACTTCAAATTATTTGAAAGTAAGAGCAAGTTACTATTTTAGTTATAAACAATTAGTTAGAGATCCATGTGTTACCTTTACTATCGGTTCTCTATTATCGTCCATATAAGTTAATGATAACGTAACATGATTGTTACTTCATTTTTAGTAGGGGTGTACATGGGTTGGGTTGGGTAGGGTTAAGGGTAATTTTTGGACCAACCCAAAAATTTGGGTCGATCAACTTTTTAACCCAACCCAACCCTATATTTCGGGTTGGGTTGGGTTCATCGGTTCAAAAGAATTAAAATTTGAAGGTGAGATTACAAATTCGACGAAAACACTAATTATTTCAATATTTGAAAGTCAAATACCGGCATAAAATTTGACTAAATATAAAGCTAATTTTGTAAAGAGTATGAGATTTTACTAAAAAAGATAAGAATTAATTTTAAATTTTAAAAAATATTGTATTTAACATAATAAGAGATAAAAAAGATTGGATAAATTCTTGAGGGAAAAAAAGTTTGAGAAAGATTGAAGTTTACTTGCTCATAGAAGAAAAAAAAAGCAAAAAAAGAAAAAGAAAACATAAAATAAGAAAAGATGTACAACCATTAGGCTATCAATAACTTTACATTAAAAGATAAGTTAAGAAATATATATTTATATTCGGGTTCCGGGTTGAACCCAACCCAAAATCCGTGAACCCGCGAACCGACCCAAAAATTCGGGTTTACTAAAAATCAAACCCAACCCAAATTTTAAAAAGCATAACCCAACCCAACCCTTACGGTTTGGGTTGGGTAGTTCGGGTAGCTCGGGTTACCGGTTTTTTTGTACACCCCTAAATTTTAGTTCTAAATAAATAGAATAAGCGAGTCTAAAGATACTCATGTTTGAAGTGATTGAAAAGTTATTTCCTAAAACTTGAAATCATAAAATTGAAATAGATTAACACGAAATTAGATTACCAATCGCGTTATCAATCAATTAAGTAAAATTATACTAGAAATTTGAAGTTTCATAATGTTGTCTTTTAATATTATTTTTATGGAAGCCACCTTGATTAACGAGAGTTTTGTGATCCTGGTCACTCCACGAGCCTAAGGGCTGGTCGAACAGTCATTCTATAATTTCCAGTTTCCATTAGGAATTAGAATTTCATTTTACAAATTTATTTGTTAAATAAGTATAGTATAGAGAATTTTGCATGCATGATAAATTTTTTGAAGTATTTCAATATACAACACAAAATCAAAGTTAATTCATTTAGTATGAAATTGAAATTGAATTCAGTTATATTAGCTTAAGTTTTATCAATTATTGAATTTCATCGCTAGTTCCATCACTCGTTAAGTTATATCACTAATAGAAATTTATGTACTATAAATGAATTTATTTTATAAATTGTGTTGTAAGTATAATATAAGAGGTAGGTATGATTTAGTTTTAGGATTTATTAGCTTCTCTTCAAAAACATGCATACAAATGAGTTTTTACTAACTTCTTATTTTTACTTTTAAAAATAACTCTCATTTCTAACCATTTATTTTTAATCATTTATTTATAACTACTCAATAATTTCTAACAACTTTTTTGTAATTATTTATTTCAAATCAATCAAAATACTTCATTTTTAACTTTTAATTTTTAATTATTTTTTTAACTACTAAAAATAACTACTCATTTTAAATTTACATTCAAACAAAATTTTGAGTACTGCTCTACACAAAAACTACATTCGAATTTTTGGTTACGATTCTCAATTTTAACTATTCAATATAATTTTTAAATATAACTCTTTAACTTAAATCCTATGAAACAAACACCCTTATGCTATTATTTCACCTCTAATTCAAATAGTTATAATTGTGTCAATTACGTAATGGGAGCATTTTCAACTACGTAAAAACTAGTGCAGTTAAGATACGTCCAAAAATACCTACCTCTACACATTAACTAATAACGTGGTGCTATATTTATTTTTACTTGATAAAAATGCTATCAACCCTTTAATAAAAGCCATATACGCTAAATTAATATTAAAAGTACCCAAACTTGGTAAAATTTCAAATTAATCGAGGAAATATGAAAACCAATTTACTTGATTTATAAAAGTGGTCGATTAGATTTACTTTCCTTGTTTAAATTGAAATCAATTTCCTCATAAATGCAATAAAGTCTCCTGTCTCTTCAGAATGTATGAGCCTTTAAGCCATATCTTATGAATCATTCCTTTTGCATATACAAAAATTGAATCTTCTAAAATATCATCCATTCCTATCAATAACAATTTGAATAAAGGCTTACACTACTAGTCCCTCGAATTTATTTGTGGACATCAATAATTCAAACTAACTAATATCAGTTTCCAACTGGTTAAATTATTTTTATTATTATTATTTTGATATTCATAATAGTCTAAACTTATTTTGTCACGGGACATACCACCTTGTCCTATAACATTTGAATATCAAGAAAATTTGTAGAAAATTAATTTCTATATAAGTAGTTATCATGAATTGAACTCATCATCTCTTAACTCCGCAAGACTTTCTTGGTCGTTGGAATACTTCACCATGGTTCAACGAGTTAAATTGCCAAAGTCTGTCTACAAAAATAAATTGAGTGTGCCCTAACTAGTACGATAAAAGTGAAGGAATGCAATGCTTTGCAAGTAATCAAACGGGTTGATGCATGGATTAATAGTGCAATTTTCTAAATTAGTTTTGAAATGATATCAAGGACTCAACCTACCACCGCAAGTTGACGAGTTAAAAAATTGTTTAGGGTTAACCAAACCAAGCCGTGAACGTTGAAAACAACTGGTTCCTCTTCTATAAATTGGTGGAGATTTAAATTGATAATCTTTTGGTTACTAATTTATACACCATTCTACTTAAAACTTGGATACCAAGAAGGTAAGCTAAAAAGAAAAGAAGACTGGTGAGCCACACCTTAAGATAGGTGCGGTGGCCATGTGAGGTAGGGCCAAATCCTCCCTGGTGAATAAAACAGGACCCAACTCAAAATCTCATCACAAAGCAAGAATGGGACATAAAGAAAAAGATTCGTAATCACAGACACAACGGTCCAAATGGGACAGCCCCAGTCCTTTTCACAGAAGTAATAAATCACCCACGATCCGTTCTTGAAAAAATGGCATATTCTCTTTCTCTATAAAAAAAAAAAAAAAGTTCAGAACAGCCATGGCTGTAGATTCTATAACATGAAAGTACAAATTCAAAGAAACCCAGAACCAGAACAACATGTATTCGAATGGATCTTATAATTTTTTTTCATTCATATCATAAGTTCTGCAAACAGAATTCAAGGCAAGTTTGTAATAATCAAATAAAAGAACCAACAATAGAAAGCTGAGTAGTGATATGGAGCAATTCAAACATATTCTAAGAGATCAAGATATGAATAACCAAAAAGAAGAATATAAACCAGCTACCATTATTGTGAGAAGTCTAGATAAGAACTATGAAAGATCTGACCTTCAACTTCATCTTCATCTTAGCCGTCATGTTTAGCCATGAGTGTTCACGGCTTCCCATAGCAAGTTCTTAGGAACAGGGTTGGTCAAGTCTCTAGCCTGCAAAGCAGCAGTTCTAAGATGTCGAATGGTGCGGACATTCGCATCCCAGAAAGAGAAGCTCCTGTAAGGAAGATTGTGCTTCTTGCAAAGCTCCACCACAATTGGAGAGATTTTCCTCAATTGGCATCTGGGCATCCTTGGGAACAAATGATGCTCAAGCTGAAACTGCAATCCACCAAAAAACCAATCCATCCAAGGAGAACAAGAGATATCCAAAGTCCCATCTGCTTGCTTCTCAAACCAGCCACTCCCAGCTGGCTTCCCAACATAAACATTTGCAGAAAAATGGTTAAGGCAGAATTGAATATGCTGCAGGGCTGTAACAACGAAACTCACAACGACAAACATGATCCTCTCGGGCCAATTGGGGAGGTACGAAACCAGAAGAGGAAACCATGTCCAAAACACAAGAAGTCCCACGATGTTCAATGCTTTATCAGGAACTTTTCTAGAGGAAAACAAGAGCAAGAATGTCTGCACAAAGAGATTCACTCTACCCACACACATTACAGGGTAAAATGTGAAATGCTGGTAACTAACAAAGAATCTAGCCAAGGAATCAAACTCCAACTTCCTACCATAGAATTGAGACGTCAAAGAGCGGAAGAATTTCGTTGAAACAGCGAAAACAGGGATATGTTGAAGATCTGGATCATGGTCAAGGCTATTACAAGAGATATGATGAGCATTATGAGTCCACTTCCACCAAGCTATACTAATCCCCGTCAAGCAATTCCCAGACAAAAACTGAACAACTTTGTTACACCCACGATTCGGCATGACATTAGAATGCCCAGAATCATGACCCACATAAGCACTTTGAATCCAAAGCATACCCAAAAGCATACCACAACACAAATGAACCAAGACACTCTCAGATTTCAAAACCCCATAAACCACAAGAAACATCATCACAGCAATAGAAACAAAAGAATACATAATAACATGCCCTTTCTTCTCAAACAAACCTTGTTTCGCAAACTCAGAAGCCATACGCCTATAGTCCTTAGAGATCTCCGAGACCTGAAAATCCTGCAGATAAAACCCAGTGAAGAACCGATCCAAATAAGCCCACGCAGTGCCGGGATGATAAGCGATGAATGCATCGGTAGCATCATGACCGGCCAGATTGAGAAGCGGCGTTTCGCCTCCGGGATGTTCCTTAGCCCATTCGGAGACATTATAGACCTTACCCTTGATAGAGATCCACAGATCTCCATGCTTGTTGTGCTTGAGAAGCTCCTCGGACGAAATGTACTTCTTGTCGGCCTCCATATCCGAACCAGAGCTTGAAAAATCGGCAACGGGGGAAAAGGGGATCGAAAAAAACGAAACCCAGATGAGAAAAGGATCAAAGAAAGAGACCCTTGTTCAAACTTGGTTGTTTGTGGAGTTGCAACGTGAAAATGCAACCCTCCGTTTAGGGTATGTGATCCCCTATTTCTGAAAATCAAGATGCATTTAGGATTGTTTAATATAGAAAAATAACAGATGAATGAACAGAGGAGAACGAGAGGTCGTGATTGGAGCAGCGGAGTATAGGGTATAGATCAATCTGGGCGGTTCTTTTTATCGGTTCAAATATCTTTTGTTTTTCAGTTTTTTAGGATTTATTGATGATATATTTGGTTCGGTTTTTATTGATCTTCTGAAATAAAATCAAATCAAACAAATATTTTTTTGACTTTTCAAATTTAAAATTGATATTGTTTAATTTTGCACCTCAAAACCTAAGTTCAATTTTTTGTTGCACTGCTACCTAAACTATCCAACCCATATAAAATGTTTGGGTTGAGTTATGTTACAAATATATCATGGTTGAGTTTATATTTTTACATCTTTGGTTAAATTTCTTTAATTACGAGGCTGGCTAAATTTTTACTTGTGTTAACTCAATTTGGTTCGAATTAAAAATAATTATATACATATATGCAAGTTTAATTAATAAAATAAATTCTTAGTATGTTGGTAAGGAACATTCATTAATAAGATAGATTATTAATATATTGTTAACAACCATACATTAATTATATAGGTAATATAAGTTAAAATATAAGATCACTCTATATGAACCAACACAATTCAATTCAACTTGAAAAATATATGAGTTTGATTGCTCTAATACATATAAATTGTATGGATTAACATATAGAAAATTTTAAAATTTATGGTTAGTCCGAAAAAATCTCATAATTAAACTCAGTCCACACCCTAACTTAAATATAAAGTTGTATGTTTTTAAATAATATGTTAAAATATACTGGTCGTCATTTATTAACAATATTAATAACCTTGACACCTTTACAGTTTTATTTGTTTATCCATATTCAATGATGTTTGGGGAAATGGATTCAAAATTTATAATTGTTTTTCTATCTTTAAAGGTTTATGTGTTATCTACTTATAATATACTAATCATTCCAAGCTTCTATCTATCATCCAGGTTGACGACACAATTTTTGCTCGTTAGACAACGTACTACAGTAAACCATGTAAATGGAAGCGAGAAATAAAATGCATATATTCGACATACAACCCATATTAAAAGAAAGAACAATTGATTAAATTTAAAAGAACGAAGCATACACAAGGTCCAAGTCACACTCGGTATAACCATACACAAGGTCCAAGTAGAGATGTCCACGAGGCGGGGCCGGGCCGGGGAGTCCCCGACACCAAAATTGATCCCGGTCCCAGTGAAATTCACAGTTTTTTTTTTTTTTTTTTTTTTGCGGGGATCGGGGAAAGGGATTCTCCACGGGAAATTTTCCCATTCAAATTTTGTTCAAAATTTGTATTTTTTCACTTTTTTTTTATTCTGCCCTAGTATAAGTATTTTTTTTTTAATAAAGAGTTCCATAAACATAATATCAATTTAGAGCTTTAACAAATAAATTTTTAACAACCATAAAAGTCAAAATAAATTAATTTTCAACGAACTGCAAAGTGCAAAGTTAAAATTAATAAATTTTCAACAACCTTCAAAATATTCATCCAAAATGTGATTACAATATAAGTGAAACCTTATTTACAAAACAATGCAATCTCATTCGCAATGGATTACAAAATAAAGATTTCTTTACAAATTCACTACATAATATTTTTCCAAAATGTGAAAGTAGAGCTTTCCTTCCTACCATATATAAAAATACATACACTATTTTAATATTAAATTAAAATTAAAGCTATATATATATATATATATATATATATATATTAAAAATAAGTAAATAAATTCGGGGCAGGGCGGGACGGGGACGGGGACGATGATCATGTTAAAAATAAGTAAATAAAGTCAAAAAATTTCCCCGCTCACTCCCCATTTTCCCCCCTAAACGGGGATTGACCGCCCCCATTTGGGACGGGTCCTCGCGGGGCCGGGGACATTTCTAGGTCCAAGCAACACAAGTTTCTCAGTAAAATAAAATTTTAATATGTCGGTAAATTTCTCATATATTTATAAATTTTCTATTATAATTGCTAAGATTATTTTAGACCGAATGGGTGACTGACGCAATTATTTTAGTGTTTGATTGTAAACCAGTTCAATACTAGTATGACAGTTCGAATATGAGAATCTGTATTTGTCTCCCCTTCTCTAATACATGCTAAAAAAAATTCAGAAAATCCCCCACAAAATGTTCACATTGTCATAATTAACTGTACATCTCTAGTAACACTGACATTAGTTCTCGCTAGTTATAAATAAATGATTAAAAATAAGAGTTATTTTTAAAAATAAAATGAGGTAAAATTAATAAGAACTTATTTTTTTTTCGAAGAAAAGTTAATAAATCTTAAAACTAAATGCTACCTAAATATGCTAAACAAACAGGCTCACTGAGCTAATAAACTGCTAAACACAGCTCCCCGCCCACCGCCCTTCTCCACTGCTCTCACTGTTCACAATTCTCACTCTATTCTGCAGCAACCACCAAAACGTCGGTGGAACCTTGATTTCCGGCGACAAGGTAAAGTTCTCTGAATTTTCTTCATATATGTACCCGTGTTTCTTTCTCTTTTTTTTGGTTAATTTGAGTTTTGAATTCGTGTTCTGAATCATGTCTAACCAATTTCAGATCATACTGTTCAATGCGAATGAACTGTGGCAATTTCGCATTTCGCAAGGTTAATTTCAGCTGATCTGTGTTCCACTACCAGTGCTGTGTTGTTTCCCCTCATTGCGATTGATCCATTTGTCTTCAGTTGTTTAGATTGGCTTTTAATTGGGTTCTTAAGCTCGAATCTGGCCTTGAGAGTTTTGTTTTCCGATTATCATGGCCGGTTGATTTGTGCTCGTTTCTTATATAAATGCCCTAATTTATAGATTGATTTTGTGATTCGTGGGTAGTTCCCATCTTCTTCATTCTAGCTCAAGATTTTAGAGATTTACTTGAAAATTGTTTAACACTGTTCTGTGTTTTCTAATGCTCGAAAATGCCGTCGATCTTGCACCAACGATCCATTCATAACCCACTTGCAAATTCACTCTCACTTTCTCCTCGTTCTTCCTCGAGTTCTGAGAGAGCATTTTCCATATTCAGCCCTTTAAACCTGCTTGCTTTGCTTTCTCTTATTGTGATTCTTGGTGTCTTCTTGCCCTGGGTGAATGTACAAGAGAGTATTTTCTCGAACTCCAAGATCTCGAACACTAAATGGCGGGAATACTCGTTGGCGGAAGCCGCGTCGTTCGTTGCTAAGAATGGGACTGTGATTGTTTGTGCTGTGAGCCAACCCTACTTGCCTTTTCTTAATAATTGGTTGATTAGTGTTACTCGGCAGAAGCACCATGAGAAAGTTCTTGTTATTGCTGAGGACTATGCAACGCTCTATATGGTGAATGAACGATGGCCGGGGCATGCAGTTCTCGTCCCACCAGCTCCTGATGCTCAAACGGCTCATAAATTTGGTTCTCAGGTGTGGTTAGTTTACTCTAGTATGTTCTTTCTTAAGTTTTGTGTTTCCGTCGAGTAGGATTACGTATTTTGTTCGAAACTATAAGCATCGATCTTATTGCATCTTCTCGCACATACTAATTTGATTCTCGAGTCATCAATACGATCTCTCTCTTTGCTCTCCTTTGTAGAAACTAAAGCATTTTATTTTTTGTTCTTTTTTTTCCTCATAAGAAATGATACAAATTCAAGAAACTCTCTATTGAAGTGTTTCTAAAGTGGCTGAGCATGTTTTCTTTTTTAATAATTATTTTATTTATTTATTTAAATATCCGTAAGTATTCTATCTAGTTTACGTACACCGCGACTATTCACATGGTAGATGCTTGACGCCTTGACCCTACAACATTTGAGTATTAAGGAAACCTTTATGAAATTATTTTTCAGGTAGTTGACTACCATGAATCGAATTTAACCTCTTAGATTCCTGAAGTTCTTTATGACCATTAGACCAACCCATGATGATTGGTTGAGGATGAAAGCTCAGTTTTATAAAATAATAATAATAGTAATAAAAAACCAAATTTACTGCCTATGTGAAGTGATTGTCTTCACCTTTCAGGGATTCTTTAACTTCACATCCCGGAGACCACGGCACCTACTTCACATTTTGGAGCTTGGTTATAATGTTATGTATAATGATGTTGATATGGTATGGGTGGCTGATCCATTTCCTTACCTGCAAGGGAATCATGATGTGTACTTCACAGATGATATGGCTGCAGTATGTACAACTCTCTCTTTTTCCTCTTTTCCTCCCGTGCAATGTTTGTGGAAATGTGTTGCTTTTAATTTCCTTGCATATCAGCTCAAATTTATCTTCTCTTAATTTCTGATCAAGAAAGTAAACGTTCATACAAGTTTGGGAAGATTTTAATGAAAAATGTTTGAGGAATTTAGCTTCTCGAAATTCACCTTTAGTTAAATGTTTGTACTTTGTTTATTTGATTGATCTACCGATCAAATTGACTGGAAAATGTGGTACTTTTAGATCTCTAGCTTACTATTATGACTTTATGAGAACTTGAGAAGCATGGTGATAGCAAACTCACATCTTAAAATTTGATGAAAAGTGCTTGCATGTGCATCCTTCATCCTTGTTCGATTAACACAAGGTTATTTGTTCTCATGTCTTTACAGGTAAAACCTTTGCACCACTCTCATGATTTGCCACCTCCAGGGAAAAAGGGACGCACTTACATATGCAGCTGCATGATTTTTTTACGCCCCACCAATGGAGCAAAACTGGTCATGAGGAAATGGATTGATGAACTTAAAGCTCAGCCATGGTCCAAAGCGAAGAAGTCAAATGATCAACCTGCTTTCAACTGGGCACTAAATAAAACTGCCGGAGAGGTTTGTTTTTCTTGTCTTCTAGTTCTTACTATCATATCCTCATCGAGTTGCTAGGATCCCATATGACAACAATTAAGCTTACAAAGAAACATTGAGAGGATCATAAAGTTTACACCATGTAACAGTAAGAAAGGAAAGTGTATTATGAAATTACCAAAAGATTGTATTTTTTTATTGAGAAATCAAGCTTTTCATGAAAATAGTGATAAGTTACAAAATATGATACTTCCATTAGGTTCTCCTCAGCTTCCAAACTGAGTTTTCTAAAGCCAAGGGTCCCGTGTGTTTGTTTTTAGTTTTTAAAAATTAAGCTTGCCAATTTACAATTTCTTTGCCTAGATCTTTCACCTTCTTAAAACACTTTTTTGTGTGTACAAAAAATAAGTTTTTGAATTATTTCATGCCCCTCTTCATATTTTGGTTCACCTCCAAACGGCTTTTCGTCTGGCACTCAGATCTTTACATTCTTTAAACGGGCCTTGGAAATCTTGGACGGAAAGTCTTATTTCATGGAGGAAAATATGCAGTAGGAACAGGTAGAGTTACCAATTTTTTTGAATGATCATTGGATAGAATATTATCCTCTCTTTATTTTTTTTTTAATTTTTCATAAGGTTTATGCTTTAGCTCCTTGGTTTCTAACATCTATATCTTCGACTTGTGTTTTGTGCTTGGCTTGAAGACTTTTTGTAGTAATTTCCTTTGTTTGGTGCATGGCTTTCCTCCTTTTTTTTATTTCGTGTTTTATATGAAATAGTTTATTACTTTACAAAACAACTTTTTTGTTTTGGAACTATCTTTTAACATTTAAAATTTTGGCTAAGATTTTGAAAATAATTACAGCGCGAAGAAAATTGTTACTATATAAGCCTATTGATCTACTGGGACCTATCACTTGGATTAAATCTTAGTTATTGCATATATGCGGGAAGAATTCTTCAGATTTTGGTCAACACAACACAAGGCAATCATATTAGATTTTCTTATAAAGAGACCATGCATTTTAGATGACTATCTAAAAATAGCTAAAAAGGATGATGTACACAGGTGGATCCTTACCTGCTGCCGCAGTCAGCATTCCCAACAGGTGGACTATACTTCAAGAACCAGTCATGGGTACAGGAAACCAAGGGCATGCATGTTATAATACATAATAATTACATCACAGGTTTTGAGAAGAAGATAAAACGTTTTCGAGAATTCGACCTGTGGTACGTGGAGGATCATATTCACGAGTCCCCTCTCGGCCGCATATGAGAAATTGGAAGGTGTTGTCATTCTTCTTCCTGCAATACAAGGTATACACTTTCAGAACTGTCAACCTGAGTTACATGTAGTTGAATTTTCCGGGAGTGTGTCTGCCATAACAGAAGTTCTATAAAATTGTTTTTTTTGCTTTTGTTGTTTGTTTTCATAGAGATTCAATTAGTGGATATGACAATCATCCAACTGCAGTGGAAGGCTCTATTAGGTTGTTTGTGTTTGGGGTCCTTTATGAAATGGGGTTGGGTTATTATAACCTAATCCATGTTTGACCCATCGGTTATAATAAACGATGGGTTGACCCAAACCGAAGCTGCAATTTCACGTAACCTCTGTCATCATTTTATATAACCCATGCCTCTGTTTGAGATTTATCCATTTTCTCTTCCATATTTTAAAAGCCTACAACCTAAACATCATTTATTATAACCCCGTTATCTTAACCTACACCTCAAACATCATTTATCATAACTTCAGTTATAATAACTTGCATTCAAAACATAGTTAAAATAACTGACCATTTATAATGATGCCTTTGGTGCCTCAAATATGGCCTTAGTATTTTTATTAGCCTTCAGTTGGAACTATATTTCATTCATAATTTGTTATCATGACAACAATGTAGGGATATAGGAAGATCATCGTTTATTATCATTATTGTTCTGGAATATTCACCCAAACTCATTAACCAAACTCCTTTAAAATACTTTATTCAAAAAAAAAAAAAAACTCCTTTAAAATACTGTGGGCAGAAGTTTTATGTATATATTATTTTGGATAATAAACAAGTTTTCCTGGAGTAAAGAATGAAAACCACAGGGGCACAAAAAAAAGAGCCCACATAAAAGTACACGGGAGCCAACCTACAAAAATAGTTTTGTACAAAGAGCTTAGAGAGAAATATAAAATCTAACGAGAGCTCAAATACTTTTGATAGGAAACAAAACAATTTCATTGTTGATTGAAATTGTTACATTATACGGATCGAAACAAAGAAATAACAATTACCGAGTAACAAAAGCAAAATTACAGGGAAATCACAGAGGAGAAACCGAAAAATGCAAGCCTATACAACCAATGAGATACAAGGAAAGGTCTTAATAGAGAGGAAGAAACACAATGTGAAAAATGGTGAAGCTTTCGTGTCTCAAACGATTCAAAGAGTTATCCCTCTAATTTCATAAAATAATCGGTGAAGGATAACCGTGAGATGCTACCGTCGGACGGAGAAGAAAGAGCATGTTTTAATGTTGGTGAAAGAAACTACTCATTGGAGAATATATGTTGTTGGTGCCTCCATAACGAGGGTCCGAATATCACTGAAAAACTTCTCTCTAAAAATTCTATTTTTTTTCCCAAAGGTTCCATAAAATGGCAAACAGTCCAGCTTGCTACAAAAGTTCTCCTTTCTCACGAAAGGGGAGAAACAAGAGACTCACTGATCATCCCTCTACATTCTCAATCTGGCCAAAATAAAGTCAAACTTCGCCAAAGAAGATCATCGATGTGGTAGTTTGTACGAATGTATGATATTCATATAGCGTCGAACTTTTAATATATTACTCGAACCCTTACCAGAAGCTGAAGAAACTGAAATGACATTGGGCACTCAAGTTTGTACACTCACAATGTTGCCTACCTTCATCTCTTTTCACTCACTCATAGCAATTCATGTCCCCAAGGAGTGGCACTGTGATTGAAGACTTGGGCTTTGAGGGTATGCTCCCCTCAAGATCTTAGGTTCGAGACTCAACTCTGACATTACTCCTTCGATATCTCTCGGTGTCTGGCCTAGGGACAGGCGTGGTTACCCTTGTTTCAAAAAAAAAAAAAAAAAACTCATAGCAATTCCTACCAACAGAGTCTTTTGCTTATTTCTAGTATACCCCTACTAATAATATTTCTAACTACTCCTCCACATTCCTAACGAAAACCTTAGGGGGGCTGTTTGTTTGACATATTCAGGTAGTTTTTGGGTTAAAGAGTTATATTGAGTATTTAAAAATTGAGAATTGTGTCAAAAACTTGTTTGGATGTAGTTTTTGTGTACATGAGTTAGATTCAAAACCTTGTTTGTATGTAGAGTTAAAAATGAGTAGTTATTTTTAGTAGTTAAAAAAGAAATGATTAAAAATGAATGGTTAAAAATGAGTTATTTTGATTGATTTGAAAGGAATGATTAAAAATAAGTGGTTAGAAATGATTGATGAGTTATAAATGAATGATTAAAAATGAGAGTTATTTTTAAAAGTAAAAATGAGGATTAGTTAATAAAAACTCGTTTAGACGTAGGTTTTCGAGGAGGAGTTGATAACTCTTAATGCTAACTCCTACCTAAATATGTCAAACAAACCCCCCTAGAGAAGTTGAGGACGATGCGACAAAAATTGAATTTTTCCATTAGCCCATTTCTCTCTGTTTTTTTTTTTTTTTTGTGTGCTTATTTATCCAAATATTTAGAGCATCTCCATTCATTTAGTAAGGTTTCCATGTTTATGATATCATATTTATCTCTCTTTGTTATACATGATTTAGGTAGAAGAAAATAACAATTGTTGAAGGAAAACGTGCATTGTTGGAGGGAGAAAAGGAAAGTCTTGAATGTTGAAGTTGAGATTTTCCATTTGCTCTTGGAAAATGCAGGATATTTTAACACTTCGGCTGTCCTATTTCAATTCTTAAGAATAGTTCATTTATTTTGTTTAATTCATGGGCTAGATAGATTAATGCAACTTTAATTTGAGTTTTCATGGTGATGAGCTATGTTGTTATATTAGCCTTACTCTTAAAGCTCTAAATGATGTTCCCTCCATTGATTTTATAGGAATGACCATGTATGTAAATGTCAACTTCCTTGAAGCCTTGAATGGTAGATTTTTTATTATTATTATTTCAAAAAACAATTGTGAGTGTCTGTGCTCTCTTCCATGAACGTTACAACTCTGTATGTTAATTGTTTTTTTATTGTAGGAGGGGATAGAAAAAAATAGAAAGTTTTAAAAAGTATTAGGTAAGTATTACTGTGTCAGTGGGTAGTTTTTCTACCAATAATATTAATACATTAAAATACCATTTTAGTCCTTGAATATCAGAAATTGTTCCATTTTAATACGTGAATTTTCATATGTTTAACTTTAACTCTTAGGCTTTGAAATTAATTTCATTTTGCTCTTTAAATTTTCTAATGTTCTTGTTTTTTTTTTCAATAAATAAAATTTTCAATTTTAGTTGAACTAAAAAATGTAAAATAATCACCATGAAGAGTGGAAATGAATTAACACCAAATAATCAATCGCGTGATCGTCCCATTTGGTGATGAGAGAGAAGAGTAAACTTCTTTAAATAAAGTTCATAGATCAAAATGCTACAAATATTAAAGTTTAAGGACCATATTGATATACTAGAAAAATCTAACGTGTTTTGCATGTGTGAAGATTATTTAACATTTTCTTTATTTTAAAAAATATATTGATGTTCCTAAGGTAATTATCTTATTTGATTTCTTTTTTCTTTTTTAAGATAATAAAAAAAATAATATAATGGTGTAAAACAACTATTTAGTATCTAAAAACCATAATTTTATAAACATGAAATAAAATTAAATGTTACGTTTATTTATCATGTTTAAATGTCTAAAAACACCAATAAACAAAAAAAAAAGTATAATAGAAGATTTAAGGATTCAAACCACATATTATATAGTTGTAGAGTTGAGTTATGTTTGCTTTCATAAAAACATAATTACATATGAAGTAATATATAAACCTATACAAATTCAAAAATAAGAAATATTTATTTACAACATTTTTACAAAAGAAGTTGGAATGACATAATTTGTAAAATTCTAAAACTCATTAAATACCTTTATTTTATCATTAATTATAGCTAAAGTAGAAAAAAAATATAATTTACTTACAACATTTTTAGATCCATCCTTTTTTTATACTTAATGATAAAAGGAAGTAAGATTCCTTTAAAGTCTTGGAAACAAATAAGTGCATGCCTTGAGTGGGAAAATGAAAATTAACTTAAAAATGTAATTTTGGAAGAATAAAAAAGTATAAATGTGGATAAACATATGAAATTAAGATAATCAAATATATTCATTCCATTCTCTAACATTTTGGAAGCAAATAAGTGCATATTTTGGGTGGGGAAGTAAAAATTAACCTTAAAAATGTGAATTTAGAAGAATGGAAAATGATAAATGTGGATAAGTATATAAAATTTAGATAATCAAATTTGGATATAATCTCAAAAAATGATTCTCTTCCTCAAGTCACACTTTAATGTTTTAGTATGAAAAATAGAATTCAAAATAAGACAAAAACTATGAACTAAAATATAATAACAAATCATTATTTAAAAAAACATACAATATTCAAAAAGAAAAATAGGTACTTCAATACACAACTACACAATCACTTGATCGTGATAAAACAAAGATCATTATAAATACATAAAATGAAAGAGAACTTAAGGAGAAAGAACGTAAAAAAAATCTAATAATTTTCATATTTCTCTTAAATTATACATCATTCATTCCATTTTCTAACATCTTGAAAACAAATAAGTGCATGCTTTAAAGGTTAGAGGGCATCTGTATCAAGATTGAGTTACTTTGAAGATTGAAGAGTTTTTTAAGAACAATGAATTGAGAAAAACAAACTAAATCAAAGATAATAGATCTTAGAGTTGTTGAACAAATGATGAAAATAACTCATTTTTATAGGTAGAAATTGAGAGTTACAAAACTCTTCAAATACCAAAACTCTTAAAATGAATTATTCTCTCATTATGAATTATCATTAGTTAGAAAAATTAATTTGTGAAAAACCATTTATAGTCCCACTTTTTAGAAGTTTATGCACTATTTAATAGATACTTATATTTAATTTTTAAGTTATGAAAAAGAATTTAATTTTTAAGTTATAAAAAAGAAAGTTATAGTTTTTTAAAGTTATAGTATTAATGGTGTAATAAGTTTAATAAGTAAATTGAGAGGTAAATGAGTGGAGGAGAATGAATTAATTTCATTTATTAAATTTATAATTTAGTGGGTTGTTTTTTTTTTTTTAGAATTATTCTCTCATTATGAATTATCATTAATTAGAAAAATTAATTTATGAAAAAACCATTTATTAAATTTATAAATGATTCTCTCATTAGTGGGTTGTTCTTTGGTGTAATAAGTTTAATAAGTAAATTGAGAGGTAAGTGAGTGGAGGAGAATGAATTAATTTCATTTATTAAATTTATAATTTAGTGGGTTGTTCTTTTTTTTTTTTTTTTTTAATTAGTAGAATGGTATTATTTGTAAATATATAATGTGGCTTAGGAGAAAAATCGTCCAAAAATGATTATCCCCCTAAACTACACTTTAAGGTATTAAGATATTAAGATTAAGATAAGATACTATGGTATATTTTTGCAAATTGATGTTTTTAAATAGGAGTGTATTTTATTTTTTCAATATTTTTTGAAAAGGAATTTGAACTCATCTCTTCAGGGTCAAATTACTTTTAGTTTCAAATTAAATTACTTCTAAGATGCCGTCTACTCGTTTGTAGTTAAACATATTTAAATAGTAATATAGATACAACTTAAAATGCAACATATTTGTATTTAGGGGGTGTTTGGGATTTGGTGTTGAGAAGAGGAGAGGAAGGACAAATTTCAACCATATGTTTGTTTTTAGGACATCAACCTCTTCCCGTCTTCTCCTCAATCTCTACTCTAATATCACATCATATCTTTTATTTAATCTTTAAATGTCACATCAAACATTTTTTTTTAATTTTCAACCATATAATATAATATAAAATATCTTTTATATAATCTTATCAAATATCATATCAAACTTTTTCTAATTTTCAACCACACAATATATAATAAAATATATTATATTTATCAATAAATCAAAATCTACAATCATTACATTATAAAAAATCAATATAAAATAAATACTTTTACAACATCTCCTCTCCAAAACATTAATCTCCAAACAACAACTTTATATCACCAAATCTCTACTTCCTCTTTCTCTTCAACTTTCTCCCCTCTCCTCTTTTCAACACCAAAATCCAAACACCCCCTAGAAGTTATACATTTAAATCTTTTATTTTACATATTATTTTATTTTAGTACAAATTAGAAGAACAAATCGGTACAAGTGCTCCAAATAATATTATAATCATATTTTTGGCTCGAACTTGTATTCGTGGACTTAAAATGGATTAATATCAAACAAAAAAAATTAATTCTGCCACTAACTCCAATTCCATTATTATTTCATTACATCATATTTGAATAAAGAGATTTAAACTCATATATTTTAATCATAAATTCTATTCCATGACATTGTTTAAGAAAAAAAAAAACTACTTCTTGACAATTGAATTATATTGTTGTTGACCTCAAAAATACTACTTCAGGACGATTTGATTATGTTATTGTTGGCCTCAACTCATATATTATTATCTAAAATAAAACACACATAGTTAATAAAATACATTGAAAATAATTACCAAATGTGTTATGATAAAAGTGTCAACGGTATAATTATATAATAATATTGGTAATAGTTCTAATATATATATATATATAATACGATGATAATAATAGTGTAATATAATATTATTGACTTAAATAGAATAAATTAAAACAATATTGACTTAGAATATATTTTGAATATATCTCATATAAAATTGCTTGTAATTGACTATAGTATCAAAATTGTTAGTACAACTAGAGATAAATAGATTATATAACTAAAGTTCAACCACATATGTGATAAATAAATATCATAAATTTAAATTTCTTATTTTCTACCCAAAAAAAGAAAAAAAAAGTTAACTTACAAATTTAATTCAACTTTCGATTTTTTTAAAACTCATGAATTTACCTTCATTAAATATAAAATTCAAATTACTTCAAAAAAAAAAAAATCAAATTAATATTTAAAAATGATACTTTTTAAAATCTAAAAAGCAAGTGTACACAAATTTAAATTTTAACGTTAAAAAATAAAAAAAATGATGAATTTAATCGATAGAATAAAAAAAAAATTATACCTATATAATTGGACACAAACACAAAAATGCATGATGTAATCTAAAAATGGTAGTAAGTTAAAATTTATAAAATGAATAATATTCTTATCCTTAACTAGAGAGATTATATCACAGGATTCAAAAAAAGGAAAAAGAGAAGAAAAAAAAGAAAAAAGAGAGAGATTATATCATACGACCTAAAAATGGAGCGTTGAAACAGAAACACAGTAAAATCCTTCAATTTCCAAACGCCACCTCAATAAATTCCCATCTGTTTGTTTTAGATAATCACAATTGAAATACGTAGCCCCTACATTTGGCCAAAACCCACCATTTACCCGTAAAAATCTTTGAAAATCTTTGATTTTGAGACTCATTTGGAGTTGGGTTTGACGCTTCAAGACGACGTCAACGTTCTTTCTCAATCCTCGCTCACTAAGTTGAGCAATTTCACTCTCAAATCCCTCATCTCTAGTTTTTCCTTTGAATTTACTGCTTGTACTTCCAAATCTGTTGCTGCCCATTTAAGCAATTGTCGGCTACTACTCGCTCATTTGGGTTTTGATTCTGAATCTTGAAATTCCCAACTTCTGGCTAAGAAATTGGTGTTCTTTTGATTTTGGGATGGTGAGTTGAGGGGTTTTTCTTTGTTGTAATTGGATGGAAGCAAATGGGTTCGCTGGAAAATGGATTTCCATTGAAGAGAGACCCACTTCTTCGTTCTTCATCAGCTATCAGGGGGGAAAGATTCTCGTATTTTCAGAGACCCAGATCGAGGGTTTCCCGGTTCTTGCTTTTCCAAAAGATTGATTACTTGCAATGGATTTGTACTGTGGCTGTGTTCCTTTTCTTTGTCGTTCTTTTTCAATTGTTCTTGCCTGGATCAGTCATGGAGAAGTCTGAAATTGCTTTTAAAGATGTGAACAGAAGTTTAGGGGATTTTAAGTTTTTGAAGGAGTTGGGCATGTTGGAATTTGGGGAGGATGTTCGATTTGAGCCATCAAAGCTTCTGGAGAAATTCCAGAGAGAATCCAGAGAAGAAGATTTTCAACCTTTCAATAGGACTAGAAATCGTTTTTGGTTTAGGAAACCTCAACTTGCTTTGGTAAGTTTGTTACTCAATCTTTTAGCTATATTCTAGAATTGGTTCAAATCTTTGAGCCCTCTGCCATTGATGTTCTCTTTTAGTTAATTTTATGTCAATGCTTGCTTTTGAGTTCTTCCATGGATTGTGAATTCTTCTCTGTTACTTCAATGTCTGTAGATTTGGTCGTATTTTTGGATTTTATACTTTAGTTGAATATCATTGAATGCATGCCTGATGTTGTTTAATGTTAAAATTCCTTTTATTGTCATTTTCTCCTTAAAGGTGTTTTCAGATCTGTTGGTCGATTCTTATCAAGTGCTGATGGTAACCATTGCATCTGCTCTGCAGGAGATAGGATATGTATTTCAGGTGATTCATTTTTCCTTAGAAAAACCAAAATGCAATCGTTCTTACACATAGCCTTCTTTACTCTCAACTTCTAGTTCTAGTTCTAGTTCTATTCTTTGGGGACTTGTGGGGATATCCAAGGAAAGGTGTAAGTAAGCATGATATCTGTCATGAAGATTATCTACACCAGCATATAATTAGATGTCTCAATGTTTGCTCTACAGGTTTTTTCTCTTCAGGGTGGGCCGGTGAGTGATGTTTGGAGGCAGATGGGAGTTTCAGTTACTTTAATTCAAACTTGTGATGAGACTGAGGTCATGGTTGATTGGCTAAAGTATGTTAATGCTACTTATCTCAGTATCTTCAGTCTTAACCTTTAGACACTTATCTCTACAGCGTTTTATTGAATAAGTTTTGTATTGTTTCAAATTATGTTATTGATGTTTTGTTACAGCTTTGATGGCATACTTATGCACTCTCTTGAAGTGAAAGATGTCTTTTCCTGGTAAGGAGTATAGTCTATTTTCTCCCCTTTTTTTGCACCAAGAACGAGCATGGCCATTTGATTATCACGAGACACAAAGATAGTATCCCGTGTCATAAAATCCTAGGGTGGGGTTTCCATTGTTTTAATAAAATTTCTTTGAGTTACATTCAATCAAGATGGTTCTTCTATGAGCTGAGTTTTGGTTTCATAATTGGTTAAAATATCCCATAGCCTAGCCTTCTGTTAATTTGTGCATACTTTTGTAATTATCTTGATCACCAACAACAGGAATCCTTTCTTCTAATTCTTTGTGGCCTAAATTCCATACAACAGAAAACAGGAAATAACTTGTCTTAGTAAATTAACCTTCATCCAAAAAAGTTGGACCAGATACAACTTCCCCATTATAGCATGCAAACTTAAGAGGCATAGCAAGAAAAGCCATGAAAAGAGAGTTTTCGCACCTAATTGGAAACTAATGACATGGACTATTTAAAACTACACTCGAAAATTTAGGGTTCACTTTGTTAGGCCTTGCCTACAATTTTATTTATAATCAAAGAGCAAGATGACAAGGGAAGATTTGAGAGACTCCCACCTCTCCTAAGAGAATTCACCAAAAATGAAACCAGCCAAAAGATACCCTCTCGCCTTACTACTAACAAACCTTGGGCCCCACACCAACCCAAATCAGTACTTATAACCCTTTTATGTGTATCGACTTTTGTAATTGGGGGCCTATCACACTTTTGAAATATGAAGACCAAAATCGAGCTTTCCTAAAAACTCAAAGGACTAAATAAGTATTTTGTTATTTATTTATTTAATTAAGAAATTGATATGATCCAGGATCTAGATTATATCAAAAGATAAAAGAATAAAGATAAACCAAGTTTTGATAGGAACTTGGAACCTCCCTTCTCAAGAGAATCTCTTGAGCCCTTACAATAAATCACTAATAACTCATTTAACATTTGGATGCCTAAACCCTAACCTAACTCACTCTATTTATAACAAAATACTAACTTATTCTCCAAGTAATGGCTAAATAGAGCCCTAGGCCCAATCGAGCCCTAGGCCCAACCTTATCAGAAATAAATTTTATTCATGACTTCCTTGATTGTTATTGTATTGTTTATTTTTCCTTTCTATTTTATTGTTCTTTATTTACTTTTTACGGTTACATGTGTTCTTATTCCAAGAATTGCCTATATGCCCTTGTCAATCCATCTAATCTTGTACTAATTGTGAAGTTATTGAAATACGCTGAACTTTATTATTTAGTTCAATGAATGGGTTGCTTGTTACAGCTTTTTGCAGGAACCTTTCAAATCCTTACCGCTTATCTGGACAATCAATGAAGAAACCCTTGCCTTACGCTCTCAAAACTATGCTTCAAGTGGGTTATTTGATCTTTTAAATGATTGGAAGAGAGTATTCAACCATTCAACTGTTGTTGTCTTTCCCAATTATGTCACGCCGGTAATGGTTTGCTTAACAACGGATCAATATTAAGATTAAATGCAGTGATGAACCAATTAATTAACCTGCCTATTTATATTGAAGGAGAAAATACGTCTGAGTGGACATCTCTATGCTTTAGGGTTAAAAAAATCTTTATGCTTTAGAATTTTGCACCATTCATGAAAAGAATTCTCCAAACGATTTGTTATGTATGAAACTTGTTACTTGTAAATGATCTTAAAAGTCATTTCCTTGACATGCTTGTTTTTTTCGATTAAAAAAACTGAAAAGAATAATTTTATATGTTATGAACCTGTGACGCATGTAATGACGTTGTTACTTCTTGTTAATTGGTTTTATTATATTTAAAATTTCCACAGATGGTCTATTCTACATTTGATAGTGGGAATTTCTTTGTGATTCCGAGTTTTCCTGCTGAAGCATTGGAATCAGAAATTGATGTCACCTCAGGTGCAGATAATCTGCGTGCAAGGATGGGCTATTCAAATGATGACTTCGTTATCGCCATTGTTGGGAGCCAATTTGTGTATAGGGGCATGTGGCTGGAACATACAATGATTTTGCAGGCCATATTGCCACTACTTCACGAGTTTTCTTTGGATGAACATTCCAATTCTCATCTCAAGATATTTGTACTAAGTGGGGATTCAAATAGCAACTACACAATGGCTGTTGAGGTGCACGTCTGATCTTCTTTGGTTTAAATCTCTCGTTATTCGTTAATGAGTTGCTAGCTTTTATCGACTAATCTGGTTTTTCTTAGGCCATAGCTCAGAAACTGGAATATCCAAGGAGTGTTGTGAAGCACGTTCCTGTTGATTCAGATTCAGGCAATGCTCTAAGTGTGGCTGATCTTGTTATTTATGGTTCTTTTTTGGATGAACAATCTTTCCCACAGGTTTTGGTAAAAGCCATGGGCATGGGAAAACCAATCATCGCCCCAGATCTTGCTATTATCAGGAAATATGTATGTTCCTAATTTCTTATCTTCCAACTCTCTGGTATCATGATATGGACAGGATAATACTTAAATTTTTTTTCTTATCAGTTTGGGCATGTCATACATTTTTCTCGGACATTGTTTTCTACGATACGAAAGAATACATAAATAAGACCAATATTTGTTCGGAGATGTCTTACACTTGTTCTCATTTGACCTTTGAAGTTTGTATTCTTGAGCATTAGTTTCTTTTCATCTATTCAATAAGCTTCGTTTCTGGTAAAAAAAGAAAAAGAAAAAGTAAAAGAAAAAAGGGGAAGTCAGATATTCCTAAACAGAGCCGAAGTGAAATGAGATTGGAAACATGCTCACAAATTACAACTAGCACAAGTATAAAAAATGGCGTGGTTACAAAAATCTGAAGGAACAATTGAATTTTTTCCTGGGTGTTTTCCTTTCCAAAGTAAGTTGAAAAGATCCACTATTATGTAGCACGGTGTTCTTTCAATGAGGGACTTTTGGAGGATGTTTGGAATGGGGCTCAGTATGACTCTGTGTTTCTGTCACTAAATTGCTTAGGGGTATTTTCAATTTTTTATTACCAACAGTTGGAGTTCCTTGTAACTTTTTCTCTTTTTGGCAGTACTTTGAGTTGATTGAAGTCTTTTGTGTGGCCTCTTCTTTTTGCATTTACATATTCAATGACAGATGCTTTTTTTTAACAAGAAATATTTATCACACGTTCAAATTCTGGGCAAACTACTGACTGCACTGGCAATAACAACTAGGTTGATGACAGGGTAAATGGCTACCTGTTCCCCAAGGGAAATTTCAATGTACTCTCCCAAATTATTTTGCAACTGATCTCAAAAGGGAGATTATCACCACTGGCTCGCAGTATTGCTTCAATTGGAAGAGGCACTGTGAAAAACCTGATGGTTTCAGAAACCGTGGAGGGTTACGCCTCACTGCTTGATGCTGTTCTGAAGCTTCCATCAGAAGCTGCACCAGCTAAGGAAGTTGCTCAAATCCCTTCCAACCTGAAAGAAAAATGGCAGTGGCAGTTATTTAAAGGGGTCTCAAATTTGACCATCCAGAACAGATATGAAAAAAGTTTCACAATTTTAGATGAATTTGAAAAGCATTGGAACCTCACTAAAAAAGTGAAGCCTAGTAGTCTTATTGCTTTTAATGAGTCATTTGTATATGATATATGGGAGGAGGAAAAGCATACGGCGATGTCTAATATCAAAAGAAGAAGAGAAGACGAAGAGGTAAAGTTCTCTAATTCTTAAGGATTTTGTTTTTCTTTAATATATATATTTTTTTCATCTTACTATCATTGTTACTTGAATTTGATAGATTAAAGATAGAACGGAACAACTGCATAGCACATGGGAGGATGTATATCGAAGTGCTAAGAGGGCTGATAGGTCTAAGAATGATTTGCATGAGAGGGATGAAGGGGAGCTTGAAAGGACCGGACAGCCATTATGCATTTATGAACCTTACTTTGGGGAAGGAGTTTGGCCTTTCTTGCATCGTTATTCTCTTTACCGTGGAATTGGCCTGGTGGGTTGCTCGAAAATTCTCTTTGGTTTGTTTTACATGTGCAAATTTGAGGATGAAAATGGACTGAGATTTTCTTTGAATGCCATCCTTTAACAAGCACGTGCTTTTCTTCATTATGCAATCATTATAATGGGTTTCTTTTAATTTCAATGATATTCAGAGATGTCAATAATAATGTCCTTCTACTTCATTGTTTGGTTCTAATGGATAGAGAGTGGCTTCTTATTGTATCTATTTTTTTTTTTGCAAGATTCGTTGGGGATACTTAACTAATTTAGATAATTATAGTGGATTTACTAATCTTATCAGGTCTCTTTTATTTGATATTCTAAAAATTAGTTGGAATAAATAGTCTTTTGCCTATAATATCTGACTATTCCCATTTTCTACTGATTTCAATAAGGAAATCATTGCCTATATTATGTGCGCTGGATTTAAGGGGTAAGATATAATTTTCCCCATATTTTTATTTTTTCCTCAACGAAATGTTTCTTTCCCGAAGAAAATATGCTGGATGAAAGATAAATGTACTTCCCTAGTTCATAAAAAGATCATTTTCATTTCCAATCAAAAGTTAAATGTTTATTTAATAATTAAATGATTCAAGCTACTATATTTTCCATCGTAAAGTAGATGTTAAACGTAATTCTTGCAGTCCAGTAAAGGCAGGCGACCCGGGGTAGACGATGTTGATGCACCTTCACGACTTCCACTTCTCAATAATCCTTACTACAGAAATGTACTTGGTGAATTTGGAGCCTTCTTTGCTATTGCTAACCGGGTTGACCGCATACACAAGAATGCTTGGATTGGTTTTCAATCTTGGAGAGCGACTGCCAGGAATGTATGTGACATATCTTCATTAATGTTTCTTCTAAGTTTTAGTTCTCGAACTCACTCTTACATTTTTGTAGTTATATTCTACTCAAAATAAGGAGCAGACTACTTGAACATGGAACAATTTGTATGTCCATGAATTAGGTGGAGTCTGCTGTCTCTTCGGAAAAAATTGGAACTGGAAAGATAGGCTGCTGGTGCACGATCATTAGATTATTTATGCAAAAGAACATGCAGACTGTTGAATGAGAGATCACAATTAGTCTAGACACTCACGTATATATAAAAAAAAAAATTTAGTAAATACCTCCCCATTTTGTTTTGATACGAGCTTGATGCATGTTGGATCCTCCTCCTTTACAATCTATCTGCATTGTCAAAAAGAATCCTTTTGTCTTAACTGATGGCGTGCTTGAACAGGTATCATTGTCAAAAATTGCTGAAAGTGCATTGTTAGATGCAATTCAAACGCGAAGGCATGGAGATGCACTCTACTTTTGGGTTCGTATGGACTCAGATCCAAGAAACCCGCAACGGCTTGATTTTTGGTCATTTTGTGATTCTATAAATGCTGGAAATTGCAAGTAAGACCTGAAAACTCATGGCCAAATTTTTATGCAGAAGCACTCGAAATCCCTCTATGCAACCATATTAATTCTTTGCCCATGCTCCTTTTTGTCATAGGTTTGCGTTCTCCGAGTCATTAAAGATGATGTATGGTATAAAAAGCAATCAGGAATTTTTACCGCCCATGCCTGCAGATGGTTATACGTGGTCTGCCATGCAGAGCTGGGCTCTGCCAACCAGATCTTTTCTAGAATTTGTCATGTTTTCGAGGTTCGGAAGAGATCATGTCTTTTATCTTTGTGGCACTATTACGTAAAAGTTTCTATTATAGAGTTCTTTTTTTTGTCTGCAGAATGTTTGTTGATGCCCTGGATGCACAAATGTACGATGAACACCATTCGAGTGGACGATGTTGTTTGAGTTTGTCCAAAGTAACACTCCTCTTCTCTTTGGTTTTTCTGATGTGAACTTGGAACTACGAACATTTTCGAGCACATACCCTCAGTTTGAGTTTACATAATTTTTGTTTTGATGCAATTGCTGTAGTTGAACTGTACTTTTTTGCAGGACAAGCACTGTTACTCTAGACTACTCGAACTCCTCGTAAATGTTTGGGCATACCACAGTGCAAGACATATTGTGTACGTAAACCCCGAGACTGGCGCTATGCTAGAACAACACAAGTTCAATATACGGAGAGGCCAAATGTGGATAAAATGGTTTTCTTACGCCATGCTAAAGAGCATGGATGAGGACTTGGGAGAGGAAGCAGATGCCGACCATCCCACAAGACGGTGGTTGTGGCCGTCGACGGGTGAGGTCTTTTGGCAAGGTGTATACGAGAGAGAGCAGAATATACGATATCGACAGAAAGAGAGCAAAAAGCAAAAGAGTAAAGCTAAACTAGACAGAATGAGACGCAGAAGACACCAAAAGGTGATAGGGAAGTTTGTAAAGCCTCCACCAGAGATGGAAAATTCAACCACAACAATTGGTACAGAAATTACTTCGGAAACTAATTAGCTTGATGCAAATTGGAGGGTTAGTCAAAAGTAGAGCTTAATCTTAAATTCATTTCATTTTTAACATCTTTTGTTCTCAATTTTTGATGGAAGGATGTCTTTGTGTTCTTTTTTTTCTCTCTTAAATATTTTTGTTGTCATGTAAAACTTCATCCTTCTTGACTGGTGCCATTGTATGTTAACTCGCATGTATTATATTATGTGTTGTTCTTCTGTCAAGTCCATTTTTATGGCAATTCCTCTCCTTGAGTTATTAACAAGAATATCAATCCTACCATAACCGCAACAGTCATGCTTTTCCCAAGACCTTAAAAAGAATGGAAACTTACCAAAATGCTTCCTGCCCGTTACAAATTATCGATTAAAGTACTATTTTGATCTCTCAACTATTACCCAAGTTTCATTTTGGTCCCTCCTCAACTTTGCAAAAAGCTTTAAAATAGTCTTTAGGTTAAACAAAAAAACCATGGTTTAAAATTTAATTAGTTGGAAAAAAATAAAAGTGTAGACTTTCATCTTCTTCCTTTTCATCTTCATCTCCATCTTCCCCCTTCCACCCATTTTTTCCTTTCATTTCAAAATCAAGAATAGTTGAAATGAATGTAATAAAATAATAATTATAATTTATAGAGATCAATCTCATGGATATATTTAACAAGAGGTTTGTGACCAAGATGACGTAGTGGGTAATGAGCTCCTTCTCAGAACCCAAACCCACGGCTAGGGCCATGAATTTGGTTCACAGTGGAAGAATTTTGTTAGCTAGAAACTAGGATTGTATTATATATAAATATATATATACAAGTAAAATTTAGAAGAAGACCAGGTTAACCAGAATAATTACTTATCAGCTTGATTTTGTTGCATTCTCTTTAATTAGAAGAGATAGTCCGCTGCTTGATTATTTTATTACATCCATTTCAACTCAGTTTTGTTATTAAAACTAATTCTACTTTGTGCTCTGTTTTTTTCCCCACCAAAGCAGACCCAAAAAAAAAATAAAAAAATATTATTAGTTAGATAATATTTGCTTGTAATTGTTCTATCATTCTAACTTTCGTGCCAAACTTATTTTTTTATGGCATTTAATGACTTTTGAAGTTGTCATGGTTTTGAAATGAAAGAGAAAAATGGGTGGAAGAAGAAAAATGAAGAAGAAGATGAGAAGGATGATGACGAAAGTTCATATTTTTTATCATTATTTTCTTCCCAATTCATCAAGTTTTAGGTAGGATTTTACGTAAGGAGTTATATTGAGTAGTTAAAAATTGAAAAATTCGTTTGAATGTAATTTTTGTGTAAAGGAGTTAGAGTCAAAATCTAGTTTAAATATTGATTTAAAATGAGTAGTTATTTTTAATAGTTAAAAAAGACATGATTAAAAATGAAGGTTAAAAATGAGTTATTTTGATTGATTTAAAAAAATAATTAAAAATGAGCAGTTAGAAATGAGAGATTAAAAATGAAAATTATTTTTAAAAGTAAAAATAAGAAGCGAGTAAAAACTCGTTTGAATGAGGAGTTAATAAATTCTAAAACTAAATCTTATCTAAATATGCCAAAAACTTTTACAAACCTAGAGAGCAAAATAGAATTAAAGTGATACTTGACTATTTTAACCAAAATTATTTTACCATAAGAGCAGAAACGTGATTATCAATAACAATCATTATTATAAACAAAGATGCCTTTTATTGTTATGCCAAACAGATTTACAACGAGATGAAATATTAGAAAAAGGATTCCATCATACATACATACATTCTCTGGGAGCTCTCCATAATGTATATCTCAAATCCCTTCGAGCCTTCGTGCGACCGTTTAACACAGGATATCTTGGCATAGGCAGGCCACATCCTCGCCTTAGTTTCTTCTTCCTTGCGAGCCTTTTTTCCAAGTCCTTTACCCTTCTACTCAGTTTAGAAATGATGGCTATCTGTTCTTTGCCAGCCTCCATCAACTTCTCCACCATCTCTTTCATTTTCTCATTTTCTTCAATCAGTTTTTCTTCTATCGCCTTTTCCATTCCCAAATTATGCTTATCCGTCATCTCCCGACTTGCATTCGGTAATGCAGACAGTGGTTCTTCACTCATCAGAGCAGAAGTTCCATCAGGTGTTGCTTCCTCAACAACATATAGCTTGCTAGCCACAGTTTCTAACTTGCTCCTGGATGGCATAGGATCAACTACACATGACTCTTGTAAAATATCTTCTTCCATTTTACTTTTGTCACCTGCGATTGGTGTCTCGTTTTCGATGTTCTTGCTGTGGTGGGGTTCTGGTAATTCCTCTAGCAATTCTGCCGCATTATCGCACGTTAGTCTAGCCTTGTTGTGTAACTCATTAGATGGCAGAGGCTGATGTTGCACGTCTTCCAGCACTTCCTCTGCCTGCTGTTTGCTGCGCCCGGTGATCAGGTCGTTTTGAATGTTCAGGTCATCATTGGAGTTTGATTGATCCACTGGAAATTCTGCAGATCCTTCAGATGCTCCTTCGTTTTCATTTTCACTTCTTGTATAACTCAAACATTCCCCATTCTGCTCAGTGATGACACTTAAAACATGAAATTCCTCCTGACCCTCAAGTCGCTTCTCATTTAGGGTGCCATCACTATTTAGTTCAATTTCCAAATCATGTGCATTCTCTTCAGCCTCTGGCACATCTCTTCCCATATCAATGTGCTCAAGCTTGTCAGCTTCGGAATTATTTGGATTGTTGTCCTCTCTCATTGGCGGTTCCAAATCTGCAGCCAACTGATCTTCAACTCGTCCATTTTCATCTGGGGCAAAAATGGTTGCTTTACCAAGTACTTGAGGAGTTGTTAGTTCTGCTTGTGCTCCCAGTAGATCTCTAGAGTTAACTTCCAAAATGTCTTCTGCACGGTGTACATCTTCTAAAGAATATGCTTGATGGTTCACCGTTTCTTCTTGCTTGTCTGTATCGCCTACGCTTTCCTCTGCGTAAGTCACCAACTCTGCATCCAATAATGCAGCCTGTTCTGGCCTTTTATCCTCCATTAACGATGTCTTAACCTCACCCTCTAAATATTGGGAAGAATCATGAGAGGACAATCCAGAGGCATCTCCATTTCGAACTTCAGGTTCTGTTACTTCTACAAGTTGCTCTGCTTCAACCTTAGTGTTCTCATCATTAACTTCTGGCAGCTCACTATATCCATCCCCGGATGGCTTTTGAAGTTCTTTATCTGTGTAGGACATCACGTCTTCAGAGCCAGCCATATCATCAACACTGCAAAGACGTTGCGTTCCATCTGATTTGCCCGAAAGACTGTTGCTTTCATTTTCCCCCTCAGCCACATCATCAATTCCGCCAACGCCCTCGATTACTACTACATCATCTATGTGTTGCTCTTCCTCCTTTATGTCATAATGGGGGACATCAACATGTTTTTCCATGGAGGTTTCCGGTAATACTTCTGTAGGCTTGGTCACCATGCAGTCAAGTTTCTCCTGAAGAGCTACAAGTTCTTTTGCCAAAGATTTTCGGAACTCCCTTACACTTGGATGCAGACCCTTTTGAATGCAAAAGTAAAGAAAACTTAAGCCGTATTCAAATCTACAATTTAGTGTCACATAAAACATAAAAGCAACTGATACAACATTGAAAGGGAAATTTCAAAATTTAAATCTAAACGTTCATCGCATATCCTCACACCCTTAAACGGAACAGAACTACACATTCTTAAACCAACTCATAGACGTGCTATTAAAACACCAACGTTATCAATTTCTAAACCCTTTCACAACAGAATCCGAGGCAAACAATGACTACCCTCTTTTTTAAAAGAAAAAAAAAGTACTAATAAATAATAAAGGAAACGAAGACATTTTGCATTATGAGTTCCATTATATCGTTTGCAAATTTATTAAAAAATAAAAAAAAGAAGAGTTGAGGAGCTGATAAATACCTTTATGGCGTCAAGTTTTAATAACAGTCTCATTATCATTTCTCCAATAAACACTTTTTCTTTCTCATCTTGAGGAGTCAATTCCAAAGCCTTCACACGATTTTGAACCTCAATGACCTGTTGACGAACTTCAGCAAGTTGCTTCATCTTTTTCAGAAGTTCCCATTTCCTAACTTCGTAACCACGGTAAGCTGACTGAATAAGCAGAGCAGCTTTGTCATCTGAAACTTTTCCATTTTTTCCCTCTTCCCGAACTAAGTCCCTTGTAGATGCTTGGCTTATTGTTCCTTTTTTCTCCATGTGTTCTTCACTAGCAATTTCTTCAGTTTCTTCCTTGCAGTGCTTGTCAAAAACCTTCTCTTGAGGCAGTGTCGGCGGGCTTATTGGCTCTACAAGTACAGAGATATTCTGCTTATCTCCTAGACTACCATCAAGGCTCTCATTGATTTTCACCTCTACTTCCTTGATAATCTTCTCGTTATTTGGTTCCACTATAGCATTATCAATCTTTGAATCTAACTGAGAGCTTTCCTTAACAGCAGTTGATTTCGGAGGGCTTTGAGACCTTGAACTTCCATTGGCATTTTTCTTCTTTGGAAGAGGATCCACTCTGAGACAAACTGGAGGCAATCTTGATTTCTTTGGCGAGGTTGAAGACTGTCCTTTGGCATCACTTTTAGATGACTCCCTTTCCTTGATATCTTTTACAGTCTCGACCTTGATGCATCTCCTTTCTTTCTTTTTGTTGCTGTCTTCAGTCTTGTGGTTCATTTCATCCATTTCAGGAATATTGCTCTGATTTACAGTCTTCATGACTTCAGGGCCTTCACCTGTAGCATCATCTTTCTGCAGGATATTTGTTGGTACTAACTTCCCAACATTAGAAGGCTCTTTAGTGTAGTTTGTAGGAGCATCTTTATTCTGGACACTCTTTCTAGCACCCTTCGGTCTACTAAAGGGAGGCATCCAAATAACAGGAAAGGGGAACTCTTTTTTCCCATCCTCTTGTTGCTTATTTTGCTCTTTTTGAGTCCCCATGCCTTCTGCATCAGGCAACCATGACCCGAGGCGACTCATATCAGACAGAGGCCATCCATTCCAAAACTTTGGAGCCTTCTCAACAGCTTTCAAATTCTCTGTTGAATTCAAACCATGACATTCCTTATCCTGCTTCACAGTTCCAGTTTCAGGAGGCTCTCTTTCTGTTTTGCTCTCGATATAGTCAGGTGGAATCCACACAGTTGGAGATTGGTCAGTACCCAATTGTAACGGAACTAACGACCCCAACCTTTGATTGTCCAGTTTCTCCTCCTCAATCTTCAAACATCTATCTTCCTTTAGGTTCTGCCCACATGAACTATTAGGACAGCCACAACAGTGATGATTCCTCATCATGTTCTTGTCAAAGTCATATCTAGGCTGCTCTACATTATAATGTGGAGGGAACATATTGGGCATATACGGTTCGGGGTACGGTGGAAGCCCACCATAGAAGGGCATATGCTGATGGAGTGGAACAGGAAGGTGGGATGTTCTGAAATTGTAATAACCAGGGAAGAAGTTACCACCATTACAGCAGGAATAAGATGGTACTGGGTAGCCATAAGGCGAACAGTTACGCCCAGAATCATGAAGAGGCATACATGATTTAGCCGGATCCATCATCATGTAAGATGGGTCGCTTTCCATATTCGGATACCGATATGAATCGAAAGGCATTCGATTCTTCTGAATCGGGTGCGAGTCCATGTACCTGTGCATGGGAATCATTTGCTCAAGCTGATCTGAAGTCCACAGGAAGGTGCAATAGGCTAAAAAGGAAAAGTGAAGCCTGTTTGGCTCAGAAAAAAACCTTTAGATCTTTGCTTGTTCCTGTTAAGAGCATCATCAAACCACATTGTAAACGGATGTTCGTGAATACGCAGGAAACAGAAATATTAAGCAACAAACACATCTCTATACGATGTAGAAAACTCTCTTCCATTGTATTGCCGGGACTGAATAAGGAAAAAGTTCATCTTCTAACATGAATTTAAGACATTGAGTGAATTTTAATCTTTCAGGTTCCATTAATTTAAATCCTTAACTTGGATGGGTGTTGCACACTTCAAATTTGTACATACTCAAAGAGACAGTTAATCAACTAATCAATAATACAAAAAATACCGAAGAGAACAAGCAATATTATGCCACTCAAAAACCCAAATTATTTATTATTATTTTTTTTTTTGACAAGAACCCAAATTAATTTAATAACACATGGAGGTGTCTGTTCGCCAAATGTAGGGAAAATTCCTAAAAAATTAATCCAAACAAACTTTTATAACCGGTCAAAATAAAATAACTACTCATTTTTAAAGAGAAAATAACTTTTTTGGTCGAAATAAAATAACTTCTCATTTTCAAGATTAAGACAAAATAACTTTTTTGGTCAAAATAAAATAACCTCGCTTTAAGACAAAACTCATTTTTAACTATTCAAAATAATTCTTCTATTTCTAATCACTTATTTTTAATTATAAAATAATTCATTTTAACCCTTATTTCTAGTCACCAAATTTTAACTATTCAAAATAATTCTCAATTTTAAATCTACCTCCATGCTACTACTTTTTCATAAACATTTTAAATCCAATTTCTAACTACTTAAGCTAACTATTCATCCAAACATCTCCAGCCTAGCGCAAAATTCAAGACCTAAAAATTACAAAAAAAAAAAAGAGACTTATCCACCAAGAATTACAAAAAATTCAGAATCCCATTATGCATTCGGATCACTTAAAAGGGTAATTCAGGTTCCACTTTCCAATTTCACGTGAACAGTACAAAATTCTGAAAACGAAATCTTGTGAACTACAAGAATCGATTCAAATTCAAAAAAACAGGAAGAAGAAGATCGTGAAAACTGACCTAGGCGGCGATTTCGGGAACAAAAAGAAGAAAATGCAACCAATCGACTCCAACACAATCCCGATGACTTAGCTGTCGGCGCGAAAACAGAGATCGAAGTTCCTCTTTTGTCGCTTTTAGATGGATCGAATATCAGAAATTGATGATTTTCAGAGAAATGTGAGCCATTTTATACGCCGAATCGGGGGGAAAATCTCCAGCGCCTTCCAGATTGTTCTTGTGTTTTCCGCGGGAAATTTCTGGAGATCTCAAATCCTACGTGTATCATGACGTGGCTACGTTCAACGCTCAAATGTTTCGGCCCGGTTCGTTTTAATTAATTCAAAATAGGTTACAGATGAACCGCTCTTAACTCAAGGTTTGATCGCTTCACAATTTATTTCAAATTTAAAGTAGATTAATTAAAATTTTGCATTTTACATAGTTCAAACTTTGATCATGTGTATATTTTTTCAACAAGAACACTAATTCACACGTATCAAGAACACTATTATATATATGTGTATATAGCTAGTGTATAGTTTCATAAAAGTTCGCATTTAATTTTATAGTTTTTAAATCTTAATCCCTATAATTTAGATAAAGTTAAAGTTTAGTTTTTTATACTTGAACAAAAACTAAAAAATAATCCTTATGATTCATAATAGTTGGCAAATTACGTAGATGTAAAGTGGACTATACATGTAAAAGATGTTACATTGTTTTTGTTTGATCAATCACATGTCTTATACTGACATTATTTACGTACGAATAATTAACTTTTACGTATTTAATTTGTCAATAATTATAAATAACAATAATTATTTTTAAAGTTTCCATATAGGATCTAATTCTAATTTTTAAAATAAAAAGACTAAATTCTAACTTTGTTTAAATCATAATAATTAATTTTTAGATATTGAATTCATAGAAATTAAATTTCATCAAATTATATCGAGGGTCAGTGGCGCAGTTGGTTATCTTGTCTGGTGTTAATTCATTTCAACTTCACGGTCACGAGTTCGAACCGAAAATGAAAATCGGTATTTAGCTCTCATATTATTTGAGAGCAGTTATGCCCTCTATGCAGGGTTTGTTAGCCCCCCTCCTCCCACTATGTACTAAAAAAAATCATCAAATTATAAGAATAAATTGGTTAAAATATCATTTTGGTCCCTCAACTTTCAAATATTTTCAAATTTGGTCCTTAGACTATAAAAAAAGTTAAAAAATTGTCCTTTGGTCAAATGAATTTGTTATCACTCCTAAATTATTTTTTCTCTCTTTCATCTTTCATAATTTCTCTCTCTAGAAATTTTATCTCTCTTCGATCCACCTCTCTTCCCCATTTTTTTTTCTTTTTTTCTTCTTTATTTTCTTTTTTCTTCTTTTTTGTTCCATGGTAGACTATGAATTTTAGAAAACAAAAAGTGACAAATCAAAGTAGGAAAATTATTATCTCTTCCCCTCTTTTCTTTTCTTTATTTTCTTTCTTTTTCTTGTTTGTTCCATGGTAGACTATGAATTTTAGAAAATAAAAAAGTGACAAATCAAAGTAGGAAAATTATTATTTAGAAAAATTATCTCATGTTAAATAATTTGATGAGATGGATTGAGGAAAGAATAAGAGAAAAAAAAAGAAGAGAAGAGGATTAGAGAGGTGTATTTAAGAGAGATAAAACTTTTAGAAGGAGAAATGATGAAAGATGGAAGAGAGAGAAAAAAAATTTAGGAGTGAGAAAAAAAATTATTTGACGAAATGACCATTTTTGAACTTTTTTGATAGTCTAGAGACTAAATTTGAACATTTGAAAGTTGAGGGACCAAAATTGGATAAACAACAAAGTCAAGGGACCAAAATTGAACAGACTACAAAGTCAAGGGATTAAAAATGAACATTTGAAAGTTTAGGGACCAAAATGGAACAAATCTCAAAGTTGAGGGACCAAAATGGTATTTTAACCTAATAAATTTATAATTTACCTTATTGTTATTGATTTTTTTTTTGGGTTTTTTAAACTAATAATAATTTGAGGCATTTAATAAGCAAAGGCCATTTGGAGCTTTTGTAAACTCATTGACACAGCCTATCAAATGTCTCATTCTCTCACTTTTCTCTCAACCAACCCCAACTTACTAGGAATCAAAATTGAAAATACAAAAGAAAAAAATATATATAGAGAGAAAACACCATAAAAAAAAAAAAAAAAACAACTCAAAAGGCAAAATCCTTCTTTCCGATGGGTGTGCCAGCCCAACATGGCATCTTCTTATAAATCATACTGATACAAATATTACCAAACAAACCTTCTCAAGAAACCTTCAATCCCAATGAGGTGATTTTCACTTCACTTTTTGTTTTTCTTTTTGTTCTTCGGATTATACCCATTTGGATTTTCTTGCCATTGATCACAAATTCTGGCTTGTTTCTCAAGAAACGACTGATTTGATTTATGGGTTTTGCTTCTTACGGATGGAGCTAAAGAAAAACTGGTACGATTCTATCATCTGGGCGGTGTTTTTTTGTTTATTGATGTTGAATTCCTGCTCTGTTTCGCTTGAAGATGCTGATTCTCTTGGTGAGTTTGTTCATAAATATGCCAATAATTCTCTGTCAAAACCTAGAACAGGAATTGTATATAACATAACTCTACCTTCAAATTTTTCTGGGATTCAAGTTTCATACATTAGATTGAGGAGTAACAGCTTTTGGGTTAGAGGAGCAAATTTGAGTTGGATTTCTATTCCACCAAGTGTCATTCCTATCCCTTTTGTAAAGAGGATAGCCATAGTTTTTGAGAATTTGGGGAATTGGTCTTCAAGTTTCTATCAAGTGCCTGGCTATACTCTTGTGGCTCCTGTCATTGGCTTCACTGTTTATGATTCCTCTTCCAATTCGAGCCCATTGGGAAACCGAACACTCGATTTGTACTTCGTGGGAAGAAAATCCATTTTGGTGAGGTTTCCTAGAGTTGAATTGGGGGAAAAAGGTGTGAAGAAGAAGCCACAATGTGTGAAGTTTGGTGCTGGTGGGGCTTTTGAATTGAAGAACATGACAAACCCAAGCTTGTGTTCTGTTTCTGATTATGGTCATTTCTCTCTTGTCATTCCAAGTTCTTCAATAGAGAAGGAGAAGAAGAAGAAGTTGTGGGAATGGTGGGTGGTTGGATTTGGGTGTGGTTCGGTTGGTTTAGCTTTGTTGGGTTTAGTTTTATTGGCAGTTTTGAGGTTTGTGAGGAGGAAAAACATGAAGGATATGGAGAGGGAGTCTGAAACTGGAGTGAGTTTTGGTACTGTTTGGATTGGGAAAAGTAGAATGCCTTCTGCATCAATGGTAAGAACACAACCATCTCTTGAAAATAGTTATACTCCTTGATTCATTTTTTTCCCCTCTTTTTCTTGTAGGGGTGTGAGAGTTCTTATCTTTGTTGTATATCTGTTATATTGTTTACTGTTTTAGATGTGTCCATAGCTTCACATTATTGAAATAAAATCATTCATACTCAGAGTTTCAACTACGGAATAATGTCGATTCGTTTGATCTTTTGTTCTTTATTTCGTTTTAGTTTAACAACACATGAAGGCGGATAATTCAAACACATGACTTCTTGATTCATGGCCACATACTTACACCATTAAGCTATTGTTCTTGTTAGCTATATTCCGCTCTGATGTAATCGAAGGAATAGAAAATCGAGGTGTATTCGAGTCGAATGACAAATGGTTTCTTAACTCTTTCTTTTTGGTTTGAGAATCTATTTGGTTGAAGACATTATAGAAGACAGATAGAGGATATAATTTAAGAGTTTGGTAGAACAAAACAGGTGAGGATGGAATTAAATAAGACAGTAGCAGAAAGAATCAGCCAAACATAAGAAATTGCTAGCTTCCAACTATTGATGTGAGTCAAGAAACAAACTTTAAATTAAATTATTATTAAGGCAGACCAAACCTTAGCTTTTGGGCCCACATACTTCTGCAGTCAATGCATGATGCCATTTTGTATTTGCATGGGAGAAATGTGAAAGGGAAAGAACGTTTAAAGAAATTAGAAATCTTATTGATTATAATGTTTATGAACTATAGAACTAGTTTCAATTATGTCTTTATTGTTTGAAAGATTTTGTTTTTGACCCTTTAACTTCAAATTATCTATTAAAAAAATCCTCTTTCAGTTGTTTTGAGTTTGAAAAGAGATTAGAATCGATAACTTCTTTCAATTTTGCTCGCCATAAGACGAGTCAGCAGTTTTCTTTAAAATCATCATAAAACTAAAAGAGTAAAATTGGAACTTCGAAAATAACATACGGTTAAAATCTATCCCATGTTCTAGGAGCAACTATTGTAGCATATATCCAATTTATTCCGATATCTACGTAATACATAAGTCTTTGCTCACATTGGATGATTTCACGTACTTCACCATCTCCAAGAGGCTAAGACATAAAAAGAGAAATTGGTGATAGTTATGGAAAAATTACACATGTTTAATCTATGGTAGTCACATACTTAGTAATCTAATCGAGACAGTTACATATATATATATATATAAACCATGTTGTTTGTAGCACTTAACCACACTGCCCTTCTGCTCTGTTTTGGAACCAATTCGCCTATTTGTTTTCACTTCTTCAATGGCTACACAAACTCCATTCGAAACTCCTTTCTCTCATGTATAATTACCCGACCTCCCATTTAGAAAGCGATTGTCACCATCGATTTGATTCCCCATCGGGCCTGTCTTGCCCGATGACATCTGTAAACAACCTCATTGAACCCAATGTTATATTGTTGTTCAACCAAAAAGTTATTTAGAATCATTTTGTTTTAAAGGAATATATAATAAGAAACCATAATACAATACATGTTTATGATCATCACTATCATGAGTTCAAATTAGTCGTTAAGCTCTTTCATTGGAAATGATACATATTTTTGGGAAGTTTTGGTCCTTTATTAGATCGAAACTTCTCTCTTTTTTTGACAGATTCAACAATCAAACACAATAGATATACATACTATTGTTTATTTAAAGCAATTTTAAAAAAAAAAAATTTAAAAAACAGTTATCTTGACTTCAATAAATGTCACCAATAAAGTTCAATCAATAATATCAATTAACTGTCACTAATTTGCTTTAATCGGTAACATTGATTACAAATGTCACATATGAAATTAGTTAAAAAAAATCGTGCATTGTTTGACTTCAATTAATGTTATTAAGTTGGAGTTATTAAACTTATGGACATTTTTTAATGTAATTTTATAATAATCACCTTTTTTTTTTGTCATTTCTACGCTTGACATGTGTAGGATATTTTTTTTTTCTTTTTATTATTATTATTCTTGCAAAATCTCATGATTTTTTTTTAAAAATAAAATAGAAAAGCAATATACATTAAAAAATTAAAATCATGGTTGCCATGTTTAAATTAGGTAATAACAAGGAACAAATGATTAGAATCAACTTAATAAATGAGTAAATTAAAAAGAATCTTATAAAAAGTGCGTAAAAAGAATCATAACTCGAGGGTAAAATGGCAAGACAATCTAACAAAAATAACCAGCAGACCAAAATGTGCAGGAAAAAAAGACAATGATTTGTAAACAACCAATAATTAGTCAGAATTTCAAGACTTTGATGAAAGGTATCATCAGAAAAGGAACACCAATATTTATTACAAATCAGATAAAATGGTAAGCTTCTTAAACATCAAATAATCTCAAGCGCGTGCTAAGTTATTGCCAAAGTCCATAGACTAATAAACACATTGCATGTAAATTCATCAAGCTTCGCTTACCAGAAAATGAACAGAGCTTCCAACTAATTTACGAACTCCCAACTTTACTTGAATAGGTTCTCTATTTCCTTCTTGTAATGGGCAGCAACTTTGTCTCTTCGAACCTTCATCGTAGGGGTCATTAACCCGTTATCGATCTACAATTCAGCGTGTTCAATAGTCAACGAAAGGATTCGCAAAGTGCAAGTGTTTTTTTTAGTATTAGGCATGAAGTATTTTGATGATAGTGAGCAAGAATTTCATACCGTGAATGGTTCATTGACTATGAGTATTGGACCAATTTGAAATGAACATTCTGAGGTCCTGCATGAAACCAAAACATTATATTACCATCTACAATTCGTTCTTCTCAGAAGACTAAGAACTTTGTCAATGGCTAGTGATAAACATGGGAACACCACAAACATAAATGGGAGTTCAAAAACTTCGAAGGTTTAGATTGAGATATGTTTCTCAGCAAATAAAGTTGCAAGAGAAACTTTTTACTTCGTTTGATAATCATTTAGCTTTAATAATTAGGTTTATTAACCCCTGCTATTATTTTTTTTTGTTTTCTATTGATAACCATTTAGTTGTAGAAAACGATAAGAGAACAAACATGTACAAGTTTCAAAAATTAAAAATCAAATGCTTATCGAACAAAGCCTTCATAATTTGAAATGAAGCCAAGTATTACCATTTTCTCACTTCGCTGTGGATCAGGGCTGTCGATGTTTCATTGCTAAGATCAGATGTACTAGAATCTGCAACAGACAATTTAGTTGCTGCAGATAACACTTCTTCCTTGTTAGGAACAACAATGGCTCCTAGTCGTCGTTGATCCTGGATGATATAAAGTAACAAAAGAAAAATTTTAACATAGTAAAGCTAGTGCATAAAAAAGAAAAGAAAAGAAAAGAAATGAAAGGGCAGTTAAGGAAAGCAAGCAACATCTTTACACAGAAAAGATTTTATAACTCCACCTGGCCTATAACCATAATCTGTTGTATGAGACTACTTCTCATGGCAGCTTCTTCAAGTACCGTCGGTTCAACATTTTCACCTATTTTCACCACGAAAGATAATTTTGAAATAGTGAGAGAAATGTGATAGGATTCAAGATCTATTGATTTTTTTTTTTTTTTTTGAAAAAAAGATTGATTTGATATCAAAATATAAATAAAAATTAAATTAAAAAAAAAAAAAAAAATCAAGTTTGGAGGTTACTTGAACCTCTTCCCTTTCTTGAGCCCACTCAAGATATAAATCAATCAATTCGCTAAATATTCCATACCTTCCATACTGCCCACACCCTCTATTTATAATAAAAAATGCCCTAACAAATTCTTAAACCGATTAATAATAATCTCATCATTACTTGCCCCTAAAGACATGTGTAGTTTTTTTCTGTGGCCAGCCGCAGTGGTTTTGTTGACAGAGGTGGCAGAGTAGACGGTTAGCTTTGACAAACATGGACCCAATGTCCTAAAACCCAAGCAAACAAATAAAGCAACCCAAAACCAATTTACTTCATAAATCAATAGGCAAAAGATTTTTTTTAAAAGTGAGCTCACACCTACTTCTTTACCCATATTCATAGCCCGACCATTACAGTCTGACCTATATTTCAAAAGGGAAAAAAAAAACTAGCTGTTATAATTTTCTTATTCATTTCTTCTTCTTTTTCCTTCTTCTGCCACCAACTTTAATCATCCCACCTGGTTTTTTTAAAAAAGAAATTATTATTATTTTTCCCTTTTTGAGACCCACATTGTGGTACGTCTCCCTCCGACCTCCACGATGCATCTTCTTATCCAACCCTCTGCACTACATTAATCTTATAAAAAAATGTCTAAGAACTCCCTATATAATAACTGAAATACCCACTAATACAATCCTTTCTTATTTTTTTCTACACTCAAGGTGATGAATACATTAGAGGAGTAAAAAACGGAAGCATTTCCTCTTCCTAAATGATCAACCATTTTATTATTTTTTACCTGATGAGAGAACTATAGTATCCTTAGCCCGCCCATCAAGAACAATTGCACCTCCACAATGACGACTCCGCCCTCTAGAATGATGTGGAGCAATCCATCCGACATCGCCAGTGCTAAACCAACCCTCTTTGTTCAAGACTTGTTGTGTGGCAGATAAATTCTATCACAAAATAAAAAAAAAAACCATTTTAAGTCCAGTGAAATTTAAATGTCAACAATGTGCAATATTTAATATACTAATGGAAATCCATAAAAGAGATTGCTCTTTCTCGAAGATAATTACACACATGAATATAATAATAAAACTAAGAAATGGTCAACTATACGGCAGATAAACATAACACTCGAGAAATACAAAATTTACGGTCATTACAAATCCCACGTCAAATTTCTCTGCTAATTAACTTTATGGTGCAAATATGTTTAATTGTAGGATCTAATAGTTGTAGTTTGTATGAAATCGATATTTTAAATAGAAAACAACATAAGAATTTTGAAGTCTTCATCTGTGCAAAATAATGTGCAAGAGGTATAGTGAACAAAATAATGTGCGAGAGGGATAATTTCACTATAGTCACAAATGAGAGAGGTTTCTTAATTCGGAAAAACACCTCTTGACAAATAAGGAAATTTCCTTCTACAGATAATAATACTGTAAATACAAAGATATTATTATGAAAAATAATAAAATAACCAACATCATTATCATTTATATGTGATTGAGACGTGAAAACACCTTGTAGTAACCTTTCATCACTTGAGGTCCCCTGACTTCAACTATGCCCTTTGACCCAGCTGGTAGACCATCGCCTATTTCCAAATCTACAATCCTAAACTCTGTATGCCGAGTTGGATGTCCAACCGATCCAATCACCTTTAAAAGTTAAAATCTGCATAACAGTCATATAATCTGCCAATAGGTGTGGAAAAAGGCTGAAAAAAAAATGTAGCATATAACAAATGTACCCATAGGGCAGGTGAAAAAAGTATATATAGTTCACTTGAAGAATTCGGCAAACGACATCTAAGTGTTGTATGTAGAGTTTTAGTATGCAGGTGGAGGACTAATGTTTTAGAAGCAATTTGATAGCCAGAATGATTAAAGCAACTAGTTTGAAATTTACAAGAGCAGCTTCTGATTATTGAGCAAGAGAAATTTCAATTATGATAGTATATCGTCTCAAATAAAATGACATTAACATGCAGAAGTATGGTGTTCACCCATAGAGATCAAGAACAGGAGAACATTTCCTTACATTGCAGGTAGGCCGTCGAGCAGAAATAACAGGAGAACATTCTGTCAAACCATAACCATTTTGCACTGTAATGCCAATTGCCTGAAAAATGCTTGATCACATAAATTGTTGTCCACAAGGATATTTGATAAGAACTATCAAACATATTTAAGCACCTAACCTCGAAAAAACGATCAACGTGTGATGGCAAATTTCCCCCTCCACTTATGCCTGCCTGCAGATTCTAGATAACGTTAGTTATTCTTCTAATTTCCCCCTCCCCACTTAAGCCTCTTATAATTCAAAGAAGGCGTAAGAATCTTGGATCAGGGCGTAAACCTTAATAGCTTTTTAAAACATTGGTTTGAATAGAGAAAAAGACAACTAAAAGAAGGTTTCATCCATTTTCTGATTATGTATTAAATACAAAGACAAACGTCTCGTCCTTGAATGTATTAAAATGATTTTTTGTAGATTATTTTGGTAGATTTATGTCTAGATTTAAATATTAGTATTATCTTTTAATTATATTTTTATTAGTTTGATTATTAGAATTTTCCCTTGGATCCTTTAGTCAACGAGAATTAAAATACCTCCCAAAATCTACCGTTTTAAACTTTTAAACCCCAATTGTTTGTTCCTTAGTATTTCTTTCTTGCAAATATTTGTTTTGGTTCACTTTCAGAGGAAACATCTTTCATGCAAATATGGGTCAAAAGTCATTAGTGGACCGCTAGGTCGATTTGTAATTACATATTAAACCCTACATAGGTTGTAATGAAAAATGCATTAGAGAAGAAATTAGCACCAAGTTTCATTTCTACCCCCACAAAAAGGAAATAGAAAGAAAAAAAAAATCAATTGATTATGTTATGTGTTGAATTATGTTAAACCACCAATTAATCCAAAAGCCTATGCTGGTGGATTGGAGTAAATTTAATTATATAAACCAACACTCCCCCTCACTTGAGGGCTTTGAAATTTGAAAAATGCTCTACAAGTGGACTTTAATTTTAATTGGGGATGAGATAACTTGGCAGGGATTCGAACTCACAACTTCCTACTTTGATACCATGTTGAATTATGTTAAACCACCAATCAATCCAAAAGCCTAAGCTGATAGATTGGGGTAAATTTAATTATATCAACCAACATTATGCATGCAAGGGGACCAAAGAAAGAAGAAGACCTTCCATATTCCAATTGCAGACTGAATTTTACTATAGACTAATTTCTTTGCCAACATATGAATTGGCCACAATATTGCAGCAGCCATTCTTGCAAATAACCAGTCCAACACAGAAACAAGATGTGAAGGTTGGACCTCGCTTTTTGTTAAATAGGTTCCCTGTCGGAGCAAACATGAAACCATAAATTAGTAGGTTACCTTTATGTAACTAGATCCTAATAAGAATAGTTATTATATAACATTTTCAAAAAGAAATGAATCAAATTAAAGGAAAATTAAAAAGAAGAAAAAAATATGGCTATTGAACATCCTTAAAATGTCAGGTCATTGATATTGAAATGAATTAAGAAAATTAACTAAACCCAAGTATTATGTTTTTCTTATAACTTATAGATGGAAACCTTGGTTAACCTAGTACTTGTTGACACGAATACAAGTCGACTTAAACCTGGAAAGATTGTCGAGCATCCCTAATTAAGTTGGGCGACTTTCTAAGCCAGTTCCAGGGCAATTTTTAATGTATAGCAATGTTAATGGACGGAAAGAATGTAAGAGTTTCTAACAAAAGATCCATCACACAAAGAATGGTGGTTCCTTCCATTAAATGATTTCAGTTTGATTTCCTTATTTTTTAATTATAAAATATATATCGGTTGAATATCATGTGTATCTTTCTTATTTATACCAAGAATATTTTTTCCTTATTTGTAAAGGGCCTTTTTTTCTATATAAGAGAAGAGGACACTTTATCTAGAATTTCTATGAACAAGTTCAAAATGTAGTTCAAAAAAACAGTTTGATGGCAAAGATGTTTCAACACCAAACCTCGTAAATCCTCTTCAACTCCATGTATGCTAAGCTGACCTTGATGAATGCAAGCACAATAAGCTTACGTGCATTGGAGCTTGCTGATATTTGCTTCTGAATTCCACTGAAAAAAATATACAATTAATATATATTATTTATTAATAATAATATAGTTGGGAGAAGCATGAGATCATACAACTAAGAAAGGTTTTCTGAACATATAACTAAGAAAATCAAGTTCATAATGAGTTTACTTCTTCTAGTAGCTAGCGTTTATTTGTTGATTCAAAGCTTGCACAGCCCATTGAACTAGTTTCCCAAAGCCATAGTTGGCATCATTGATCCATCTAGTACTCTCTTCTGGTGGTGTTCCTAGTCTATAAGTTTTCGGTGGCGTTGAAGTCATTTAGTTTTTTCTTTTGGCTCAGGTTTTGGCTTCTGACAGTTCACCTTGATTCAGGAGCTGATTTATTGTGGAAGTTTTTTTTATGGATGATGGATCCTTTGCTTAGTTGGACTCTATTTGTATGTTTTACATTGTTATTACTTTTTGGATGGTCGTTAATTTGGTTCTCTTTTACTTGCTTTTCCTAGCGGTACTCGTATCATTGAGCAATAGTCTTTTTTTATACTACAGATGAAAGTGTTGTTTCGTGTTCTACAAATTAGACCTTCAGCAAAGAAACGCCACAAAATCATTTAATTTCTAATTTACTCCAATTCCAACAGAAAAACATGAAATATATCATCAGCTAGGAGAGACCCCAAGTACCTGTATAGTGTTTCATACACCAATGGAACAGAAATCAAGTAGTCTGGTTGATAATGACGAAGATCATCCTGACAAACTCAAATATAGAGTTAAAATTCTAATTTTCCAAATAATGTGTAATTGAAATATAATCTACATAAAGTAAATGAATAAGTAAGGAAACATTGATGCCTAACATCATAAGAACTCAAAAAGACAATCTACAGACAATCTTTTGAAGCGATATGGACGGAACTCTACCAAAAGAAAATTAAATTTTCTTTTGGGAGCTTAGACGCAATGTCATCAACACATTTGACCTATGAAGCACGAACACTTTAGATTGGACAGTGTATCCATGTCCGACACTCCGATACTTAAAGTATCGAACAGTTGTTAGCCAAAGAAATGCATTAGACACCAATTGTACAAAGTTAATATAGGTATGTAGAAAGTCAAGCAGGAAGTTGGCTGGTTTAGTTGAAATTTATTCCCATGTCATATATTTTATGCTTTAATTTGTTTAGATTCCATACCACCTTAAGAGAAGTCTAGTTACTTTGAAATAATAGAAAGCTTTACTAATGAGAATCCAAAGTTAAAAGGTTTCATGATTGATCTAGGTTAAGAGTTTGTATGTATCAATACGATACTCCTCTCATTCATACACAAGAACAAGAAGAATCATCATTCACACATAGCTTCATGGTATCATAGCCCTAAAACCATTCCAAACTATAGTCGTAGTCACCAGAACCCAAGATGTCTCCCGGTGCTTGGCCTGGGGATGAGTGTGGTTACCCCCCAGTATAGTGGAGCGGAGCTCCGATTCTCAATTCCAAAAAAAAAAAAAGAAGAATTATCGTTCATACATAGCTTCATGGTATCATTATCCCTAAAACTATTCTAAACTTCAAAACCCAAGACACAACCTTTCTCTTGTTCTGATCTATTGGTTTATGTTTATATTAGTATTTTTATCTCCCAACGGCGAACATGCTATGATACCAATTTGTTAGGTATCTAACTTCAGGTAAAAATAAACACAAGGATTCAAAGGAACCAACTCCCCTATATTGATAGTTCTTCGATATGAAGAGAGGTTGTTTAGCTATGTACCAATTTGTTAGGCATCTAAGTTCAACTAAAAATAAACATAAGGATTCAAAGGAACCAACTCCCCAATATTGATAGTTGATAAAATCACGGAAAAGTAGTCAAACAAGAACAACACCTCTCAGCTATTCGAGAGAGTTGGTTTACTTCTCTCAAATCTCTCAAGTCTACCAAAATTCATATAATCCCATTACACCCCACAAACCCCGAAAAAAACTCCTCCTCACAAGTCACGCCTGTACAAGAATGATCACAATGGTCCTTCCAAACTAACAAAATTTCAAATTCCTATTCCCTTTTACCCTTCCTAACATGTGTGTAATTGGACCGAACAGTATAATGGGAGGTAAAAAGGGGTGTGCATTCCAATAGTTACTCTTTCTAAAAGGTATACAACTTTTCTAAGGTGATTTCAGCACCTTCTGAACAAGTTGTCATAGAATTAGTAAATGGAGCGATCAGAAATGGAGTAGGTTTAGGTTTGACTTTTGAGAGATTTAGGCAAAAGATTTTGGGGAATGATTAGTGGGAGAGTACAAGTCCCTCAGAATGCTTGGGATTCATGCAATTGTCTTTTCTTAAATTAATAGCAATTTATGTTAATTTCTACTTCAATTAGTCTATATCATCTGCCCATGAATCTTTAACCACTAAGAGGTGATTTGAGCAAGGAGGCTGAGAATGATTATGAATGAATTATTCTCTTACCCACGTTTGGACCACCGAAAATCATTCCCCCATAATCTCATTCTCCATTACACTTTTTATTTTCCCCAAAACTAGTTTTTATTCTCTCCGTAACCACTTTCATTTTCTCAAGACCACTTTCATTTCCCCATACTCGCTATTTTATCCTCCATAATTATTCAATTCACCTAAAAAACGAGTAATAATTCTCCCCTAATCATTCTCTTCACCTAAAACACAGGTAATCATTCTCTTCAATAATCATTCTCCCCCATATTCTTCTCTTAGTTCTCATCTTCCCCATAATCATTATGCGAAAATAGTCTGGACATCCATCTCAAAACCAATTGGTGATGAGAGATAGTCCACCTACCTTTTAAACACTTAGAGATATCCTCTCCTTATCAATGTGGGATTCTCAACATGCCCCCTCAAGATGGTGCCTCTTTTGGGCTCACCAATCTTGAATCGAATCTCAATTTCATTTTTATTGGACCGAATACCCGTTTGGGCTTAATAGGCTCTGATACCATATTAGAAAATATGAGGTTCCACCTCAAAACCAATTGGCCATGAGGGGAGTAGCCCATATCTCTTTTATATTGATGTTGGACTCTCCCACTTTCCAATGTGGGACATTGGTAGTTTAACATAATTCAACACATTCTCATTCTTCTTGCCCCAAACACCCCCTTAGATTAAGCTAGAATGGAAAAAGGTGATACTTGGATTATTATTAGATCAAAGGAAACAAAGTTCATATCTGCCATAGACTCTCTGTTGGTTGATATAATTAAATTTACCCCAATCTATTAGCTTAGGCTTTTGGATTGATTGGTGGTTTAACATAATTCAACATGGTATCAGAGCAGGAGGTCATAAGTTCGAATCCCTGCCAAGTCATTTCATCCCCAATTAAAATTAAAAGTCCACTTGTAGGGCATTTCTCAAATTTCAAAGCCCACAAGTGAGGGGGAGTGTTGGTTGATATAATTAAATTTACCCCAATCTATTAGCTTAGGCTTTTGGATTGATTGGTGGTTTAACATAATTCAACACTCTCATTCTAAGATAAATATCAAGTATTAAATAGCATGCTATTACTTTCTAAGAGTTGATCTCAAGAACTAACCCTCAAGGCAAGAACTACTTTTCTTTGCTTGCCAAAGCTAGGCTCCTCAAATATTCCCATAAACAATCAAGCCCAGATCTAAGATTTTCCTACTAGGAACAAAACATTTAAATTCTTAGAAATATTCGTCACTAAACAACCCAAATCCCCAAGAGAATATCCATTTTACAGCACAAGGACTTCTTAAAAAAAATAAAGAACAAGGACAACTATGAAGCCTTAGGAGTCGCAAGGTACCTTTAAGTTTCTTACTGTTGTGTAAGCTTGCTCCACTCCAAGTGTAAATATGAAATATTCACTAGCCCGTTCATATGCATGCCAAGGAGGAAGCATGCTTAGAAATTTATCCCCAACTTTAGCAGGCACAAAATCCCATAAATTCTTTATCTGAAAAATGTTTGACATACAAAGCAACCTTAGAGGAGACATCATATGTCAGTGAAACCAATTGTAACCAAATATTCTTCTATAAAAGAAAAAATTTATAGGTTACACTACAAATTTTGTGCCTGCAGTATTGAGAAAGTTAAAATTTAGTTCTCATGATTTTAAATGTTAGAGTTAGTCTCAATGGTTTGATAAAATCCTACAAAATAATCTATCACAGGGACTGTTTATGAGAATTTGATAGGGTTTGCCAGCGTGACAACTTCAACGGAGAAAAAGGGTCATCGATTGTTCGTTAAGAATACCAAGGATGTACACTCAGAATATCGTCTAAAATAACATTTTCAATCATTGTCACTACAGCTTCATCTAACCTTATCCACATAAAATGAAGTCTGAGCTTTTTAACTTGCCAATTATTTTTAGGTAGCTTATGGTTAATTGTAGTGACAAATATGGTTAAGGTAGCCTCATTAATAGAGGCTTGGAGTCTCTAAGGTATGCTCTCTTGGAGGTCCCAAGTTTGAAACCCACGAGTGAGCTTAATTGTAAGATCTTTTGTCATCTCCAAAGTCCGGGCCTTGGGACGGGCACGGTTGTGCCCAAATATATAGTGGGACAAAGCTCCTATTCACGATTATAAAAAAAAAAAGCCCCATGCTACAAAAAACGCTGAACAAGAGAAATCAAACAAACCTGGTGCAATAAATTTCGATGGGTAAGCATGACACCTTTGGGGTTTCCAGTTGTGCCACTTGTATATACAAGCGTAGCAATATCATCCAAGCTGATAGCTTCATATGTATAATGCTGCTCTGTGGATCAGTTCATGAGAAGATTTACATTTCGAAAGAGAAATGGAACTTGGAAGTAACGAAGTGCCCCGTAAATGTAAGAGATTAGATTTATTGTGGCAACATGATAGCATGGGCGAAAAGGAAAGGAAAGGAATAAAAATAAAATGTTTTTGTCAAGCGTGTTACCTACACAGCTTAGAGCAGTTTGAAGAACTTGAAAACTAAATCTAATGATCATGAAAAATAGCAAGAAAGCGTCAACTTCACTTGGGAAACCAACTGAATGAAAACAGAGGTAGAGCCCAAAAGGTGCCAAATTAAAAACTTGGAACGGGTTGCTTTTTCCTGCTAACTAATACCCCACTAGATTGTCCAAACAATTTCACAAAATCTCGATATGGTTTTTAAAGGACAAACATGCCTATTTACTAATTACTATAAAGCACTAAGTTTCAACTTGTTATTTCAAGAGTCAAAAAAATAAAATGGCCAGGTCTCATCTTTTTAAGGATTGTTTATATGAAAAGTTGATTCAATAACTTTAGCTTAAGCTTACACTGGGATCCCTTCTTCTTTCTATCTGTCAATCTTTAACTTGCACACCCTCAATTAACAAAGTCAATATAGAGAGATGGAATGCGACTTCTTACATTCTTACAATCATGAACAAGACTACGTTTAAAGTGATCAAGCAGTAAAACCTGCTATGATCTAAACTAAAATTTCTTAAAAAACAGCTTAACTTACTAGCATCATGAGAATCCAGCATAACTTTACGACTCTCTCTTCCCATATCCATGATGTCATTATAATCAAAAACAGCAATACCATCCATTCCTTCATCTGCCAGGCTTGATTTTTCCCCCCATAGAAGAATGATACATCTCATGGATGCCTTCAAACGAAATATTTCTACAATTCGATTGAACAATTCAGGGTTGTCGACAACTAATGCTACACTGTGAAGAATAAAATTTTGAATCATTTAATGTATATGATTTATAAGGAAAATAGTAACATTAAACAAAGATGAGCAATTTGTAAAGTAAAAAAACTTGGAATACAAACTAAACTATATAAGAACAGATTTTAATGGATCCGTGTCCTCATCTCTTTTAAAAATTGATTTGTCAAGTTCATCTATGTCTTGATTTGTAAGATAATGTAAAACATCAACTCCTGACTGAATTGTTCTTAAAACAAACCTATCAGAGTGATTGTAGATTTGCAACAGCTCCTCACTTGATGACCTTGAACCTCTAACAACATTAATTGCTCCCATAGTCATAATACCTGAATCCAAATGATAAAATATATATATATACAGAAAAAAAGGTCACAAGACTAAACTATCAACCAGACTGATAGTTTTCAAATGTTCAATGATCTACTAACTTTTCTATGAAACGAGTATGACCTAATACGGTAGAAAAATAAAATTATTGCTTCTTCACCCATATCAAACTTCAATTTGGAATTTTCCCTCTTTTTTCACAAGAGTTCTCCGAGATGTAATTTTCTAGAATTCTCAACACAAAATATATAATAAAATTGCAAGATTGGCACATGTAAACCAGAATTTAGTAGTAAACTATGGATAACTCAAACTGAACCTATCCCATATATTTTAGAGTAAGAGCATCAACAGTTTTTATAGTCGAATCCAACAACCTGGTTTGGTAATTCTAAAATAGTAATCTACTTCTTGTCATGTGTTCAGATGCACAATATGATCCACGACTTTACTTTCCCATTGTGACTTCTTGGGGCAGCCGACATATTCCTTTCTGCAACTAATCTTACTCCTGGTATTTGATGATGAACAATTATTTTTGGTGCTTTGACTTGATAGAGATTTGATTCCACCTTCAAGTAGGGCAAAAAAGGTAATAGAAATAGCTGGTTGATGAACAATTATTTTTCCTAGACACAAGAAAGTTTGGTGGCGTGGAGGTCCGATGTCAATGGTTAGCTTTGTGTTGTTGAAGTCTTCCAAAACTTGAATGATGAACCATTGAAACTGTTGCATGATGAAGCTTGATGTCGGAGAGGTCGTAAGAGATAGGCGTCAAAGACTGCTAGTGCTCTGCCAAAGGTGAATAGCGGTGGTGGTAACAATTAGGTTAGGAAGAAATTAAGGTTTTTTCTCTACTCGGGTACACCATATTAGATTAACATAGGGTTCTATCTCAAAATCAATTGGCTATAAGAGGGATAACATATTTATCTTATTAAGGTTTGTTGAATTATGTTAAACCACCAATCAATCCAAAAGTCTAAGCTGATGGATTGAGGTAAATTTAATTATATCAACCAACAAGGTTGCAAGGCCTCCTCTCATTTTCAATGTAGTATCCCCATTTGTCATCGTCCACATATTCTCATCTTACATTTCTTGATTCGACGTTTATCTCTAACTTTGTTCATGAAGTTTTGTCTCATTTTGGCTAGCATGATGCAATGATCCAAGAGATTACTTTAGATAATAATAGTACTTGGGACTTGAAAACTCATCCGACAGGAAAGATAATCATTGGGTATAGATGGGTGTTTCCAATCAAAGTTAACCTAACAGATGAATTGCTAGTTAAAAAGCACATCTTATTGCTAAAGATTATGCTTAGAACAACAAGATAAGTTATTCTGCCCGTGGACTAGCTAACACTGCATTAGTGAACCACGTAAATTCTGTATGTTTGTTCTTTGTCTTTTACGTTTCTTTATCTTCACATCGGTTGTTGATTGTCGTTTTCATAACAATATCAAACAAGGAAAAAAAATTAAATATAATATCTTGTAATCAAAGCATACCTTGATCGGCAACTAGCCAACGACATGAATTATCAGCAAAGAGTGCAATCTTTTCATCGGGCTTTATTCCAACGGTTCTAAGACCTTCAGAGAAATTCAAGATACTTTGCTCTACCTGAAAATATAAGAAACAAGATGATCTGTTGTTTCCTCTTACTAAAATGAACCAAAAAGATAATCACTAAATATGCCGAAGGAGCAAACGATTAATAATTACATAATCTTTTCCTTTAAAAGGTTGGTGCTTGTTTACTCTATATTGCTTGATTCATTCGTGCTCTTTTGCTTCCATCGTGCCTAGCCTACCTCCCAATCTCATCGTCACACGTGGCATTAAGTTTTACTTTTAGCTTCTTTTTTGGGCAATTGTGGTCTCTCTCCTGAATTGTGCGTCATTGAAACTAAGCCAATCAAGTTTTCTTTTGATGAAAAGTTTCTCCATAGAATTTGTATTTCTGAATGTGGCACTATAAATTATTAGCAATTGCTCTCGAACCTATTTCAGTCAAATGGTTGTGCTCTACTTCAAAAAGTTTTGCTGATACACCTAGAAGTAAGAAGTTCTATACATGAGTTAAAATTGGAAGATTACATTTGTCGATGAAAGGAATTTAATTGGTACAGCAGCTAAATTGTCGAAATATACAAGCTCGCAATCATGGGAGTAAGTGTTACATTATCGTTTCTAAAGGTTTCGACAAGAGAATGGATGGAAATTTTAAAAGAGAAGATGGAGAGTGGAGCGCTTTTTTCAATATTCTGGAAGGTGGATTCATTCCGTCTTCTGAGACAACAGAGGTTCCTCATTTCACGAAGTAGTGTCCATTGTCCCATAGAAGAATTCCATACCATTTGTCTACTAAAATTTAGTGATTCAACAACTAAAAGGAACCTCTAGGCTTAAATAAGGACTTTCCGCTCAAGACTGGCAATTAGAATATAGAGAAAGAGATCAACAATTACAATATAGAGAAAGGGATCGTTCTTTGACAATGGCACTATTCTTGTCCTCCAAAGAAGGTATTTCCACAACAACTAGTACAAGATATTAAATGTATTTTATGAAAATGCGAGTCCTTGATATTCCATTTCCTTTGTGCTACCTTATACCAACAAAATGGACCTTCTTTTTCAATGGTTCAATCATAAGAACTTCACAGTTAAGCGTACTTAACTTGGAGTAGTCCTAAGTTGGGTGACCTCTGAAATTTTTTGAGGAAGCATGTAAATGAGGACAAAACATACTGAAAAGGTTTGTGTTGGGTTGTGGGGACAGTCTTCACTCTTAGAAGTGCTTAAAGGCTGCTGAGATGAGCCAATCCGAATTCTTAATTCTGGCCATAATCATGGTCCACGGATGTTACAGCTTTGTCCACACATAAAGGATTAATCAGCACAATTGTATTGAAAAGACACTTCAAAATATTGGCAATGGCTATTCAATTATTGTAAGCAAACAGTCTCGAAACAATCCAAAGATTGTCAAAAACTCGGTCCAGAACCTTCTTCTAGACCCAACAAGAAGGGCCCACTGATGGAGTAAGGTCTGAGGCTCTATTTGTTTCCTGCTGAGTGTGATATATCACAGGTTTATTGACAACAATGGTCTTTGGCTTGCTCCACATAAAGTTGAGAAGCTCAAAACTGATCCAGTGACTCTTTTAGCATTTCCCAAAAGGATAAGTGACCATCTTTGATTTTCCAATTGAGACGTGGATAAAAATATCTGAAACAATACATTGGAGCAAAAGACCGATGACATGATGGGGCTTGCCAATGCTGGAGCCAAGATTTAGAATGCTGTTATGTTTACATGTAGCCTTCGAAAACTATATAATCACCTTTGAGGCTACTGAATATGTAAAGACATAGCCCAATGTAAATTACAAAATAGTCGTCAATCGTCCAATAGGACAACAGTTCCTGACTACATTAACTATAATATCCTAAGTTCTTTGTGTCAGGGTATGAAATGAGGAACAAACTTTAACCAAAGTACAATATCATGCTAGACTAACTAAAAAATAAATAGATCAAATATTAGAGAATGATATTTTCCATAAAAAGAAGAAATGAAAAAAACAAACAAACAAAAAAAGAACAATTATAAACGAATGAGAAATAGAAAGCCAACCTCTGTATAAGTCATTTTTGAAGCGGGATTATGGTAGGGATCCACTAACGCTACTCGATCACCATACCTCTCAGCTGAAAACCTCCAAATATCAGGAACTGCTTGCCACTCATCAGACACCGTTTCACTATTATCTGGCACGAAAGAACTTTCTAGGAATGGAGCATACTTCCTCAACTGCACTATCTCTGTCTACATTATAAATGAAGAAAAAAAAATATAACTTTGTCTAAAAAAAAAGCATAATGACATCCAAATGAGAACATTTAACAAGAAAAGAAAGTACGAGGTAAGACAAAACATTCATAGTCACGGTACCTCAGGCAAAACTTCATGAAAATTGATGTCTCAAAGGGAATCAACAATTCATATAACTGGTAAATATATGTTTGATAAGATGTTCCATTGCAAAGAGAGCATGTTTCTGCCAACTAGGAATGACTTTACAGGTATTGGTTTTTTAAATGAATCACATTATCTATAAGCACTTCGAAAGAAAGAAAGAAAAAAAATGTATAAGGTGCTTCGTCCAAAAGCATTTATGCTTTAGAGGGTGAGGTTGGTATCAATGTGCTTAGAAAACAGTGTTTCACTAACAAAATACATTTTTCAAAATTCATCCACAACTCAGGAACTAAGATCGCATTTGAGAGAGCAACCAAGCAACCTTAAAACTAACGTTGATTTTTAATACGCTAAAAACACTGCTCCAAAAAGTGAGCATCAAAATTAATAAGCTAGATGAATAATACAGCATGGATAAGGTAAGAAGTTACGTTAAAATGACAATTATAGAACAGATGTTTCATTCTAAACTCCAATTTCAATTCCCAAAGTTAAATTAAATCAACTGAAGATCCTCAGGGCTCAGCAAAATAGAAAATCGTCAACGACATAAAGGGAAAAAAAACCCAAGAACATATTATGCAAAAAGTAAGTAGAAATCAACTTTTGACCTCCATTGTAGCTAAAATCTAAGAAATAGTTGCAGCTTGTTCCTATTCCATCCCTAATCACTTGCCCCACCCCAAAGTCAAAATTAATGACAATTTGACACACACATAGCTTTTTGGGAGCAACAATAGTGCAGAAATGGAAACAATCAGCAACAAATCTCTTCATAATAGAAAGTCAACATTGAAGAAAAAAACTAACCAATCACAACCAAATCTCAAAATTACCCTAAATCGCACTATAGCAATCCGTACATCCAAAAGGGATATCGAAAATTACCTTAGAATTGCAAAAAACTCGACAATCGCGACTTGCTGAAAGTCGAGCTCCACTTCGAAAGCTGTTGTCAAGAAAGTACGAACCAGTACGCGTATAACGAGAGAACAGAAATTGGAGCGAACGGCGAGAATCGGAAGAGATCCATGAGTGTTGATTACAAGTAAAAGGAACCGCCATAGACATCATAAACATTGAAATGGCACAGAACACATAAGAAAATTGAAGCGAACAAGAGATGAATCAGAAATCCAAATGCGTTGCTCTGCTGAGGGAGGAAGAAAGAGCTAACGAAGAGATTGTGAAAATGGGATCATTGAAGAGTCCGAAGAAATTGGAAATGGAAAATGGGTAGATGATGAATAATGTCAATCCCAATGCAGTCGCTTTCACATCCTAATATTCCCAAGCTTCAAATTTAATGATTTAGATTTCTAGACTTTTCAAAAATTTTACAACGGACATTGGCGTGACACACAATAATTTTATTGTTTTGTTGTAAATAAATATATTGTACAATTTAGTAACGAATAAAGATGCAACTCTATAAGAATATAATCGTACCTCACTCTTTACTGATATGATATTATCTATTTTGGATATACACTCTTGTAATTTTAATTTCATCCAAAAGAATTCATATCAATGAAGATGGTTGTCATCATTTAGAGTTTGCATTTCAACAATCCTCCCCTCAAACAAAGTTTTATCAAGACTTTTTGTACACTGCATTCTACACTAGAGGATTTACTCCTCTCCTCGAACAAAGATCGAAACTCTCTTCAAATAGTCAATTCGTCTACAAGATATTCTAAGCATCTTGCTTTCTTCTAAAAATACGCCGCTAGTTTGATAGATCGGAATTTTTGGAATGACTACTATTATATCCGACTAACTTCTCTTCTCTTTGGAGTACACTAATAGTCAATTTGTTTGTCTCACATCCAGATCAAACTCCTCTTCTCCTATAGGACACTACCAATCCAGTAAAGCTACCATAAAATTTCATCACAAAACCCCAAACGTCTTTGTCCTACACCAAGAGCATTATTCTACCAACATGATTAAGTTATAACATGGTTAAGTTAGGTCGGGTATGACTCGAATACCATTGATAAGGATGACAATTCCACTCAATTTTTACATTGATATGATATTGTCTATTTTGGGCATACAGTACACACTCGTGACTTTGTTTTTTGTTTTGCCTAAAAGGTCTCATATCAATCTAAATGATTGTTGTGACTTATATACTAATGATCTTTCTTGTATTTAACCAAAGCAAAACAACTTTAGTTGCATCCAACAATAATAATTAAGATGTTACATTTTCAAACTTCGTTCCCAATTGTTGTTAAATTAAAAAAAAAAATGAAATACACGAAATTCATTAAATATTTAATGTTTGGGGGTATAAGATTCGATCAAATATCCAACATCTATCTTGTTCTGGTTGTAACTTCAATCTTATTAGTAGTAGGACTATGCCTGGAAATGAATGGAGGGGTAAAGGCCAAAGTTATGATCCTAACATTTTTGTACATTTCTGAAGTAAACATATGGTAACATGTTTTTGAATAACGCGCACGATCGAGCACTAATAAACGGCTTAAGGCTCACACTTATGTAATAATAGGATAATTAAGACTTAGCCTAATTAAATGCTCATGCTCGAATATTATTCAATCTAAATAAGGAGGATTGAAGTTTTTCTTTGGGAAGATGTGTTGTGACAATACCTTACAACCTGCAAAAGACCCAGTGATTATACCTGCCCCTCGTGGTATTAAGGAAACAGTTCAAGATCAATGAGAAAGTTCCTTCTTTATCACTATGGACTGAAATTTATGCCGTGTAAGATAAATGTATACATGTTTAAGATATTCAAAGAACATGGCAAGATTTTAGCGAGAGATAGTAGACATGAATGAATTATGGGCGCTCCATCATTAACAGAAGCACCCATCAAGCATAATGACGTTACAAGTCTATGCTTCCTAGAGGCATCCAATGTTAGTTTTTTTTTCTTAAAAAAACAGTAAAGTTGATTGATGACAATTTTTTTTCATGGATTTGTTAATGGCTAAATGTCATGGACCTTGAGCTAGGAAGCACAGACACTTCTATTTTGACAACGTATCCCTGTCGTAATCGTGTCCGACATCGATACTTCCGAACACTCGTCGGACACATGTCCGACACTCGCAATTCCGTGTCCTCTTTTATTATTATTATTTTCAATTTTAGACACACGCCATGGACACTTCATGAACACCTCAATTAAGACTTATTTGTTTCCAATGGCGGATGACATGACAACGGGTAGTGTTGGTAGAGGCCGTCAACCACGATGTCTATTGAAGATAGAGAGACACTACAACATTTTTAAGGAGTGAAAGAGATGGAAAACGACAAAGGTGGTGGAGACGTCGACGGTCACTAGATACGAAAAGGGTGGCGATGGTGGTGTTCGGAGATGGAGAAGATGGTGGCGGTGACCGGAGACGACGAAGGTGGCGGCGGTGGTGAGTAGGGAGGAGGAGAAAGAGGAAATTTTTTGGAAAGTAGGAATTTTGGGGGGTGTTTTGAAATGGGAAAATCGAGGGTAATTGTATTTTTAAGGAGGCAACGCCGACGGAATTAAGTTCCGTCGCAAAAGGTAGTTTATCGCGACATAACTCCATCGCAAAAGGTAGTCAAACGTGATGGAACTCCGTCGCAACAGGTAACCTACCGCGACGGAAAATTTCCGTCGGCTTAGTTCGCATTTTTCCCCCCAAAACGAAAAAATAGGGGGGAAATGAAATTTTAGCCGACGGAAAATGGTGTTCCGTCAGGAAAACCCAAAGCAAAGCCGACGGAAGGTGCTTCCGTCTGCGTAGGTCACTTTTCGTGACTGAATTAAGCTCCGTCGCCAAAGGTTCCATCGGGAAAAGTTATTTTTTTTGTAGTGAGACTAAAATGAAAAAAGGAAAGAAAGAGAGAAAATAAAATGGATAGAAGGAAAATGAGATAAAAACTAAAATATTTAGAGATTGTTATGGGTAAATTTATATAAAAAATTCTATAAAAAAATAGTATATTATAAAAAATAATAATAAATCATGTGTCATTGACGTATCCGTGTCCTGCATTTTTAAATACTGGCGTGTCTATGTGTCTGTGTCGTGTCATGTCCGTATCTCGTATCCGTGTCCGTGCTTTTTAGACCTTGAGGGGAGAACACCCTCAAAGTTCAAGTCTTCAACCACTGCGTCACCTTTGGAGGACTTTACGATATCGTTTTTCAGAATATATAAAGCGAGAGGAATTGAGATAGTACAAATTTTATACAACTTGTGAGCTATAATCAATTGACTTTTGGTAGGGACAAGTGGGTCATAAATATTGTGAAGCAGGCCAGAAATTTCCTTTTCCTAATTAAGTTGATCAATATGGCACATTCAGCAGCCTTAATTAGACAAAAGGGGTGCTTCCAAATCAATATTATTGTAGCTGTCTGTCTCAAGTGATGCTGATTCTTGTTTTTCAACATTACACTTCTCTGTGCTTTCTTCTTTCACGTAATCGTTTGCTTTTCCCCAAAGAACTACGTACAATCCAATTACGACAACCGCGCTCCCCCACAAGCTGAAATAAATGTTAAAAAACTTGTCAATCGTTAAGTTATGTCTTGAACGACTTCATATCCTAACCGAAATCTTAATTGATGTTTTATTTCGTATATGGACTTTTTATGTAATTGGATCTTTATTTACAGTAGGGTTTTAATGAGAGTACACTATATAATCTCGAATTAAAACTTTAACCCCTATGATGTTCATTCCTCTTTACTAGCTAACACAACGTTAGTGAACCATGTAAATTCTGTGTTGTTTTCTTCTCTTACTTCGTTTTTTTTTTGTTGATTTGTTGATTGTCGTTTTCATATAACATCAATCCCTTAAGAGGAATACTTGTTCACCCTTGTTATTATATATAACATGAGCTTCTACCTCAAAATCAATTTTTGTAACGAAAAAGTAACTCATATTTTTTATATATCGCAAAAGTTAAAGGCTTGGTTTAAGGTTGGACTTGAAGCACCTTCATCTATTCTCATCCCCACAATATATATCTCGTTTTCTTTTATCCCAAATTTTAACCAACAAAATGATCTTTTTTCTCAATCAAAAGTGAAACCAATCTATAATACTAGTTCAATACAATTAAGTCAAGAGTGATTCCAACCTATAATTTCTTAATCATGGACACACACTTACACCGATTAAATTATTAATTTTGACAATAATTTTTTTCTAGAAATATTGAAACATGTAGAGATGTCAAAAGTGAATATAATTCAACTGATATTCTGAATGTATTATAAATCACAAGATTTGTAGCTAATATGCATCTGCTGAGGTACAAGGAGTACAGTCCGTACACCCTGACATGAGAAGGTTAGTTTTCTAGGAATTTGTGTTTTCTTAAATATGCATATATAATCATATGTACCTTCCGGTATAGATTTCCTCATGAAGAAATATAGCTGCCAAAATAGTTGTAATAATGGTGCAAAAAGGGTTGAACACTGCAGAGAAGACAGGGCCCCTTTTTGAAATACCCCAAGCTTGAAGAAAGTAGGCCACACTTGACCCAAAAATCCCCTATGAACCAAACACAATGACATCATAAACTCAATTTAATTCTCACAAAAAACCATCTAACTTTTTAAACTCGGGAAAATAACAAAACAAAGAATAAATTACTTACCGAGAAGAGGTAACAAATAACTTCAGTTTTCGAATTTATTTTCCATGTTTCTATACTGGTTGGCTCTACCAGTAGAGTGAAAATGATTGATTGTATCAGGGAAAAGAAACACGTCCATGCCGATAAACATACCTTGTCTGGATAACTTTTTATTGCCAGTACCTGTTACATAATACATAATGAGATATTGTTTTTTTTTCATAATAAACAAAACTTTCATGAAGAAATCTCAAAGCTGAAAAGTAATTTTCAAAATTTTAATGGCAACTGTAAAGACAATATTAGAAAATATGGGGTTTACCTTAAAATCAATTGACGATGAGGAGAGTAACTCACATAGTTTATAAATGTGTTGAAGACTCCTCACATTTCCAATGTGGGATAATTGCACCACAAGGTGAGTATCTCCAACAGAGGATAATCCAATTGGTTTTGAGATGGATGTCTACACTATTTTACATGGTATCAGAGCTCATTCAGCCCAAATGGGTATTCGGTCCAATAAAAATGAAATTGAGATTCGATTCAAAATTGGTGAACTCAAAAGAGGCACCATCTTGAGGGGGCATGTTGAGAATCTCACATTGATAAGGAGGGGATATCTCTATCTCTAAGTGTTTAAAAAGTAGGTAGATTACTCCTCTCATCACCAATTGGTTTTTAGATGAATGCCTACACTATTTCACAAACTCATATTGTCTGCTCTAGTAACTTTGTTTTTTGTCTAGACCCAACAAATCTTGTATTGCAAGATGATTATCTTTACTTTTAAATCTATGAATTTTTTCTTATCCAGTGAATGTCAAACAATGGTGGAAGTTTCAACCAAAAATTTGTTGGATGCATCTTGAGATCTCAATTATCCCACGTTCAAAAGTGGAGGAGTCCAAGACCAATATAAAAAATATATGAGATTCTCTAATAATGCAATAGTTTTTAAGAGCCGAGTGGCGAGACTAGTGTTATTTTAGAAAAGTAACCTACACATGAATCGGTAAGCAAACCTACCATCTAATTGACACCAAATGATGTCCTATATTCAAAATGCAAATAAAATTCTATTGGTCTTATTTTTTATTAGGATCTCACAATTCTCCTATATTGAAAAGGTGAGAAGTCCTACAAGCATTTATAAGAGAGTATCAGAGCCCAAATAGATATCGGTGCAATAAAAATAAAATTGAGACTCTGATTCAAAATTAGTGAACCCAAAAGAAACACATATTGAGGAAACTTAATAGAATCTCATAATTATCCCATGTTGGAAAAATGGAAAGTCAAACATCAATATAAAATAGCTATAGATTAATTGTCAATTGGTTTTGAGATTGTCCTATAATCTAATAATTTTAATTAGAAAATTGGATTATGAAAATGGTCAACTGGTCGTACTATGCAGTTTCAAGCTATTAGTCATACACGATCATGAATTAAAAAAAAAAACAATATGTCATCATTTGATTTGGTGCTTCTAAAAAACACCTTTAGAAACTTTTTATTCAGTAAATTTTTGTTCCAAAAACATATATAAGTAATAAAATAGTTTTGAAAAATAACTCAGATATTTACAAAACCTTGATTTCAAATTTACGAAAAGGTCAAAATAGGTGACAGCAAAGCAATAGAAAATGATAATAAGTGTCCACATGGCAGACCAAATTGCAACCCCAACAGAACGAATTGACAATTCACCAGAAAAAGAAACAAAAAGTAGATGTAGAACCAAAAAAAAAAACCCGGCTCCAAGGACGCTTTGAGCCACCTCCAGTGAGGAACGTGAGGAAAGGAAAAAGAAATTATATATAAATTTAGCAAAGAAATATAAAATTTAGTTTCTATCATTTTAAGGATTAGAAATTTTTTAAATAAAAACTAAATACTAATTTTCTAGGATTGAACATGTGATGTAGAATTGAATTTAAATTAAATAATGAAACCATTAAAAAGTATGCAACTTTTGTATGGAGAAATTTTAGAAGTTGATAATTTTAAGATCTATGCAAAATTTTCAATCTCAATATAGTACTCAACTTATTGGAAAAAGGAGGTCCGAAACTAGTGAAAATTAAAATATGTTACATACATTAGAAAAAAATAAAATAATTTCTCAAAAACTCAACCAATCTAATCTAATATTTAGTCTATGTTTATTGAAATTTGCTACAATTAATTTTAGGTTTTTTTATAACTATTTAATTTTTAAAATTTAAGACTTAAATTCTCTCCAAAAAGTCTTATGTATAAGTACTAATCAATTTTCAAAATCAAAACAAATTTTTTGAAATTTTTTTTTTGTCAGTTTTCATATTTTTGTTTGGATATTAAAAATATTAGATAACCCTCAATATCAGACCATAGGTAAAGTAACTCTTATGAACCTCACTTTTAAAAACAAAAAATAAAAACAATATAATTATTAGGGATATTCTTAACTTTTCTCGTTTTAATATATCTACTTCTTAAATGGGTTTTATAAAAATAATAATAATAATAATAATAATATATATTTTTTTTTTTTAAAACCATTTTTTTAACTAATGTTTAGATTTTTTTTGTTCTTCTAGATTTGGCTAAAAATTTCAAAGTTCTAAATTTCTTTTCTAAAAAAAAATTAAAAAATTTTAAGAATAAAATAGTATGTTTATGTTAATGGTAATATGTTAATATATTATTGTGTAAGGCCCATTGGGCTCACTAGCTTGTTAGAGTTGCAATTTTCTATATATATATATATGCATAAGATTTTAGGATTGTAAGAGTGTGGCACAATGTGCCACCGTCTCTTCTTCTCTATTTTTATTAATAATATTATTTGCACCGAATAGGTCGATAACACGATTGATTATTTGGTTTGAAGTTAATCTATTTCCATTTTACGGTCATGGATTCGATTCTTGGAATCGGTATTGTATTTTCCCTTCTCCCAACTTGTATTAAAAAAACTACTACTTTTGGTTGGCACGGTCACAGATTCAATTCCTGAAATCGATATTATATTTTTCCTTCCCCCAACTTGTACTAAAAAAACTACTACTTTTAGTTGGGAAATAAGAAAATAGTAAAACGAAAATGATTAAATATGATAGCAATTAAATAAAACAATATATATACCTGCAAAATCAACCAAAGTGACCAGCAACAACAGCTAGCAAAGAGACTGAAGGAACCCAATAACCAAGCCTTATCAGTTCCAGTTTCCAAACCAAATATTTCAGATTTGACCTCAAAACTTTGTGTGGCATTGAGAAGCTTAGGACCCCTCATAAGGGCCATGCACATGGCCCCAATCACACAAACCATTGTCCCTCCAATTTTTGCCATGCTCCTTAAGCTCCTATTTACACTCTCCATTCTGAAAATTTTCAAATAACTCAAACCACATGTTTTTCGATCTTGAAATTATAGGTTCGATCCCGATATAAATATTCTAAACTTACCCTATCATAGCCGCTATCACAAACGTCACCGCTGGAATCAGATTCTCCATGGCCGTCGCTAATGACGAGCTGGCTAAGAAAAGTCCCTCATAGAAAAAATTGAGGTTTATCGTTGAACTGTCCAAGCCCCCCATAATGAGAACAACAAAAAAGAAATGTATATATTAATTATAACATTTTTAAAAATATTTCATCTATATCAAAATTTTGAATGTTTTTTGTTAATTATCGTATATTACAACTCCATTTTTTACCATCTCTTAATTAAACACTATACTAATTAAAAATTATGTGCGACACTAATTCAAAATTGTTTGAAACATTGATTGAAAATTATATCCGCACTAATTGAAAATTATATATTGTTTGCCATCAACTGCATAAACCTTTTGTCCTAAAAGGGCAGTCCAACCGTTGGGACCAAGCATTTCAAAATATGTTTTTTTGAGAGATCATTCCTTTGAGGCTGCTGGAAAAGGCATAAATTAAATTACCCTTCGAAATATTTCAGTACCACAATCAATTAGTGGATTTTCAAAAAAAAAAAAAAAGTGCATTAACTTTTCTATCCTTTTACCACGTTCACCCGAAGTTTTGGGCTTGTTTCTTTTAAAATATTGGTATTGATAGATTTTTTCCCCTAAAAATCTCTTATATTAAATGCTACCTCCTTATCGTTTATATAATTCTCCATCGAATTTAGAATATGTTATTAATATTAAAGAATAAAATCGCAAGGTTAGCAAGTAATTAAAGACCATTAGTTATATTTTCTTATAAAGAAAAAAGGAAAAATACGAGAGTTTGAAGAGTGTACCCGATGAGAGCAGCAAGAAAGATCAGATAAAAGCTCTTCAAGTCCAAAGATACCTTCATAGATTTTGACCTGCCATCGCCAAAGCATTTTTTTTTTTTTTTTTGAAAAAGATATTCCATTAAAAGAATATGTCAGTCCTCAAAACATAAGATAGAGAAACAAAAATACATATATACAAATAACAACGACTGTTGAGGATCCTTAAAAAAATATATATGTATAAAAATTATAAAAATTGAAAATAGAATTACACAAAATAGCAATGAATGGTGTAGGATAGATATATGAGTGATATTCATACAATTTTTCAATATGAAATTAATATTTAGGGATGATAATAAAGAAGAATAATTTTACCTGGAGAAATAAGCGAGGGGAGAAAGAAAGAGAGTGGCAATGGCCTGCCTATAAACAATGAAGACTCTAGGGTTCATGCCCTCCAAGAGGGCTGCCCTGGAGATGAGAGCCATAATGGAATAAATCACTTGAATTCCTAACATCGCCATTGCTGGCATGTATTCTTCAACCAAACCCATATTATAATATTATAATCCTCTTTTTTTTTTTCTTTCTTTCTCCTCTCCTATATCTAAAATGACCTCAAACTTTACTATATATATATATAAAATATTATGTTCACATAAGGGTGCATCAATAAACGAAAAGATAGGGAGGGAATGGCGTAAAATTTACACCGAGTTCTTTTAGTGTTTTTTTTAAATTATTTTTTTGAGATAGAACCCATATTATTTAATATAGTATGAAAGTTCATGTAAGTAATGTGTTCATCAATTTCATGTTGCGGTTACTTTATCTCAAAGGTTCATATCTGACACAAACAAATAAGCCAAAACGAGTATTTTGATCCACAAATTTAAATTTAATTAATAATAGTACTTTTTTACATTGTAACTTTTGTTCTAATATTAAAAAAGTGAAGAGATTTGAAATATCTTTATAAGAGATATAAGTTATTTCCTTAATTGAGGTAGAACTTCATATCATGTAATATTGTCCCATCTTTTTTCAAACAAACTTTTCTATAACCTCTATTCCAAACAACTTTTTAGAGTAAAGTTTTTTTTATAAATTTTTCTCCAAACAACCTACTACCATTTCTCCAAACAACTTTTCTCAAACAATATTTTTCAAAATATAGAAAAAATATAAATAAAAAACTTAATGAAGCGTTAGCTATTCCACAGAGAGAGGAGACATTTTATTAATGAGAGGTTGAAAATACAAAATGACAATCGTAAGAACTAGAGTTTAATTTAAACTAATTAAAACTTATTATAGATAAGACTCAAATACATAAAAATGCATATATATATATATATATATATAAATAGAAAGAAGATTACATATTTGGTAGGGCATGAATAATTCTAGACATAGCTCAACATTTTTTAAAAAAATAAAAATTTTAATTTTCTACAATCATTCCAAACAATGCTTCCAAGCCACTTATTTTTATTTTTTATTTTCTTTTTCTCCTTCTTTTCCCCATCCAAACATTCCCAAAGAAAACAGTATATTTTTGTTTATAGAAATTGAGGAAAGTGTTAAGGATGTGTAGCCAGAAACGCTAATGCGCTTTAATTTCTTCAGTTTTCTTGTGTGGGGAAGAGAATAATTCTTTTTTTATCCTTTTTTAAATAAATGAAATAAAATGCCACAAGCCATGTGTGTGTGTTTTTTTTTCTTTTTTTGGACAAGAAATGTGTGGTCTGCAAAAGAAGAAAAGAGAGAAAAGTGCAAGGTTTTATGATTTTTTGGCTCACTGTGCATTTTTTGAAAAGGAGGATGAAAAAGCCAGAAAGGCTTTCGTTTTTCTACTTTGGATTTTTGCTTCTGTATTTTTGTAACTATGTGTTTATATATTAAAGTATTTTATAAAGTGATTCACGAGTGTTTTACTTGACACAAAAATAAGGAAATCATTCTTTGAGCATCTGTAAAACCCTCTTCTAATTACAGCTTTCTTAACACATTTTAAAGAACCTACAAATTGGATGTAGCCGACCCAATCGTTTTAATCATTTGCAAGTCGATAATTCTGCAAGAAAAAAAAAAGAATTTGAAATTAAGCAAGGCTGTTTATTGGTAAGGACCCAAATCCTTCTTATTTATATATTTATGTAAAATTTAAAATGTGAATAGTTTAATCGTGCTAGGTTTCGCTTTCGTGACTAGAGAGAACTCATTTAGGGTGTGTTTGAGTCCCGTTAATGTAAACGGTTAGGTTGGTTATATATATTACTTTTTGTTACATAATTAGCTCCTCAAACAGTACCGTTTATTATAATCTCTGTTAGAATAACTTGTCTCTCAAACAACATTTATAATAACTCATCGTTTATCATAACTTTCCATCTATCCTAACTAAATTGGTGTTCCAAACCCATCCTTAAGTATTTCTCTAAGAACTACTCTTCTCTATGTTGTATCTCTTTTGCTCTTACTTCTTTCTCTATCTTTGACAATAGAAAGAATAATCTATTTATAGACTTATTACAACTTCTAACCTTTCAACTACAAGGCTCTTGACCTTTTATGGACTTTGCAAACTCTTGACCTTACATTTTTTCACTTAACTTCTTAATTGCTATCCAACCATTCCACAAATTTGAACCTTCATTACCTACAATTTCCTAAATCCCAAATATATATATATATTATGATCATATATATGGATAAAGAAGACTTGGGTATTACTGATCCGAACGATTGCTCTTTGAAATTTAGATGGATTATATAATTATGGAGATTTTGTCTTTTAGCCTTACAGAAAGAGACATAGAGGACTGAGATATTGGAGAGATGAAAGTTGCAAATCTTGGAAAGCCCTTTTTTAGTTTATTTTTTCCCAAGCAAACTTTTATTTCCATTTTCCAAACTGTGTATGAACATCAGCAATTGATTCGTTTTTGTTACATTATATAAGGGTGTGTTTGGCTTGGGTGGGAAGGAAAAGAAAGAGAAAAGAAACGAAGTTAGAATAAGTTATTGTTTGATGGAAAGAAAAATTAGTAGTTTTTTTAAAAAATAAATAAATAATAAAGTTATTTAATATAATATACCCAATTGAAATATTATTTTGAAATTGACTTCATTTGAGTTATTATTTTAATTAAATTTATAATTTAATATATTTTAATCTATCAAAATTACCAAATAATAAGATAAAAAAGAGTGCAAACGGCGCCGAGATATATGGAGAAAGGAAAGGCTGCCAGGAGTGCTGTTTACATGCAAACGGGACAGCTCCTCTCCTAACTTGCCGCATTCTCACTCAATATTACCAATTATTAATCAAATTCTTTGTCCTATTTTTGTTGTTTTCACGCAATTCGATTATTGTCAAATATATATTATTTAACCTCAAAATATTTAAATACGTGAAAAAATTAGTAATTTAAGTTATTTTTACAGAAAGATTAATTTCATAAAACAATACCAATTATTTTTAATTAATCAATTAAAATGGAGAATTTAATATAGTAAATTGAAATACACTTCAAAATCTAAAACTATCCTTACAATCAATTTTTGGTTTTTGGTTTTTTTTTAAATAGTCTTTTTTACAATCTTCTAAAAAAATAATTTTTTTTACAACTGGATGAGTCAAATTCATGTCAACAATTATTGATTATCTAATATTAGTCAATATTCAACATATAAATTAAAAAAATTAAAATTAAAAAATTGAAACTTCACTTCTTTATACTTGAAATATGATTGGCCTAAAATAACCTAAGTGATAGACAACAAAAATCACAACTTAAATGATAGACAACAAAAATCATTTTGATATAAGACTTGAAATGTTAATTAAGGAATCGTGAATTCAAATATCATTTATATATTATTTCAATTTAACTCAAAATTAAAAGATTTTACAAAATAAAATCTATTAAATTAAGTAGGAAAGTAGAAGTAACAAAGTAAATTTAAAATATATTCTTCAATAAACATAAAATTGAATTCAAATCTTTACTACACTTAGAGTGCACACAACAACAAAAAATAACAACGTGATATCAAACAACATGATGAGATAGGGTTGAATTCAATAATAAATATGCACTTTTATATATATATATTAACATGATGAGATAGGGTTGAACATTCAAGGACAGCTGTGGATAATGGATATGTGTGCACAGCATGTCAACTTACAAAAATATTTAGCAAAAAAAAGAAGCAAATAAATTTCAATTTAACCAGTTATACATCCGTTGCAAGTTCGACCAAGAATCGATATTTGTCACTATTCCTCGAGGATGTATTAGAAAAAAGTAAATAAATTTTCGAAAACTCCCATTTTTGTTCGCCCTTGGCCGAAATTGTCCACCCTCAAAAGCATGTGTCATCGCGTTCAATCCTCACATCCTTCATAAATTATATAATATTTTTTATAGTAAGATCCACAACCACAAAGGTTTTTAAGATCAGTTTTTAAGATCATTTTGGTTCATTTCCATTTCTTATTTCATTTTCCGTAATGTGCACTTTTTAGAAAAAGAAGTATTATTTTGTTTGATTACTTATTATTTTTTACATCTATAAATCTCGTCAATTAGAGTATAGTTTCATTAACATCTTATAACATTAGTAATAAAAAATTAAAGTTACATCTTTGAATTTATACATTCTCAAATATTATTGAATAAAAAATAACAATAACAATGCGACAATAATTTTTATGTCAGTTTATGCGTGCAGCTCAATCATTTGAACACAACTTATTTTTACTATGTCTTATTAATAAAGAAAAGTTGTAATAAATTAATTAATATGAATTGAACTCATTCTTTCTAAACATTTTATTACTTTTAATAAGATTATTTAACCAGATTTTTTTTCTACATAATTTGATTTCATGGGTATTTAGAAGTTCAAAAATAGTGATTAAAAAAAATTATGGTTTTGAAATATTATAAGAAATTGTTTGGACTTCAAAGGTCAACTGATGGGAACGAAAAGAAGATATTATCTTTGTTTGGGTCGCAAAGATTCATTATCTTCACGATTTTATTTATTCATAACTATTTTTTATTTATTTTAGTAACTTCTTTTTTCTCCACGTAACTTTTTTTTGACAGTACAAGTAACTTTTTTCTCTCTATAATTATGATTTATTCTTTTTATTTTTACTATTTTTTTTTTCATAATTATTACTTTTACTTTTAAATATAATCATGATTTTTTTTATAATCATGATATTCATCCTAAATATAGATAATTATTTTCTCATATAATTATTGTTTTTTTTTTTATATTTTTCTTTCTAATTATCATCTTCTTGCACTAAACTCCTCTAAATAAAAAATAAAATAAAAACTTTTTAATTTAATCGTTTGTGTTTTTTTTTAAACGTTTCTTAAAATTTAAAATAGCAATATAAAAGAAGAAATTGGATGAAAAGACAGTTTTTTAATTATTTATTTTAATTATAACATTTTTTTAAAATCTTTTTGTAGATGTAAGAATTTTGGTCGTTTTTTTAATATTTTAGTTTTGTCTTTGACCGTATCTTGATTGAATTTTATTTATTGTAGTGGGTGAAAATGATACATAATATTGATTGAAAATTATTTGTAACATTTATTGAAGATTATATATACATTAATTAAAAGTTATTTGTTCCGATGATTGAAGCTATCCGGTGCATGTGCTTACTAGTCTTCTTACTAGATTCACCCAAACTTCCTACTATGTACAAATTTTTTATTAAAAAATCCTATTCATAATAATGTTTCGGTATTTTTTTTTTTTTTTTTTTTTTTATCTTAATCCAGGAGAAAATAATATTGTTGATTGATCCCTAAAAAAACAGAAATACAAAAACAAAGAATCATTTTCCAGCATCATGCGACGGGCATTCTTCAACGCTCAACGATTAAAGAGCCCTACTTTCACTAAAAATACTGTGTACGAAGTTTGTCATTCATCATGGGTTGTTGAAAAACGTGTTCTCTTTCCCTTTTTAAAATAAAATTAGGGAAAAAGTTTTTTTTTTAGTCATCGAGTATGGAGTGCATTTCAAAATTAAACATTATTATTTGGCATATGAGTAACATACAATATTACCCCTACATTTTTTTAAAATTAGTTTAGTCATCACATTACATGATTTTGTCATTTCACTCACTAAAATTAAATCATCTTGAAATGTTTGAGTTGCATGATTTTGAAACGCATATACCAAATAGACATCACATTCCAAAAACCTAAGGACTAATAGTGTAGTTTCCTCAAAATAACTATTGATGAAATCACGTTAGACTGTTTTTTTTAGTATCGGTTACAATTCACACACATTAGCTAAATTTTAACATTGTTGATCAATTGATTTAGATATATATCCTCAACTAAACTACCTGTTGAGATATGCATTGAACGACTGAATACCCTACAATTAGTTAGTCGGGGGTTTCGCTGTCCGGTCAGCGAGTGGGCATCTTTACGAAATCTGTATTTGTTACTTAATGGACTTTTATGTATTTTGGGCCTATTTTCTGTAATAAGATTTAATGAGAGTGTCTATATTATTATTAACTCTAATTAAACCCTAGCCGTCCTATGATATTCATTATGTATTTTCGCTCTTTTTAATTAAATCGTGCCCTCTATTTGCCCGTGGACCAGCTAACACAATGTTAATGAATCACGTAAATTCTATGTGTTTTTCTTCTCTTCTGCACTTTCTTATTCTTTGTTCGATTGTTGGATTTCTAATTTCATAACACTTATCATTTGTTATGTTATTTGATATCTACGAGTATAATTCATAACGATCGATGGAGGCATTATATTTCTTATACTATTCGCTATAATCCCTTCTCGTTAAATAGAGAAAAGTATGTATAATAGACTAAATGTTGGAGAACCTTCACCTATCTTTACAAAAAATATCAACCATTTTTCTTACTCCCAATTAATTTTGAGGTAGAACACTATGTTATCTAATACGAACTATCAGCTAATTGGCCCACTTATGATTTGTATCATAGGGGCCCAAGTTGAACTGGGCCTCTCCCATGTGCGTATTTTTGGCCCATTTCGTTTGTTTTTTACCGTCGATCATTGAAAATTGGATTTGAAGCAATTACAGTAGCGACAAAAAAACTCTTAAGAAGATCATGAAACCAAATGATTTTGCTTGTAACAATGGCGATGACAGGGTGCTCAGCCTCAGCCAAAGACTTTGAGATTGTCGGTTCTTTTTTTTAGTCTTGTACTAAATTAAGGAATTGCTAAGGAACACACAAAAAACATGCCACAATTCTTTTTCTTTTTTTTTCAAAAGGGAGTATCTCCGACATTCGGCGGCCATATAGGTAAATGTCATACTTTTGGGATTAAATTCCCACCTAAACTTATTGTCCGCTTGAGTGGAGTCCACATCCACTTAAAAATTCAATGCATTTTGGATCGGAATCGAAATTTGGAGGACCAATAATCCACATGGAACTTTGATACCATATTAGAGAATATGAGGGTTCCACCTCAAAATCAATTGATAATGAGGAGATTTCATATATCTTACAAACATATCGAAGAATTCTCACATTTTTAATATAGGACAATTGCCACAAAATGAGTATTTCGAACAATAATCATTTATATATTTTAATAGTGTATTATAAATACTCATATACGAATTAGAAAATTATGTGACGATACTTCTGGACTATATTTGTTATTTTTTTAAAAAAATGATTATATTTATTCTAAAAAAAAATTTATTTTCGTTTTCAAAACTAAAAGAAAAGAGAAAATGATAAAAATATTATCCAATAAAATTGGAACACATGGCTAAGCTGCAAAAATAAATGCAGTATAATGAACGACAATTTTAATTGTTTTAAAATTGCCACTAAATATACTGCATGGTGCATATTATATCAGAGTCTAACTTTTGAACTGAATAAATAAATGTATGCTTATCTCTAATCTCGGCGGAATCACCGGTTTGTTAAGCCCACTCATTTTCAGACGCCGCCCAAGTTCACATTAAACGTTTCCATGGTATTTGTGGTTCAAATATATTATTTTCGTTACTTTTTGTTTTGGGTCATTTGGGCTCTCTATTTCTTTCTAATATGTAACCAATTTGATGCATCCTTCCAAAATTTAAGCACAAGCTTTATACATAATGGACACCTTTATAATTCAAGAAATTTAGTTGGTGAAATTGAAAAATGGAGATGAAAGGATTAGACTGACCATTTAAAATGTAATTCAATTTAATATCACGGTCACGAATTCGATCTTTAAAATATGTATTTGCTTCTCTTCCAACTTATACTAAGAAAATAATTTTAAAATGCAAGGACCAATCAAAAGTTCAATAACCAAAATGAACCAAATTCATAAATACTGAATCCAAAATGAGTAAGAAATAAATATATATATATATGTGTGTGTGGGTAAATTATCAATATCCTATGGTTTGAAGAAAAAGTTAAAGTTTAAATTTTTTTGTTTCAAAAACTAGAATTTAGTCCATATGATTTGATGAAAGTTAAAATTTAGTATCTATAATTTTAAAAACTAGAACTTAGTCTAACAAAATCTAAATATTAATCATTGTCGTTTGTCGTCATTGGAAATTATATACGTGAAAATTAGTTATTCAGACGTAAATGATATGATTTTTTTATTCTCAATTACTGTGACATATGAATAATTAATTTCCCACGTACTCAATTTTCTAACGATTAAAAATGATAAATACTATTTTAAAAATTTTATTAAATTATATAGACGAAATTCTAATTTTTTTGGTTGTAGAAATTATTTTCAAAGCAAACCACTGCACTTTTAATTTAACTCTTTGAATTATGTCCAAACAATTTTATATTAGATCTATGGGTTTGGTTCATTCGGTTAGACTTTTTACAAGTTCTTACCTTTATAAACCTTTTATTTGTGTTTGACTGTCTTAATATTTAAATATAGTTTGTAGATAAGACATTTATCGGTTTTTGAAAATCAACAATCAAATTATTGTCTTTATAGTTGTTGAACTAAGGGCTTACAAAATAATCCTTATTCTTAAAATAGAGCAAGCCTAAATAAATAGTGTCAATTTCAAAATTTCAGAGCCTTACCAGCCAAAAAGCTATAAATAGTCCCCAAAAATTTCCAACAGGCAGTTTCATAGATTTGCAAAGAACCCCATGTTCATGTGCAGCCATTGCCAAAAAAGTCACTATTATCATGAGGGGAATTTGGGTGAAGCATGGGCTACACTGCACCCATGAAGTCTACATAAAAACCCCTTTTTTCAACCCCACAAAACTTCACCCAAAAACAATCCTTTCAAATAAAATAAAATAATAATAATAATAATAAACATTAATTCCCTCTCTCTCTCTTCTTCCAGCTTTATTCCAACTCATTTTGCTCTTGCTTTTCTGATACCAGAAAAAGAAGAAAAAGATAATAACATGTGAATTGTTTTGCTGGCCTTAAAAGAATCCCAAGTTCTTTTGTCACCTCCAACAGCCTGGAAGAATCATTGCCTCAAAGTCTAGCCTAACTAACACAAGCTGTGTGTTATAAAACAAATAGATATACTCAAATTCAAACATTTGAAACCAAGATTAAGAATTAAATGTATAATGTAGCATATTCCAACATTTGACATCAAATGAGGAATACATGCCAGCTCAACTGTGCTCATTTTAGCTATGTGGTAACTCTACTTTATTTCATCCACTTTAGACATCTATTTATTATGTCATGCCAAATAAACCCATATGAGTTTTAAGAATCTAAGAACTACTTAGTCAATGGTAACCATGTTTGGATGGTAAATGGAACAAATTCGATTGTAATGGTAAGAAATTTATTTATGTAGATTTATATTTATATATTTATCATAAAAACTAAAATGGGTTAAAATCCACAACCATGCATCAAAATTCCACGTTAGGCATTAATAAAAGAATGAAGCAAACAAAGAGACATAAATTGCATTAAAAACAGTGACCCACAAAATCAAACAGCTCTTCAATAACCTGTGAGAAATTTTGGTTTCTTCTTTTGGTCATCTGCAATCCATGGAGTCAAACGTGTCCGCAAATCCTGAAGGTTTTGAAGGGATGCTCGTGTGGGTCTGAGAGTAAGAAAGGTCATTGAACATTGTTGATGTTCCTTCATTGGCTTGCCATCTTTGAAGAGCTTGAGGTAAGCTCATGTGCAAATCGATCCCGTACGTGTCTTCTTCGTGTTGACTCGTGGGTTTCCATTGTTCGACAAGAGGACCCAGGATGTTTACGGCATGGCCCATGTCGGGCCTTTGCTGTGGCTCGCGAGCTGTGCAGTGTCCTGCCAGCTCTGCCACCTTGTATATGCTCTCCATTGTCTCCTCATCCGGGTTGAGAGTTTGATCGATTGCCTTTGGGATGTTTTCTTTGTTGATCAAGACCCTACGGAACCATGTGACCAAATGAGATTGCTCATCTGGCATGGTGTCGTCCAATGCTCTTCGGCCCGTGATGATTTCCATCAAAACTACCCCAAATGCATATACATCGACTTTAGTCGTCACTCTTCCCGTAGCTGTCCAATCATTAACGATGAGAAAACAATGAGACTTGCACAATACAAAGTCATTAACGATGCCTATGGCATGAGAAATAAAATTTTGCAGCAGTCAAAGTGTAGTTCATCCAGAAAATTCAATTGCACAAGAGAGTCCATCGTTAAATGAGTACTAGATTCAAAAGCTTAAGCACGGAAACTATTAATATGAAACGAGAAATAACCATGTGAACATATAACTTGGCCCTACAACATTTAAATGCCAAAGAAACCTGTAGAAAATTAAATACCAAGGAGATAACTACCATACATTGAACCCATAACCATGTGAATGTATAACTTATGATAGATGACCTCTAGATAATAAACTTAAGCCACAAAGTTGGAAGATAAAATGACAACATGAACACTTAAAAGGATTTGTTTAATTACCTGCATATTCAGGAGCAAGATAGCCAAACGTTCCGGCTAATCGAGTCTCCACGGAGTATTGTCCATCAGGTGCATTTCTAACCAAACCAAAATCAGCAACCTTAGCTCTCATGTCATCACCAAGGAGTATATTAGAAGGCTTTAGATCTCTGTGAATGAAACTTTGTTGAGCTAAACTATGTAGATATTCTACCCCTCTTGCCACATCTAATGCAATTGTGATTCTTTGTTTCCAAGTAAGAGGAGCACAACCATTCTCTTGACAATCAAACAAATGTTGAGTCAATGTCCCTTGAGGCATGTACTCATACACCAACAACCTCTCATTGCCATTGATGCAATAACCCAAAAGAGCAACCAAATGCCTATGCCTAACTTTAGTGAGCACAGCAATTTCAGCTTGAAACTCATTCATTCCTTTGGTACCCATTGCCCCAGACTCCATCCTTTTCACAGCAATTTTGGTACCATCATGCAATTCTCCTTTGTAAACAACTCCAAATCCTCCCCTACCCAACACGTTATCGTCGCTGAAATTGTTAGTCACCTGCCTCAAAACTTGTATCGAGATTGACACGTTCCCGCCCTCGAATACAGGGATATCATTGCTAAAATCCCCACTACTTTGGCTTTGCAGCTCACTTGGAACTCCAGCATAGCCATTCAAGCCCCTCCCTACATCACTCTTCACAATCTCCTTACCATTCTCAGGATTGTTCACTTTCCCAAACTTCTTGTGCCTATTGCTTACATAACATTTAAACACAACAAACAATAAAACAGCAACAAAAACAACAACAGCAATGACAACACCAACAATTACACCAGCTGAAACAGATGAGCCATTGGAAGATCCAGACCTACCATCTATGTTGGTGCCATTGGTACCAATCTTCCCACCCCCAGCTCCACCTTGCCCTCCATCTCCAGGGCTCAAACTAGTCCCAAACAGAGGATTACCATTCGTGTTCAACTTAACCGACGGAGCAAACTTCGGTAACTGCCCGCTCAAATTGTTGTTCGAGACGTCAAGGTTTAGAAGCTGAGCCAACGTCGTCAAACTCTCCGGTATCTCGCCGGTCAAATTATTGTCATTCAAATACAAAGTCTTCAAGCTTGTCAAATTGGCAAATGCAGGAGAGATCGTCCCCGCCAAATGCTGCTTCCCTAAGTTCACACCAGTAACCTTCCCTTCGGTACAACTCACAAATCCCCAACCCGGGCAAGGATTATTCCCTTCCCAAGAATTCGCCAGCAAAGCTGGGTACCCGAAAGCCCCTGCGATCTCAAGAAGCACAGAAACCTGAGCATCACACGGCCCCGGCGTCGTCTTACAGAACCTATTCACACTACTCAAAGTAGCCTGCACTCTGGAATCAAACACAGGCATTGGCCCCTGAAGCATATTGTTATCCAAACTAACATTCAACAAGTTAGAAAGTCGCATAAGCGAAATGGGAACAACCCCAGTAAACTGATTATCACGAAGCTGAAGATCAAACAAACCCTCCGATTTGGAAAAGTCCGGAATCTGACCCGTAAACTGATTCTTCTGAAGCCAAACCTGAGTCAATTGGGTCATAGACGACAACACATCAATAGAACCCGAAAACCCAATGACCTGATTGTTCAACCAGAGCCTCGTAATCCCAGATCCAGCTAAAGATTTGGGCAAAACCCCCGTAAGGTTGTTGTAGGAAAGACGAAGCTCCTGCAAACTAGCAAAAGAATCGAAGAAATCAGGCAAGGACCCAACGATGTTAGCATTACCAGCGTAAAAGCTAACCAGACCAGAAGACTGAGTGAAGTCAGTGGGAATGGACCAAGGGGCGAGGTTAAGGTTCTGGGTCAGACTCAAAACCTGCAAGCTGGTGAGGCCTTGGAAGATGCCATCAGGAACAGAGGAGAAATTGTTGTTGTCGAGATAGAGAGATTGGAGAAAGGAGAGGTTGGAGAAGTTGGGGATTGGGCCGGTGAAGGCGTTGCGCTGAAGAGAGAGGGAGGCGAGCTGGGAGAGGGAGGTGAGATCGGAAGGGAGCTCGCCGGAGAGGGACTTGGAGGCTAAGTTGATGGAGGTGACTCTGTTTGAGGAGTCGCAACGGATTTCTTTCCAGTTGCAGAAAGGGGTGTTGGCGGACCAGCCGGAGGGGGTGGGGGAGACGGCGGCGGCGAGTTTCTGGATGACGGCGGCGTCATCGGCGGCGGCGGAGAGGAGGAGGAGGAGGAGGAGGAAAAGGGTGGAGAGAAAGAGAGAACCCATTGGAGGTTGAGGAACAGAGAGAGAAATGGGTTGAAGATGATGAAGTTGCAGAGGGAGGGGTAAAGGAGGAGACTGGGGATTTGTTCAAATTACATGTCCATGTGAAACATTTTGCTCCCTCACTCTTCTGCTTTCAATAATTGTGAAGCTCCTAAAATTATCTTATTCAAAAATAGTTAAAGTCCATTAGCTATAATTCAAATTAATCTTATTTGACTATTATCTTATTTATAGGATTAACATTTCACAATTGTCTTACATTCAAAAAGTGAAGAGTTATCGAATGCTGTCAGTGACACGATGGTTTCATTGTTTGGTCGTAAACTAGTTCAACATCAAGCTCATAGATTATTTGAACCAAATAATCAATATTTGTCCTCCTTTTCCAATATATATTAAAATAAATAAATTGAAGGGTTACTCTCTTTTTTATTTCTAATTGATTTTGAGGTAAAAATTATATTATTTAATATTATATCATAGTTCATAAAACACAAACAAATATTCATTAAAAATAAAATTGAGATTCAATTCATGAAGAATCTAAAAAAAGACACCAATTTAAGAGAGATGTTAAGTTAGGATGGAGTTGCATCAAATGGTTAGAACTTGGAGTTTTGAATTAATTTTTTATATTTTAAATAAATAGTTAAATCTTTGTTCGTATTCTTTTTTTTTTTAGACAAAAATCTTGGTTCGTATTCCTTTCTACCTTTACCTTATTTATTTATGCATTACATAGAAGTGATAATTTAGGTCATGTATTTTAAACTATGGCCAGCTTTAATTCTTCTAATATATGTATTCAAATTGAATATAAATTTTTAATACAGAAAATAAATAGCATATATAATTACGTAAAAAAGTGATTATGATTAATTGAAGTAATTATTTTTTTAAAAAGAAAAAGAACAATTTTATTGTTAAAGAAAATATAAGAACAAATAAAAAAAAAATATATTTTAACATTTCATCTCCTTTCCCTCCACTCCAAATAAGGTTTTTCTGTCATCCCATCTCACTCCAAACAAGATTTTTTTATCATCTCATCTCACCCCGAACAAGATTTTCTGTTATCAACATCTTATCTCATCTCATCTTATTTCACCTGCAGCCAAACGGCTCGTAAATGTTTATTGACCATCCAAGAAATTTAGATGGAAAAAGGAGGGAAATTTGGTAAGCAAAAGAGGCAGCTTTGTGGTCAAATGAAGCCAAAAATTCTGATCTAAAAGAATGTGAAAAACAAGTACGTGTCATTGATTAAGCTTTAACTTAGTTTTTTTATCCACCTCACGTTTTTTTTATTGATTCTTTATAACTAAATTTATGTTTTATATTCATTTTTTAAAATTTATTCTTTTATTAGTTTCTTTGAAAGATTCTGCAATTTACTCCGTTCAAAATGTGAAAGTGGTTTTACCATTATTTTTTTTCCCATTGCTCGGCACAGATTGGAATTTCTAATATTTTTTCTTTATCTAAAATATGCCGATATTAGTTGAATTATTACTAAATTGGGTTTTCTTAAAAAGATTCTTCATATTTTTACGTTTTATCAAATATATTCTTAAAAAATCGTGTTCCAAATATAACCCTCTTTTTTCTTTTTTAGAATATAACACTCTTATTTAAAATTGTTAAAATTCATTCACAGAATATAGGGAGTTGGCTACCTATGATAAAAATCAAAATTTGTAATGATTTCTAATAAATGTAGAAAAAGTAAATTTGAATCCAAAATATTCACATATATTTTATAAAATATTTAGAAGGACCATTTTGATTGTTAACTAATTCAAATATTAGTTACAATTGCGTTCTCTCAAAAAAGTGTGTATATATATATATATATATATATATTTACTCTAAATTGAAATTTCTTAATTAATGAAACTAATTTTAAGTGAAAAAAGGGGTAAGAGCTAGTTTTTTTAGTTTGAGGGATGGAATTTTGAACTTCAAATCTTTTAGTTGGATGAATATAATTTAACTCGAACACTTCTCTTTTCAACCAAGTAAAAACTAGTTAATTGGAGGATTTAGAGCGTGTCTATTTTTTTTTTTTTTTTTTAAGAAAAACACTTAAATTTTTTATCAAACCCTATTCAATTTTCAATCCGTTTTTTCCTTTAACTTTAAACTTTTTTTCCTATTTTAATTTTATGATTTTCACTATGTTGATTTATTATTATAGCTTATAAATTGATTTAGACATTAAAATTTTAATTAAGATATGAAAATGAAAAGAAATAGAAATAGAAAAATATATTTATTTATTTTGTTGTGTAATTTTTAGAGAATTTGTCCTTCGTATCATATTTTTTGCTATTCATTACAATTGTAGTACAATTTTTAAAATATTTTCATTTACAGTATATTTTGCCCAAAATTTCTATTATTATATAATTAGACTTCTATCAGTTCAACTGATAGACTTTAGAGTTCTATCAGTTTAATTGATAGACTTCAATCGATTTTGAATTATTGAAAGGTGTAAACTGATAGACTTCAATTAATTTTGTGCCTCAAATAAATAAATTTGGGAGTTGTGCTCTAAATGATTTTTTTTAATATACATGCAAAAGTCTCTAATTTTTATATCATATTCATTCAAAACTATTTGAATTAAGAAATTTGCCAATCTATCTATGCATGACCAAAAGATCGCCAATTTGAATCTTCCTCCTTAATTATACATAAACTAAAAAAATATTAAAAGAATATAAATTTGCAAAAATAAATATTTTTAATTTATTATCTTCACTGGTCGAAGAAAATTGGATTGAATCAAATGGATCAGTTGTACAATAGTTTCATTGTTTTGTTGTAAACTAATTCAACACCAACAATCACATGTTTAATTCCGATAATCAGTATTTGTCCCCTTCTTCGATATAAACTAAAAAAAATTAAAAATTAGAAATTAAATTATAAATATCTCAATTAAAATAAATATAAAAAATCGGCTCAATTTCATTGTAGTGTATTGACTAAAAATTTACGAAAATGAGAAAGTTTAATTTTATTTTCATTTAATCCAATAATGATCAAATTTTGAAAATTTAGTTTGTCATAAGTTTAATTGTAAATATAACAATTAAAAGAATACAAAAAATTCGTTTCGTGGAACTATCCTTTGTCATACTGACTACAAATTTAATTCTATAATTATCCAATTTTGAAATTTGATTTAAAATTATTTTTTTATTATAAAAATCAAAATTGGAAAAAATTATTACAACTAAAAAGAAAGTATTTTTTATGCAACACTAAACTATAAACATGATTATTAAAAAAGATGATAGTTAGGGCCCCGTTTAATAACGATTTTGTTTTTCGTTTGTGAAATTTAAGTCTACAACAACTATCTTATTATACATTTTTCGTTATTTGGATATTTATGTCTTACCTATATTTTAATAAACAAAACCAACATTTGGAAGAAAAAAAATTAGCTTCCAAAAGCTTGTTTTTTTGTTTTTTTTTTAAATTTAGTTAGTATGCATCTACTTTCTTAAGAAAATATGGATATATTGTAGGAAAGATGGAGCACATGGTAGTAAATTTGAATAGAAATATACTTAAATTTCATAAACAAAAAAAAAAGAAACGAAATAGTTATCAGACGGGGCCTAGTTCGATCTTCAAATCAACAAACAAATATTTTTAATCCCAAACTTTTGAAAAGAAGTTGAACTTTTTAATCCCAAACGGGGATTTGTTTGACATATTTAGGTAAGATTTAGATTTAAAATCTATTAAATCATTCTCGAAAACCTATTATCTAAACGAGTTTTTATTAACTACTATTCATTTTTACTTTTAAAAACAACTCTTATTTCTAATCATTAATTTATAACTACTAAATTATTTATAACCCCTAATTTTTAATCATTCATTTCAAATCAATCAAAATAACTCATTTAATAACCATTCATTTTTAATAATTTATTTTTTAATTACTAAAAATAATTACTCATTTTAAATCTACATTCAAATAAAGTTTTTACTCTAACTAAATCTTACCCAAATATGTCAAAGTTCCACTTCAACATCCCTTCCTCATATCCAAAGGCTTTTTTCTTTTTCATTTTTTTTATATAGACCTCAAATCCAAAGGCATCATTAACCATTACCAATGTAATAATTTTATTGCATCGCAGGGTGGTTAAATAAACACGACGACCTTGGAAATGGCAATTTTCAGTACCAATTATTAAAAAAAAAAAAAAAAAAAACATAGAACATGGGTCTGCTGTTCTGCTATTCTACTTTAACATATTTCAACTCAAAAAATAAATAAATGAACAATATATGAATTATACGCTTTTTAAATGTTCCTTTCTTTTTTAGGTTCAAATGCAAGTGATTGCTAATTCCCCTACAATTATATACTATATATTCTTTTAAATAATCCCATGGTCTTTAAAACTTATTGGCACCCCATGTTCTCTGGTCTTATTTTGTCACACTTAATAAACAACCCATAGAGAGTTCCCGAAGATGATTTATATTATTATCATGAAATAAAGTACATATTAACTTCTCACTCTTTTTTTTTTAATAAATAATATTACTTTACAATCATTTAACTTAAGAGGTAATGTGTCAATAGCCGTTAAAATGCCATGCTACCTTACAATGCTATACATTGATACTTTTTTCTATTTAATTTTATTATTTTTTTTTTAATTTATAAGCTTGTACAATGTCTACTTTCAACTTTCAACCTAAAATATACCCACAAATAAGAGACTTTTTTGTGAAAATAGGCTTAGTTTTATATTTATTATCAAGATTTGACTACTTTAGTACATGAGAAAACGACTCACTTTAAATTCTAATAGAGGATGAAGTTGTTTTGTTTTGATTCCATATTGTGAATTTATATTTTAAAATAAATAAGAAAAGAGTGTAACTTGAAAGACATAGAATAGGAAGGTTGAAAATTATTCAAAATGTTATAGATAAAAACGTTTGATTAATTTTAAAATATGGAAACAAAAACTTCAACCAAAATTTAAAGAATAAAAAAAAAAAAAATTCAGAGGATTTTCCATGTATAGAAAAAAAAGAGAAAAAACTATCAATAACACCTTTTAAAAAAATATTTCATTATAGCATAAAATTGGGTGGTATCTTTAAATTAACCAAAATAATCACTGTTTCAATTAGTTTTTAGCAAATAATTTTTAATTAATTTATTGACAGCTTTCAATCAATTAATTGATGATAGAGTTCAATTAATTAACCAACAATTTTCAATTAGTTTGATGATAGTTTCTATGAATTCATAAAAAAAGTGGCACGATGAAAATTATAAAAAAAAATAGAATCAACTATAAACCAAATATTTTAAGACAAATACTATAATTAGAATATGCAGTTTTAAAATTATTATCCATAATAAATTCCTTTTTCATATGAATTTTTTTGTCCATAGTAAGGATACTAACCAATTTTGTAGGTCACATTTAAACAAATTGAATAAAAGTTTTGTTAAATATGAACGTGCATGCTCAATTTCGTTGCAAACTGTGGCTAGTGTGTATATGTGTGTATATATATAGTGCTAAACTTTAGTTGTTTTTACATACATATATTAAAATAATGAAAATAGTTGGATTCGTTAAAAGGGCACTTAATAAAATGTGATGACACTACGCAACCGCGTTCCTCCCCCAACCAACCACATGCCTAATGCTTAAGCTTCAATCAAACTACCATTTACTTCATTTTTGGTTTCTTAATTAAGTATACATACGTGTGTATAATACTTCTTACCAGCTAAATTATTGAAATACTGTGGATTGAGTTGGATAACAATTTTATTTAGATTCTATGCGATATAATTTTATTATTTTTATTAGATTGGAATGGATAATTGATCAGTTTTTGACTCCATTAATATAATACAAAAGAAAGAGAAATTAATTAATAAGACAGGCAGACTTCCTTACAAACTCAAATGGAAATAAAAGCAGAAATACTCCATTTCTTTTATATTTCATGTAAATTAGGGGTGAAGATTTCCATTTTCCACTACTCTCCAAGCCATTGGCCGAGCAATATTCAATAATAACGGGCCGGGTCCACCAAGTTCGTGGCTCAGAAACAAAATCAAGCCCAATAAGAACTGAATGTAAAACTGGGCCCATTTTCCTTAATTCTTGCCCAATTTAAGCAATTCGTAGAAATTTATTTATTATTGAATAGATTGTAGTAAATAAGTAAATTTATAAAGTAATTAAGGGAATGACTAACCAATTTTCATAATAAAATTGATGCCGAACGAAATTTGAGAGAGGAGTACCGTGAAAAAGAATTGTTCCCAAAAAGTTCTTTGTGTGTAATTGTATACTATATACGCCACCCTAAATAACCGGAAAGAATACGTACATCTTTCGGATTTTTTTAGGAACCATTTCCTCCATTAAACTCAAGTTTATAATGTCACAAAATATCTCAACTCTTTGGTATAAAGATGAGACGAACAAAGCTAAGATCATAAATCTTTCGAATGACATGAATTTGGTTTAGATACTTGTCGGTTTTTTTAAACGTATATATGACGATTGTAAAATTGAAATGGTTTAACACCAAACAAGATAAATTGCGCCACCGACCCACTCGATATAAACGACTACATTTAACTAAATAAAATATTACAGTAGATTTGATTTTTAGAAAAGTCATTACTTTCTTTCTAATTTATTTTTAATCGGCTACATTTAACGAAATAAAACATTACAATTTGTTAAATTTTAAATATTTGTTATATATATTTTTAGATTACAATAATTAAGAATGGAGGATTTGAATCCATCACAAGTATAGATTGATACCATTGAACGATTGACTAAAGACTAAATATTTGTTAGGTAGTATCTTAAATATAAGTTGCTTTTGAACTAAAAAATCTACTTAATCATTAAATTTATATTATAATTGATTATCCTCAAACTCAAACTTTTAATTACAGGGTATTTAGTCTCCAATTTAATTTAATTAGTTATATTACTTTATGACGAAAGCAACGTCTCACATTGAACAAAATCAAGTTGCATTAAAATAAATAAATTAAAGTCTGCGTTCAATGAACTAAAGTGAAAATCATACTTCATTATAGAAGAATTCAAGTTTCAATTTGAGGAAGAAAAGAGGTTCAAGATATTTCAATTTTAAGCATTTCACAACTTAAAAAGTGCAGATAAAAAATGGATGTAAGTTATATAATATGAGAAGTTGGATTGAAATAGATAACGTATACATTTATCTGATAGATTTATTTCATAGAAATGACTCCGTGTCTTTTTATAAAATGAATTAGCCAAACACAAATTTGATTATTGTTTATATGTAATAGTGAATTACACATCATATATTAATTTAGATGAGTTAAATGTAACTTGAGTTAATTAAAGGTTAATTTGAGTTAATAATGAGAGATGTGTATTAGTGCTCATATATAAAGAGTTTTGGAGGTTTTCTTCTAATTGAGAATGAAAATAAAAATCCTAGTCACCTTTGAGAGCGCCCCTTGTACATTCTTCCAATGACATTATGATGGTAGATCGATCAAGCTCAATCGATCCTTAACAGTAGAGTAGGGATGTTCCCGAACCACCATAAATTTGGTGTGTTTTGTCTCTCTTCTTTTTGATCCTTCTATTGTTTGTTTGATTCATCTCTTTATGCATTCAATCTTGAATTAGATATGTCGATCTAGAAGTTTGCATCAACATGATATTTGTCATTTTTTTAAAACATAAAATTAAAAATGAATACGATACTATACTAACAACAAAATATATAGAGGGGTTGACCAAGAGAATGAACATAATTATAGGAAGTTGTTGGGATGCAAACAAAATATTGCAGATCCCTTAGATGAGAGAAAGATTTAGACATATAAGTGATGACAATATCATCTTGATATATGAGACGTTTTAAGAGATGCCAAAAAATAAAAACAAAGTCATGGAGTCTAGCCCAAAATGGACACAATATTGATTAATAAGTAGATTAAGATAGCATTGTCATCGTTATTAGAAGTATGGTTACTAATATTTGAGTGAAAAGAATTATTAAGGATAAAATAGTATGTACGCATGACTAGAAAATAATTCTAGGGGTCCGAACGTGAGTAAGAGATATCGAATACATATCTAAAATAAACGAGCTAAAAAACATGGCGTAATCAGCTGGTATAGGACCAGAGGGGAAGAACAAGACTTATGAGGTGAAGATTTGATGAACACAAGGAAGGATCTTGCTGTGATTTTGGATAAGGAATCCATCGATTACAGCCATGCATCTAGAGATTGGATAATTGGTTCTTTATCTTCTTGTACCTCTCTAACTCACATATTTGGTTTTGTTTTATTGGTTTGCTTCACATGACACTCAACCGGGTTATGTCGTGGATAATTTTTATCCATGTTTGTTACATGAATTTGAATTTCTCAAAACTTTAATATTAAACTCTTCAACAATCAAAATACATGTTAAAATATTATCCATAACTTCACATAAATTTGTAACAATAGCTTGAAAATATTAATGTACATTTTATGACCAATCTTCACACAAATTTAAGTATAATTTTTAGTTCAACAATAATTAAAGATAAAATATTCAAATTTATAATCCTTTGATGACAAACTTGTTATAACAAGTTTTTAAAAATTAAGTCTACACTGACATCGTCACTACTTCAACCTCTAATTTTTTTCATTTTAATATCTATATTTTATTTTTATTTTTTATTTTTTAAAACTAAAAACGTAGCTTGAAAAATTATGTTTTAATGGAAGATAACATTTTTTTAAAAAAATAAAACAGGTGAATAAAGACAAATTTAATCTTTTTAAAAAAGTATTAGTCCGATAATAGTTTTCATTTTTTATTTTTGATTTTTAAAACTTTAAGCCTACAAGATATTTCTTATTTTGATATCTTCATTAAAAATTAATAAAAAAAATTGAAAGCTATGATTTAGAAACAAACCCCTAATTGCACTTTAAGTCATATGACATATCACGATAACAAAAAGAACCATTTTCACTTCACAGTCATGTAATCAATATTTATAATCTTCTTCCACCAATTTGTTTTTTTGGAAGTAAAACCATGGTTTTATTACCTAAGAGCAAACGTCGCATTGATAATTCACCCAACAAATCATACAAAGTCGTTAATTTTCTACGTAGATAAATCCACCAAAGTCATTGACTCAAACCTCCCAACATGGCGGAGAACAACGCAGAAACCGACCGCCGGCGCGTGCTGCTGGTCGCCTTCTGCGCACAAGGCCACATCAACCCGGCCCTCCAATTCGCCAAACGCCTCACGCGCCACCGCGTCCACGTCACCTTCTTCACCTCCCTCTCCGCGTACCGCCGCATGTCCCGAATCCCCACGCTCCCTCACATCTCCTTCGCCTCCTTCTCCGACGGCCACGACGACGGCCTCCAACCCGGAGACCAAATCCCTCCCTTCATGTCCGACCTCGAGCGCCTCGGAACCATAGCCGTAGCCGACATGATCACCGAAAGCGCAGACCGAGGCCAGCCCTTCGCCTGCGTGGTGTACTCCCTACTCCTCCCGTGGGCGGCAGCGGCGGCGCGTTCCCTCCACGTCACGGCCATCCTCCTCTGGATCCAACCCGCCACCGTTTTCGCCCTCTACTATTACTACTACCACGGCCACAAACACGCACTCCACCGCATTTTTCATGACCCTATAACCACAATTCAACTGCCCGGCCTTCCATCGCTGACCGGCATCGACGTTCCCTCGTTTTTCAACTCTTCCAATATTTACGATTTTGCCCTTCCCATCTTCCAACGCCTGTTTGAACTGCTCGACCAAGAGTCCAGCCCCACGGTTCTTGTCAACTCGTTTGAGGACTTGGAGCGGGACGCCTTGCGAGCCGTTGAGGGCTTTCGTTTACTGCCCATTGGGCCGTTGGTTCCCTCGGCATTTCTTGACGGGGAAGACCCGTCGGATGCGGCTTTTGGCGGAGATATGTTTGGGAGTAGTCGTATGAACCATGATTATATTCACTGGCTGAACTCCAAGCCTGAGGGTTCCGTCGTTTACGTGTCGTTCGGAACGGTTTCCACGTTGTCGATGCAACAGAAAGAGGAGATTGCTGGAGCATTGTTGAGCTTTGGGCGCCCTTTTTTGTGGGTTATTCGAGATCTTAATCCTCATGTTGCTGGAGAAGATGATGCATTGAGTTGCAGGCAAGTATTGAAAATACTAATTTTATGTCTCTGTTTTTACGGAAAAAAATCTATATTACCATATATTAACTAGGATATTAGATTGCATTCTTACTATACTTAAAATCTTACCCCCATTTGTGAGTTATAGAAAATGATAATTTGACTGATGAAAGATAAATGATATTCGAAGACTTAAAATACCATGTACTCAGGTATCTCTATTCTATCTATTAAAAATTCTTTAGTTTTATCTGAGTTGGTTGATGCTACGGACTACCGGTTATGCTTCATATTCCCTTAGTTCGAGACGGTTATAAAGTACTTAAACTAGAAAACACTCTATGTACTTATATGTGTGTACCATGTATAGTAAACTGAAGCTCTGATTCACGATCATGAAATAAAATAGAGTGGAATCATCTATCCTTGAAAATCTATTTAACTTTTGAATGTAGAATCCTCAAGTTAGTTTCCCACTAAGTGTCACACAATGAAAATGTGTACCGTCATCCAAGTATTAAGATAGGTGGACTATTGCTTCTATCATCATGAATATCTATATTATTTGATATTGGAGCATCTCTGTGTGTCCTCGAAGCTAGAACTCATAGACAAAAAGTGAATAATAATTAAGTTCACTAGTAGGTTTCTACGCGAGAGACCCTCAATTAGACATATTTTTGGAGAGGACCTCCCATTGATAACTCTTTTACTTGATTTTTTTTTTTTTTTTTTTTTAAATTTAAAATATCTAACTTGATTTTTCTACATAATAATAATTATTATAAACATTTAAATTCTTAATTAAGCAACCCTTAATTTTATCGGGGGAGAGGTTAATAAAAGGTTGTTGATATTTAAATGTTAAACTAATCACAGGGAGGAACTAGAAGCTGAAGGAAAGATAGTTCCATGGAGTTCACAACTAGAGGTTCTATCAAGCCCTGCGACAGGATGTTTTCTAACGCACGGTGGTTGGAACTCTAGCTTGGAGAGTTTGGTGTGTGGGGTTCCGGTGGCGGTGTTTCCGCAGTGGTCGGATCAAGGGACGAATGCGAAGATTGTTCGGGACTTGTCGAAGACGGGAGTGAGGCTGGAGGTGGGCGTGGATGGCGTGGTTAAGCGAGAGGAGATAAAAAGGTGTCTGGAGATGGTGATGGGAGATTCAAAGGAAGGGGAAGAGATAAGGAACAACGCTGTCAAATGGAAGGAGTTGGCTAAGGAAGCCGCTAGCCAAGGTGGTTCTTCATATTCCAACTTCAATGCTTTTGTGGATCAAGTCTCCTAGGGTTGAATAGTGTAACTTTTTATTTTTATTTTTGATGGTTGATATAATTAAATTTACTTCACTCCATCCGTTTAGATTTTTAAATTGATTGGTGGTTTAAATTGATTTTTAGTATATAAAAATTAGAGTTGGAAAGTATTTGCATATCTAACAAAAAGGATTCGTCCCCCAATAATAAATTTATTTTGGTTGAAATGAATTATGACATGATTTTTTAACTCTGTGTGTGAGAGAAGGTTTGAAAAAGATATAAAAGTATGGGCAATATTTTCCCGCAGGAATTTCTGCAGGGTGCCCCTATAGACCGCCACGTGGCGCTCTAAGAAAATGTCATGTGCCTTCTCTCTCTCTTTTTTTTTTTAAAAAAAAATTTCTTTATTTTTTCTTTTTCCTTGGATTATGAAGATGAAGACGATTGGTTGTTAGCATGGCAACAAATGTTGGAGATTTATGATCTTAAGAATAATAAGTGGTTAACAAATTTGTTTGAATTGCGAGAAAAATGGGCGACGGTATATGGGCGACATATGTTTACATCGGATATGAAAAGCACACAACGCAGTGAAAGTATGAATAGCTTATTGAAAAAATATTTAAAACCAAGTCATGATGTATTGCGTTTCCTTGAACATTATGAAAGAGTTTTAGCAGATCGAAGATATGAGGAAATAATAGCAGATCGAAGATATGAGGAAACCAAGTCTCTTTCATTCCTCTATAAAATAATTTATTTGTTCTCTTTATAGATAACAATATTTATTTTCTTGGTGTAAGATTTATTTTTTAAGAAATATAAAATTTATACTAATTTTCTACATTAAAAAAAAGAAAAAAAGAAAGAAAATAAAAACTAATTTTGTGAGAAAAAAATGATAGAACACCAAATTTTACAAGTGATAGAAAAAGAAGATGGTGAAAATGAATTTTGAAAAAAATTAATAGATTTCAGGAAAATGATTTTATTAAAAAGAAATGAAAAAAAAATGAAAATGAAAGGAAAGATTGAAGTGACAAAATGGCAAATTCAAAGAAAAAGAAAAAAAAAAGAAAATAAAAAAAGAGAAGCCACATGACACTTTCTTAGAGCGCCACATGGCGGTCTATAGGGGCACCTTGCAGAAATTCCTCTAGAGAAGTATTGCCCTAAAAGTATTAGACATAATGCGTATTACTCTTACAAATTAAACCTTTAAAAATTGAGATAGGATGATTCTCTAGAACACAGTAAGAGACTCAACAAAAATGGGACATTTTCAAAAACCAATTTTACAACACAAAGAAACAAAAAAAGGACAAAAAATAATGACCTCACATCAAGTGTTGAAAACTCAGAAAGGAAAAACGCTATTAAGTTGAAAAACTTGGATGAATCCAAGATTCTAATTTATAGAAATTCATGAAGCAAAACCCAAGAAATTTTTTCTTTGTATAACATAGTAACCACAAAAATTTCAACTTTGGCATGGGACAAGGAAAATGTTTGCAATGATTCTCTCTTTTTTGCCTTTTTTTTCTGGGTAAATGTGTGGAAATTTTTTGAGAGTGAGTTTGTATGGAGGTAGAAAAGGAAAAGAAGGTTGGGGAGGGTCTTACTTAGACTTGTCTGCATAAAGCATTGCAATTTCCTCTTTAAAGGCTGCTCCTCTGGCCTTCCCATCAACCTGCCCTTCCACAAACCAGTCTGGGAAAAACAAACTTTTCCCAACAAAATGTTTCACTCAATCATAGTACCAAAAAAAAAAACTCAAGTCATATTTTTATTAGTGCTTACTTCTTGTGACTTTTTATTCGCATTGGGGAGAAAATTAGGCCAGCTCTCATTTTCCTTGTAAAAAATAAATAATGGAATCCTATGTCATCTCTATGGGAAAAGAAAGTAAATAAGTACTTAGCAGGTAAAGGTTTTTATTGGAATTCGAACACTAGTTTAAATCTTCCATGTTATTAATTTTTTTTTGGAAAATCAATATATTCATTCAGAAAAGACCAAACCAGAGCGACCCTCCAACAATACCAATACCATGGAGGCAATGAGTGGGGGGAGATTCTCCCAACTCAAAAAATCATCTTGACAAGTACGAAAGTTTAAGAAAACAAGCGGTCATAAGGCACGTATAAAACTTGGCATGGATTCTTAATTTAGCATGCATGATTAAATACACTTAAGCATCCCAAAAACAGTTAAAACAAAATCGAAGGTGAAACCCAGCTAAATAGTTGAAACATAAACAAGCATTTAGTAAGAGATTTAATAAAGAATATCGAAATAAAATCCAATCTATCACCTAATAATTCATGCTGAAACAATAAAAGAATACATTAACATATTACTCGATGGACTATCCCATGATCTTGTCAGCTCCATCCAGCTCAGCCACCCAGGTGTATATCCTGATTACCTGAAACATAAACCAAAATAAAGGTGAGTATAAAGGTACTCAATAAGAATCCCCAAACAGATGTACAATATGCATATATAACTCCACCACAAATTGGGTCTCAAAGGGATGTTACAAGACTATTTCCGGTGCTAACCACTAGGGGACATTGGGGGTGGCATACGACCCATCAGCTTCCCCGCAATCTCTTCTCTCTCCTGCAATCCTGTAGAGATTTTTAAATTAAGGATTTTGGAAATACTTGAAACTATTGGAAAGATTTAAGATTTTTTTTTTCACTAGAGTTAATTCACTTTTCTTATAAGGGTTTATGGTTTAGTTATAAGCATCTCTACTCACTAGTTGTTAGAAATGGTTGTTATGACATTGCATGAGTTGCATTAGGCTCAGATCATCTAACTCTTTTGAATCTAGTTGCTTCTTAGACGATGAAGCAACCAAAGACTATCGTCATTCCTCAAAATGATTGTGCTCAAGAGAGGATGGATCTATACTTGTTCGGAAGCTCGAGGCCGATGTAGTGGAGGCTGTGAGAAAAATCTATGTTCTCTTTTCCCCTTAGAATCACTTAGCCTTATAGTAGTGTGACTCAAGCAGCCTTATGATTAACGAGATAGATCGTACTATTCGAAAGTTTCAAAATAACTTTTACTTACAAGACCGATCCACACATGCAGAGGTTGGTAACCTTTTTTTTTCTATTACGAAAATTGTTCACTTGGATCAAATATTTTCATGCGTTGAAACCTATACTTATTATGCATTTTTTCTTTAAAAATTGTTTTCCTCATGTAACCTTAGGGTATGTTTGGAGCATCGATTTGGTTAGGATAGATGGAAGGTTATGATAAATAGTGGATTATTATAAATGATGTTTGAGGGGTAAGTTATTATAATATGAATTATGATAAACAATATTTAAAGAGCTGGTTATGTAACAAAAAGTAATATATGTAAATTTTAGATAAACGAACACTCAAATTTAGATAACCACCCTTTATAATAAACGGTGGGGCAAACATCGGTTGAATTATTATAACCAACCCGGACCGTTTACATAAATGAGGACCATAAAAACATACCCATGGATGTTAGAGGTTGAAAGCCCCAATTTTACCGGTTATGTTCTATGCCAATAATAATTAAGGGATTTTATATGTATACCAAAAAATAATAATAGTAATCATTACATCACTTTTTAAAAATACTTTTGTATGTACTAGAAAATTGGTATGATGTCTATAACCAGAATGTACCTACTTCAATCTATTTCCTTAATAACCTTCGATTAGTTTAATGGATAGTTTTAATCAGTTCATCTATAGCATCAATCGGATACAAAATTAGAAAACGTAAAAAATTCCATTAAAATTTGTTATACATATTTTTTTTATATAATAAAAATGCTATAATTGTAAACGATATGAAAAATTGCTGTGGAGCAATGTCAATAATTAACTAAAAAGATTAATTATTTTTTAATTTAAGAAATGGTATGAGTGAAAGTGGAAGATTCAAACTATTGACATAATTTAGTGTTTTTTTTTAGTATAACAAATGATTTAACCATTTAAACATTTATTTTAATTCAACAATAAAAATGTTATCGGAATCTATAATCTCTTGGCCATTAACATACATTTATGTTAGATTATCGTTTATTTGGATGTTGATCAATTGTGAATTATCACATCATTACTCTTGAATTAATGAAAAATTAGAAATAATTTTGAGTCAACTATAAATTGATGTTTTCCCAAAATTGAAATGAATTAAAGGTTGGTCTATTTGGAATTTGACCACATTTATTGAGTAAACCCATACAGACAAATCCAAACCTAACGATAACATTCAAAACCTCATGTGCATGTCATAGATATTGAACCTTATAAATATACAAGTCCACCAAGCGTAAGGTCAGGATTAGGGCAAGAGCTCAAGTCCATGATCCATAAGAACCTCATAAATAGAGAAGTTCTACTCTAAATGTTAAGAAATATTGGCTTCCACAAAACTTCCCAAATTCCTAATATTAAAAAGTATCAGAGATAAAAAATAGATGTTGAACCTCTATCACACAAAATTATGTCAAAATTGAAATTCTAACTCCATCAAAATATTAATATTGTAAGAACAAAGACGCATTTAAACTTGGAACCTTTTCATTTTTAGTTATACATTAATATTGGGTAGACATTTAAACTTCAAACTTGAGAGGAGAAGTAAATACAAATTAGCATTGACCTAATTGTATAAGGTTGAGCTCAATCTTTTGAGCTTGCATTTCCATTAGCTTTAACGTTAGCCCTTTCTTTCTTTACCGTTGCAAATAAAATAAAATAAAACTAAGTGGAAATTAAGCCCCACTCTCTCTCTCTCTCTCTCTCTCTCTCTCTCTCTCTCTCTCTCTCGCTAAACCCTTCACACTCATTCCTTGCTTCCAAGTCATTCATCGCATATCGTTCTCCATTTCTCAAATTCTCTCAATTTTTTCTCAAATTCAACTTCCCTTTCAAATTTTCCCCAATAATCTTCATTCAAAGCCCTTCCAATTTCTTCCCCAAATCTCCAGTTCCCAATTATGCCGGACATGGACGGTTCCTCCCATCACAAGTCCCCTCAGATCTCCGAGATGTTCCAGAAATTCGCCCTCGCTTTCAAGACCAAAACCTACGAATTCTTCGCCGACGGCGACGAATCCGACGGCTTCTCGCTCCTGGACTCCGCCGAGGAGGTTATCACCGACCAGAAAGTCGTCGTCATCAAACCCGATTCCGCCGCCTTCGATTTCATCCCCCTTAAGCCTTTTCCGCCTCCCAATCGCAAGAAATCGGACCCCATTTCGGATTACGCCGCCAAATTGAATCCGGAGATGATGCACACTCTGGTTTCCTCCATTTTCGCTACGGTTTCTTCCTTTGAAGCTTCGTATATTCAGTTGCAGACTGCTCATGTTCCGTTTGTTGAAGATAGAGTCACGGCGGCGGATCGAGTGTTGGTCTCGCATCTTCACCAGCTTTCTGATTTCAAACATGTTTACAAAGATCATCGTAGAAATCCTGATGAAAGCGCTTCCATTCCGGTTGCTTCTTGTTTGGAGGCGCGGGTTCAAGAGAATCAGAGTAAGCTTCGAACGCTCGGCACCGTCTCGGACCGGGCTCAGTCCGAGATCGATCGGAAGGACTCTGAGGTATTGACTCTCAGGAAAAAGCTGGGAGAATTGCAGAAGGCTAATTCCAGGTTATCCAAGAAATCATCCGTTGATTTAAGTTCGCCTTGTGATGTTTTACTGTCTGTTAGAGTATTCGATTCGATATTACATGATGCTTGTAGAGCAACGTATAGTTTTACTAAAGTTTTGATGGAATTGATGAAAAAAGCTTCGTGGGATATGAATTTAGCTGCCAATTCGGTTCATCGAGAGATTCGATATGCGAAGAAAGCGCATGATCGATATGCATTCTTGTCGTATGTTTGTTTAGGGATGTTTCGATGTTTTGATTCTCAAGTTTTTGGTGTGGGTGAGACTGAGTGTTTCTGTAGTGAGCAATCTCAGAATTTGGACAGAAATAGCATTTCTCTTAACCAATTACTTGAGCATGTTTCTAGTAACCCAATGGAACTGCTAAGTGTAAATCCTCAATGTGCGTTTTCTAAATTTTGTGAGAAGAAATATCAAGAACTTATTCATCCTACTATGGAGTCGTCAATTTTCAGTAATTTGGATAGGAAAGAAGCCATTCTGAAGTCCTGGCGATCGGTCAGTGTGTTCTATAAGTCGTTTGTTAAAATGGCTAGCTCAGTGTGGATGTTGCATAAGTTGGCCTTCTCTTTCGATCCCGTAGTGGAAATCTTTCAAGTTGAAAGGGGTGCAGAGTTCTCAATTGTATACATGGAAGATGTCACAAGAAGATACATTCCACCTTTTAAATCCCGAGCAAAAGTCGGGTTTACTGTGGTTCCAGGCTTCAAAATTGGAAAAACAGTAATCCAGTCTCAGGTGTATCTTGAGGAAGCTCTTGGTAAAGGTTGAAAAACATTTAATGGGATGCTTAATGAGTAAAAGGACTCCCTCCCCTTTCCATTTATTGTTCCGAATTCCTCGAAAATCGGAGCTCATGAAGTTAACGGATGCCTCGTTGAATTTCTTGAAGCAAGAAAAGTGAATGAACTAACCACCTGAGCGTTCATCACTGCTGGACCCAGATAAACTGCAACCTCAGCAGCAACACATTGCAAATTTTTCTCTCTTCCTCTTTTTCCCTTACTGTGAGTATTGTTCAGGGTCAATTCTATATATCTTTTTTCTTCTTTCGAGTTTATCACTTACTAATATACAACCAAATTGTGTATCCAGATCAACTGATTACAGTCATCATATCATTAATTATTAACATTCTGTTTCTTTCAGTTCTTAATATTGAATTCCTTTGAGAGATACCCAATTACTGACATGGAACATGTATAATTAGCAATAGAATTAACACAACCTGTGAGTTTTTTCAGTTAATGCTGTGGAACATGTTTACTTTAGCAATAGGATCTAATTGTTGGTTAATGGCATAACATTCATCTAAATCTAGATCTTATGCAATCAAAACTGACTCTGACAGCTTCATCTTCCATTATTTTATAGTTCAACTGCTAGATGTTGTTTGGTAATGTTTAAACAACTGTTCTTGACTTTTTAAAACAAATTTTTTGTTCTTTAGTGCAGAAAGTAGGTTTGGATGTCGACTTCTTGAAAGTTTGTTTTTGGTTGAGGTTAGTTCTCAAAACAATCCTGGACTTGAGAACAACCTTGATGTGTTTGTAAGAACCAACAGCTAACATGGCTTTACAAAGCAGTTTAAATACTTCCATAGAAAATGCACCCAAATATTACCTTCACCTTGCTTTTACTCATAGCTACTTTACTTGACTGTGTTTCTAAATTGGTGGCCTCAATAGAGACTTGGGGTAGGTAAGATATGCTCCTTGAAAGTCTCAGGTTCAAATCCCACAAGTAAGCTTACTTGTAAAATCTTTTGTTGCCTTCTAGGTCCAGGCTTTGGAACGGGCGTTGTTGCTCCGAATATATAGTAGAGTGAAACTTTAATTCTTGGTTATAAAAAGATACCAATTTTCAGTTTTCCTATGATTTACTACTCTGGGTTGTCGTTCCAACGACATTGCTTGTTTTTTCCCTGGAAAGATACCAGGTTGTTGTTCCAAATCACAAATTTATGTGTGATTTTAAATTATAAGTTTGGTTTGTGAAATTTTATGATTGAAAGATACCAGGTTGTTGTTCCAAATCACAAATTTATGTTTGATTTTAAATTATAAGTTTGGTTTGTGAAATTTTATGATTGCATCTATTTAGTCTCGATCGAAAGTTCATGAACCAAACTTATATCTTCAACTATTAGGTAACTGTATTCTTGAGCTTGACAGCATCAAGCAAGTCACTTTTTCTATCAATTGTTGTGCTGCCGTTCTTGTTTCTTCAAGGTTATAGAATCCTTGTAAGTAGGTTGGATTTTGTTACTCTTCTTTTTTTTTTTTTTTTTTTTTTTTTGAGCACTGGATTTTTATTTATTTATTTTCATTCCTGATGACATATAAAAGCTTTTGTTTTGAATGTTTCAACTTCATGTATTCAACTTTTCAATTTAGTTTCTCATGAGGATGACGGTTAAAACTAGTTGATTACAAACTTACATTCATTCCTAATGATGCATGGACAAGAAGTAAGAGGGAACAAAAGTGATTTTGAGAGAAGAAAAGTCGAAATTTCTACCACTTTCTTTAAGTTTCTTTAAGTATTTTTATTTTTGAGGATACAACATTTGAAGGTGGGAAATTTGAACTTATGATCTCAAGATCACTATGTGTACACTGATGTCATCTGAGCTATTGCTCGTGTTGGCAAAAATTTGTCTTATTCAAAAGAAAAGTCATCATTTAAATTATCCGAAAAAAGAAGAAAAAACCATCCAAAATATTATCTATCATTTTTTTACCTTTTTCCTCATTTAATTTTAATTCATTATGTATTATATTGAAAAGTATTTCAACGTTAGAAACTAAACTTAAGAGTGTGTTTGTTTTTTAAACACGAGTGGAACCACTGTTAACCACTCTTCAACTCCTTTATCAAATATTATATTAAATTTTACTTAACTTTATATCAAATTTATTATTCAACCACTATTAACTTTAATCTCCAAATAAGTAGTTGATATTCCACTATTATCAACCGTAATCCCCAAACGAGCTAATATATATATATGATTCCAGCTTAAAAAGAAATCAATACTATTTAGTGATATTTGATTGAACTCATAATTTCTTAGTTGTGAAATCGTATATCATAGCTAATTAAATTTGTTTGATGCAATTCTAACTCTACTTGCTAATGCCAAATGTTAAGTTGCATTGGGCGAAACACACAATCAGAAGGGCATTTCTTTTGACTGTTTTAGAGGTCTTAACGAGCTTGAAGACAATGGTGAGCACCTAGGAGGCTCGAAAATCTCTTGAAAACATGCTCGACTAGATAGAAACTTTAGTTTGGAGAGATTCAAATTCGGTATCACTTTTGAAGTTTTATACTAATTGTTAAATTGAGTTGAGAAATATTTAATAGTACTAATATAATTTATACATATTGATCATATTTTAAAGAAATTTTTTATAAAACACGATCAATATTTTACTAAGCTGATCATATGCAGAATTAATCTGGATTTTGAGTGAGTTATTAACTTCTATTTGTGAAAGCATCATTTAATGTATATGAGTGAAAATAGTCAACGATGACGATTCAATAAATCCTACGTTGGAATGTACTAGAGAGTATCTGAAAATATAATATCACAAAATGGAACTCAATTTTTATCTATTTATGAGGAAGTAGATGAGTAGTTTTTTTACAATACTCATTCTAGTACCTTCACAAAGGGTACATGTCTTTCAATGTTCTAAGAGGACACTAGTATAATATTTGGCCATAGACATTTTGTTTATTAGAAGAGTCAGCGATACTTGAAGAAAAAAGATGTAATTGCAAAGGTAAAACGAACATTAGACTCATTTATAATTATTAACACTCGTGAAAGATGGATCCGTAGAAGATTGATTAATATTCCATTGGACATAGCTTATCATCCAATGTAGTGCAACTCAAGCTTTTAATAGAATAAGTATGTAATTAACGAATGAAAATTGTATTCATATTAAAAAAAATATCGAATTAATTTGTATCATTGGAGCATACAATCTAAAGGTCCATAGGAATTTAGAGTAACATTCGAGAACATTAAGTAGATAGGATTAGAGAGATTAATTTAAAGTATTCAAATTAATTGTTATATTTGATATATTAAATTGATTTTACTTTAATGTATTAGATAAAATAATTAACATTTTGGATATATTAATCATTAATACTTACTAACTTCAAAAAAATTATTAACACTTATTGAATAAATATTAATAAAAAGAATTTACCAATATATGATAAATATTATTGAGAGTTAATTGCTATTTTAGATTAAATGTCTATTTATTTCATGGTAGCATGTATTATTATTATTATTATTTGAAAAAGATACTAATTCATTAGGGGGCTGTTTGTTTGACGTTTTTAGCTAAGAGTTAGGTTTATGATTTATTAATTCCTCCTCGAATACTTACATCCAAACGAGTTTTTATCAACTCCTCCTCAATTTTATTTTTGAAAATAACTCTCATTTATAACCATTTATTTTTAATCATTCATTTATAACTACTCAATTATTTCTAACCACTCATTTTTAATCATTCATTTCAAATCAATCAAAATAACTTATTTTTAACCATTTCTTTTTTAAGTACTAAAAATAACTGCTCATTTTAAATCTATATCCAAACAAGGTTTTGACTATAACTCCTCTACACAAATACTATATCCACACAAGTTTTTGGCACAACTCTCAATTTTTAACTACTCAATATAATTCATCAATATAATTTTTTAATCTAAAAACTACCTAAATATAACAAACAAATACCCCCTAGAGGAGTATGAGTATACGAGGGGCCTGTCATGGAAATATACCGGTGGTAATAAGTTATTACACAATTTAAAAATATTTAAAAGTTATTAAAATAGCGATCAAATTTAAGAGTGTGAGATTTGTCTCCCAACAATAGATGAGGTACACATATTCTTAAATTCGTGCATACATGTATTTCCCAACCTTATTCTCCCCAAGTCTTTTGACATTAGGTTTATTTAATGAATAGGTATATGTATATGTATGCATATATGTATGTATATGAATGATACATGTATGTATATATATGTATAATAGATACATGTATATATGTATGTTATTATGAAGATATGAATATTTTTTTGTATGTATGTATGTCAATATATATATTACTCATTATTTTTTGAATTTACCCCTCATTCTATTTCTTGCAAAAGATTGGCCTTTGTTTTTTGTTGTCCATAAATGAGGTGTTATTAATCAAAGTAAGATACAAACTGCCTTCCTACCTGTAAATATTTAACAAGTTCATCATCACTTATCATCATTTTCAATTTCATAATTTCGATATCTACCAACCCGACATTCAAAGCCTACCATTAAAACTAGACTAACAATGTAATAATTTAGCACAATTCTCAAGATAAATTCCAACCCTTCAATTTTACCTTCACCTTCTGGCTAAATCACCACCGTTGATACGTTAGAAAATTATACCGTTAATTAATGATAAAAATACTTCCTCCTTTTTCGAGTAAATAATTCTCTGTTTTAATGGGCAAGAACTACGTACTTACTATTTAGAACTAATTTTGGATTCTCTCTTTCGGCTAAATTACCAAAATACAATATAAATTAAATTTGTTTTAAAAACACCTCTATTATATTTTAAAATGCAATATTGTTCTTCATTTTCATGATATATCAAAATTACCATCCAGGTTTTAAAACTATTGAACTTATGGTAATTTTAAAATATATTGACAAAAATTCAAAGCTTGTTAACCAAAGCCAATTGTTATATTAATTTAGGAAGAAAAATGAGATGTCTTGACCATGATGGTTCGATGGTTTTGGTGTTTATAAAAATTGAGCGATATTTGACTTTCAATTATTTAAAAATAATCATACCTTCTTTGAAAAGTTGGTGGCCCTCCACCCCAATTTATACTAAAAAAACTATTGAAGTTTTAAAAAATTAAAAAGTAGGTTAAAATCTTTCGACTTTGAGATTTGTTTCATTTTGGTTCCTAGAATGTCAAATATTCAATTTTAGCTCCTCAACTTTGTTGTTCGACCAATTTTGGGTCACTATCAAATCTCTAAATTTGGTCTCTAGACTATCAAAAGGTTAAAAAATGGTTATGTAATCTACTTTTTTTCTAGTCTTCTTTTCTTTTCTTTTTTTCCCTCTTATTCTTTCTTCAATTCATCTCATCAAATTCTTTAACATGAGAATTTTCCTCAATAGTTATTTTCTTGCTTTGATTCGTCACTTTTTGTTTTCAAAACTTGTATTCTACCATAGAACCAAGAAGAAAAACAAAGAGAATGAAAGAAAAAACAAAGTAAAAAAGAGAAAAGAGAAAATATATGGATTTAAGAGAGATAAAAACTTTTAGAAAGAAAAATGACTGAAAGATGAAGAGAGAAAATAATTTAGAAGTGAGAAATTTTTTTATTTGACTAAAATGACCATTTTTTTGGCTTTTTAATAGTCTAAGAACCAAAATTTGACAAACAACCAAGTTGTGAGACCATAATTAGACAAATAACAAAGTTGATGAACCAAAAGTAGACAAATAACAGAGTTGATGAACCAAAAGTAGACAAATAACAAAGTTGATGAACCAAAAGTAGACAAACAATAAAATCAAGGAACCAAAATTGGACAAACAATAAAGTTGATGAACCGAAATTGGACATTTGAAAATCAACGGACCAAAATAGAACAAATCTCATTGTTGAGGGACTAAAATGTCATTTTAACCTAAAAAGTACTCTAATAAAATTTAAAAAACAATAATATAATTACAGTTAAAAAAAAAATTCAAACGAAATGTATGCTCTCTTTTTTTCTTATATATATAACATGTTATTCTAATTTCTTCATACAACATATTATAAGTATTTAAAGTATTGTAGCAAAAATGTTACTAAATAGATTCTCAAAAAATAGAAAAATGTTACTAAATAATTAGTTCTAAAGAGAAAACATAGCCATACCCTTGCTCAAAATTTTACAAATGGGGAGAAAATCTAAAATATTGTTGGATGTATTCGAAAATCTAAATGAAAAGGTTCAAATTGGATTTTGTTGGGAAGAAAGAGTAGCTTGGGTTATAGATTTAAATCTATCATTCAAATCGAATGGGCCGATGCAATGGTTTTATTATTGGATTGTAAATAAGTTCAACACCAATATTACAGGTTCGAAAATTTAATTTATAACATTCACTTAAAATTAATTTGCTACAAATTTTGTTGAAATCTAAATGCAGAAGATTTGATAAATATTCTATAACAATAATCAACATGCATATAAAAGTCCCAATAATCATAGATATAAAAAAAATCTAAGTGTAACCGATTAAATTAAAACTTGTGAAAGTTTGAAGTACTTTCGGGTGAGTATTCCAACAAATGAGAAAAAATAAAACAATTAAAATTTCACTCCTTTTAAAAAAAAATCACTCAATTAATAAAGCTTTTTTTTTTTTTTTTGAAAATCAATTAATAAGGCATTATATCAACAAGAACCCTAAATAAATCAAAATGATGATTTTCATATGATTAAAGGTCAGACTTTTACTGTTTTTAAACTAAAAAAATGTTTACCGCCAATTTTCAGGAAAACTCAATCAATGTAATTCCTTTTTTCAAGGTAAATAATCTAATTCAATACATAAGAAAATAAATTATAAATTAATAAGATAAAATGATGAAATTCCACAAAAAAAAAAAAAAAAAGCTAGCCGGATTAGATAAATATTTGGTTTTTTATTTTCATTTTTGAAATTTAAGTTTACTCAAACGTCTTATCATATGTTTAATTTATTCTACCATATATTCATCATTTTTGAAAAAAAGTAGGTAAATCCTAATTAAATTTAAAAAATAAAAGCAGATTTTATAAAGCTCTTTATTTTTGGTTTCTAAATTTCAATTAGATTTCTAAAAATATACATAAGTTGTAGCTATCCAAAAAAAGGAAAATAAAATGGTTAAAATAGCTAAGCTGTTATTGCTATAATCAAACAGAGTAAATTGAATTTATCCTCCTTCAAGTATAATTGGAGTAAAAAAAAGGTAAATCATAAATTAAAGAGGTTATAAAAAACAAAAAAAAGATTCAAGGTTTTGAATATGGATCAATTAAAACTGGGTCAGATCCTCAAAAAAAAAAAGGCAACTGAACAAATTGTAAAATCTAATTGAGAAGCCACGCTTCCCTCTCTATCAGTATCAACAAAATATATAAGATTTGGTTTTTTTGTTTTTTTATCTTTCCTAATTCTTCATATCCCCAAAATGCCCCCATGACAAACCACAATATTCCATTCATGTCCCTCGAAAATCCTCCCTGCCCCGCCCCCTGCCTACGGTACTACCATTTTTTAAAATTAAAATAAAAAAATTCAATAAAAAAGAATTCAATAAAGTGGGGCCCGCTGCGGGGTACCTTTTCTCCGGCTCATCAAACTCCCAGACGTCTCGGTAACCGTCGCCGAACAGCACACCGGCCGGCACGTTCCCCGATACGCCGCCGCCGTCAAGCTGCTCCTCTTCTTCTTCGTGGTCGCCGTCGACGCCACAGTCCTCATCTCCGCCCCGCCGTCGGAGCTTGAGGAGGTCCGCGTCGAACCGGCCGGTTCGAGAACAGAGTCCGGCGTCATCATCGAGCCGCCGCCGTCGTCCCAAACCGGTTCGGACAATGGCAGGAAATTGCACTCCGAAAGACACCCCGAAACCCCACCTTGCGTCTTGACAAGATAATCAATCTACAAAACGAAACAACAAAAACCCCAGTTGAGAACGAAACCAATTGAATGGAAATACTAATTCGAAAGAGAGAGATATAGAATTGAACCTTGCAAGAAATAGAGCAGAAGAGGTAAGGGTCTTGAAGGCTCCGATCGCAGGTGCTGCAGAGGTTGCCGGAGGCGCCTCTGAAGTTGCGAGTCTGTGGCCTCTGTTTCAGAAACACCACTTTTGCACTGTTCGTAGTGTACGACTAGTCAAAAAGGCAAAACCCCATTAACATTTCCCTGTTTTGGCAAATACCCATTTCTCAAAACACCCTGAATGATAAACGACAATCGAGAACTTACTTGCACAAAAGCACAGTCAATTAGCTTTGCAGCGTCGTCCAACCGAATCACATCGTGATAAACATACCTCCGAATCTGAAAATGTAGGGAAAACAGGGGCTGAATGAAATTGAAAAAAGGGGTTCAAAATGAAGTGAATGGTGGGTGAATTTGGTACCTGAAGGAGTTTGTGGGAGCGGTGAGAGGACAAGCAGTGCGGGCAGATACCGAGGGAACAGTCGAAGCAGAAGATATTTTTCTCGTTCTTTTTGGAATCTTCATGAAGAACACAGGCGTTAAAGAATTTCTCGGTGAGTAGCGCTTGGAGCCAGATGGGTAGCTGCAAGAAAACAGAGCAATTGAGAAATGAATAATGAGAGGGGAATGGAGGGAAACAGAAGAGAATTATAAACCCACCATTTCTATTTTTACCAGAGAGAAAGAGAGATTAGGGTTTAAGAAAGAATTGGGGGTGAAGTGGAGTAATGGGGCATTATAAAGAGGAGAGAGAGAAAGGGAAAATGAAAATCTAATGGAAATGAAGAAAAAGATTGGATGGGGAAGGGTTTTTGGTTTCAGCCTAAACAAAATGGCCAAAGCATAAATGGAAGAGAGACTACAATATTTCCGGTGCATTCCACCGATTTAGTTATTGTAGATGGAAGGTCATGATAAATGATAGGTTATGATAAACATAGGTTATTATAAATGGTGTTTGAGTAGCAATTTATTATAACATGAATTATGATAAACGGTGTTTGAGTTGCTGGTTATGTAACAAAAAAGTAATATATGTAAGGTGTAGATAAATGGATACTAAGGTTTAGATAAACTGACACGCAGATTTAGGTAACCACACCCTAAAGGATAACAAGCACTTTGGATAAATTTCTGAAATATTTGAATCAATTATTTTGAACAGTTAAAAATAGGTAATAAATAGTAGCAAAAAATTAGCTTGAATTTTTTTTTTTTTATATATATAAAAGTTAGAATAAAAAATTTGTTTAAATATAAATTTAAAATGAGCCATCATAAAAAAATAATTATAAACAAAGGGTTAAAAATGAATTATTTTGAATGATTAGAAATAAAAAATTATCTTAAGTTGTTATAAATAAACGATTATAAACAAAAACTTATTTTTATAGTAAGAATGAATAGTTATTTTGAGTAATTACAAAAATGTATTTGGACGTAGTTTTTTAAGTAGGAAGTAGTAAATTCTCAATCTAAATCTAGTTGTAAGGCCCTAAGCTCAAGATTTGGAATTCAAATTTGTTTCTACATGCACCGACATTCTCTTTGTGTCCTCGGCTGCCTAACCACGTTGGCAACTAGCTTTCATTGTTTCTAAGAATGAAAACTATCCACATAAACCAACACTAGCTCTTTAGTCATGTTTTATCCTCATTCACATGCATCTTTGAAAAATTTCTACGAGGTCACCCTACCTAAAACGGCTCCAAGCTAAGCATGCTTAATTGTAAATTTTTTTAGATTGAGCCACTGAAAAGGAATGTACACCTTGTAGGTAGTAAAAATAAGTTATCTTATCCCTTTGATTCAAATGTGGACTTGATTCACTCAAACGTCACATGCCCACCAAGTTTTGCTTGGTTCATCCCTAAACTACATTTGATTAGAAATTGAATTAACACCCGACAATAAAATAAAATAAGCCACCTATATTGATATGGCTATTGAAATGAATTGCTTTTTATTTTCTAATTGTGAATTGTGATTGAGTGAGAGAGAAAGGTTTTTTTTTTTTTTTTTGCTTTGTGTGTGTGGTAAATGACAAGACGTGAAACAGTGACTTTTCTCTGGTAGTAAAAAACGGTAGACAAAACAAACCCCATTTCTTCAACCCCCACTGTTTTACCCACTCCCACACGCTCCTCTCCCTTTCAATCAATGTAATTTCCCATTTCATTTAAAATACACCACAAGGATCTACCTCTATTTACACCATCACTTCAATTAAATTTAAACAGTATGTAATTGACTTACTAGGGACTTCTACTATTTGGCTAGGTCCCCTCCTTGTTTACAAGGATCCATATTTAGGGCTCTTTGTGACCATGGGAACCAAAGGAGAAGAGATGATTCTTCCTATTTGGCTCATCTACAATCACTCTATTCATAATCACTTTTTTTCAAAAATTCTTTTTTATTATCTACTTAATTAATTTATTCTTATCATATTCATTCTTTTATTTCTCTCTAATCATTATTTACATTATCATTCTCGTAGCCTTAAACATGAATACTCATTTTCATTCATATTCCCTTCCCCCATTCTCCTTTAATCATTTTCATTACTCTTTCCCGTCTTTATAATATTTTATTAAAGAATAGGTTAAACCAGATGTTTAGATGAAATAACTCCAATAAACCCACACAAATCTTTCATGAACCTTTGCACTAAAATATCATTTATATTTCAACTATTTATAACAAAGAAAGTTACGAATAATTTTAATTTCAATTATTTATAACTATTCTATTCAAACTCACCCTATTATTTATATATATATATATTACAAATAAATTTTAATTTCATTTAGATTTTTTTGTGTTTATATTATTCAAATGTATTAGGTTTTTTTTTTTGAAACACGAATGTATTAGGTATTTGGTGGATATTTGAGTGTGCCTTTTTGTAATCCTATTTCGAATTCTTCTGAAAATACTTTGATCTTCTTTACATCTTGATGTAGTCAGTTTCTATTTCACATATTTTTTTTTTATTTACTCCATCTACTTTATATTTTTGTTAATGTAATAATTTTATCTAGTTTAGTTCCAGTGTCCATATAAACTGGTATATTGGATTAGGTAATTTTAACAAGTGGTATCAAACTAAAGTTTATTGGAATTTGTTTTTAGTGTTTACTTTCGAAGTAATTAACGAATGATTAATTATGTTCGTTGAGGAAAATTCATACAAAAATCAATTGTTGTTGTTGTTTTTTTTAGTACATATTGAGAGAAGGGGGACCAACAAATCCTACAAATGAATTGTTGTTTTAATCTTAATAAACATGCAAAAAAAAAGTCAAAATATTTTAGGAATTTCATTTATAGAGAATTAATAATAAGTCCGAGGAGATTACTTGAGATTCATCCATGCATTTGACTTCAACAGTCAATTTTACTACTAAGCATATTTTTCAGTTGTTAATTGTCTACACCTTACTCTTAATAATAATAATAATAATAATAATAAAATCTACTTAATTATATGCAGCTGAAAAAAAATCCATGCATTCCTCAAACCTCTCAAAAAACTATATTTGAAAGAGTTTCTTTTTTAACTATTCAAATAATTTATCAATTTTATTATTTTAAATAATTATTCATTTTTAATAATTCATTTAAAATTATTTATTTATATTTATTCAATCATTTATAACCACTTATTTCTCATTATTAATTTGTAATCATTTAAAATAATTCATTTTTTATCGTTCATTTCTACTCATTCTTTTTTTTAACTGCTCAAAATAATTATTCATTTTAAATATAAATCCAAACAAAATTTGTACTCTAAATCATCTGCAAAAAAGCACATTCAAATAAATATTTTGTTATCACTCTCAATTTTTAACTACTCAAAATAACTGTTTGGATTAGTTTTTTATGAAACCTCATTCGAATACTTCCAGTGAATTTAACGGCCCATAACATTACAAGAGGTCAAAGTTTGATTTAAGATAAACAAGGACAAAATCCTAGAATTGCATCATAATTCTCTTTGACTCTTAAACCCAAATAAATGAAAAATATTTATACAAAATCTTGTGACGGTCGAGGCAGTAAAAAGTAGCGTCTAGACGCTGTCATTAACCAGATAGAAAAAACCGAAACATGCATTAATCCTAATAAAACAAATCAAGCAAAATTATTTGGGATCATTTTTTGTGTACTTTTTTATTTGGGAGTTTGAGTTGTATTAGATTTGTGTGATGTTTAATCGTGTTACTTTGAATTAGTATATTTTTACTTGAAACTCGATTTTATTTTATTGTTCTAAATACATGTGGGTTGAATGAACTCACCATATGGTTGGTTGAAGTTTTCATATTAGAAAGGTAGAGAGATCTCTTAAAATTTACAAGATAGGTGTGATTTACTCATCTCATCATCGATTTATTTTGAGATGCAACTTCATATTATATAATATGGGATGAGAAATGCCACAAAGTGAGTATCTCTAACACCTCCACACTATCTAATATAGTATTACAGATCATTAAACTCAAACAAGTATTATGTCTAACAAAAATAAATTAAAATCTAATTTAAAATTGATGAATTTTAAAAAGATATCATCTTAAGAGAATGCTAAAGATTGGAAGGAGATTCCCTCGGGAGCCCAAGATCAACACTGACCTAAGCATTTTCTTCTCAGTTTTCCTTATTTTCAGTATTTAGATTATGTTATATTTGGTGATTACGTGTAAATAAATCCTTAAATTCTATAAGTTTGATTGATTTATTTGGACTATTGCTCAATTAACTAATTACTTTAGGAACAACTAAAACTTCCCTACACCCTTTTTATGTATTTTGATAATTGTGCCACAAAAATTCCTTTTTATAAATAAAAATATTGAAAAATAATGGAATTTTTGTGGCATTAAATTATACATGAACAAAATGTGGGGGCTCCCCTCCAGTTGCATGTGGAAGAAGGTTTTACTCATTATTATATTTAATTGTAATTGGTGATGAAAGTGTTAAACTAATTAGAGAATTAAGAAATTATAAATTTAATAAATAATAGTCACTTATCTGATATTCAATTTTTTACCAGTTTCATTGAAAATCAATTATTATAAAGTTAACAGTTTGAATAGTCACATAGATAAATAAACAAATTAGGTTAGTTAATATTCGTTGACTAATTGATTTGCTTTTTAATCGAGATTCAACAAAAATAAATCAGAGAGAGTTTTTAAAAAGCAAAAAGTTATAAATTCAATGACTTGTCTCGTGAAAAAAGTTCACGTATGTGTAAATTAACAGAGAAAAAAAAAGAGCCCAATACATGATTAACGTACACTTCGTCATCTTATTCAAATTCAAAATGATATTTATAATAAATAGAGAGAATAAAATCTTATTCAATAGAAATAACACAATATAAGTGTGAAATTAATAAGAGTATTTGGATAAGTAGTTGCACAAGAAATTATTTTATATGATTAAAAATTGAGATTGTAATCATATCTCACTTGAATGCACTCATTTTTGTAGAAGAGTTATAGTCATACTTTGTAGTAAAGTTACAAAAATAAATGGTTTTAAAATGAAAAATTATTTTGAAGGATTAAAAATGAGTAATTATTTTAAATTGTTACACTAACTTATTTAGGTGTAATTTTTTAAAGAATACACTCGAAAAATAAAAAATCATACCTCCTCCCTAAAATAAAAAATCAAACATCTTACTTTGATCTTGAACACCCGCAATTCTTGATTTTATATATATATATATTAAAGAAATTAATAAAAGAAAGAGAATTGTGTGAAAAAAGACAGTGGTCAAAAGGGAGGGAGGTATCACAACATGGTGGAAGAAAATGAGTGCTTATAATATGGAAATGCATACATAATAATTAAAAAGAAAGATCAACAGTTGAGAGCAGACCAAAAACTTAACTTTCAAAAAAAAAAATAAAGCAGACCAAGAACTGAAACTGAAAAGTCCAAAGTTGAACTTTCTTTCTTTTTTTTTAACCAGACCCCCCAAAATAAATCACTGAAGCTATGTGATAATTTTGGGTACTTTTCAGTATTTCAGGCACAATACTAAGCAGTGGAATTTGCATCAAAGTAGTATCTTTTTCTCTTCCTTTTTTTAAATATCCAAGTCAAAGAGCAGATATATTAGCTGCCATTTCTGATTGTTGCAACTATTGTTATTGTTTTTTTGCTTGGAATACGATTAAAATTTTGTGATTAAACTATACTTCTAAAGATCATAATGCAATTTTTTTTTTTTTTCAATTAATTCATAAAAAGAAATTAGTTTCTATCTTTCCTTATAAGCTTAAAATATGTACTTTATGATAGTGATTTTAACAACATATTGTAATGGACACAAACTTATTTTTGCAGGTAGAGATATGACAATATTTTCCAAGTCAGTGGGGTTTTATCTTTACTGTTCATCAAAATCAAAATTAAAGGTGTGTTTGGTTTAGAGGAAAGTGAGTTTTGAGATGTTTGGGAAGGTGTTTTGAATGAAACGGTTGAAAGAAGTGAAAGATTTTTTTTTTTGAACGGATGGATTAGGAGAGGACATTTGAAAATGATCAAAATGTAAGAAAATTTTCATAGTACAAAAACTAAAACAAAAGTTAACCTCAACTTTTGGTTTAGTTTTAATTTCATAAATTTGTACAAATTATGTTATTTTATCATTCATCTCACTACCCAATATAAATAGTAGGAGAAATGAAAAAATTAAAAAAATTAAATTCTTTGGTAAGTACAAAATTAAATGACATAAAAAGTAATAATTAGGAACTATCTGCAAATTCTCATGTTTTCAACATGTCCATAAAAAATCTTTAGAAGAAGTAATTTCTTAAAATATTTCTAGCACTTGTAAGTTTGTATTTATCTACTTAACAACAATTTTTTTAGTTTAACATCTTTCTTGGGCAATATGTAATTTAGTTCTGTATATTTTTAACTTTGTGTTATTTTTTTATGCCGGGAGAAAAAGATTGTACCTCCATTATCATAATAGACAATCAATGACTTGGAGATAAATGTTATGAAAAGCGTAATCAACTCTTCATTGAAAATACAGAAAAACATAAAAGGTTCACAACAATATGTAAGCTTTTTTTTTAATAACAAACAAAATATTATCAACAAGAGTCTTAGTTATATTCTCAAAAAAAAAAAGGAAGAAAAATAGTCTTACAACAATATGTAAGTTACATTCATAGGCAAAGAAGATAATATTTATATTAAGGATATAACGAAAAAAACTACCGAATATCAATTGTGGAGGTTAGGATTTAATTCAAGTTTATAGTGCAATCTCGTTAAACTCCATTATAGATAAGACTCAAATACATATAAGTTCGTATACAAAAATAGAAACCGACTTACATAGTTCATTTAGGTTTAAAGAGCATTTCTCTTGGATCCTGATTCACCGACCGGGCAGCGAGACCTCCAACTAAGTAATCGCAGACATTAAACTGTTCAAAGCATATCTCAAGAATAAACTTAAAATGTTAGTAAAACAAAATTATGCACCTATGCATCGTGAATTGAATCCTTATAATATGCCATGTCTTTAGCTTTCATCGTGGATCCCCTCAAACTATGCATTTAGTTTTCCGAATTTAGGGAGGATTGAGTTAAATTCATAATATTCTTAGTTATTATTTATTAAGATTTGAGCCGCATGCCACCAATGAGTATGAAAAATGGAGATATATTTATTTCAGGAAGAAGAAAAGAAAAGTGGAGATTATATCGCAACAACTCATCGAGGGTCAGTGGTGCAGTTGGTATCTTGTCTGGTGTTAATCCATTAAGGGGCTGTTTGTTGACAATATTAATTTTTTGTTGAAAACTTACATCCGAACGAGTTTTTATTAATTTCTCATCATTTTTACTTTTAAAAATAATACTCATTCCTAACAATTCATTTATATTTACTCAATCATTTCAAATCAATCAAAATAACTCATTTTTAATCACTTTTTTTAACTATTAAAAATAATTAGTCATTTCAAATCTATATCCAAACAAGATTTTGACTTTAACTCCTCTACATGAAAATTACATTCAAACGAGTTTTTGGCTATAACCCTCAAATTTTAACTACTCAACACAACTTCTCATCCTTAAGCTAAATCCTATTTAAATATGTCAAACAAACAACCCCCGAGTCTTCCATTAATATTAACTCTTAATCCTAATCTTACTCTGCATTTTTTTATTTACTCAAATGATTTGGTCAAATATAGTTGTGTGTGTGTGTTTTTTTTTGTGAAAAGAGTTTTGTGTTTTCAAGAAATTGTACGAAAAGATTTGAATTTCTTCCTAATTTGCTTCTCCCCATTTATTGAAATATAATGAGTTAGCACCCAAGGGGCTGTTTGTTTTACATATTTAGGTAATTTTTAGGTTAAGGAATTATATTAAGTAGTTAAAATTGAGAATTGTATCAAAAACTCGTTTGGATGTAGTTTTTGTGTAGATAAGTTAGAGTCAAAACTTTGTTTAGATGCAAAGTTAAAAATGAGTAGTTATTTTTAGTAGTTAAAAAACAAATGATTAAAAATGAGTTATTTTGATTGATTTGAAATAAATGATTAAAATTAAGTGGTTAAAAATAATTGAGTGGTTATAAATGAATGATTAAAAACGAGAGTTATTTTTAAAAGTAAAAATGAATAAGAGTTAATAAAAAACTCGTTTTGATGTAAGTTTTTTAGGAGAAGTTGATAACTCCTAATGCTAACTCCTACCTAAATATGTCAAACTAACACCTCCAAATGTGTTGTGTTAAGTTACCTTTTCCAAAAGTAACGATTAATAATAGAATAATAATAATAATGTTCTATCTTGTTTTCCTCTTATCTCATCTCTGAACATTGATTTTATGTTCTATCTTGTTTCAAATTTAGTGTGTGTACAACTCGTGCGGAAGTATCTCGTACAAATTTCACTAATTTGTGGAAATAATCATGTTTCATATCTATCGTATATAATTTCTCTCTTATTAATTATATCATCATTATATATATAAACTTAATTACATTAGATAATATGGTATTCGACTTGCAAAATCAGTTTAAAAAGGAATAACTCATATCTCTTATAAAAAAGTGTCGTAAAATCTCCGTCTTTCCAATGTAGGACAATTGCCACATGTAAGTATCTCCAATAATTATATTGCATATATGACAGTATTATTCACAGTGAAAAGTGTGTACAACGAAAATTCTCAAAAGTTGACAAATTTTTTTCATTTGTTATTTTAATTAGGTAAGGTGATTTCAATTCGATTTTTGTTGGTTTTGTACCAAATCGACAATTAAACCAATACATTTAATTTTTCAATAATTAGATCCAAACCAATATGTAATAAAGAACAAAATTATTGGTTCAATTTTTATTTTATTTGATTATAATTACAATTCGGTTTGTTTTTCAAATTTTGTCTCAGTTTGATTTTTAATTTGATTTAAAGATTTTTATTTTATTAACCAAAAAATAGCATTTTCATAAATAACTTAATATTTATAAGGGAATTTTGTACGTATAATAAAAAGGCAAAATATTTTTATTTATACCACAAAAACAAAACTAATTCATTTGTAGCAGAAAAATTTAAATTGAGTTCTACTAGTGATAGAATTCAATTAGTAATAGATTCATTCTATCACTCGTTGAGTTCTATCACTGATAAAAAATTATATTTTATCACTGATTGAATTCTATAAGTGATAAAAACTATGTTTTATCATTGGTTGTGTTCTATCAGTGATAAAAAAATTCTGTGTTATAGATGAATGATTTAATAAATGTGTTATATATAATACAAGAGGTAAAATGTAGTGTTGAAGGTAAATTCCCTATTTATAATGTTTTGATTTCAGATTTCACATGTAAATTTGTTCTTCCATCAAATTTTAATATCAATATATTTTTCTTTTCTTTAGTGTATTTATATATACAGTTCAATTTGATTTATTTTGATTTTTCTATGGAAAACCGAAACCAAATCAATATATTTAAGTTTTCTAAAATATCAAACTAAATAATCCAATATTATTTTAAAAAATCAAATCGAGATCGGTTTGGTTTCATCATTTCTTGACTTTCCCTTTCACCCTAAAATCAGAATTGAAGAAACTACAATTTGTAGTTTTGTTTTTTCAATCTGTTTTAAGAAACGTTTCTTAAAATTCTAGAAACAATGAGAACGTTTCTTAAAGTTTTGTTTTATCTTTATAATCTTATAAAACCATCGTGGTGAGCTAAATGTGTGGAAATTCATTTTTTATACATAAGTAATGTAATTGTTTTTTGTTAAATCAGTCATTTAACTTATAATTTTATCATTAAATACAAATAACTAACTTTTAATATTTAATTTGCTAATCATTAAGAACATTAATTATTATTATTTATTAAGTTTGATCAAATTATAGTATTAAGTATTAAAATTTTTGAAAATAAATTTTGACTTTTTTTTTTTCAAACAATAAAGACTAAACTCTGAAAATTAAAGTATAACTTTCTTTTCATCCCAAGAATTTTAATTTATTCTAAAAATAAATGAGAAGGTGCATTTTGTTTTTTTTGGTCATTTCAAAAGTTAAAAATAAAATAGAATGGGGAAAGTAAGCAATAGAAGGCAATATTTGATATTGAATGAATATCTTTATTGAGAAATGCAACAATAATGGTAAAGGAGTGTAATTTGTGTGGGTAGGCGAGGCTCATAGCGTATATGATAGTATTAGTATCTTGGCTATACCATACTTTCACATATCATTTCTCCCCAAAAAGAGTGTGTAAAAATAAAATAAAATAATAAGAGCAGTCGCTGAGAAAAAAGGACGTGAAAAACTTTGTTTTTTGAATTTCATTTTTTTCGTCCTTTTGTCTTTTTTTTTTTTTGACATATACTATTTTGTGTCTAAATAGTTACTGCACCTCTCACCCTACTTTCATTATTATTATTATTATTATTTTTATAAATATTGTGGTGAAATTTTTGTAAGGATATATTTGGAAGAGTAAGAATGGGAGGAGAGAAAGAGGACAGTAGTTTAAAAATGGTGTTTGAATAACTGTTGAAGAGAAATCTCCAATAAAGAAAATAGAGACAAATTTAGGTTATGGTTTAGTTATACATTTTTTTAGTTCTATAATTATTGAACTTGGGAATTGGAATTAGTGAACTTTTGATTGTTGAATTCTAAATTATTTATTTCTTTTAATTAAAAGTTATAATTTATTATTATTATTTTTACCGAATGAGTGGCTAACGAGTTGATTATTTTGATCGATAGTATTCCATTTGAATTCATATTATTCAAAAGCAATAATATCATCTACATGGGTTTGTTGTTCTGTTTTGTTTCTTTTTAAATATTCTTTTGATTTAATTATTCAATTTTATATATATCTTATAATTTGTACTTTATGATTTAATTCTTTCGTTTTTTTAATTTTCCTACTTTTTAAAATTTGAGTATTGGTTAGTTAGTTTTATTTATGTTAATCTAAATTATAAAAAAACTAATTAATTCAATACTCAAATTTAAAGAAATAAGAAAATAAATAAATGAAAACAAACTAAATAATTTATTTAATTATAATCTCAAAAAATGTAATAATTTATTATTTTTTTTAATAATAATCATTTATAAACCCTCCATTCATGATCTTTCAATTTAAATTAAATTTCTTTTGCAGTATAACTCATCCATGGTAAAAGAATAAGAAGAGGAGGGGAAATGTGGGATGGGGTATGTACTATGTAGGCGCTGCATTCTGGCGGTGGCTCAGTTGCAGTGTGTGCAGACGCTTCAGCGTTGGCCGTCACAGTCTGCTCACTGCGCCCAACGCCGCACCTCCACCTATTTTGTCGCTCCACATCCTTACACATGATTCCCTTCCTTCCTTTCGGTCTCCAATCACTTTTTTTTTTTTTTTTTTTTAATAATACTCTCATCATTTCCAACAGGATCTCCTTGCATTGCATGTGAGCTACAAAACATCCCATTCAAATTAATTCCACAACTTCTTCTTTTTTTTTTTTTTTTGAGTTTGGAAATATTTAGAAAATTAGCCCACCAGAGTTCTATTGTAAGGGAGTAGAGTGTACATTCAAAAGTAGACTTAGACTAACATTAATGCAAAATCTTTAAAATTTGTAACATTTTAGTTATTTGTTCATATAAGATGTCGTGAGAGTTTTACTCTTTTGAACCTTTATTAATAAGTTATTTTCCTAAATAGTTGGCTTTTGGAAACGCACCTAATAACAAACAAATAAAACTAACCAAAGAAGCATGAAAAGAAAATAAAAAAAAGTGCAATAATGGAGACACATTCCAGTCCCACACCAAATGAGACTTTAAAACGAGCCAAACAATATGGACCGAACAAAGAATCGAAAAGTTTATAATTACTTATTTTTGTGTTGAGTATCAAGTTGCACTAAACCAATTCAATAACACTAACGATTCGACTCAAGGATTGGACAAAGTCCACTGGCCCATGAAACCAATGTTGGTCGCCACCGTGCCTTCTTTGCCGAAAAACATGTATGTTGGCCACAACTAATTACACCTTATATTTAACAGGATAGACTTATTGTTAATAAAGAGTAAGAATTTTCCTTTTATCTTAAATGATAACGCTTGGAAAGAGAGTACAAATAGAGAATCCACTTCGTTTTTTCTTTTCATCTCGTCTTTTTCGTGCTTTTAGGAATCCGTTTATTCTTTAATGGTAATTCAATTGAACACAAGGGACAATGAGTACGATGATCTCAATTCAATCCTGAATTTTTTCCACATATATCACTTATTCTCTTGCACCACAACTCCTATTATGTAGTCGCCTACTTGTAGGAGAAAATTACATCTCATCCAAAACAATATAAGTTTTATTACGATGATCTCAATTCTTTTGTTGAATCCTACTATATGCGGTTGAAGACAATCGAGAAGGATATATGTGATCTTAGACCTATAGATTTGTGCACTTGTGAAGGTTTTTCCAAACTTTTATTAGATAATGATTTTTAAACCAGAAGGATATATGTGATCTTGGACAATAGATAAGAAATTTATTTTAGAAAATGAATAAAATTATTTTGACTTTTAAATTATAGCATTCATATTTTTATTAGATAATGGATTAGTGAATTAATATTGTGATATAAATAAAATTGTACATATTTTACTAAAAAAATACTTAATGTCTGAAAATACTCACCTTGTGGTAATTGTCTCTTCTTAAAAAAGGGGAGAATTCTCCTCCCTTGTCAATTAATTTTGACGTAGAACCCTATACATTCTAATAGGCTTCTCGAATAAAAAAAAAGAAAGAGATAACTAGAGAAATGACTAGAATGTAAAAACTAATTAGAAACGTGGCTAATGATATTTAAACTTTAAATTTATGTCTTTTTTTAATTTCGAATTTTAACTAAATTTTATTATTGAAAATAATAGACAATTCTACCCTTCCTATATTTCATCTCAATTTTTTTAATCCATTTTAAAATAGATTTTTTTTGTAACTACCTAAAACAATTCAAAAGAAAATTAAATAATAATAAAATATATTAGTTAAACATAATTAAATATCATAACTAAATAATCAACAAATCAAGTACACAAAATCGTGAAAGAAGAGGTTTTGAAATTTTAAATTTTCTACCTAATTCCGAAATTTTATTTTTAAATGTGTTTTCTATAGCTATACTTAAAGAATCTATAAGAATTCAATAATAATGATAATAATAAGTAAATAATGATAAAATATCTTTGCCTAATATAATTAAATAGTTTGATTCATCGTTTCTAACGTGATTTGTGTGCATGTACCTGAATTAAATTAAATATAGAATGGAGTAGTCACCTGACGTTGATCTTGTGTCATTATTCAAGCTTGAGTTTGTGAGGGAGGCTTTAAGTACAAACTTCTGAGGATGGGAAGGGGAAGAGATCTTTAACTTTCTTGAATACTCATACTTTTTACACACCAGAGATTGACTACGAGCACCATCAACGTCACGTAAACACCACCAATTATGTCCTCAAACTCATTGTACATCTATTGTACATCATAATGGAAAGGTGAAGATATCTTTAATTTTTTTAAAGAAAACATACATCTACCCCTCATTTATAAACAAGAGATTAACTATGAGTACCATCACTTCCGTTGAAACTTGGTGTCAGATAAACATCATCAATTATGTTCGCCGCCCATTGTACATCCATTATACATCTCGAATCTGCTGTGAGAAACTTTAATACTCACTTTTTAAAATAGGAGCTCATCCCTATTTACACAACAAAGATTGACTATGAGCACCATCACTATCTTTGAAACTTAACGCCCGATAAATACCACCGATTACATTCACGAATTTGTTGTACATCCATTTTACAACACGATCCTCTTTTAGAGTTGTAACCTTACCTTTTTCTTTGTAAAAACAAAAAGAACTTACCTTTTTATGTCTCATCTTTGTAACGTGATATGTTAGCAACTAAAGAACGCTCATCCTGACTTATGGTTGTTTCATTTGCACTATCTTGTAATTCAAATATGTATCTATGTCATCTTAAATGTCATTGGATGCAACTGTGGTAGAAGCGACTTCCATTAGAGATTGCCGCACACGATTCTTGTGAGCAAATAGTAGAAAGAACGACCACACTAATTAAATGCATCGTACTATAGTGATGATATTTTCGTCGCAAAATAGAACACTATAAATATTTTTGCTAAGGCAAAAATTGAAAATGGCATAAACACGATTGTATAAAAAACACTTCCAAATTTGTTACACGAATCAGAAGTAAATGAAAAGATATCGAACGGGTGTTTTGAATCTTAAATAAATATCATTTGAAATATATTTATATTTTTTAAAATAAAGTTAGTTAGAATGGGATGATTATCCCTTAAATTTAGGATGAACGAGATGATTTAGTTAAATATATAATTTTATTTAATAAGAAAATTAAAAAATAATGTAGGGTATTATGGGGAAAGATTATTTCTCTTTTTACACAGATTTTTATTTTAGCCATGCATTTAAATGCTCCCACAAAGTAGCTAGGTTGTTAATTATTCTCTTAAAATTAGTCATTTTCTACCATTTCCCAAAAAAAAAAACCTATTTTTATTAGTCAAATGTGTTACGTGGGTCCCGCCATATGTTGTTTTGGATTTGGTCTCGTAGTGAAAGTTTAGCCCAAAATGAGTATGGTACAACAGCAACCTTTTGGGCTTTCGAAATTGGGGCCTTCTGGTTTTATTGATTAGGTTTTTTTTTTTGGATTTTGTCTCTTAAATTTTTGGTGAATTCATGTATGTCAATAATTTTGATGGTTGTAACATGACGATAATAGCCTGTTGGCCTTTCAGTCTGAGATTCTATTATCCCAATTTTAAGAGAGCCATTGTGTAAATTTCTACTTTTCATTTAGAGTTTTCTTTTGTCAAGACATGCTATATATATATATATATATTTATTTCGGATTGGGTTGTGGATTAGAGCTAAGGTGTTGATCAGGGACTCTATGTATGGTTCATACGAATGGTTTAAAAGAAAAAAAATATTATACAATAAGTAGATATTAAAGATTTGAACTTATGATCTCTTGATATATTTTTATGTTGGTTTATTTTCGCTTTTTATATTCTTTGATTCTAATCCTTTTTTTTTCTTCATTTCACTATTGGCTTGTTTTTTTTGTTTTGTTTTTTTTTTTCAATTTTAGTGCAATATCTACTTGGTCCATTTTAGTGGAATGGAAGATTATTTGTACCAAAATTTCTCATAATAGAATATTCCCATTCTCGAATTAATCGCTAATATGGTTTTATTTTTTATTTTTATATTTCTTGCCAACCACGATGAAGCTCAATTTGTCCTCCATTTGATGTTTTGCCTTAATCCTTTGAATGGCTCAAACTCTTAACCAATGAAGTAGTTTAGGGTCGGTGAAATCGCCATCGTTATTATTACCTCAACGACATCAATATAAAAGTCTTCTCACATTCACCGTCGTGATATTAATAATGAAACAATTTAGTTTCTTTGATACATCCTTTTTTAAAAAAATATATAATAGTTGGAATAAAAATTTTGAAAAACGAGAATCTGTATGTTGTTATTTTAAAAATTAACGAAAAAATGGATGAAAATAACAATACAACCCGAAATCTTAGACTTAAACCCTTACAACTTTGTTTTTGGGCATCTTCCAAAAAGTTTTATATAAAAGAAGATGGTTGTCATCACTTATATATCCACCATTGGAACTTCATTTAACCAATGTGAGATACTTTGTTTGCATCCTAACAATAATTAAATTATGGACAAATTATAAATCTATATTGCCCCAAATTTAATAGGATTAAAAGTTGATTCATGTGGAATTTTGGTCAAAATTAAAACAGGTAAATTCAATTAGTAAGCCGAAACCAGGTTTACCAAAGTCTAAGTCAAATTGAAGTTCATGAAAAATCTATAAATATAGAGCCTCACCTCCTTCATTTGAAAATACACCGAAGATGTAGAAGATAGAAGCTTGAAATTTCAGACAAGCTATACAGGGCTTCCTCGAGATCAAAATATACAGAACATCTTGAAGATTGAAGTGGTGAAAAATTCCAATAAGTTATGAGTTCAAGACTTTTAATAAGTTGAAAGTTAACATCGTAACTAAGTTGTAAATGTTCCCAACACAAACCCATATGAGAACAAGCTATACAAATCCTCGAAACAATTCTACATTCAAGGAAGAAAAAATAAAATATATTAAAGATTTTTTTCATACTCGCACATGTTCTAATCAATATAAATATAAAATTTATTTACATGTCTCACATCTGTATTATTTATCAAAATCTCGTGGAACAACCTGTGACCTTTTAAACTATGTTATGATCATCTCGATAATAATAATAATAATTATTATTATTTTTTTGACTAAGGTCTAAGTTGGAATCTCCTAGGATGTGTTTGAGCCCCATGTAAACCGTCGGGTTGGTTATAATAACTCAACCGATGTTTGTCTCACAGTTTATTATAAACGGTGGTTATCTAAACCTGCGTGTCCGTTTATCTAAACCTTAGATATATGACTTTTTGTTCCCCTCAAACAACATTTATCATAATCCATGTTATAATAATTTGTCCCTCAAACACTATTTATAAATAATCCACCGTTTATCATAACGAAATTGGTGCTCCAAACACACCTCTAATTCTAACCATGCTTGAAAAAGGAAAAAAAAGAAGAAGAAAATTAATCTTAAAATTGCTGAAATGGGAAGTAACGATAAGCTCAAAATTAAGGGTTAAAAATGATTAATAACAAAATAATAGGTTGAAGGTTTGATCAGAACTGAGTCATCCCGTGATGGCCCCGTCTTATCTGATACTGCCCTTTGAAAAGCGTGTACAATTCACTTTTGACAATTTCAATACATTTATTTGCAATCACAATTTCAGTCTTCATCTCTCTTTTTCTCCCATAATATCGCTTTTATTTTTTTGTTTGCTCGCCGGAATTACAGATTTCAGCTCCGACCTCCTCCTTCCCCGCCGGCGACTTTGAGGTTCGTAGCTCCTTAACGACCATCAACTCAGTTGATTGGATTTCTTTTTTCTTGTTATCCAACCGCCGATTGCTTTCGTTATGTTAATTAACGTTTTGAAATTTACGATTCCAGCTTCAGTCTATGATTAGATTAGGGATTGTAGTTGTTGACCGGTTTTTCTTCGATTATGCTGGATTCATTGTGTATCTATCGGTTTTACTTATTCATGTTCGTATGGACTGCGATTGATTGTTTGTTCAATCCCTAATTTTCAGTTTTTCCGTCGTTATAATGTCTACGAGCTCCTTCAAGCTAGACCATGATTTCGGTATATTCTTCACCTTTCTTATAGAATCCTGAATTCTGTATTTTACTTTTATCTTTCTCAGATCAAAATAATCCTTCATTTTATTAACTTTTCTGCAGACAAGAGACACGCTGAGGCAGCTCGGATTAGAGAGAAATATCCAGACAGAATTCCTGTAAGTATTATGACCTATAGTTATTATATTGTTCTGGGTTTGGATTTTCCTGCTTGTTATGCCCTGAATTGGACATTTGGTTTGTCTCTCTCTCTCTCTCTATATATATAGATGTGAATGATAAGATTTTTCTCAACAGATCATGTAATTTCACGTTTTTGTGTAAGATCCCTAATTCTAGTGAATATTCTAGAAAGGACAAATTGGAAAGTTCTCTAGTAATTTGTTAGAGGGTGAGTTGTGAGGGATCCTCTTGTGGGTATAAACAATGTATGGAGAGGTTTGAAGTAGGGAGGTCTTATTTTGAAGGCTAAGTCATAGGACATGGAGGAGAGGTTTTGGTGCTCTCGAATTCACTGGTTAGCTTATCGTTTATCCTTTTTTGTTATTTCTATTTCTTGTTTAGTTAAGTGTAATCAGTGTTGGATGATGAATCGATTATGAAAATATATTGAGATTACAACGCTATTTCAATTCTATTTGTGTTTGGTATTTGTTCTGTGAATTTATTGTGGGGAAAGGTATTTGGATACCTTACATTTATTCCTATTGACTCGCATTCCTATCCATTCCTGGCACCGTCCGTTATAACCTTTGTTAGCTTAGCTTCTCTTAATATCTTATCATGAATGTGTAAATCTGTTGGAGAAAAGAACATTGAAATGCATACATTTTGGTTGTAAATCTATTGGATATCTTTATCTCACTCTATGAATTTGCATATGTGGATGCTCTATAAAGTATGTCTTGCTATTGGAAAGTTTTCATTGATGGTATCGACCATATTAAATTTTGTGTTGGCGTTTTGAAAGAATGTAAATGGGCTTGGAAAGCAGCAATTTAGAAATGAAGCCTAACAACAGAACTAAGAAAAAGAAGTCGTGCAATCTAAAAGAACAAGAGCTAGGGGATAATTACAAAAGCTCCTATTTATTAAAGCCCAAAATGTGGCATTTGCTAAGTGTCCCCATTTTTTCCCAAGGCCTCTGAAACATTCTAAAAATCAAATATTGTAGTGTAGAGTGCCACAAGTCAATGTTTAATTGTAATGGTGGGACCATGATATGACATGCTACATATTGGTATTTATGCTGAAAATTTCTTGAACTTCTTCTATGTTAATGTCAATCAACATGTTCATGGTTTAAGCACTACTGCTACATGATTTTGTTCTCACGCTGTCATGGAGTTCATTCTTTGTTCGACCATTTATGTTGTGGCCCAACCTTATCATATTCCTAAGGTTATAGGATTCAATCTTTGGTTTTCATGTTGTTATGATTTTATTTTTTATTTTTTATTTTTTATTTTATCGTTCTCCTTTGTGTTGAATAGGTAATTGTGGAGAAGGCAGAGAGAAGTGATATTCCCAATATTGACAAGAAAAAGTAAGAAGAGTTTACTTTTAGCAATCTATAACATTAGTTTCTTAACGTTGTAGCCTTTTTCAATTTATAGACAATTTTATTCTCTTTTCTATAAACGTTATGTCCATATTCTTCCTCCCTCGATCTCTTTTCTCATTCCTTGAGCGATGTTGATTATGTAATCAAGTGGAAACAATTGAATGAGGGTGATGTCCAAATAATGCATCTTTTGAATGATTTTGGACTGAGTTCTTCTCATCCTCTTGCATTGCAATAAGCTTTGGTTTTATTTTAATGGCCTATTGTTAGTGCTTGATTCTCAAGAAGAGACGTTTTCAGTTTCTTAATAATCACCTATGAATTTATGTAGGTATCTAGTGCCTGCTGATTTGACTGTCGGTCAATTCGTTTATGTTATCCGGAAGAGAATAAAACTGAGTGCAGAAAAAGCAATTTTCATATTCGTGGACAATGTGCTGCCACCAACAGGTTAAATAACCCTTTATAGTATTACATTAGTTTAATTATGTCGTTACAAATTTAGTCCTAGTTTTTATTTTCTGATTGGAGTTTTTATTTAATCCTTAAAACTCTATAAAAGTTCTAATTTTATCTATTTATTCTAACAAGTCCTTCTAGTTAGCAGTGAGCACCACGTCTTTAATGGGATTAATGGGTGGGTGATACATGATGATGTTGATTTGGATATCATAAGTACAAGTAAAAAGAGGTGGTTAGGTGACAACTGAAATACATTCTGAATTGAGGGTTTTAGTTTGGCCACACTACTTTGTGCTGCTTGTCACATCATAACAAATAATCACACGTCAGGGAGTAATGTGCCATCTAACAACATAAGCGTAATTTGTAGACATATTCGAATCAAAACTGATTATTCAAAGTTGGAATTGAGGACTAAATAGCCCCAACAACCAAAGTTCAAAACTATATTTATGATTCAACTTATTGTGTATACACTCTGAAATATTTAGGTATGTAGATATTTTATTGGCTTAATCGTGTTTCTTCCTCAAGTTTTTCTTAATTTGTACAAAGATCAGCCCTTTTCAAGTGCTTAAAAAATGTTTTAAGCACTTGAAAAGTCATTCCAAACCGTTCTTGAATGAACTGTATTTTTCTTTGGAGTGACAACAATCTTTTTTTCTGTACACAGCGTTTTTGCATTAATGCTGTCTCATAGGAAAGCAAAAACATCTTTACCTATTGACTTTATTATATCTATGATTATTACAGGATCTCTCATGTCTGCAATCTATGATGAGAGGAAGGATGATGATGGATTTCTCTATGTGACATACAGTGGAGAAAACACATTTGGATGAAATCTACTGCAATTTGCAGTTTTCTGCCCTCTCATTGTTTATTATTGTACGTCTCCACAACCCATTGATTATCTTTGTTTCTGCCTCTGCCAAATATTAAGCTTCTGTAAATAAGTTGTACAGTGGAAAGACAGACTTGTATACATAAATTCCCTCTGATAAACTATGATGCCCTTCAATTTGTAATCCTGTTGAATTGTACTTTATGAACTGGTAAGCTGCAACCTTTAAAGCTCTGATGGCCTTGTCGATAATCACGACAATTTGATTCAGATTTGAAGTTCAAAATCGACATCTTGCGTTGTTCTTACCAGATCGGGAACTATGAATTGATTATCTCAACTAAATTGTATATCCATTAGCTTTTCTTCTCTGCTACTGCATTGTGTTATTTTGTTTTTTCTTTTACTTTTGGAGAAGACATAGCAAACCAAAAAGCTTTTGAAGAGTGGAACTATGGTATCTATTGATATTTCATAACGCACTTCTTTTCTTTCTTTCTTTTTTTTTTTTTTTTTCACTATGTTCATTATTGGTCAAGTGGATGAAAGGTTTCAGTTTAGCTCTGCCTTGTGCTTTTTTTTTTTTGATACAACACAATATTGGGGATATGGGGATTTGAATCTGTAACTTCATAGTTATTTGGTCGTATAAAATGCCGGTAGAATTCTGTTTTATGCTTTTGATTTGTAAACTTGGTACTGTTCAATAATCATTTTCATCTCATTTGATAACTTTTAGATATAACCAGGTTACCATCTCAGTTTTTAGTTTTGATTTTTTTTCTGTTTTTTAAACATAAAAGGTATATATGTTTGATAATGGTTTTTATTTTTATAATCGTATATGTTTAATTAAATTTCAAAAATCAAAATAAATTTTTAGAATTTACGTTCTCTTATGTCACTTTTGATATAACTATTTTATTTTTGTTTTTAAAATTAAAATTTATTTTTATTCAAATTCTTTACAAAATGTTTCAACTTTTATTTTAAAATTTTGAAAGATTCTTTTTTCTTCAAATTTTGGTTTGATTTTTAAGTAGACAAGATGTATATACGAAAGTAAGAAAAGCATGGGATGAAATGATTGTTGTATACTTATTTTTTTTTTAAATTAAAAACAAAATAATTATTGAAAGGGACTTAGCTTTTAATTTTTGGTTTTGTTTATATTTGAGTGAGAAAAATTATAGGTTGGATTAGTTATTGGAAGTTTTTTTTTGTTCTTTAAAAAAAACAAAATAGCTCTTAAATGAAGCTATTTATATATATTTTTTAGTACAAAGTGGGGGAAGGGAACCAACAAACTCTGCATAGAGAACATAACTACTCTTATATAATATGAGAATCATGGAGTTGAAATGAATTAACACCAGACAAGATAACTAACTGCGCTACTGACTCTCGATGTAGCTATTTATATGTTAATCATATTTTGATTTTTTTTAGTACAAATAGGAGATAAGGATCACAAATCCTACATGTACTAGTGTGAAGTTAAATTGGATTACTATCAATCAAGCCAACATACCACTCATCTTTTCTGTTTGTTATTTTTAATTTTTAAAAAGTTAGAGATATAATGAATGCCTTAGAGTGAAAAATGTGTTGAGACATACAAACCTAAAGATAAATATTTTAGAGAGAAAACTAAGTAAATTTCTAGCTTTTTTTTTGTGAGAGAGAAAGAAATATATCTTGAGAGATAAATTCCTTAGATTTCCTGAAAAATAATATTAATCAGAGATCAAGAATGAAAAATCAAAGGAAAGGAGATAAATTGTGCATTAAAGTATTTTTAAAAAGTGTTTTTATTATTGATAGTAATGAGAATACCTTATATCATTTAACATTAAAAAATCGACTCTCTTCATACGTTGGAGAGATAAATTCCTTCTAAGATCGAATTCTGCATTATATTCTATGATAAATTGATTTAACATTAAAAAATGTAGTGCAAAAAAAGGAAAAATAAAAAGGTTTTCACCTAGAGTAATACTATGTAACCAAAGCTTTTTTCTTTTTTTTTGAAACAATGTAACAAAAGCATTTGATTGTTACTTGTCATTTGCATGTACAATATACAATTTTCTTTTTCCTAAAAGTTGACCAAAGGACTAACATAGTAAATAATTACAATAAAGACAAACAGTATATAATTGAGATAGAAAAAAAAAGTACTATATAATAGGCAATGCACCTCATTTCAATTAAAGATGCAACAAAATGTGTTCAATTTTGGATAACCATGACAGATTCTAAATCCATGTCCAGTGAGAGAAACTTTCAACTTCCAAAATTCACTTTTCCTAAAAAAGAATAGTTGACTTAGTCTTTTTAATTTAATAAGACTGAATATATATTTAGCTTTTAATGTTGATTTTTATTTAAAATTAAAGCCTAATCTTTTTTTAAAAAAAAAATTAAGTCTATAAATTTTATTGCTGGTTATTTAATTTTTATTTATATTTTCAAATTATAAAGAAATTGAGATTATTATTATTATTTAAAAATCAAATAATTATGAAGCCCACATTAAAATATCTGTTACATCTTTTGGTTTAGAAGCTATTTATATATTGCATAAAAAAAACTATTTATGTATGTTTTAGTTTTTTTTTAGTGAATTATATATGTTTTAGTTTTTTTTTTTTTTTTTTTTGAGAAAATATATGTTTTAGTTGAAATGCGCATGACCAATAAAATAAAACTATCTATAATCAAAATAGCAATTTTTAACAAAAAAGCATACATGTTAATATCTTTTGCGAACAAGATGAATAGTTTAGTGATAAAAAAATACCCGACAAACTTTTTAGGAAGATTGTACACAACAATTATCAACATCATAAAATCACTATTTCAAATTCAAACTGTTCAGTAATTTTACGAATTGAACAGAAGAAAAAACTCAGTAATGAACAAAGAAAAATGCCATTCCATTTTCTAAATGTTCCAATATTACAATTTTCTATTTGTTCCGCTTATTAAAAAGATTAAGTCAAATATCAAACCGTCAATGACTGTAACAATTTCACTATTTTATGTTAATCTAGTTCAATACCAAATTTATGTATTCCATCTTAAAAATCGATACTTACTTTCATTTAATTCAGAATAGTAATATCTTCTATCTAAGGTTTGTGGTCCTCTTCAACTATTTTTTAGGGTTACAAACTTTGGCACACAACATTTTCAAAAAAAAAAAAAAAAAAAAAACTTTGGCACACCACTAAAACTCGAAATGCCACGTAAACGTTTCTATTGGGTTTAATTTTGTTTTGGTTGAAGTTTTACACCAGCATTATTTTATACAGTAAGTAAATAAATATCTTTAAAATAATTAAATAAATAACTAGTTAATTAATCTAAAAACTAAGGATTATTCTTATTTTTAACTCTATTGAGAATACAATTTAGGTGCCAAAAAGAGGTTTATTAACATTCTTTTCGACTTTTTAATTAAAAAGTTATGAAATAAAAAAAGAAGAAAGGGATTTTTTTTTTTTTTTGGAAACGTCAATTTCTTTTTCTTTTTTACAATTTCAACCAACCTTTTTTAATTACAAGATGGTTAAAAACCTTAATTTCAAAAACCTTTTTTCTTTTTCCGTCTGTTAAGACAGTTGAACAAATGTAGCTCCTAAATCAGTTACAAAGAGAAATCAGAATTCAGTTGTTTTGAAATCTAGTTTCAACAAACAATCAACTCCTACAGTTCAATATCTAATCAAGCTAAGCAACCAATTCAGCTGGAAGGGCTCTAACCACCTAAAACAAATTCTCAACAAGCAACTGGTAAAGCAGTTAGACTCAGAAAACAAACTCCCATCAAGCAGCTTATTCAAAACAGTTTTTTTAGCAGTTAAAAGATTCTTCCAAACTGTTTTCTACTTCTAAGCTCCATTATAAATAGATGGTCATGGCTTTAAATAAAAAGATAGAGGGAAAAGTGAGTGTGCTTGTGAGTTTGTACTTCTTATGAGAAAATGAAATAAAATTGACTTACCTCAGTGGATGTAGGCCTATGTTGCTGAACCACTTTAATCCTTGTGTCTTCTTCTCTCCTTTGTGTTCTTGAATCAATCTCTGCAAATCATCAGTTTCATTTTAAGGAGTAGAAGAGAATCAAGCAATATGTGAAGAATAGAAAGGTATTTCATAATGAAAGAAAAGTTTTCAAATGCATGTACCTCTGTTGCAACACAAGTAAGTAATTCTTCTCAAATCCATGATCTCTCCTTTGTTTCTTGTTCGAGGGTGTTTGTATGTTCTGCAAGCTGAAGAAGAAAATGAATCAGATCTAAGTTCTTAGAATAAAGTTTTTGGTAGGAATCTTAAAAGATCAAAGGTATGAAACAAGGATTTCTACTTATCTTGTAATAAAGAAGATGAAGTTCCTCTCTTCTACAGCCATGATCATCCTTCAGAGTCCAAAAGATCGAAGATGAAAAATGAAACAAAGAAGATGCAGATTCGAGCTTAGGGTTTGTTTTGTTCCATCTGTTCTTTGCGGTGTCAACTTCTTAGCCAAAGGATTGACACGTATGGAACCTGCTGAAAAACACCTCAAGAAGTGGGCCTTTTGTCACGGGCACGAGAACAAGAAATAAAAAATTGGTATCAGAGCCTGAAACTCTTGAATTTGAATTCAAGATCCATAGTTCTTGTTTGAATTCTTAGAAGAACAAAGAAGTTTTGAGATCATGACAACCACCACAAAGTATGAGATTGATAAGTTTTCTGGACAAGGGGATTTCTCTCTTTGGTCCAAAAAGATCAAGATTGTTCTAATGGCACAAAAGGCATAAGGTGCAATTGAAGATCCAAAAGATTTGAATCCAGAACTTACAGAAGCTGAGAAAAAGGAAATGGAAAATGTAGCCACTACAACTATAATGCTAAATCTATCAGATAACATCTTTAGGCAAGTGATGGATGAAGACTCAATATACAAGGTATGGAAGAAGCTACATGACTTATTTGATAAGAAGGATCTGCCAAATAAATTGTATACTCGAGAAAGATTGTTTTCATTCAAAATGAGTCCATCCAAGTCTCTGACTGAGAACTTAGATGAATTCAAGAAGCTGACCTCAGAATTCAATAGTTCAGGGGAGAAATTGAGTGCAGAAAGTGAAGCAGCCATCCTAATCAATTCCATACATGAGACTTACAAAGATGTAAGAACAGCAATGAAATATGGTCGAGACTCAGTGACAATTGATACTGTTATCAATGCTTTGAAGTGCATGGAACTTGAAATAAAAACTGATTCTAAAGCTGGAACAGGGGCAGAATCACTTTATGTCAAAGGGAAAAATTATTCCAAGAAGTTCAAGTCAACAAAGGGCATTCTCAACTACAAACCTCAAAGGGACAAGGCAAAACTCAAATGTTTTCTCTGCCACAGAGAATGACATTTTAAAAGAGATTGTCCAGAAAAGAAGGATGAATACACTAGAAAAGATTCTTATAATAAAAGGAATTTCAATTCTAAGAAAGACTCTTATTATAAGAAGAACTCAAACTACCACAGAGATTTTTCACAACAAAGGGAACATGGTTCAGGGGATGTCTCTATAGGTGAAAGCTCCTACAAGTATACTGAGGTGCTGGTTACTACAGACAGCAAAACCATGGAAATGACTGAGGAAAAGGGAGACTGGGTCCTAGACTCAGGTTGTACCTATCATATGACCTCCAACAAAGAATGGTTTGTGGACTACAAATCATGGGAGGGAGACTCAGTACACATGGGAGACAATCACACTTGCCAAGTGGTTGGAATAGGCTCAGTTTTGCTTAAACTACAAGATAGTAGTGAAGTCCTCTTGAAAAAGGTAAGGCATGTTCCTAAACTAAGGAGAAATCTTATCTCCTTAGGAATGTTGGATGAGGTTGGTTGCTCTTATGCAGGGGAAAATGGGCAAAATTCAGATTCTAAAAGGCGGTAGATCTATTCTAACCGGAGAAAAATTTGAATGGTTTGTAATTTGTAAGGAATGTAAGCATTCCTAAGTATGCCCTGATTTCAGAATCTACAACAAATGATGAATTAGAGCTGTGGCATAGAAGACTTTCTCATATCAGTGAGAAAGGTTTACTTGAACTAATGAAGCAAGGATTGATTCAGAGCAAAGGTGCTAAAAGGCTAAGGTTTTGTGAAACTCGCACACGTGCAGGCAAGGCCAAGAGAATGAAATTTACTAGAGGAGAACATCACTCAAAGGGCATTCTCAACTACATTCATGTTTGATTTGTGGGGCCAGCCCAAACTCCTTCATGGAGTGGTTCAAGGTACTTTCTATCCTTGATAGATGACTATTCTAGAAAAGTTTGGACCTATCTACTTAAATCTAAAGATCAAACTTTCACTAGATTTAGAGACTGGAAAACCAAAGTTGAATTGCATAGCAATGAAAGGGTAAGATATCTTAGAACTGATAATGGTCTAGAGTTCCTAAGTAATGACTTTAATGCATTTTGTGATAATCATGGAATAACTAGACATAGAACCACTCCTTATACACCACAACAGAATGGTGTTGCTGAAAGAATGAATAGAACTCTTATGGAAAGAGTGAGGTGCATGCTTGCTGAAGCTAAGATTCCTGATGTCTTTTGGGCTGAAGCTCTAGCTACTGCTACCTATGTTATCAATAGGAGCCCTAATGTTGCTATTGATTTAAAAACACCTCAGGAGTTGTGGTATAACACTCCTCCTTCTCTAACAAACTTAAAAGTGTTTGGTTGTGTAGCCTATGTGCATAAGAAACAGGGGAAACTTGATCCTAGAGCCCTCAAATGCATGTTCATTGGCTATCCTGAAGGAACCAAAGGTTACAAACTTTGGGACTTCAAGGAAAACAAGAGCATCATTAGCAGGGATGTTATTTTCAAAGAAGATGAGCTCTATATGAGCCTTGATTCAGAGGAACTTCCTAGAAGGGATTCACCTAACAAAGGAACGTCTGGTTCTAAGGTGGAGCTTCATAGAGATATTGGATCTTCCAAATCAATGTCTCGAGATCTAGTGGTAGAAGATTCAGAGGAAGAAGAAGACATTAGTGAAGAAATGGAAATTCCTCATCCATCAGGCTTCACTTGTACAAGGGAGAGACCCAAAAGGTAAATTAAGCTTCCAGCTAGATATGCTAATTGTGTATCTAGTGAATCGTCTGAAGAAAAACCGCAGAACTATGAAGAAGTTCTAAAAAGCAAAGAAAAGTTGAACTGGCTTGCAGCTATGAAGAGTGAGATAATCTCACTTTATAAGAATAAAACATGGGACTTGATGAAACTGCCTCCTAATAAGAAATCTATTCCTTGCAAGTGGATTTTTAAATTGAAAGCTGCTGGAAATGATCAACCTTTGAAGTTTAAAGCTAGACTGGTAGCTAAAGGCTTTAGGCAGAAAGAGGGTGTTGACTACAATGAGATTTTTTCACCTGTAGTCAAGCACACCTCCATTAGAATTTTGTTGGCCATTGTAGCCTGTGAAGATTTGGAACTTGAACAGATGGATGTAACAACAGCCTTCCTACATGGAAGCCTAGAAGAGGAAATCTACATGGACCAGCCTGAAGGATTCATCAAGGAGAAAAAGAAAGATCTGGTTTGCAAGCTAAATAAGTCTCTCTATGGCCTTAAGCAAGCTCCTAGATGCTGGTATAAACGTTTTGATGATTACATGTTGAAAATAAAATTCACCAGAAGCTCCTATGATGCATGTGTTTACTACAGAAGACTAGAAAATGGAAACCCTATATATCTACTACTATATGTAGATGATATGTTGCTAGCAGGAAAAGATCTAAAAGAACTAAAAGAGATTAAGAAGCAACTCTCCTCAGAGTTTGAAATGAAAGATCTTGGACCAGCCATGGTTATTCTTGGAATGAAGATTCACAGGGATAGGAACAAAGGGGAACTCTTTGTGTCTCAGGTATCCTCTGCTAAAAAGGTACTCCAAAGGTTCAACATGAATAGTTCGAAGTCTGTGAGCACACCTCTTGCTCAACACTTCAAGCTATCAGCTATAGACTCTCCTAAAAACCAAGAAGAAAGGCAGAAGATGGACAAGGTACCCTATGCAAGTGCAACTGGAAGTTTGATGTATCTAATGGTTTGTTCAAGACCTGACTTATCTCACTGCTCAAGCCTAGTAAGCAGATATATGGGGAATCCTGGAAAGGTTCATTGGGAAGCAACTAAGTGGGTTTTGAGGTACTTAGTTGGATCTATGAGCAGGGATCTACTTTATAAGGCTCCTAGCACTTCTAAAGTTGAAATCAGAGGTTATGTAGACTCGGATTATGGAGGAGACCTAGACAGAAGAAGATCTCTAACAGGGTACACTTTCCTACTTGGAGATAACATTGTAAGCTGGAAATCCAACTTACAATCAGTGGTTGCCCTATCCACAACAGAGGCAGAGTTTATAGCAGCCACAGAGGCTGTAAAAGAAGCTGTTTGGTTGAATTGTATCCTAAGTGAGCTAGGGTATAAGCAAGATTCAGTGACTTTGATGTGTGATAATCAAAGTGCAATACATCTTACAAAGAACCAACAGTTTCATGCTCGCTCAAAGCATATTGATGTCAAATTGCATTTTATAAGAGATGTAATCGAAGAAGGAACAGTCACTGTTCTTAAAGTTAGCACTGAGGACAATGCTGCAGACATGCTAACTAAAGCAGTTCCTAAAGAGAAATTAGATCACTGCTTGAGTCTACTTAGAATAGTAGACTCTCCTATTGACTAAATCCTAAAGACAGTAGAAGTGAGGTAAGTCAGACATTTATTCAAAGGTGGAGAATTGTTAAGACAGTTGAACAAATGTAGCTCCTAAATCAGTTACAAAGAGAAATCAGAATTCAGTTGTTTTGAAATCTAGTTTCAACAAACAATCAACTCCTACAGTTCAATATCTAATCAAGCTAAGCAACCAATTCAGCTGGAAGGGCTCTAACCACCTAAAACAAATTCTCAACAAGCAACTGGTAAAGCAGTTAGACTCAGAAAACAAACTCCCATCAAGCAGCTTATTCAAAACAGTTTTTTTAGCAGTTAAAAGATTCTTCCAAACTGTTTTCTACTTCTAAGCTCCATTATAAATAGATGGTCATGGCTTTAAATAAAAAGATAGAGGGAAAAGTGAGTGTGCTTGTGAGTTTGTACTTCTTATGAGAAAATGAAATAAAATTGACTTACCTCAGTGGATGTAGGCCTATGTTGCTGAACCACTTTAATCCTTGTGTCTTCTTCTCTCCTTTGTGTTCTTGAATCAATCTCTGCAAATCATCAGTTTCATTTTAAGGAGTAGAAGAGAATCAAGCAATATGTGAAGAATAGAAAGGTATTTCATAATGAAAGAAAAGTTTTCAAATGCATGTACCTCTGTTGCAACACAAGTAAGTAATTCTTCTCAAATCCATGATCTCTCCTTTGTTTCTTGTTCGAGGGTGTTTGTATGTTCTGCAAGCTGAAGAAGAAAATGAATCAGATCTAAGTTCTTAGAATAAAGTTTTTGGTAGGAATCTTAAAAGATCAAAGGTATGAAACAAGGATTTCTACTTATCTTGTAATAAAGAAGATGAAGTTCCTCTCTTCTACAGCCATGATCATCCTTCAGAGTCCAAAAGATCGAAGATGAAAAATGAAACAAAGAAGATGCAGATTCGAGCTTAGGGTTTGTTTTGTTCCATCTGTTCTTTGCGGTGTCAACTTCTTAGCCAAAGGATTGACACGTATGGAACCTGCTGAAAAACACCTCAAGAAGTGGGCCTTTTGTCCTGGGCCTGAGAACAAGAAATAAAAAATTGGTATCAGAGCCTGAAACTCTTGAATTTGAATTCAAGATCCATAGTTCTTGTTTGAATTCTTAGAAGAACAAAGAAGTTTTGAGATCATGACAACCACCACAAAGTATGAGATTGATAAGTTTTTCGGACAAGGGATTTTCTCTTTGGTCCAAAAAGATCAAGATTGTTCTAATGGCACAAAAGGCATAAGGTGCAATTGAAGATCCAAAAGATTTGAATCCAGAACTTACAGAAGCTGAGAAAAAGGAAATGGAAAATGTAGCCACTACAACTATAATGCTAAATCTATCAGATAACATCTTTAGGCAAGTGATGGATGAAGACTCAATATACAAGGTATGGAAGAAGCTACATGACTTATTTGATAAGAAGGATCTGCCAAATAAATTGTATACTCGAGAAAGATTGTTTTCATTCAAAATGAGTCCATCCAAGTCTCTGACTGAGAACTTAGATGAATTCAAGAAGCTGACCTCAGAATTCAATAGTTCAGGGGAGAAATTGAGTGCAGAAAGTGAAGCAGCCATCCTAATCAATTCCATACATGAGACTTACAAAGATGTAAGAACAGCAATGAAATATGGTCGAGACTCAGTGACAATTGATACTGTTATCAATGCTTTGAAGTGCATGGAACTTGAAATAAAAGCGATTCTAAAGTCTGAGCAGCGAGAATCACTTTATGTCAAAGGGAAAAATTATTCCAAGAAGTTCAAGTCAACAAAGGGCATTCTCAACTACAAACCTCAAAGGGACAAGGCAAAACTCAAATGTTTTCTCTGCCACAGAGAATGACATTTTAAAAGAGATTGTCCAGAAAAGAAGGATGAATACACTAGAAAAGATTCTTATAATAAAAGGAATTTCAATTCTAAGAAAGACTCTTATTATAAGAAGAACTCAAACTACCACAGAGATTTTTCACAACAAAGGGAACATGGTTCAGGGGATGTCTCTATAGGTGAAAGCTCCTACAAGTATACTGAGGTGCTGGTTACTACAGACAGCAAAACCATGGAAATGACTGAGGAAAAGGGAGACTGGGTCCTAGACTCAGGTTGTACCTATCATATGACCTCCAACAAAGAATGGTTTGTGGACTACAAATCATGGGAGGGAGACTCAGTACACATGGGAGACAATCACACTTGCCAAGTGGTTGGAATAGGCTCAGTTTTGCTTAAACTACAAGATAGTAGTGAAGTCCTCTTGAAAAAGGTAAGGCATGTTCCTAAACTAAGGAGAAATCTTATCTCCTTAGGAATGTTGGATGAGGCTGGTTGCTCTTATGCAGGGAAAATGGGCAAAATTCAGATTCTAAAAGGCAGTAGATCTATTCTAACTGGAGAAAAGCTGAATGGTTTGTAATTTGTAAGGAATGTAAGCATTCCTAAGTATGCCCTGATTTCAGAATCTACAACAAATGATGAATTAATTTGTGGCATAGAAGACTTTCTCATATCAGTGAGAAAGGTTTACTTGAACTAATGAAGCAAGGATTGATTCAGAGCAAAGGTGCTAAAAGGCTAAGGTTTTGTGAAACCTGCATTCTGGGCAAGGCCAAGAGAATGAAATTTACTAGAGGAGAACATCACTCAAAGGGCATTCTCAACTACATTCATGCTGATTTGTGGGGCCAGCCCAAACTCCTTCATGGAGTGGTTCAAGGTACTTTCTATCCTTGATAGATGACTATTCTAGAAAAGTTTGGACCTATCTACTTAAATCTAAAGATCAAACTTTCACTAGATTTAGAGACTGGAAAACCAAAGTTGAATTGCATAGCAATGAAAGGGTAAGATATCTTAGAACTGATAATGGTCTAGAGTTCCTAAGTAATGACTTTAATGCATTTTGTGATAATCATGGAATAACTAGACATAGAACCACTCCTTATACACCACAACAGAATGGTGTTGCTGAAAGAATGAATAGAACTCTTATGGAAAGAGTGAGGTGCATGCTTGCTGAAGCTAAGATTCCTGATGTCTTTTGGGCTGAAGCTCTAGCTACTGCTACCTATGTTATCAATAGGAGCCCTAATGTTGCTATTGATTTAAAAACACCTCAGGAGTTGTGGTATAACACTCCTCCTTCTCTAACAAACTTAAAAGTGTTTGGTTGTGTAGCCTATGTGCATAAGAAACAGGGGAAACTTGATCCTAGAGCCCTCAAATGCATGTTCATTGGCTATCCTGAAGGAACCAAAGGTTACAAACTTTGGGACTTCAAGGAAAACAAGAGCATCATTAGCAGGGATGTTATTTTCAAAGAAGATGAGCTCTATATGAGCCTTGATTCAGAGGAACTTCCTAGAAGGGATTCACCTAACAAAGGAACGTCTGGTTCTAAGGTGGAGCTTCATAGAGATATTGGATCTTCCAAATCAATGTCTCGAGATCTAGTGGTAGAAGATTCAGAGGAAGAAGAAGACATTAGTGAAGAAATGGAAATTCCTCATCCATCAGGCTTCACTTGTACAAGGGAGAGACCCAAAAGGTAAATTAAGCTTCCAGCTAGATATGCTAATTGTGTATCTAGTGAATCGTCTGAAGAAAAACCGCAGAACTATGAAGAAGTTCTAAAAAGCAAAGAAAAGTTGAACTGGCTTGCAGCTATGAAGAGTGAGATAATCTCACTTTATAAGAATAAAACATGGGACTTGATGAAACTGCCTCCTAATAAGAAATCTATTCCTTGCAAGTGGATTTTTAAATTGAAAGCTGCTGGAAATGATCAACCTTTGAAGTTTAAAGCTAGACTGGTAGCTAAAGGCTTTAGGCAGAAAGAGGGTGTTGACTACAATGAGATTTTTTCACCTGTAGTCAAGCACACCTCCATTAGAATTTTGTTGGCCATTGTAGCCTGTGAAGATTTGGAACTTGAGCAGGATGGATGTAACAATGACCTTCCTACATGGAAGCCTAGAAGAGGAAATCTACATGGACCAGCCTGAAGGATTCATCAAGGAGAAAAAGAAAGATCTGGTTTGCAAGCTAAATAAGTCTCTCTATGGCCTTAAGCAAGCTCCTAGATGCTGGTATAAACGTTTTGATGATTACATGTTGAAAATAAAATTCACCAGAAGCTCCTATGATGCATGTGTTTACTACAGAAGACTAGAAAATGGAAACCCTATATATCTACTACTATATGTAGATGATATGTTGCTAGTAGGAAAAGATCTAAAAGAACTAAAAGAGATTAAGAAGCAACTCTCCTCGAGTTTGAAATGAAAGATCTTGGACCACCATGGTTATTCTTGGAATGAAGATTCACGAGGATAGGAACAAAGGGGAACTCTTTGTGTCTCGGGTATCCTCTGCTAAAAGGTACTCCAAAGGTTCAACATGAATAGTTCGAAGTCCTGTGAGCACACCTCTTGCTCAACACTTCAAGCTATCACTATAGACTCTCCTAAAAACCAAGAAGAAAGGCGGAAGATGGACAAGGTACCCTATGCAAGTGCAACTGGAAGTTTGATGTATCTAATGGTTTGTTCAAGACTGACTTATCTCTTTGCTCAAGCCTAGTAAGCGATATATATGGGAATCCTGGAAAGGTTCATTGGGAAGCAACTAAGTGGGTTTTGAGGTACTTAGTTGGATCTATGAGCAGGATCTACTTTATAAGGCTCCTAGCACTTCTAAAGTTGAAATCAGAGGTTATGTAGACTCGGATTATGGAGGAGACCTAGACAGAAGAAGATCTCTAACAGGGTACACTTTCCTACTTGGAGATAACATTGTAAGCTGGAAATCCAACTTACAATCAGTGGTTGCCCTATCCACAACAGAGGCAGAGTTTATAGCAGCCACAGAGGTGTAAAAAAAATTTGTTTGGTTGAATTGTATCCTAAGTGAGCTAGGGTATAAGCAAGATTCAAAGTGACTTTGATGTGTGATAATCAAAGTGCAATACATCTTACAAAGAACCAACAGTTTCATGCTCGCTCAAAGCATATTGATGTCAAATTGCATTTTATAAGAGATGTAATCGAAGAAGGAACAGTCACTGTTCTTAAAGTTAGCACTGAGGACAATGCTGCAGACATGCTAACTAAAGCAGTTCCTAAAGAGAAATTAGATCTTCGCTTGAGTCTACTTAGAATAGTAGACTCTCCTATTGACTAAATCCTAAAGACAAAAGTAGAAGTGAGGTAAGTCAGACATTTATTCAAAGGTGGAGAATTGTTAAGACAGTTGAACAAATGTAGCTCCTAAATCGATTACAAAGAGAAATCGAATTGATTGTTTTGAAATCTAGTTTCAACAAACAATCAACTCCTACTGATTCAATATCTAATCAAGCTAAGCAACCAATTCAGCTGGAAGGGCTCTAACCACCTAAAACAAATTCTCAACAAGCAACTGGTAAAGCAGTTAGACTCAGAAAACAAACTCCCATCAAGCAGCTTATTCAAAACAGTTTTTTTAGCAGTTAAAAGATTCTTCCAAACTGTTTTCTACTTCTAAGCTCCATTATAAATAGATGGTCATGGCTTTAAATAAAAAGATAGAGGGAAAAGTGAGTGTGCTTGTGAGTTTGTACTTCTTATGAGAAAATGAAATAAAATTGACTTACCTCGGTGGATGTAGGCCTATGTTGCTGAACCACTTTAATCCTTGTGTCTTCTTCTCTCCTTTGTGTTCTTGAATCAATCTCTGCAAATCATCAGTTTCATTTTAAGGAGTAGAAGAGAATCAAGCAATATGTGAAGAATAGAAAGGTATTTCATAATGAAAGAAAAGTTTTCAAATGCATGTACCTCTGTTGCAACACAAGTAAGTAATTCTTCTCAAATCCATGATCTCTCCTTTGTTTCTTGTTCGAGGGTGTTTGTATGTTCTGCAAGTGAAGAAGAAAATGAATCGAGATCTAAGTTCTTAGAATAAAGTTTTTGGTAGGAATCTTAAAAGATCAAAGGTATGAAACAAGGATTTCTACTTATCTTGTAATAAAGAAGATGAAGTTCCTCTCTTCTACTGACCATGATCATCCTTGAGTCCAAAAGATCGAAGATGAAAAATGAAACAAAGAAGATCTTGATTCGAGCTTAGGGTTTGTTTTGTTCCATCTGTTCTTTGCGGTGTCAACTTCTTAGCCAAAGGATTGACACGTATGGAACTCTTTGAAAAACACCTCAAGAAGTGGGCCTTTTGTCCGGGCACGAGAACAAGAAATAAAAATTGGTATCGAGAGCTGAAACTCTTGAATTTGAATTCAAGATCCATAGTTCTTGTTTGAATTCTTAGAAGAACAAAGAAGTTTTGAGATCATGACAACCACCACAAAGTATGAGATTGATAAGTTTTCTGGACAAGGGGATTTCTCTCTTTGGTCCAAAAAGATCAAGATTGTTCTAATGGCACAAAAGGCATAAGGTGCAATTGAAGATCCAAAAGATTTGAATCCAGAACTTACAGAAGCTGAGAAAAAGGAAATGGAAAATGTAGCCACTACAACTATAATGCTAAATCTATCAGATAACATCTTTAGGCAAGTGATGGATGAAGACTCAATATACAAGGTATGGAAGAAGCTACATGACTTATTTGATAAGAAGGATCTGCCAAATAAATTGTATACTCGAGAAAGATTGTTTTCATTCAAAATGAGTCCATCCAAGTCTCTTACGACTGAGAACTTAGATGAATTCAAGAAGCTGACCTCAGAATTCAATAGTTCAGGGGAGAAATTGAGTGCAGAAAGTGAAGCAGCCATCCTAATCAATTCCATACATGAGACTTACAAAGATGTAAGAACAGCAATGAAATATGGTCGAGACTCAGTGACAATTGATACTGTTATCAATGCTTTGAAGTGCATGGAACTTGAAATAAAAACTGATTCTAAAGCTGGAACAGGGGCAGAATCACTTTATGTCAAAGGGAAAAATTATTCCAAGAAGTTCAAGTCAACAAAGGGCATTCTCAACTACAAACCTCAATGGGACAAGGCAAAACTCAAATGTTTTCTCGCCCACGAGAGAATGACATTTTAAAAGAGATTGTCCAGAAAAGAAGGATGAATACACTAGAAAAGATTCTTATAATAAAAGGAATTTCAATTCTAAGAAAGACTCTTATTATAAGAAGAACTCAAACTACCACAGAGATTTTTCACAACAAAGGGAACATGGTTCAGGGGATGTCTCTATAGGTGAAAGCTCCTACAAGTATCTTGAGGTCTTTGGTTACTACTGATAAACAAAACCATGGAAATGGAGAGAAAAGGGACTGGGTCCTAGACTCAGGTTGTACCTATCATATGACCTCCAACAAAGAATGGTTTGTGGACTACAAATCATGGGAGGGAGACTCAGTACACATGGGAGACAATCACACTTGCCAAGTGGTTGGAATAGGCTCAGTTTTGCTTAAACTACAAGATAGTAGTGAAGTCCTCTTGAAAAAGGTAAGGCATGTTCCTAAACTAAGGAGAAATCTTATCTCCTTAGGAATGTTGGATGAGGCTGGTTGCTCTTATGCAGGGAAAATGGGCAAAATTCAGATTCTAAAAGGCAGTAGATCTATTCTAACTGGAGAAAAGCTGAATGGTTTGTAATTTGTAAGGAATGTAAGCATTCCTAAGTATGCCCTGATTTCAGAATCTACAACAAATGATGAATTAGAGCTGTGGCATAGAAGACTTTCTCATATCAGTGAGAAAGGTTTACTTGAACTAATGAAGCAAGGATTGATTCAGAGCAAAGGTGCTAAAAGGCTAAGGTTTTGTGAAACCTGCATTCTGGGCAAGGCCAAGAGAATGAAATTTACTAGAGGAGAACATCACTCAAAGGGCATTCTCAACTACATTCATGCTGATTTGTGGGGCCAGCCCAAACTCCTTCATGGAGTGGTTCAAGGTACTTTCTATCCTTGATAGATGACTATTCTAGAAAAGTTTGGACCTATCTACTTAAATCTAAAGATCAAACTTTCACTAGATTTAGAGACTGGAAAACCAAAGTTGAATTGCATAGCAATGAAAGGGTAAGATATCTTAGAACTGATAATGGTCTAGAGTTCCTAAGTAATGACTTTAATGCATTTTGTGATAATCATGGAATAACTAGACATAGAACCATTCCTTATACACCACAACAGAATGGTGTTGCTGAAAGAATGAATAGAACTCTTATGGAAAGAGTGAGGTGCATGCTTGCTGAAGCTAAGATTCCTGATGTCTTTTGGGCTGAAGCTCTAGCTACTGCTACCTATGTTATCAATAGGAGCCCTAGTGTTGCTATTGATTTAAAAACACCTCAGGAGTTGTGGTATAACACTCCTCCTTCTCTAACAAACTTAAAAGTGTTTGGTTGTGTAGCCTATGTGCATAAGAAACAGGGGAAACTTGATCCTAGAGCCCTCAAATGCATGTTCATTGGCTATCCTGAAGGAACCAAAGGTTACAAACTTTGGGACTTCAAGGAAAACAAGAGCATCATTAGCAGGGATGTTATTTTCAAAGAAGATGAGCTCTATATGAGCCTTGATTCAGAGGAACTTCCTAGAAGGGATTCACCTAACAAAGGAACGTCTGGTTCTAAGGTGGAGCTTCATAGAGATATTGGATCTTCCAAATCAATGTCTCGAGATCTAGTGGTAGAAGATTCAGAGGAAGAAGAAGACATTAGTGAAGAAATGGAAATTCCTCATCCATCAGGCTTCACTTGTACAAGGGAGAGACCCAAAAGGTAAATTAAGCTTCCAGCTAGATATGCTAATTGTGTATCTAGTGAATCGTCTGAAGAAGACCCATGAGAACTATGAAGAAGTTCTAAAAAGCAAAGAAAAGTTGAGGCTGGCTTGCAGCTATGAAGAGTGAGATAATCTCACTTTATAAGAATAAAACATGGGACTTGATGAAGCGCCTCCTAATAAGAAATCTATTCCTTGCAAGTGGATTTTTAAATTGAAAGTCACTGAAATGATCAACCTTTGAAGTTTAAAGCTAGATGGTGGTAGCTAAAGGCTTTAGGCAGAAAAGAGGGTGTTGACTACAATGAGATTTTTTCACTGTAGTCAAGCACACCTCCATTAGAATTTTGTTGGCCATTGTAGCTGTGAAGATTTGGAACTTGAGCAGATGGATGTAACAACGAGCCTTCCTACATGGAAGCCTAGAAGAGGAAATCTACATGGACCGACTGAAGGATTCATCAAGGAGAAAAAGAAAGATCTGGTTTGCAAGCTAAATAAGTCCTCTATGGCTTTAAGCAAGCTCCTAGATCTTTGGTATAAACGTTTTGATGATTACATGTTGGAAATAAAATTCACCGTAAGCTCCTATGATGCATGTGTTTACTCTGAGAAGACTAGAAAATGGAAACCCTATATATCTACTACTATATGTAGATGATATGTTGCTAGCAGAAAAGATCTAAAAGAACTAAAAGAGATTAGAAGCAACTCTCCTCAGAGTTTGAAATGAAAGATCTTGGACCTGACCATGGTTATTCTTGGAATGAAGATTCACAGGATAGGAACAAAGGGGAACTCTTTGTGTCTCGGGTATCCTCTGCTAAAAAGGTACTCCAAAGGTTCAACATGAATAGTTGAAGTGCGTGAGCACACCTCTTGCTCAACACTTCAAGCTATCACTATAGACTCTCCTAAAAACCAAGAAGAAAGGCGGAAGATGGACAAGGTACCCTATGCAAGTGCAACTGGAAGTTTGATGTATCTAATGGTTTGTTCAAGACTGACTTATCTCAACGCTCAAGCCTAGTAAGCGGATATATGGGGAATCCTGAAAGGTTCATTGGGAAGCAACTAAGTGGGTTTTGAGGTACTTAGTTGGATCTATGAGCGAGGATCTACTTTATAAGGCTCCTAGCACTTCTAAAGTTGAAATCAGAGGTTATGTAGACTCGGATTATGGAGGAGACCTAGGCAGAAGAAGATCTCTAACAGGTACACTTTCCTACTTGGAGATAACATTGTAAGCTGGAAATCCAACTTACAATCAGTGGTTGCCCTATCCACAACAGAGGCAGAGTTTATAGCAGCCACAGAGGCTGTAAAAGAAGCTGTTTGGTTGAATTGTATCCTAAGTGAGCTAGGGTATAAGCAAGATTCAGTGACTTTGATGTGTGATAATCAAAGTGCAATACATCTTACAAAGAACCAACAGTTTCATGCTCGCTCAAAGCATATTGATGTCAAATTGCATTTTATAAGAGATGTAATCGAAGAAGAAGAGCAGATCCATTGTTCTTAAAGTTATACTCGAGGACAATCTGCAGACATGCTAACTAAAGCAGTTCCTAAAGAGAAATTAGATCTTTGCTTGAGTCTACTTAGAATAGTAGACTCTCCTATTGACTAAATCCTAAAGACAGTAGAAGTGAGGTAAGTCAGACATTTATTCAAAGGTGGAGAATTGTTAAGACAGTTGAACAAATGTAGCTCCTAAATCAGTTACAAAGAGAAATCAGAATTCAGTTGTTTTGAAATCTAGTTTCAACAAACAATCAACTCCTCTGATTCAATATCTAATCAAGCTAAGCAACCAATTCATTTGGAAGGGCTCTAACCACCTAAAACAAATTCTCAACAAGCAACTGGTAAAGCAGTTAGACTCAGAAAACAAACTCCCATCAAGCAGCTTATTCAAAACAGTTTTTTTAGCAGTTAAAAGATTCTTCCAAACTGTTTTCTACTTCTAAGCTCCATTATAAATAGATGGTCATGGCTTTAAAGAAAAGATAGAGGGAAAAGTGAGTGTGCTTGTGAGTTTGTACTTCTTATGAGAAAATGAAATAAAATTGACTTACCTCAGTGGATGTAGGCCTATGTTGCTGAACCACTTTAATCCTTGTGTCTTCTTCTCTCCTTTGTGTTCTTGAATCAATCTCTGCAAATCATCGGTTTCATTTTAAGGAGTAGAAGAGAATCAAGCAATATGTGAGAGAATGTAAAGGTATTTCATAATGAAAGAAAAGTTTTCAAATGCATGTACCTCTGTTGCAACACAAGTAAGTAATTCTTCTCAAATCCATGATCTCTCCTTTGTTTCTTGTTCGAGGGTGTTTGTATGTTCTGCAAGCTGAAGAAGAAAATGAATCAGATCTAAGTTCTTAGAATAAAGTTTTTGGTAGGAATCTTAAAAGATCAAAGGTATGAAACAAGGATTTCTACTTATCTTGTAATAAAGAAGATGAAGTTCCTCTCTTCTCATGACCATGATCATCCTTGAGTCCAAAAGATCGAAGATGAAAAATGAAACAAAGAAGATGCAGATTCGAGCTTAGGGTTTGTTTTGTTCCATCTGTTCTTTGCGGTGTCAACTTCTTAGCCAAAGGATTGACACGTATGGAACCTGCTGAAAAACACCTCAAGAAGTGGGCCTTTTGTCCTGGGCCAGAGAACAAGAAATAACACTGTCCGCCAGAGAAATAGAGTTCTAATGGAGTATAGGAGGATTCATAAAGTTTTAATTGGTGTTTTTTTTAAGGAGCTTTAATTGGTGTTTGTTTTACAAATAGCTTTAATGTGGCACAATTTATGGTTTGTTTCAATCAGTTTTATTGAATGTTTTCATCAAACATTAATTGAAAGTTCTCAGAAAATTAATTAAAAATTATTAATTGAAATTGAATAAAGACTATCAATTGAAAATTGATTGAAATATAGATATTTCAATAATTTTATAAGGATCGCCCAATTTTTCTCCCACATGATAGATTACACTTTCTTTCTCTTGAGATAGATGGATTAAACTATTCAATTTCGAATTTTAATCATCATATGTCTATTCAATCTTTAGAAATACTTTTGGGCTTACTAGATTCAAATTATATGCTCAAAACTGTTCAAAAAGTACGGTTGGATTTTATTTCGCTCAGCATGTAAGAATAAATAATTGACATGATTTTCTTTCAAAAAAAAATAATAAAATGACGTTTTTTTTTTTTTTTTTTTTTTTGTGAAAGTGTATAAACTTAACATAATTTCAACCGTATTCAAGAACAAATATCATCTATAAAATAATACACATCATTTACTTGATCAATTTATACACACATCACTACTTTAAATAAACAATCCCTGATTTTTTTTTGGGCTCTTTACAATACTAGACAAAAATTTTAAAATTATTGCACGCGTGTTTATGTTAAATTTTTTTAGCAAAAGTAACTTGCCGTTTTTAAAAAAAATTATTTATAATTATGAAATTACATAAAAATCCTCTATGTAAACCAACATTTAATAAAATAGAAAAGTACTAATATAAATAAATAAATATTTTTAAAAATCCTCAAATTATGGACAGTTTTCAATTTAAAATTATCTCCTTAAAGTTTCCCCAAACGATAAATAACTTTTTTATTATTAAAAAAAACATTTTATGTGAAATACGATATTCCTTTATTGTTGATTGTTGTTTTGATTTTGACAAAAAAATCTAAAATCTTACAATCATGTATTAATAAATAAATATGGATTTTTCAATCATTATTATTTTTTTAGTATGACCAAATGGAATAAGTTGTGTAATACATTATTTATCTTTTTTTTACAATATAAATACAATATTTATATTTTTTAAAATACAATCAGTGCATCAATTATTTTTTTAAAAATATAATCAATGCAATATTTATCTTTTTTAATATAATTAATACGGTATTTAATTTTTTTAATTTATAATTAATACAGTATTTATCTTTTTAAAATATAATATTTATATTGAAAAAATAATAAAAATAAGTATAAAAAAACTCAAAGTTTGCCACCTGAAAACCATAAATAGGAACGAATGCTATTTGAAAAAAAAAACATAAGGCATGGCCCCACGATATAATTAATACATTATATTGTATAAATGAGTATTAATAATACCATATTGAAACTGTATTTATAATTATAAATACAAATATTTTTAAATTTGACTACATTTGTAAATATTTTGTTATAATTCTTCTAAAAAAATATATATTGTTATAATAGTTCATATTGTATTAATAATACGTGATACTGTATTAATAATTTAATATTGTATTAATGAGTATTAATAATATAATATTGAACTGTATTTATAACTATACATGCAAATATTTTCAAATTTGATTAAATTTGAAATAATTTTGTTAAAATAATTCATAATGTATAAATAATATATAATATTGTATTAATTATATATGATATTGTATTATTGAATATTATTAATACAATATTAACCATATTTATAACTATGGATGATTATATTTGTAATTATTCTGTTAGAATAGTTCATATTATATTAATAATACATAATATTGTATTAATAACTTAATGTTGTATTAGTGAGTATTAATAATACAATATTAAATATATTTATAATTATAGATGCAAATATTTTTTAAATTTCACTACATTTGTAATTATTTTATTAGAATAGTCTATCAATTATAACTTTCTAATCTCAAACAATTTAATATTTGGAACATCAAACCTAGAAAATTGAAATCCATTCAATATCAGATAGAAAAAAGGAGGAAGTAAAAACAAAGATTTGAAATGAAAAACAAAATAGAGCAAAATCATAAAATTTTGAAAGAATGAAAAAACGTAATTTATTTATTTATTTTTTAAAAGAAATTGTTTAAAAATATAATAAAAATAAGTTAAAAAATAATGATTTGCCACGTAGTCATCCCATACCGCTCAAAGAAATACAATATGAAAAAAAAAACTGTAACAGCAAAAGCAGGCGTGCGACCGCGTAATAAGAAAAAATAGAAAAAAAAACATGACAACAAGGGCAGTCTCGGCATTATTAAAAAATATTATTAATTAAATTAAAAAAAAATAGATTTACAAATACTATCTAATATGACTAGATTTATAATTATTTTCCTAAAAGTATCTATCATCCCAATTTCCCTTTTTTTTTTTGGGAACAATTCCCAAGTTCTAATTGATGCAAATAGAACATTTCACAGTCCCAATTCTTTTCTTTTCTTTTCTTTTTTTTTTTTTTTTTTTTAGAAAACACAGTTAGCTTTTATTTTACTGTTTAACCACAAGGGCACTAATTGATATTGGACTATGAATTTCTATGCTTGACATGTTTGATATTGTTTGCTATTTTCTTTTTTAGGGTGTAAATGGAACTTTCTATTATTGTTTTTCTTCACTATTTTCCCTCGACACTTTTTTTTTTAGATGATCATTATTTTCTAATTAAATTCTTTTTGTATTTCTTTTTTTTAGTACAAAGTGGGAGAAGGAGGACCAACAAACCCTACATAGAGGGCACTGTTGGGAATAAACACTATTATAATATGGATCAATTATTCCCTCTATTGTGTTCCTAATGAAAAATCAGGAAGCATATAGCATGGTAGAAATATCAAACACAACACAACGATTTTAACGTGGAAAAACCTCCTCAAGGCGAGGAGTAAAAAACCACTGACCGAAGTCGAATCTCCACTATAATCGATAATAGGCTACAACAAGTTCTCTCTAGTTACAACTAGAGGTATACAACACATAACAACTCAAGATAAACTAATTTTGGCAACAAACAACACAAATCAAGAGAGATAAATAGAAAGATCTCACAAAAATGTGGAACCGAATCGCCACTGGAATCTGGCTGTAGAAACCTCCAAACCCGATCTCCACCGTTCAGATTGAAGACCCTCGTGTCAAGAACACGCTGTCCAAATTTAAGCTCGATCCAACGGTGCAATCGGTCGAAACGCCAAAATACCGAAGCTGAGCAGAAACCTCTTTTCCTCTCTATTTACTTTCTCTCTCTAGGTTGTTTCTCTCTCTAGCTGCTGATTTCCAGCTCTCCCTTTGTTGTGTGTTCACTCTACCAAAGTGACAAAATGCACTTTAAAACACTTAGCCCTAATGGGCCATATTTGATGGGCCATAAAAAACCCAACAGGCACAACTACTCTTAAATAATATGAGAGCTAAATATTGATTTTCGGGCTCGAACTCGTGACCGTGAAGAGTGGAATAGAGGGTGTTCATAGTATAACCTTTGAAAGGATGAGAATAATTAGTATCGGGAAGAGAATTTGGTGTAATTGTAACCATTTGTCACATAATTAAAGGTCCATGATTTTTTCTCTCGTTTAGAGTTTTTATTTATTTATAGGTTAAAATACCATTTTGGTCCCTAAACTTTACCACTTGTTCCATTTTGGTCCCTAAAATTTAAGAAGTTCAATTCTAATCTTTCAACTATCCTAAAAACTAAAAAATAGTCCCTGTTGTTAGTGTCCAAATAAACCACCGTTAAAATGGATTAAAGTAATATATATATTTTTCTCTCCCTTCAACCTATTTCTTTCTCCTTGAAACTTTCTGTCTCCTTAAGCTATATCTCTGTCCGTTACTCATTCTACCATACTCTGCATTTAAATTGGAAAATAAAAACTAACATTTAAAAAGAAAATAAAAGATAATGAGTTTGGAAGAATGAGATTGAATGAAGATGGGGGAGAATAAAAAAGAAACATGAATTCTATTGTAGGTCATAGATGGTATTGGAATTGGGTTTTTGAAATGAAAACAGAGAATAGAATGGTATTTTATTGTACAAAATATGGAGAATCGAAATATAATACCGATTAAAAAAACTGCAATTAATTTTGTGGTTGAAATGTCAAAAGCAGAGAGTGTGATTTCCTAAGCAAACATTTTGAATCTCCATTTCTCTCTCCAAAACCTCTAATTTGCATTGCTACCAAAACCATATCCTCTCTCATCTATTAGACTACTGGTTGTGTTGATTGGATGCGATTCTGTATCCTTTTTTACTCTCTGTAACTTAATATGGTTGTTAATGAAAATGGAACTCTCTATTAAATGTTCTTCTTAACTCTTTGTGAAGTATGCATAGAAAGCGCGACAGAAATTCAATGTTTTCTTTATCCTCTTTCCAGCAAATGCTTTATGTTTCTTTCTTCTTTTTCTTCTTCTTCATGGTCTCTCTCTGACTCAAATACACGACCTCTTAGTCATTAAGTATACATTAATAACGTTCAATTACTCCTCTTGTTTGGCAAAATAATATAGCATTTTCAATTCCTTCTTCATGATCTTCTCCTCCAAAAGTCATTGCTCTCGTTAATCAAGTAATGGGAAAATAGAGAGAGAAAAAAATAGAGAAATAAAAAAAGTAATGGATTGGTGTGGTTGGAAATAGTGGGAAAATTGTTATTATTTATTTTTATTTTTTCGGAGAAGAATGTAGTATTGAAGAGAGAGTGAATAAGAGCATTCGAAAAACTACCCTTCACAACTTAAAAAAGAAAAATAAAAACGAAAACTATTTTTTTAGTCCCCACGGTTGGCATTTAGACTATATTTGGTTCATATATTTTAAGATTAAAAATTAATTATATGATATAAGATGATGATCGAATAATTATTTTGGATTAATTTTTTTTAAGAAAAAATAAGTATAAAAGAATATTCCGAAATCATGACTAAAATGAAAAAATTATTGAAATATCAAAAGTAAAAAGGTTTGATTTTGAAACATAGAGACCAAATAGAGACTAGACTACCCACCAAACTAAAATTAGGAATTAAAAATATAATTTTTCAAAAAAAAAAAAACAAACAAACAACAAACTATTACAAACAATTTGAAAAAGGAAAAAAAAATGGTGACCTAACCAATTATGTATGACACTGAAAAAAAATGTACAGCGGGACCCACACTTAAATTGAGTCTAAATTTAAAGAGAAACCAAAAAAGTTTATCTTGATTCACATTAGTATTAAATAAATAAGAATAGATGTCATGTGGTACTCATGAAATAAATAAGAATCGAGTCTAAATTTAAATAAATACTTATGGAATGTGTACAATATGAAAACAAAGAGAAGGTAGACAAATTACACAAAATAGGGGAGAACATGCATACATGTCGTCATGCTATATGTACTCTAGAGTACATATTTTTTTACCGTCCAACTTTTATGGAGTGATTTGTTGTGTCACTATTATAAGGGGGTTTTTGAGGCAATAAAATGAGAATAATTATAGAAAAAGGAAAATTATGAGAAGAATAGGAAAGAGAATAGTTTTCTGGAAATTATTATCTAATTATTTGGAAAAATTTTAATTATGTTTTGAGTGAAGAAAATAATTATGAAAAAAAAATAAAATACATATAAAAATTAATTGCAAGGAGGATAAATAGTAATTACGAAGAGAACAAAAATGAAGTTTGGAGAAGAATAAAAAAGTTTCTCTTGTAGAAATAAAAATGATTTTTCGTGGCCAAATCTAAAAAATCATTATTCTTTATATTCTCCTCATTTAACCTTTTACCCTTAACCTAAAAAAAAATTAAAAAAAAAATTATTGAGAAATTTTACTTTATTATTTCACTTAGTGGTGTTTGAGTTAAGGAGAATTACGACGATTATAAAGATGATGAGAAGAAGCATAACTATCAAGAAGAATGCTTATTAGCATTTGAAATAAAAAAGAATAATTATGGAGAAAATGATTGCACTTGTTTTTAAAGATAAGACAATCACTATGAAGAAAATAAAATAGAAAGTAAGATGTAAGTGAAAATTAGTCACAAAAAGAATGTTATGGATAATTAATAATAGGAACTATACATAATAAGTATTATTACTCTAAGATAAGATGAGAATTAAATATTAATTTTCATGATTAATTCCATGACCGTAAAATTAAATTAAATTGCAACAAATGTAAGTAAGTAAATGCAGCACAAACATTTTTGGTAGAAAGTACAAAATTGAATAGCATGGGGAATGAAACCTTTGTTATACAAAAAAATTAGTGTAGCAGGAGAGTGTTTGGCAAGGAGTAATAGACCGTCAAAATAGAGAAAAAGTAAAAAAAAGAAGAGGGGTAGGAAAAGTGTAGTGGGGAAGGGGAGTAATTAAAATGGTGGGTAAAAAGTATATATAGACTAGACGTGTTTTTAATTTAACCACAGGCAGAGGCAGAGGCTGTACATTGCGGTACATCTTTCCATCTTCGCACAACAAACTCCCCCACTATTACTACTTCTTCTCTACACTAATTCTTTTTTTCTTTTCTGTTCCTCTCCTTCAGCCATTGGTGAAGCTCACCAATTTCTTAATTTTGTTTTCTTTTTCTTTCTTTTTTATTTCACGCTCAATTTCCATGTGAATTAATTGTGCAACTTTCTCCCACATTGCAGGTACTTTCTGAAATTCAACCCGCTTCTTTTTGAAACCAGTGCCCAGAAATTTTTTAAGAAAAAAAAAACATGTTGGATTATGAATGGGGATCAACCAACCCGCCGCCGCCCATCCTTCTCTCCGGCGAACAACCCCAACCCGGTTTTAACCCGCACACGACTCACTCCCTCCACTTAACCACTTTCATCGACAACACTTACTTGCTCCCGACCCCGCCGTACACGGCGGCGTTCAGTACCAGCTACGGCGGGTTTTACGACCACTCGCAGACCTACACAATGGGTTCTTCTTCTTCTCGTTGTGACCATAGTTACGACAGCGTGGCGGTGGACGGCGGCGGTGGGTTTGCGGCGAGGATAGGGCTGAATTTGGGGGGGAGGACGTACTTCTCGTCGTCGTCGGAGGAGGAGTTAGTGAACCGGCTGTACAGGAGGGGGAGAACCGGCGGAGAACCGGGGCTGGGGAGCTGGGCGGTTCGGTGCCAGGCGGAAGGGTGCAATGCGGATCTGAGGGAAGCCAAACACTACCACCGACGCCATAAAGTTTGTGAGTTTCATTCTAAAGCTTCCACCGTCATTACCGCCGGTTTGACTCAGAGGTTCTGTCAGCAATGCAGCAGGTTCTTTCTTAATCCCTAAACTACCCCTCTTTCCTTTTTATTTTTTTTAAATGTGATAATCACAAGTGAAACACATTTCATTTTTGTATTTCATATGCAGGTCCATGGTAACATACTCTTTTTTAGATATATGATTAGGAGAACTCGAAAGTATATTAATGTTTTATAACATTTTTTACTCGATACAATCAAAGACTATTTTTATAAATTAAGTAAATTAGAGAATATGAGGTTTTAATTCAAAATTAATTAATAATGAAAAGAGTAATTCATATATCTTACTATGTGTCTTAGAATACTCACTTTTTTAATGTGAGATAATTGCACCACACGGTGAGTATTTTCATCAAAGTATATACTAGTTGTAAATCTAAAACTCATATGTTAAAAGGGGATTTTGCATGTATAACAAAAAAATTGTAAAATATTTCTATCTCACAAAATCAAAATTAATTGATTTGTAGCAGAAAATTTAAATTAAATTCTATTAGTGATAGAATTCAATCAATGATAAATTCATTCTATCACTGCTTGAATTTTGTCAATAATGAAAATCCAAATTGAGTTCTATCATAAGTTGAGTGATAGAAATTAATGTGCGGTAGATAAATTATTTTTAAAAATTTTATGTAAATATAATACAAAAGGTAGAATGTGTTGTTGATGATAAATTCTCTATATTAAATATAGTTTAGTTGAAGTGGGATGTATGCATTTAATTCATCTCACATTTTAGACAATTGATGTGTATACCTTTCTTTTAGGACGCACTTCATTACTAATTAAGGGAAAACAATCTTCTTAGTTAAGTTTCTTTTGATCTTAAGGTATAAGAAACATTATTAACATTTTAATCATATTCAATTTTAGTCCTTATATTTAATTAACATTTTAATCATACTCAATTTTAGTCCTTATGTTTAAATTGGATTATGTAATCAATGTTTTGTTAATCCAATTATTAAAATTAAATAATATTGAAATGTGTGGAATAAAAACATTTAATTTTCAAATCTATAAAAATTATATAAAACTACCTATAAAAAAAAAAAAATCAATACATACTTTATGTCAATGGACTTCCGACTTTAGAAGACCTACTTTATTGAAACATTTAACTCTAACTTGTGGGTCTAAGTTGAATAGTAGTTAAGAGGGGACATTCTCAACATGCATATGAAATGACCTGAATACCCTTTGTATTCCATGGAGTAAATTCCAAGGGTAATTCCGTCCGTCGAAAAAAGTCCTTGCGGTTTTGAGGTTTGACGGTGACGCTACTGACCCCTCACAAAAGCCCTTGAGCCACTTTCCTCAGATGGCTGCACATCTGACTGAAATACCCAAAATACCCCCACCCTCTTTTTTATCATCGAGATAATGATTGGCCCTTCCCGTTCAAGAAGAATATCCGGAGGGTATTATCGTCCGCAAATGTGGACAGCCCCTTCAGGAGACTGGTTCATTGCTCTTTGGCATTTTGGTACCCTTTGTTTGGTGGAAGGCTTCTTTCATTTATTATCAACTCACCCGAAGTTACAAAATTACCCTTCTTTTTTAATTTCTCTTTTTAATACCAACCGATCTAAAAACACGGTTCCCAACTTCTTATCTAGTAATAAAATGTTATACTTAAAAAGAAAAGAAAAACATTCAAATAATACTTAAAAAGGAAAAAAAACATTGAAATATCATTTTTGGTACTATTTAAGGTATATTTTATTTTAGTTCTTCACATTGAACTTTTGATATATGTAAATTAGGAGTGATATTGGTTCGATTTTCTTCGGTTTTAGGTCAAACCGATCCAATCAATTTGACAAAAAGAGGAACCGAACAAATGTGTAACAAAAGACAAAACCATTAGTTCAGTTTTCCTTGATTTTTAGGCTAAACCAATAACCGATTCGATCTGATTGATTTGACAAAAAGAAGAAACCAAACCAATGTGCAATAAAGGATAAAATCATTAGCTCGATTTTCTTCAATTCGATTCCCTACGGTTTAATTCTTTTTTACTATTATACTTGCCATTTCACTTCCAATTGATATTTTATGTTGTTTTCCTAAAATCAAAATCTCATAATTTATAATTAAATTAAACAAAAAGAATTAGTCACTTACCAATAAAAAGTTTAACTAACATATAAAAAGAAAAATGAAAGTAAAAATATCAATATTGTTTCAGTTTTACTCATCATCCACTTATTTTTCTTTTTGACTAAAATGAAAGAAAGAAGGGCAAATAATATATTTTTTTATAAAAAAAAAGAAGAAGCAATTTTTTGTGTTTCTTGTTGAATCACAATTAAGGAGGGAAGATTCACAATGGTAATTTACTCATCATACATACACATTTATAATGATTTGAGTTATTGCCTTTGGTGGTTAGTGATATCTTTTAGGGTTTAAATTATGTTACAGTTATAATATCATTGAAAAATGAGTTGAAGGAGTTATATTTTTGGATGGAGTGTTTGATCAATAATAGGTTTCATGTGCTGGCGGAGTTTGATAATGGAAAACGGAGTTGCCGGAAGAGATTGGCGGATCACAACCGTCGACGGCGGAAGATTCAGCAATCCAATCACAACTCTCAGCCGCTTCAAACTACTACTTCTTCCACTGATTCTGCTGCAAGTACGTAACCTTCTTACTATTTTTTCTTTTTAATTTTAATTTTTTATATACTTTATAAATGGTGGACAATACATATCCTTCTATATTGTTGTTACTTATATAAAATAGCACTATTATTGTTGGGAAAATAACCTCTCTATTACAGTAACAATTATCAGAAATTAAAAGAAGGTAGTAAAATAACTGTACAATTGAAAAAAAAACTACAGATGGAAAGAATGTTTATTATATTGAATTTTTATTTCAGACCCTAATTACAAAAAAAAAAAAAAAAAAAACCCCTTCATGTAAAATCTTTGAACATATTTAAATTTGAGATAACATTTTACAATATTTTGTCAAATAAACTCACTAATTAATTTAGTTATTTTTATGTTCATTCATGATTGAACTAACATTAATGAAGAGTATTGTTAGCCAAATAAAGCTCAATTTAACGAGTATCTTGTACTAATAATTTCGAAATTTAAAAGTCCGATCATTCACCCCGCATATAAAAAAAAGAGTATTGTTTCACAAAAAAAGAAAATGTAGAAACTCATAATACCAATTTGAAGTTTATTATTATTTTCTTCTTTTAAGTTGATTAAGTCTTAAAATAGATAGTGAAAATTGGTATTTCAGGGTCAGCGATGGAGTCAACCGGACAGTCAGCTTGGTCGGTAACAGTGGCAGTGTCTCCGGCGAGAATGTCGATGGAGCGCCTAAACCAACGGCCATATTAGACAGCCAAATTAGAAACAGAGATTATTGGCCAAATGTAGTGTTTTTAACTTTAATTTTCAATTAATTCTTCTCAATGACTATGGCGAAAACATGACAAACACAGACAATTTTTAATTAGGAATAACATAGAGAGAAGAATGTTATATATAATGTTTATTGTGTAGCTAGGCTAGCTCATCTTAATTAATTAACCTTCTTTATTTTTCTTTATATTACCTACATTTCACTTTTTTCATGTATGTAATAATATCACCATTTGGTTTAGTAGTACTGGTAGATTGCTATATATACTCCATTCGCCAATTATGCAATGCTTTTTTTTTTTTTTAATTTTTTTTAAAATCTGAAGGGATATCTTGATACGTTTAGTTTTTATACTAGTTCTTCGACTTAGGGTGCGTTTGGGGCACCGGTTTGGTTATTATAGACGGAAGGTTATGATAAACGGTGGGTTATGATAAACGGTAGGTTATTATAAATGGTGTTTGAGGGGCAAGTTATTATAACATGGATTATGATAAGCGGTGTTTTGAAATTTGGTTATGTAACAAAAAGTAATATATGTAAGGTGTAGATAAACGGACACGTAGGTTTAGATAAACTGGCACGCAGGTTTAGGTAACCACCGTTTATAATAAACGGTGGGGCAAACACCGGTTGGGTTATTATAACCAACTCGGCCGTTTACATAAACGGGGCCCAAACACACACTAAAATTTATTATATTTTGATGGTATTAATTTATCTTAGAAAGTTAATGAAAAGATGAAGATTGGAATAAATACTAGCAATATATTTATATTTATATAAAAAACTAAAAACAAAATAAGTAAAGGGTTTAGGATTTAATATAGATCATTCAAGTTTTAAAATGACTTGTATCTGCTTGGATTTTATCTTGGTTTTAATCTACATATTTTAAATAAAAAATTGTCAAAATATATATTTTTTGAAATAAAATATTTGGCGGTCTATTAAATAATTTTTTTTTATATATATTTGAAATAAAAAATTTGTCAGTCTATTAGGTTGAAAATTGAACCTTTATGTTTAGCGTGACCAGAAACTTTAAATTTCTTGTTTAGTAGTAGACTCATGAAAAAAATAAATGATTAGGTCAATGACAGTTGACACAAGACACAAGAGTTAAAAGACTTATTGGATAATAAAACTGAATTTTATGAACTTATTAGACCTTTATTGATGGTAAAACAAAAAGTTTAGGAGCTTACTAGATTTAAATAAACACAAACATAAAGAAGGTACATTGGTG